>CAJGYO010000012.1:21252470-21847470 GCA_904845875.1 Miscanthus lutarioriparius | reverse complement strand
AGAGTGGTGGGTTGGTTCTACTTATGCCTGGGGTACAAGCGGGCGTGTGTTTTGGGGTACCCAGCCGGGATACATTGATTCATAAATCGCCATGTAATATGGTATGACTTGTCTACAATCTAGCACCGTAGTAAAAACTGGAAGATGAAAGATGGTGAAATGGATCTGATTGCTCAACTCTTGCTTGAAAGTAGAAATCATGACTGCTAATAAGAACATCCATAAGGATTCACTACTAGTAAGGCTTTTCGCAAAAAGGAAACCCAGTGAACCATAAAGCTTATCATATCCTTTGGAGTCGGAAAGTTATTCCCACTAGTCGGGTAAGTCTTGCGAGTACATTGTATACTCAGGGTTTATTTACTCCTGTTGCAGGTGCAGCTTGAGGAGTAGCTGATGAGTGTAGGATTCTTCTAGTGTGCACAGACGGATCCTTGTATCTTATCATTAGAAGTTTATTTCAATTTCGCTGTTTAAATTCCGCACTCTGAACTTGGTATTGTAATAATGTATTTCTGAGAACTCTTGATGTATGAAATGGACTAAGTATTGTAAACTCGTTCTTATTATTGGATCCTGGAGGAAAAATGTGGATTATTCGAGTTCTCCCTTAGGGTGTGCTCGATGGAACCGTCCGATGTAGCTTGGTTTCAGGGTGCTTAGTGTCTAGTGGAAGATAACCGCCTTTGAAGGTGTGTTATTTCGGGCGGTTCTACCACAAGTGGTACTAGAGCCAATAATGACTTACGAGTTTCATAACTCTTTTCAAAACCTAAAATTTGACAAACAAAAGTTTTGTGAAAAGTAGGATGCGATAAAATTATGTAAATAAGTATAAGCCCTAGCAATATGGTCTATCTAGGATAGCAGAACTGGTTTTATCTAATCAAGTTTCTACAAGTACACTAACTTACGTTGCATAAGAATCATTTAGCGAACGGAAAGTGAGTGTGCGATGTTTCGAAAATTTTTGCAAATGCCGCTATATTCCGGCTTGAGTGAACGAGTAGGCCGATGCATGCATCATGAAAAGAAAATCTGCTTAAACTAAACTTCCCCCACACGTATAAATAGATTAGTGAATTGATAGGATAACTTAAAAGAATGCCTTAATAAAAACCTTATCGTTTCTCTATGTCTCTTGTTCCTAATCTGAAGGGTTGTCCCTAATGGTTGGTTTGTATCTATTTATAGATGAACCAGAGGTGGGGTCGCGGGAGTACTAGTGCTAGGATGGGCCATGGTATTGGTGAAGGCCAAGGTGAAAGTGGTCATGGCAATGAGAACAGCAATGGGGAGAGCCACGAGGCCCTACTTTTGGATCATCCTCCTCCGCCACCACCACCTCTGATGTCCCATGTAGAGGTGATGGCGGAGATGCTGGCTGCTCGGCGCGAGTCAGCCTGTGCCTTAGAGATGCTAGCCCAGGCGATTAGTGGCTTCGCCCGTGGGGGCCACGAAGGCAATGGCGGGAACGGGGGTGGTGCCCGCGGTCCTGAGGGGCCCTGTTCTTACTAGGATTTCTTGAAGACACACCCACCCATGTTCATGCCGACTGCTGAGCCTCTAGATGCGGAGCATTGGCTTCGTATTCTAGAGCAGAAGTTTCAGCTACTCACTTTGATTGAAGAATAGAAGGTGCGCTTTGTAGCGCAGCAGCTATTGGGTTCTGCCAGTGCATGGTGGGACACGTTCAATGCCATCCAGCCGGTGGATCACCTTGTGACTTGGCAGGAGTTTACCGCCGCTTTCAGAGAGTACTACGTTCCTGCTAGTGTGCAGAGCATGAAGTTGATGGAGTTCCTAGACCTGAAGCAAGGGAGCATGTCTGTGATGGATTATGTGAACAAGTTCAACCATCTGGCACAGTATGCTTGGACCCACGTCGATACTGATGAGAAGAAGAGGGATCGTTTCTATCGTGGCCTCTCTTGCAGTGTGCAGAAGGAGCTGTACACAGAGAACTACTAGACTTTTGGTGCTATGATAAATGCTGCTATTGCCATGGAGGTACTTCAGTGTGACTCTTAGGCTGAGTGGAAACACAAGCGGGTGATCACTGGATCCTCTAGTCACCCCCGACTCAAAAGGTATAGGTTGTCAGGCGGGTGCCCTATCAGTCTTTGGGTGGGCAGTCGATCCGTCAGCCTTAGTAGACCTACCAACCACCTCCCACTCAGTACCATGCACCTACTCTGTAGGTGCAACCATAGCCTCAGGGACAGTAGGTTCCTCCTCATCAGGGGTAGGGGAACAAGTCGGGTGCTTGTTTTAAGTGTGGCAAGGATGGCCACTATGCTCGGGAGTGTCCACAAAATCAACCTACGCAGTCTTCCTAGCCTTCAGCCAACTCTCGTCTGGTCAAGAGGACGGTTATCAAGAAGAAGGTGCCCGTAAGCTGCTCTGGACAAGTCAACTTCACTAAGGCTGAGGAGATCTTGCAGAATGAACCTGTGATGGCTGGTATGTTTACCATTGATTCCCACCCAGTATATGTGTTGTTTGATTCTGGTGCATCACATTCATTCATGAGCATGGGGTTTGCATAGAGGCACAATATATCTCTTATGGCTATTCTTATTGCCTATAGAATCAGTACCCTAGGTGCGCAGTTGTGCGTTAATACTCAGACGGACATAGTCAGATTAGTGCTAGCCACTCACACTTACCGCCTCCAGTTCATGGTGCTGCCTAGGCAAGGCATAGATGCAATTCTAGGCATGAACTGGTTGTGAGTTTATGGGGTAGTCTTGGACCTTAAGCAGAGAATTGTTGAGTTATGACTTCCTTCTTCTGAGGATAGGGTGTCTCTTCTTATGCCCTCAGATCCAGCCTTACCAGTTGTTGCTCATGTTGAAGCTTCTCCTGATCTTGCCTCTATTTCTATGGTCTGTGAGTTTCTGGATATCTTTCCTAAAGATCTACCTAGGTTGCCACCGGATAGAGATGTGGAGTTTTCCATTGAGTTAGAACCTAGCACTACTCCTATTTCACGGCATCCCTACCGCATGGCTCCTAAGGAACTAGCAAAAATGAAGAAGCAGTTAGAGGAATTATTGGAGAAGGGCTTTATCCGTCCTAGTTCTTCACCATGGGGTTGTCCAGCTATTTTTGTGAAGAAGAAGGACGGTACTCTGCGGATGTGTGTGGATTACCGCCCTCTCAATGTGGTAACCATTAAGAACAAGTATTCTTTGCCACGTATTGATACTTTGTTCGATCAGTTGGTTGGTGCCAAGGTGTTTTCAAAGATTGATCTTCGTTCTGGGTATCATCAAATTAAGATCCGGCCATAAGATATACCAAAGATAGCTTTCTCTACTAGGTATGAACTGTATGAAAACCTAGTCATATCTTTTGGTCTCACCAATGCTCCTGCATTCTTCATGTATCTCATGAATTCAGTCTTTATGCCAGAGTTGGATAAATTTATAGTGGTGTTCATTAATGATATTTTGATATACTCAAAGAATAATGAAGAACATGCACAGCATCTTCGAATAGTACTGACTCAATTAAGGGAATACAAGTTGTATGCCAAATTCAGCAAGTGTGAGTTTTGGTTGGATCGAGTGCAGTTTTGGGGACATGTTCTAACACCTAAAGGTATCTCTGTAGACCCAACCAAGGTGCAAGATGTGTTAAATTAGAAGTCTCTAAAGTCAGTGCATCAGATCCGTTAGTTCCTTGGTCTTGCTGGTTATTATCGTTGCTTCATTCCTGACTTCTCCAAAATAGCTCAACCAATGACTAAGGTGCTCCAGAAAGATGTTAAGTTTGTGTGGAGTCCGGCTTGTGAAGGAGCTTTCCAAGCCCTGAAGGAATTTCTTACCTCTGCTCCTATTTTTGCCCAACCAGATATTGACAAGCCATTAGATGTGTATTGTGATGCCTCAAGGACTAGATTATGATGCGTGCTTATGCAGGATGGGCGTGTGATAGCTTATGCTTCACGCCAGCTGAAAAAACACGAGGTGAATTATCCCACCCATGATTTAGAGTTGGATGCTGTGGTGCACGCTCTAAAAATTTAGAGGCTTTATTTGTTGGGAAATAAAGTGCATATTTATACGGATCACAAGAGCCTCAAATATATTTTCACTCAGTCCGAGCTGAACATGATGCAACGGAGATGGTTGGAGCTAATCAAGGATTATAATTTGGAGGTTCCTTACCATCCTAGAAAAGCTAATGTGGTAACTGATGCTTTGAGCCAGAAGTCGTATCTAGTTGAAGAAGCACCTTTGTCTCTCAACCATGCTGAGGTGCTAGCCCATATTGCCCTAGTCTCGGATTTACTTGAGCAAATTATTATAGAGCAAAGTCAAGATGTTTCAGAAATCCCGCATATCAAGGAGTTAATTATCGTAGGGCGTGGTCCACATTTTAGTATTGATGATCAAGGTGTAGTGAGGTTCAAGAATAGATTGGTTGTTTCGTCAAGTGATGAGCTTATATGAAAGATTTTGGATGAAGCTCATCATTCCAAGTTGTCCATCCATCCAGGAAGTAACAAGATGTACCATGATTTGCACCACTTGTATTGGTGGTCAAATATGAAGTAGGATATCATCAAGTACTTCGCGAAATACGACACTTGTGGAAGAGTTAAGGCAGACCATATGAGTACACTAGGATTTTTGCAGCCCTTGCCTATCCCTGTTTAGAAATAGGAGGATATTTCTATGGACTTTATTGTGGGTTTGCCCTACACGGCAAAGGGGTATGACTCTATTCGGGTCATTGTGGATTGCCTTACTAAGTTCGCTTATTTTCTCGCGGTAGATACCAGATATTCAGCCAAGAAGTATGCCAAGTTGTATTTTGACCGGAATGTGATCCTGCATGGAGTTCCTCTTACTATCATCTCTGATAGAGGGTCAGTCTTTATCTCTTGTTTTTAGGAGCAACTCCAGGAATGTCTTAGTACTAGTCTCCTCAGAAGTTTAGCTTATCACCCGCAAACTGATGGCCAAACAGAAAGGGTAAACTAGGTACTTGAGGATATGTTGCGAGCTTGTGCCATTTCTTTTCCTAAAAAGTGGGACGAATGCTTGACTCTAGCTGAGTTTTCTTATAACAATAGCTATCAAGAAAGCATTCATATGGCACCTTTTGAGGCCCTGTATGGCAAGAAATGTAGAACAACTCTTAACTGGGTTGAGGTGGGTGATCATGGATATTTTGGGCCTAATTTTATCAAAGAAGCTCGAGAGCAAGTCAGTATTATTCAGAGCCATTTGAAGGCAACTCAAAGCCGTTAGAAAACTTATGCGGACAAGCGAAGAAGGCCCTTGCAATTTAAAGTTGGTGATCATGTGTATCTCAAAGTGTCACCCATGAGAGGGGTGCATTGATTTGGTGTCCGTGGAAAGCTAGCCCCTAGCTATGTTGGACCTTACAAGATTTTGGCCCGGTGTGGTTCTGCTGCCTACCGTATCTAGCTCCCGGATATTTTGTCAGCAGTGCATAATATCTTCCATGTTTCCTAGTTAAAGAAATGTTTGTGGGTCCCCGATTAAGTTATGGAAATTGAAGGACTTCCTCTCCAGCCCGACTTGTCTTATATTGAGCATCCTGTTAAGATCTTAGATGAAAAAGAAAGAGTGACTAGAAACAATGCGGTGAAGTTTTATAAAGTTCAGTGACAAAATCTCTCGGAGGATGGAGCAACGTGGGAGCAAGAAAGCTATATCTTGAAGCATTTTCCCCACCTTCTTTCTAGTTCACCGAGGTAATTGTTTAAATCGGGATTTATTTCTTATCTCTTTTCTCACACTAGGCACATGAAATCTCGGGACAAGATTTTGTTTAAGGGGGTAGATTTGTAACACCCTCGGTGTTACACTGTAAATCATTTACTAAAATATGTCATGAGCATCATGTTTATGTGTTAATGCAAGTGATAAAGTGTGTAGATCAATTTCTGTAACTCGAAACGATCAACTAAAATGCGGAGCGAAAGTTGATTCGATAGTCATGTTATATCACTTAGGGTTTAAAACCAATTTTTATTAAGCAAAAATGTTATAGAACATGTGTGTGATACTTAAATAATGTTTGAAGTACAAACTTTGTAGATGATAGTGAAATACTTGCGGTCAAAAAATGATATTACTAGCTAATATTTCCACTAGCGTAGAAATCGCAAATGGAAATCAAATTTAGCTCAAAAACTTAGAAATTTTCAAGTCTACCGGCTGCTAGACGTTGCTATGTTTAGCAATTTATTGTGAGAGATTGGGTTAAGGAGTAGTATAGTATTATGGCTTGTTTTAGTAGCCTAATATACCCTCTAAGGTATAGCAAAAGTAGTTTGGGGATAACATGAACTTGGGCCATCTTCTTATGTTGGGCGCAGTCACCAGGTTGTCCTGCCCTGACGTCACGGCGTCGGTGCGCTGGGTGCGCGCGCACTCGTGCACATGGCCATGCTGGCCGGTTGCTGCTGCTGTAGCCTGGCCACGGTGGGCACGCCACTAGCCGCCAACCGTGAGCCGCCGTGCCCACCGCTCACCTATGCCTGGTCGTCCTGCCACCATGCCACGTTGCTACCGCTGCCGTCGTGACGCCTGGGCTTGGTCGAGGCTGGCCGCAGTGAGCCGCTGGCCTTGCGCCCTGCTGCTCTGCCTTGCACTGCCATTTCAGTGCCACCGTGACCGCGCTGTGCTACCATCGTGTCCGCATTGCCGGCACTACTCACGTTGCGACGCTGCCAATGTCGTCGCGTCTGCACTGATCTGCTGCACCTCTACGCTTTTGCCAGCCCTGTGCGTGTCACCTCTACCGTGCCCACATGGGCGAGCCGCCGTCGCCACGCCATTTATGGCACTACGGCGTGCGGGCCACACCGGTTGGACGCGCACACGCGTTGTCCATAGCACCGGTGCGTGGGCCTCCCATGCTAGCCACTCGTGTCCTGCCAAGGCATGGACGAGCCGAGCCCACCTGCCACGCCGTCTCTCTCTTTCCCTCTTTCTCCCTCTATTTTCTGCCACCGTCGTGTCTTGTCATGGTGAAGCCAAAGAGCGAGCACCTCTCATCAATTCCTCGTGCTCGCGTCTCCGCCTTCACGCCCCCTCTCTAGCTGACCCCACCCCGCCTTGACTCGCATCACACTAAGCTCAAATTTTGGAGCTTTGCCCGCCGCCGCGCCGTTAAGGCCCGTCGCCGCTCTCGTCGTGGCCAGTCTTCGCCACTACATCCCACGCCAATTTCTCTGCACCACTAGCTAGGCTTGGCTCCCTCTTCATCGTGTGCATGCCAGTCATAGCTCTAGTGCCGCCTCCTCACCGTTGATGTGGTCGTGCCTTTGTGGGCCCCCGTTCACCTCGCTGGGCACGCGTGGCCAGCCTCGCTCGGGTCATTTTTGGCCTAGCCGGCTTCTCGATAAGGTCATTGTGAGTGGTCGTTGCTCACTACCCCTACCATCTTGTTGTTGCTGTGACTCACCTAAACACCGTTGCCATTGCCATAGGGTGCCCACTGTCATGGAGAGGTCCCTCTACAGCGTCCCAGCTCGAGCAACCGCCGTCCATCGTCTCGCGTCGAACCCTAGGTGAGCGTCTGCCTCATAGATAGGACAGCAGGGGTCTCGTGTGGCCGACATAAGCGCCAGTGTCACCGCTCACTGCGCGAGCGCGCGGGGATGGCCGAGGACCTTGCCGTTGAAAAGAGGAGAAAGATCCGAGGGTTTCGTTGCAAAGTCGCTGTCTATAGAAATAGTAACATGAACTGCGGGTTGGTTTGCAAGAGTGCCTGCGGACGCGGGCTTCCTCACTGTGGGCTGCCTCCGCGCGTTAGCCACGACTCACCTATGGGCTGCCACGTGCTCACGCGCACATGCGTTGCCCTGCGTGGGCCGTGTTGTGCCGAAAGCGGTTTACCTTTTTCGTGGAGAATAGAAATAGCTTTTCATTTGTATTTCTGAGCTAATCTTTGGTAAATCATATAAAATTATGTAGGTATCTAAAAATTATGAAACTAATTTTGTTAGTTCCTAAAATTATGCTCTATCTATTGGTGTATTTAGTTCATATATATATATGTTGATACCAGGAACTATTAAATCAGTTGAGAGTGCTTAATATTATTAGGTTAAATATTGTATGAATTTTTGTGGCAATATGGCGATAGCTGTAGCTTTGAAAATTTTACAGTAGCTTAATGGTATTATTATGTGATCACTGTAATTTTTGTAGCTTTAGAATAGACTTAACATAAGGGTAGTTAAATGCTCTTTGTTTCAAATATACATTAAATCATTAGTAGAAATAAAGGTATATCCTTCATTTGTAAAGCTAGGTGTTTGTTAGTTGAACCCAACACTTTACTTAATGAAGATGATAGTTAGCTTAGTATCTTAGTCATTAGAGCTAGCTTAGTAGTTTACCATGTGTATTTTTAATTTAGGAGTTGTTGTTGCTAAAATACTAAGTGTTGCATCATCATCGCATGCATGTAGAGAACGAGTTGGCAGAGATCGTGACCATCGGAGACCATGAGTTCATGGAGGTGATCGGGGAGTACGAGGAGGAGATCCTCATGCAGGAAGAGGTCTTGGAGCCGCCACTTATTGACTGAGCTGACACCGCGCCTACCCAAGGCAAGCCCTGGTGCATAACCCTTATTTTTAAAGATCACTAGATATATATATATATGTGATGTGCATTTTCGTTACTGGATTTATATTGAAACTACATGCATAGATATACCTACCTATGAGTCCTACTAGCATAGGTTGACTAGCTGCTATGCTTAGGCTATCGGTAGCATGAGTAACCTGCCGTTACTCACAATAGGTGATTATTATTATCACTCCCATGATAAAATGGTGAAAGGAAATGGAGACCGAGTAGGGATATGGTACGGGTATTGGTGGGTGTAAGAGGTTGTGTCCTACGGCCAATAAGGCATAGCTTGGTTACATTATTTTCCTTGTCCATGTCAGTTAAGGACCGGCTGTTGCATTGGATTCTAGTCAGGTCACAAACTTATTATCCAGAGCACATACTTGTTTATGGGAGCAAGGAAGGCTTGTTGCTCTCTTGTCGTGGGTTCCAGCTCTTTTTGGACTGACTGATTAGAGGCGGGGATGGTGGAGGTCTAAGCACCACACTGAGTCTAGGACTCAGGAGTGGGGGCTTGGAGTCCAAGTTTGGATGGGGACCTGGACCCCTTGATAGGAGAGTGGTGGGTTGGTCCTGCTTGTGCCTAGAGTACAAGCGGGGAATGTGTTTCGGGATACCCAGCTAGGCTACATTGATTCACGAATCGCCGTGTAATATGGTACGATTTCTCTACGATCTAGCACCGTAGTAAGAACTAGAAGATGAAAGATGGTGAAATGGATCTGATTGTTCAAATCTTGCTTGAAAGTAGAACATGTGTTTACATAGAATGGCTAGATAAATGAACTAATCATGACTGCTAATAAGAACATCCATAGGGATTCACTACCAGTAAGGCTTTTCGCAAAAAGGAAACCAAGCAATAAAGCTTATCATATACTTTGGAGTCGGGAAGTTATTCCCACTAGTCGGGTAAGTCTTACGAGTACATTATGTACTCAGGGTTTATTTACCCCTGTTGTAGGTGCAACTTGTGGAGTAGCTATTGAGTGGGCTAATCTGTGGCACCTGGTTTTAAGAACAAAACCAGATACACACCATATGTGATCTCAGGAAGTTAAATCTCACATATAGCTACAAATAAGGGTAATATCAATAGACAATGCTCAATATATAACATACTTAGTATAAAGAATATAACATTAGATAGCAAACAGTGGAAAAACAACTCCGATCTTCGGGTGAAGACTCCAATTCCACAGGGACAACTGACTGGTTGATCACAAGCTTAATTCCTCCAAACTCTAGCCATCTAGTACTCATCCGAGATTTATATCTAAATAATTAAAAATAAATAAAGCAAGCGTAAGTATATGTCGTACTCAATAAATATAATATGGGGTTCATGAGGCTCAAAAGGCTGATACTGGTTTAACTGCGATTAGCTTTTAATTGTCACAATTTTAGCATAGGAGTAACAACAAGTTTATCACAAGCCCATGTAAACACATGATCAAGTAAACATGAATAATGAATATCATAAACAATTAACCATTAATGAGCATCTTTATCATCAGTATCATCAGTGTTCATCATCTATTCTATAAGGGTTTCAAGGCCACTCGTGACTGTGAGCACGGCTGATATACTAGTTTTACACTCTGCAGAGGTTGTACACTTTCACTATAAGTCGTGATTTACCCTTTCACCTGAGGTAGCTAATCTCTTGACCCACTTCCAAATAAGGTCGGCAGGGTTCACTATGAAGCCTTTCAAAGGTTCATTTAATAAGTTAGGGCCATTAGATTCACTCGACAAACAGATGTAGGGCCCCCTTCCCGATGGCACAATGGCGCGCAGCCTATACACAAGGAGACAGAGGCCGCACTATATCCGATTTGATAAGTCATTCTTACGCCAATAAAGGTAACCTCTAACAAGCTAGAAAAGGTCCTCATACTAAGCTAAAAGCAGAGCCATGTAGCCCTCACAGTTGTATTGTAAGTCCCGGAAGATCATTTACAGATAAGTCATTAGGGAGAGAAATCTAGAGCACCATAAAAATAGCAAAATGCTCTAGACCCCTTGTTCTATGTTGCTAAAAAGCATCTTTTAGTGTTTATTGCATATACCATTAGTCAAGTTACAAAATCATGGTCCTTAATTGAGCACTAGCATCATACTACCCAATGCATAATCACCCATGGTGTCAAGGTACAAGATATCAAATATCTAGGATATCCTTATTGGCAACAAGGTAGACATATGCAATATGAATTAAGTAATTAAAGGTAAATAGGTAACAAGGATGGTCCCATGCTATACTTGTCTTAAACTTAGATCCTTCTTCTATTGATTCGTAGCCTCCAAAGAACTGCTTCTTGATCACCACGTAAAACTCTCCGACTGGACAAGATCATTAAGCACCACACAAGCATCCGAACAAACATGCAAAACATTCAAACATAACTATATTAGAACAATACACCAATCAGTGAAAAAGAATTTGAAATCAAATCTACGCGTTGCTACAATCACACAGACACGAAAAGCACGCTAATCGAAGCTACGATGAAAAAGATACATCTACTGATAGATTTGCTTTGAAAAGAAATTATAGGCTTTATTTATTTTAGCTATATAAAACATGTATAAGATACTTCAGAGAAATACCTTAATTGAGTTAAGTCAAATTATACTTGATTTAGAAAAACAAGGTAAAACTAATCATATAATTGACCAAGGTGAAAAGCCTAAGTTACTTTTAATTAGAAAAATCCAATTACAATATCATTATTCAAGTTAGGCGTCAAACCATAAAGTTTCAGAGCTCTTGACATGGAAAACATTGATACTAATGTGTAGATTATGTCGTTACGAATCTAACGCAACTTGAATGGGTCAAATTGGAGCTAAAACGGAAAAGATCTTAGTTAAATAAGGTTCGATGGCATTGATGTAAATTTCTGGACCTCATTTTTGAAATAAAATAAATGAAATATGGTTTCAAATGAGATCTGGACGGCGGCTCCTATTAGTTGAAAGCTCAGGGTATTTTCCAAAAGAAAAACAGCTAAAACTGATTTATTTTTAATTCAAAAGTATGGAGGGTCGATTTTCCAATAATCGGAGGACCTTTTTGAAAAATGTCGTGGGGCTGCCGGCACTGAACAAGTCAGCGGCTGCGTGGCGCGCAGCGACTAGCCGGTGGCGGTGGTCCGCGTGCACTATGGCATGGACCAGCGACGGTGGACTCCATCCACGGTTCGCGGTGGACCGAAGGGGTATGAATTAACGCGATCTAATCTTGAGCGTTGATCGGAACAGGGACGGTTGCGGTGGTTTGGGCAAAACTGCCGGACGGAGCAGAGAGCCCGGCGCTATGGTCCGTGCTCGGCGGTGAGGAGCTCGTGGGGGAAAATAGAAAAAGTGGCTACGGGCCTCGGCTGCGCTAAAGAAAGGCACAGTGAGATAGAGGAAAACAAGGCGAACTCACCACGGCAATCCTCGGCCCGTGGAGAGGATGAAGGCGGCGCGGTGCTCGGCTTTGGCAATGGCCAGGGCTTTGAGCTCGGCGGCGGCGCTGTAGCTAGGTGAGCGAGGCGGCTGGTCTAGGGTTATGCGGGGGAAAATGGTGCGGAGCGGACACTATTTATGGCTAGGGAAGCGACGTGGGGAACATGGCAACCGGTGTCACGGGGCGAAGGCAAACTCACCAGCGGCGGTGTCCGGCTTGGGCACGAGCGGAAGGTAGGAGACGTGGCTGACAAGCGGGCCCAGTTCATCAACAAATCAGGAGGCGGGGTCGGGATGGCAGCAAGGGAGAGCGAGGGAGGCGCTCCATGCGGGTGGGCCTGGAAGGGAGCTGGGCCTCAGGGTGGAGCAGGCCTGCGTGGCTTTGGCCGGAGTGCCAAAATGGGCCTGCGGAGTGGGAAAGAGGAGAGGAGAGGAAGCACAGCGCGGGCTACGGAGAGGAGCGGGAGCAGGCCGACCTAGACGCTGGGCTGCGCGGGAGAGAGGGGTTTTTTATAAATTCTATATTCAAATCTATTTTCAAACCATTTCAAAAGCATTTGAAATTATTTTGAATTTTGGACAAAACCACTCATCACAAAAATAAGTATGCATCAGCATGTGTGGGGGTATTAACCCCTATACCCTTACGGCTAGGATAGGGTCGGCCCGGATCAGGGGGTCTGGTCCACTAGAAGACGACGCGTGGCCTGGTCAATCTGCTTGGAGTCCCGCGCAAGGAATCAAGGCAGACTTGGAGGTCAAGCAAGATCCTGATCGATTAGAATAGGAACCCTTATCCGGCCACCTATGGTAATTGTAACTGGTTAGGATTAGTTTTTAGATCTGTAACCCTGCTCCCTAGACTATATAAGGCGGGCTGGGGACCCCTCTCAAAATCATCTCTCATTGACATATAGCAATACAATCAGACGCAGGACGTAGGTATTACGCCTTCACGGCGGCCGAACCTGGTTAAAACCTCGTGTCTGTCTTGCGTCACCATCTTGTTTGTAGCTTGTGCATCTGTCTGCTGAAAATCTACTACCTTGGGCATACCCCTAGGTAGACTGTCGACCATATTTCACCGACAGTGGCGCGCCAGGTAGGGGGTGTGCGTACTTCTTCCTAGAAGAACAAGATGGTCATCATCCCCGGATCCATGGCTACGCCGAATGGCCTCACGTTCACCGTCGACCAAATCACCTAGACCACTAGCTCCGACAACCTCATCGCCATGACCACGGAGGAGGCGCGGATCCGATCTGCGTCGACCACTGCTTCACCGGCATCGGCTATGGCTCCGACCACATTGAATCTGGCTCTGGCTACACCAGCATCGTCTTCAGCCACGTCGACAACCCGTCGCCCGCTTCCTCGCTACAAAGGGAGGAAGATCGACAACACCGACCTGCTCGACTCCATCAATCGGGTCGGCACCAAGCTTGCTGAAACCCTAGCTCTGGTAGATTCGATTCAAAATCAACGTACCGAGCAGGTAACCACTACCCACAACAGATCTACCCGACCAGCTCGGACCAGTCGTCCTGCACGACTCGGTACGGATCTTGTGGTCACGTCTACTCCTGAAGGGCGTTCCGTTCGTCGCCGATCATCCCCCGCAAGGTCTCTGGCTCTCCGAGTGCGAAGCCTTGATGGAGAATTACCAGGCTCAGCCCTACGGCCTGCGCAACTTCGTCAACATGGTTCGGATCGAGGAATATCAAGAAGGATCGGTCCACACAGTTCAATAGGGTGGCTCAAGCTCCCCATCTAGCACCGCATCTAATGGCTTCATCCACACTGAGCTTCAGCTTCGCCACGATGAAGAAGTTGATTACGATCTGGATATCCCAGACCGCCCCTGGGGTTTTCACGATTCCCATCCTTTCTACCAAGGCGAGGAGACTTAATCAATGTCGTCAGTAATGACGAACCCCCGGCAGTTGGCGAAACAGAACAAGAAAGGCTAGCACGCGAAGCACGCAATATTGATCGGTTTAATCGCAGACAAGCCAAAGCCGAGGCAGAAGTGGAGGCACGACGCATAAGGCTCCAGCCACGTGATCTCAACAATGCCTTTGATGGGGTAGGGGAAAAGCAGGTCTTTAGGACTCCAAGCGCCAACGTAGCTGTTGCTATGGCGACAATGCAACGACTGCCCAATACCCCATAAATCTAGGCAATTCGTGATGATATGCAAGCCTACCTGACGGCTGCTATGGCTCAGACCATAGAGATTGCGAACCAAGCTTGGGCTCCGACCGCCTCAGTCGAATCAAGCCATAGTCGTCAGTACTCAAGTCGCTCACAACCACCCAACCAACGTGGCTCGTGCAACAACGACCCGTCAGACATCCGTCAAGGCAAAAACGGTGGTCATGACGGTAACCGGGACGACAACCACCGCAACTACCGGGACGACAACCGCCAAGACAACCGCGACAATTGCCGTGATAACTGCGGTCGCGGGGTCAACCAGGGGGGCAATCGGGATCGCCGTGATGGCAATAACGATCTCCGCCATTACCTCGGAGAACGCGATCTGCGAGATCGCATTAACCAAAGAGCCAACGATCGTGCATCCCACGAAAGCTATCGTCGTATGGAATATGATACCACCCATGGCCCTCCGGGTTTGAAGCAGTTTACCCCTCACCTTCCGAAAGCTCTAGTTTGGTTTTGGTGAATTGATGAAACCCTAAGTGCTAACCTAGTTTATCAAGATGATTATGAGATAGGTAGCACTACTCCAAGTGATGAAGCAATGACGAAGATCATGATAATGGTGATAGCATGGTGATGATCAAATGCTTGAACTTGAAAAGAAGAAAGAGAAAACAAAAGGCTCAAGGCAAAGGTATAAAATGTAGGAGCCATTTTGTTTTAGTGATCAAGACACTTAGTGAGTGTGATCACATTTAGGATAGATAGCCGCAGTACTATTAAGAGGAGTGTAACTCGTATCGAAAATCACGGTTATCAAAGTGCCACTAGATGCTCTAACTCATTGCATATGCATTTAGGATCTAGTGGAATGCTAACACCCTTGAAAATATTTGTGAAAATATGCTAACACATGTGCACAAGGTGTTTGCGGGGTTGAGATGGGTTTGGGTCCCTCTCTCCCTCCCGCCGAGCTTGCGGGCGGATTCAACGCGCTTTGGAAAAATGAAATGTCTATTTTCTATTTACCGGATACAAAATTCTTAGTGGTTGGCACATTTGAGCAAGGGTGAGGAAGTTAGAGTTGAAATGGAGTTGGTCGAAATAATGTTGGGTCGGTCTGTGTGGACCGGATATTTGAATCCGTAAGCACCGGGACGCCCGCCGCTCTGCGTCCCGTCCTTAATGACTTCAAGGCACTGAGAGGAAGGTTGAGCACCGGACGCTGGTCTGCGTCCGGTCAAGGTGGACGGACGCGTCCGTCAAGAAACATGCCTCGGGAGCTTATTGAAAAGCGACGGAGGGCTTCAGGCTTCAGCGTCCGCCGATCGAAGGAAAAGGCGTCCGGTCGAGGTCGTGATGACCGTTGAGTCTGGACACGTGGTCGACATCGAAGCAACCGGACGGAGAGAGCCGGCGTCGGTCGATCCCGACCGAGCGTCCCGGTCGTAAGCTGCTTTTGCCCAAGAAAGGGGTATAACGGCTCTATTTGATGGGGGCTCTATTTATAGCCCCATGGCGGCTCAAGGGATAACCCTTGCACATTTTCATTGACATAGCAAGCTTGTGAGCCTAGCCAAAGGACTCCCACTCATCTACATCATTGATTCATCATCATAGTGAGATTGGGAGTGAATCCAAGTGCATTGCTTGAGTGATTGCATCTAGAGGCACTTGGTGATTGTGTTTCATTGCGGATTTCGCTTGTTACTCTTGGTGGTTGCCGCCACCAGGCGGCTTGGAGCAGCAAGGATCGTTGAGTGGAGGAGGTGATTGTCTCCGACTCCGATCGTGGTGATTGTGAGGGGTTCTTGACCTTTCTCGGCGGGGCGCCAAAAGGTACTCTAGTAAATTGCTTGTGGCTTGTGTGATCCTCATCTTGTGTTGGTTATGCGGCACCCTATTGAGGGTTTGGTGAGTGATGCCAATTAGCGCGTGAACCTCCAAGTGAGTGAATCGCCACAACGAGGACTAGCTTTCAAGCCGGCAAGTAAGTGAACCTCGGTAAAAATCATTGTGTTCATCATTTGATTCCGAGGTGATTGGTCATCATTGTTATTCATCTTCGTGATTGATTGGTTCATTTATCTACACGACGGTATAACCCTCTTGATCATTCTCTTTACTTTACCGCAAAACTAGTTGACAAGCTCTTTAGTGTAGCTAGTTGTGAGAGCTTGCATGCTTGGTTGGTGTGGCTCTTTAGTTAGCCTTTGAGAGCACACTAACATAGGGTAGTGTCATTGCTCTTGTGTGAATTGACACTATCTAAACTAGAATTGTGGTAGGTGGCTTGCATTTTTGAGTAGGCTAGCGCAACACTAGCTTCGCCTCATAATTGTCTAACCATTTGGTTAAGTGTTGTTGTAGAAATTTTTATTAGGCTATTCACCCCCCCTCTAGCCATTAGGACCTTTCACCTTCGCCAAGTCATATGGCCCAAAAACTTCAAGCTCGAAAAACTCCAGAAGTACGACGGCAAGGACAACCCCGAGTTATGGGTCATGCTATACGAAACCAAGTGTAGATCGGCCATGGCTGACGAGCACGCCATGTCTAATTACTTCCCAGTCGCCGTCGGCCATGCAGCCACCAATGGTCTGGTCACTTTGCCGGCGAACTACTTTGATTCTTGGCAAGAGCTCAGGCAAGCATTCATCGACAACTTCATTGCTACTTGTGAACAACCCGACAACAAATATGATATGCAGCGGATTCGAGATCGCAAAGATGAGCCACTACGCGAGTACGTCCGACGCTTCTCGAAGATGCGCATCAAGGTCCCATCAATCTCCGACAATGAGGCAATCAAAGCTTTCATCTCTGGTCTCCGCTTCCATGATGCCCTAAGAGACAAGCTCCTCCGCAAAAGACCTGAATCGGTCACAGCGCTCCTAGCTACCGCTAAAAAATATGCAGACGCTGATGATGCTAAAAAGATAATCATCGAAGAAGCAGCAAGGGTTCCACGCTCCGACCACCCCCCACACCGCGACGACTACCGCGGCAACCGTGGTCGGAACGACAATTTTGATCGCCGCAATCAGCGCAATGATTCTCATGACCATCACGACCAGCGTAATCATCGGCGTAATCACCGTGACGATTATACAGGGGCAAGCGTGCTCGGGAAGATGACGGCGAAATCAACATCGTTGAAAAAGGTGGTGGACGTCGCAATTACGAAGAAGACTACACCAAAGCATTAAAAGGACCCTGCCAGCTCCATCCCAAGTCAAACCATACCATGGAGGATTGCCGTGTTCTCAAATCCATCTATACGCGCCAACAGGCTCCGGATAAATTCGACAAGCCTAACGACGCAGGGGAGCAGCGTGATGAGGACAACAATGATGAAGATGTAGATCCCCGTCACAAGTACGTCAAGCCAACCGACCACGTCCATACCATCATTGGGGGCAGAGTGTCCATCAAGACCAAACGAGAGCGCAAGCTGCTCGCTCGTGCCTGCCTGAACGTGGCTAATGCCGACAACCTCATCGCCGATCCGCGGCTCCCTCCTTGGTCTCACCGTGAGATCTCCTTCAGCAGAAAGGACCAATGGGCTGCAATACCTGAGCCAGGGCGTTTTCCTCTGGTTCTCGATCCTTGTATCAACAAGGTTCAGTTCGATAGAGTGCTGATTGACGGCGGCAGTTCCATCGATATACTGTTCAAGAATAGTTTGCCGGCCCTGAAGATAACCCATGCTGATCTTAAGCCATACGAGGCATAGTTCTGGGGTGTTCTCCCCGGATAGAACTCCACACCTCTCGGGCAGATCACGCTACCTGTGCAATTTGGTACTCCAGACCACTTCCGCACTGACTACGTCAACTTCGTGGTCGCTGACTTCGAAGGCACCTACCATGCTATCCTTGGTCGACCAGCGCTCACCAAGTTCATGGCCATACCTCACTACATGTATTTGGTGCTCAAGATGCCTACTGAGAAGGGGGTTCTAACTCTCAGGGGCAACGTATACGCAGCTTACACCTGTGAGGAGGACAGCTTCAAAATAGCAGAGGCTCACGACCTCTCTATTCGCATGGCCGAGACCACGCTCGACGCCAAGAAGACCCCAGCCGATCACCTGGAGATTCCAGAGCTCAAGGCCCCACGCAAGAACATCAAGTCCAAAGAGCACAAAGCGATCTAGCTGGTTGGTGGCGATCCCAGCAAAATGGCCCTTATCGGGGCCAACCTGGATCCTAAATAGGAAGACACGCTCATCAGGTTCTTGAGAAGCAACGTGAGTGTGTTCGCATGGAAACCCGCTGACATGCCCGGTGTACCACGGAATTTGATCGAGCACTCCTTAAATGTCGATCGCAAGGCCAAACCCATCAAACAGAAGCTACGACGGTTCGCTCACGACAAAAACGAGGCTATTAGGGTAGAAGTTACATGGCTTTTAGCAGCCAAATTTATCAAAGAAGTATATCATCCGGAGTGGTTAGCCAACCCGGTTCTTGTACGCAAAAAGAATAATGAATGGAGAATGTGCGTTGATTATACTGATCTCAACAAACACTGCCCTAAAGACCCATTCGGCTTACCTCGCATAGACGAGGTCGTAGATTCAACCGCCAGTTGCGAGCTGCTTTCCTTTCTTGATTGCTACTCTGGTTATCACTGGATTGCTCTAAAAAAGGACGACCAGATCAAGACATCCTTCATCACGCCCTTCGGCGCCTACTGCTACACGACCATGTCGTTCGGGCTCAAGAACACTGGGGCTACCTACCAACGCGCCATACAGGCCTGCCTCAAAGACGAGATAAAAGACAACCTTGTTGAGGCTTATGTTGATGATGTAGTCGTTAAAACCAAGGAAGCATACACCCTTGTTGACAACCTAGAGCGTACCTTTGCAGCCCTTAACACATTCCAATGGAAATTAAACCCAAAGAAGTGCATATTTGGTGTTCCATCTGGTATACTGCTTGGCAACGTCGTCAGTCACGACGGCATACGCCCTAACCCAGAGAAGGTAAAAGCTGTCTTGGACATGAAGCCGCCCAAAAAGGTGAAGGATGTTTAGAAGCTTACCGGATGCATGGCTGCCCTTAGTCGTTTTATATCAAGGTTAGGCGAAAAAGGACTACCGTTTTTCAAGCTACTCAAAGCATCCGAGAAGTTTGAGTGGTCGGAGGAAGCAGACGCTGCCTTTACACAGCTGAAATAGTTCCTTACATCACCTCCGGTCCTCACTGCTCCCAGAGAAGACGAAACCCTCCTGCTTTACATTGCGGCAACTAATCTAGTGGTCTCCACTGCCATGGTGGTCGAGCGCGATGAGCCCGGCCACGTATATAAGGTACGGCAACCAATCTATTTCATCAGTGAGGTACTCAATGAATCCAAGACCAGATACCCACAGATTCAGAAGCTGATCTACGCAATACTGATTACATCTCGAAAGTTGAAACACTACTTCGACGGATATCGTGTGGTGGTCATGACCGAGTACCCTCTGGGAGACATCATTCGCAACAAGGATGCGAACGGGCGCATCATCAAATGGGCAATGGAGTTATGCTCTTTCTCCTTGGAATTTGCAAGCCGTACTACAATCAAGTCTCAGGCACTTGTCGATTTTATCGTCGAGTGGACAAACTTAAGCACACCTGCCTCTCAGGGGCCCACGGAGTATTGGAATATGTACTTCGACGGCTCTCTCAACATCGACGAAGTAGGAGCAGGAGTCCTTTTCGTATCACCATGCAAGGAGTAGCTCCGATATGTCCTCAGGATTTACTTCCCGGCGTCTAATAACGCCGTCGAGTACGAAGCATGCCTACATGGTCTATGCATCGCGGCCGAGCTCGGTGTCAAACGTCTCTATGTCTACGGAGACTCGGCTCTAGTCATCAACCAACTCAACAAGGACTGGGATACGACCAGCGAAAAGATGGACGCATACTGCAAAGCGATCAGAAAGCTGGAAGGCAAGTTCTATGGCATCGAGTACACACATGTGGTCCGGGACAAAAATCAAGTAGCAGATGCGCTATCAAAGTTAGGATCATCCCGAGCCAAAGTCCCACATGGCGTATTTGTTCAAGATCTGCTCACGCCCTCCATCAAAGAAGAAGATCCCACGGTCGACAAGCTTCCAGACCAGCTATTGGTGGCTATGGTTCCGGCGTCAAACACCACCAAACCACCTCCGACCACTAAGGAGCCTGACTGGAGAGTACCTTTCATCAAGTACTTGACAGATGGTAGCGGTTACACCGATCGGATAGAAAATGAATGCCTGATGCGTCGCAGTAAGCAGTATCTGCTCGTCGATGGCAAATTGTGGCGCAAGAACGCGAAGTAGGAAATCTTGATGAAGTGTATAACCCAGGAGGATGGTGAACGTCTCCTAGACAAAATCCACTCTAGCTCCTATGGCAACCACGTGGCCTCGAGAACGCTGGTTGGCAAGGCTTTCCGAGTAGGGTTTTATTGGCCGCCAGCCGTAGCCGATGCAGAGAAGCTAGTCCGCTGTTGTGAAGATTGTTAGTTCTTCGCTAAGAGAATCCACGTACCAGCACATGAGATTTAGACTATACTAGCCTCTTGGCCCTTCGCATGCTGGGGACTGGATATGATCGGCCCTTTCAAACCAGCCCCTGGGAATTTTACATGCGTCTTTGTGCTGATCAACAAATTCTCCAAGTGGATAGAGTACATGCCCCTAGTCACGGCATCTTCAGAAAAGGCTATCGCGTTCCTCGATCAGGTCATCCACCGCTTCGGCATACCCAATAGCATCATCACCGATCTGGGTACTCAGTTCACCGGGAGAGCTTTTTAGGACTTCTGCGATGAAAGGAGCATAGTAGTAAAATACGTCTCGGTGGCACACCCTAGAGCTAATGGACAGGTCGAGCGGGCAAACAGTATGATCCTGGACGCACTTAAGAAGAGGATGTACAGAGAGAATGACAAAGCTCCTGGAAGATGGCTCAAAGAGTTACCAGCCGTGGTCTAGGGTCTCAGAACCTAGCCCAGTCGCAATACCGGCGTATCACCATACTTTATGGTTTATGGCGCTGAGGCAGTACTTCCAGCAGATATAGCCTTTAGATCAGCACAGGTAGAGAACTTCGACGAAGACAAGGCCAATGAAGTGCGGGAGCTAGAAGTGAATAGTGTAGAAGAGAAGCAGCTCGATTCTTGCGTACGTACAGCCAAATACCTCGCTGTTTTGCGTAGGTACTACAACAAGAACGTCAAGGAGCGGTTCTTCATGGTCGGGGACATGGTCCTGAAGTGGAAGATGAATCAGGCAGGTGTCCACAAACTCGCAACCCCATGGGAAGGACCCTTCATGATCAAGGAGGTTACACGCCCTACATCTTACAGGTTAGCTCACCTAGATGGCACAGACGTACCCAATTCCTGGCACATCGACAAGCTTAGGCGTTTCTATGCTTAGCTACTAAGATATGTACCCCTCTTGTACTATTGATTTATTTCAATAAAGCTACTATGATTTCTCCGACCACTCTAATGTGTCATTTTGAAGTCTATTGTTATTCTAACTCTACCAGTTAAACCGACCACCATTCCTTCTCGGGTTTTCGGAGCAGGCCGTGTCTCCGGTTCCTCCCAACCCGTGCATGGGATCCGCTCTCTACGCTACGGTTGATCGGCAGGTGCTCTTTGGTTTGACTTGTGTGTTTCTACGTGTGCACAAGCTACGCACCTCATACTCTGACCGCAAGACAAACCAGGGCCATACAAACCTTTCAGGATGACGTGTCGACTAAACTGATACAACTAAACACAACGCCAACACGTTCTAACTTAGTTAGATCAACACGATATCCGAGCTTAAACATGTTTTCTACAAAACAAACAAGCTTATGTTGATACACAGTTATGTTATTACAAGCTTGCCTGAAAAGGTCCAAGTTTACAATAACCCAACTACATCTTCTTCTACAGCTATAGCCTACACTATTGGCTGGTCGGGGCACACGGCACCTGCTGCTCGCTGGGCCTGACATCGTGCAAGGGTATCAGGGACTCTGGCATTGATCGAGCTGAAGAAGATGGCCCCGCCGACGCCTGGCTGGTCGAGACCGCAGGCTTCGCCGGTTGGCTTGAAAATGACTGCGCTCCCAGCTGACTTGTTGACGGCGTTCCTTGTACGGGTGGTGTCGCACCTCCACACAGGTTAATATCGCCAATTATTTTCGCCGACAAGTCCAGCTAGGTCACCCGTAGCTCCTCGGCCTTGTCTGGATTTACCTCCTTCGGGTATCCAGCCTCCAGGCGCTTGAGATCGATCAGGGGGTAGTGAGCACGTACCATGCTTAGCACATGTGCGCCTGCGTACTCTCCTGCCTCCTTCAGGAACTCCTGGAACCATCCCCATGCCTTTTGGCACCTCTCGATCAATCCTAGCTGCGGCGTCCTTGGCACATCTTCTGCTAGCGCCGGATCGATGAGGTTAAGGACCGGCAAAATGCCCTTTGCCACCTCTTGGCACCGGCTTTTCCAGGTGTCACGGTCCTTGGTGATCTCTTGGCATTGCGCCTTCCAGTCGTCACGGTCTTTCATCATGGCCTCCAGATGCTTCTTTGCATTGATTTTTATAACTGCAAACCGCACACGCCATTAAGACATTAGACCATGCCAAACTATGATACGCAACAAAAATGAGCACAGGCGGTTGGACAACTTACCTTTCAGCTCCTCAGTTATCTTGGTCGTGTGGTCCTAGAGCTGCGACTGGTCTTGCGCCAGTTTTCTGTTGTCCTCAGATAGGCGATCACACTTCCCGACAACACGACTGTTCTCCTCTCGGAGACGGATCACTTCAGCTTCTAAGCCTGCACTACAGCTGTTACTACCAACAACATATGTCGTCTTACCATGAGTAGATTGTATCCATTGGGCAAATATTGGTTCGATCAAGATTTGCTTTTCTGGAGTACCAAAAGCAAGCATAACGTCGTTATGAACATAAAGGCCCAAGGTATGGAATCCTAGGAAGAGGCTAGCCCAACTTAAATGAGATATGATAGCTTCCTTATGGTCTAACATTCTTGCCAATACATTATCTTCATTCTGTTCCGGATTGTAATCCCTAATGAAAAAAATAGCTCCATGAGCAAAAGCCCCTGTCATGATGAACCCTGCAATGTATTGGTGATGAGTATATAAAGCAGCTTGAGTAGTAAAGTCTTGTGCTATGAATGCATAAGCAGGTAAAGAGTACATATGTTGAGCTACTAAGGAAGTAATAACCCCTAAGGAAGCTAGAGCAAGGCCTAATTGAAAATGAATCGAATTATTGATTGTATCATAAAGGCCTTTATGCCCACGTCCTAATCGACCCCCCGGAGGAGTATGTGCTTCTAAAAGATCTTTGATACTGTGCCCAATTCCGAAGTTAGTTCGATACATATGACCGGCAATGAGAAAAATAAATGCAATAGCTAAATGATGATGAGCAATATCGGTCAGCCACAAACTTTGTGTTTGTGGATGGAATCCCCCAAGAAGGGTCAGAATGGCAGTTCCCGCTCCTTGAGTGGTACCAAATAAATGATTACTCGAATCAGGATTTTGGGCATAAAGATTCCACTGACCCGTCAGAAGGGGACCCAACCCCTGGGGATAGGGTAATACATCTAAGAAATTATTCCATCGAACGTACTCCCCCCTGGATCCGGGAATAGCAACATGAACTAAATGTCCTGTCCAAGCCAAAGAACTTACTCCGAAAAGTCCTGACAAATGATGATTCAGACGAGATTCGGCGTTTTTGAACCACGAAAGGCTTGGCTTCCATTTGGGTTGTAGATGTAACCAACCCCCTATTAAGGATAGCGTAGAAAGAAATAATAGAAAAAGAGCTCCAGTATAAAGATCTTCATTGGTGCGCATTCCAATTGTATACCACCACTGATAAACCCCAGAATAAGCGATATTCACTGGACCGGCAGCACCTCCTCGAGTAAAGGCTTCCACGGCGAGTTGCCCAAAATGAAGATCCCAAATGGCATGAGCAATAGGTCTTACGTGTAAAGGATCATGTATCCATGATTCAAAATTTCCTTGCCAAGCTACATGAAACAGGCCGGACGTCCATAGAAAGATTATTGCTAACTGCCAAAAGTGAGAAGCAAAAATGTTCTGATAAAGACATTCCTCAGTAATATCATCATGACTTTCGAAATCATGTGCGGTAGCAATACCAAACCAAATACGACGAGTAGTGGGGTCCTGAGCTAAGCCTTGGCTAAACATGAGAAATCTTAATTCCATAATGCCTTTCAAATCCTCCTGAAAACTACGTTCGAGAGACTTCATCTGCTACAACTAATAAAGGCTGCAAACCTAATACCCATTGCCATCTGTTAACTAACGAGCTTTGGAACAGGTACTCAGGTCCGAATATAATGTTTCACCTAATCTGGTGTACGTGTGGTCGTGTGGAGTATTAGCCTACCCGATCGAGTATTATTATTCTAACCTCGTCAATCTGTGACTGTGCGGAGAACGAATCTTTATATATTTGCATAGCTAATAAACATATAAAGAGGCTTTAAACGCAATAATATGTAGTCTCCGAACTTTAGCTGTACCGTTGTACTTCCTCCGTCCATAAAATTATATAATTCTAGAACAGTGTCATATTTTAGTATACCAAATTTAACCAATTATAGATAAAAAATATAAATATTTATAATATTAAATAAACATCATTAGATTAAATACGAAATGTATTTTTATAATAAATTAATTTAAAGTCATAAATGTGAATACTATTTACCAGAAACTCGATCAAATATGAATCCTTTTAATCGGCACGTATACCATAGTTACGTTCTTTTTAGGACATAGGCCTTGTTTAGATTGCAAATTTTTATAACATGGATACTGTAGCACGTTTCGTTTGTATTTGACAAACTTTGTCCGATCATGGACTAACTAGGCTCAAAAGATCTATCTCGTGATTTTCAACCAAACTATGTAATTAGTTATTTTTTTTACCTACATTTAATGCTCCATGCATGCGTCCAAAAATTGATGTGATGGAGAGAGAATGAAAAAACTTAGAATTTGGAGGAGATCTAAACGAGGCCATAGTTAGTACTTTTAGTACTCATGCTTGTCAATCAATCAGTTCATTACGATTATGACGTGCTCGATCGTAGTGAGGTGGTTGACTTGGGAGGAGGCGGACGTACGATGCAAATGTTAATTTAACCAGCGTCAGAAAAATTGATCGCATCGCATCGCATAGAAAACAGCGCTGTGCACACACGCACAGCGACGACGACGTCGCCTTTGCATGAGGCAGCTTTCACGTAGAATTCCGCGGCCCTGAATTATGAATCGACGGCTGCATCGACGGCACGCCTAGGAATTGCCACGCACCGCGGTCGCTTTTATCCAGTGGCGACAAGGACTAATGAATTCGAGGTTGGTTGGAGAGGAACATCAGGGTGACAAATGCACCCCGGCGAAACGTCGTCCTCCGTGGGGGTGTACAAAACAAAAGTTTTATTCAGGCGTGATGTCGTGATGGCGAATTCGGAGTACGTCGACATGGCAACAGCACGGGGCGGTCACTTGTAAAGCGTCCTTCCTTTTAACCCTTGGCGTTTTCTTTTTTAGAGTTCCCACTAGCGTCCTTCCTTTTTATTACCAAATTGGCGTTTTCTCTGATTCTTGTTTTGTGGACGTGGATCATTGATCAACGATCCAGGTGAAAACATCGGAGCAAGCGGACAGCCAGGAGATTGCCACGATGGTCCTATGTGAATTCTGACGTTGACCGATTTAGAGCTGCTCGTCAAGGCTAACTTAGGACAGGGCCAACGCCCAACGCAGAACAACATGAGTGTAGTGGTTAGAGGTTAAAGTTGTGTGCCACGTACGTATAAAAAGTTCAAATATTTCAAGTTCACGGTGCAGCCTATTACTGCCTATTAAATGCTGGCCCCATTGTTCCTTCTTCCAATAACTCTCGGCCCTGACAAAAGGTGTGGCGGAATTTCAACTTTTGGCTCCCAATGTGTGGTAGCTTCTCTCTTTCGTGAGACAAAGCAACCGCACCTTCTATTGGTAGCACTGGGTCCCTGCGAAACCACTATCTAAACTGATATGTACGCTCCATGCGAACGTGGAAGCTATGGCATATAGCCACCGTGCAGTGTTGGGTACGGCCTAAAAACTAATGCTGTTTATTTGATATTATAAATATTTATATTTTTTATCTATAATTGGTTAAACTTGGTATACTAGAACATGATAATGTTCCAGAATTGCATTCTTTTAGGGACGGAGGGAGTACAACGGTACAGCTAGAGCTATGAGACTACAGATTATTGCGTTTAAAGCCTCTTTATATGTTTATTAGCTATGCAAATATATAAAGATTCGTTCTCCGCACAGTCACAGATTGACGAGGTTAGAATAATAATACTCGATCGGGTAGGCTAATACTCCACACGACCACACGTGCGCCAACCGGTGACAGTGCAGTGGGAATCATTTGACCTTTCGCCCAGGTTCCAGATACATACGTCCACCACGGCGTCGCAGTCCATCACACCTCAACTAGTTGGTCCACGATTGGACAATATTTGTCAAAACGCCGTCTCCACCTAGCTAGAAGCGTGAAAAATTTGCATTTTAGTCCTTTTGAAAAACAATTTCTTAAAGTAGACTCCTCTCAAAACTTTTTTAAAAAATAGACCGAAATCTCGGCGTTAAATAATAAAGCGCCGAGATTTTCGAATCGGCGTCACGCCAGGTTACGCCGAAACCTGCCACATCAACGCCAACGTGGCGTGTCACCACTGGAGCTCGCGTGCTGTCATCCAACGTCATCCGTCATAAATCGGCGTTAAGTAGTATCACGCCGAGATCTAAACGCCGATTTGCTTCCCGGTGACGTGCTACTTGCGGACGGAGAGTTCGGCGATCTGCGCCGTTTATACAGGGAGCAGGCAAAACAGGTCATGTATTCAAATAATATACTATGTCTAATCGGCCAGGAGATACGTACTGGACGTGAGTGATCTCTTTTGATTTCTCATTAGCTGCTTCTCTATGGACGCTTCGTTAAGGTACATACCCAAATTTTTTGAGTATTCCATTCAAACTAACTAACTTGTCAAAAGAAATGTTGCGCACATTTTTAAACATTTCTAGAAGATTAAAATAAGTTAGATATATGATCTTGAGTAGTTCTCTCGATGAGAGCAAGGACACCGGTACAACGTATATTCGGTTCTGAGATAACTACACCTATTTATTGTTAATAAAGAGGTAAATTTCTCTTCATCTTTTTTTTCCACCTCCTCTTAAGAACCTGGACGATGAGAGTTTTTTTTCGTCCCGACCATTTTACTTTTCAAACTGCAACTCTCCTCCCAGATGCCGGAAATGCTTCTATTCCGGGCACTGTGCGGCTGCCTGCATCCACAAACGAAGTGCTACCCACTATAAAACTGATTTTTAATCCTTTTTTAATTAATATTTTATTAATAACTGCAAAAGATTAATCAAATGTAGCCGCTTTGGTCGCACAGCATGGCTGGCACGACAACACCACGCTACCGCGTCATATGCACTGGCGCGACAAAGAGGCACCACCATGGCGATGACCGCTGACCGGATCCGGCATGGTGCGTACTGGGGTCCACCCTGTCGCGCCACCAACTCTGGCACGACAGAGGGCTAGCACGACAGGCTGACTTAGGGTTGGCCGGCACGGTCCAGTTTTCTTTTCTCTCTCTCTCCACCTTCTCATTCGACGCCCGCATCGTGAGCGCCTCCCCGCCGCCGCCGCATCCATCGCCTGGCCGCGGCACCGCCGGCCGCTGCTGTTTTTCCCCGCTATCTAGGATTATCGTTGATTGGTACGGTGGCAATGGCGGGGTCTCTTCATAGTTACTGGCTCAAGTGTTGGTCAAGGTTTGATAAAGGCCAAAGAAGGGCGTTCGATGGCATTATGATCTATTTTTAGTGGAACGTTTGGAAGGAGCGAAATAGAAGAACTTTTCAGAACAAGACTTTGCAGCCTAGTTAGATGGCATTGTTGTGCAAAGAAGATTTAGAACAGTACCAGTTGTGCAAAGAAGAACAATATTGACTCGCACTCTACGTATCTCATATGTGCTTTGAGTCGTGCTCATATGAGTTAGAACAAAAATAAATAAAGAAAGATGACTAGCAAACGTGGCCATGGTTGCAACGGAAATAAACATGCTACATAACTATATTAAATTAAAATACAGTTTTGGTAGTTTTTTTTCCTTGCATACAGTCTTGATAGATCAAATATTTAACTTATTTTAATCTTCTAAAAGTATTTTTTGCGAGAAAACTTCTAAAAGTATTTTTAAAATGTGCACAATATTTCTTTCAGCAAGTTAGTTAGCTTGCATGGAATAACTGAACAAATTTTTTTGAGACGAGAATAACTCAACAAATTTGGGTATAGACCGGAAGGAAGCGTCCCGAGAGAAGAAGCTAACGAGAAATCGAGAGACAGGTCCAGTAGTATGTATGTCTTTGCCGATTAGATATTTGAATACGTGGCCTGTTTTTGCCGTAAGTAGCAAGTCACCAGGAAGCACAGCGGTGGCGTTTAGATCACTTAACGCCGGTGTATGACGGATGGCGTTGGATGACAGCACGCCGAGGTCCGATGGTGACACGCCACGTTGGCGTTGACGTGGCTGGTTTCGGCGTAACCAGACATGACGCCGATTTGAAGATCTCGGTGTTTTATGATTTAACGTGGTCTATTTTTAGAAAAAGTTTTGAGAGGAGTGTATTTTAAGAAATTATTTTTCGAAAGGGCTAAAATGCAGAATTTTCACGCTAGAAGCTAGCTTATCCGACGCTGTACATGCATGCAATACGAGGTCGGTAGCTAGTTGCCGTTAAATACTCTTTTCAGAGCACTGAGAGTCTCCGATCGTGGATTAGACGCAATAAACTACCCCGTACGGGGTAAGAGGTGCGTGCCAACTGCCTGCCAGTAGTAATGATACATGCTGCACACGCAGTGATAAACATACTGCCTGTCGTCGCTGGTGAGGGGTAGATGGAGCCACGGAGGACGGAACATACAGACAACACTTGAGGCCGCCGTACGTCGCCATCACGGTAAGACAGCCGTCCCTTTACCCCGGCGAGAACCCGTCGATTCCCGGATCTTGCTTGCAGCGATTTGAATCTGATGATGATCCAGGAACAGTAGGCGCATAATATATATCAGGACATGGATCGATGTACTACCAGGCTAGCTTGGCCATGCATGCATTGTAGCACACACACAGGGGGCGCACGTACAGCGGCACACTGACGATCGATCACCAGCATGACAGTCATGTGGTGGAATTGGGAAGGACGGGAGTGGAGAGCGCCCTGCGCCCGTTCACGTGTCACCTGTGCTAGCGGGGCGGGCGATGTGTGCGGACGTGGACGGACGGACAGGAACGCCTCACCCACCGCCGGCCGCGAGAAAAGCAAGGATTTTGTTTTGATGGCCGCGACTATACAGACATGGATGCATATCGCTGGTGATTGACGAATACTAATAATCATTAAGATGGTCTCTAAGAACCGTGACCTAAAATAGAAGATTTATTTATTATTTGGGTATCGCTACAAGTAAAAAGTTCAATACTTATTTTTATCTTCTCCAACAACAAAACACAAAAGACAACATGTTTTATAAATGGGTCTCCAAGAGAAAGGATACTCAGATTTGGGTTATGCCTCTTCTGACACTAAAAATAAGTCTTCCATATAGATACTTTGTTGAAGACTAGAGATACTACGTTGGAGACCTATTTTAAGTTTGAGTTCGCAGCGGGTCTCTTGGAGACAGCCCTAAAGGGCGATGGGCCAGCCCGAGGGACAACCCGACGCGGTGCAACGCGATGCAAGCCGTGCAGCGATTAGACTCCGTCGGCCAATGCCAGGCGCATGGGGGCACCGGAGCCACCAAAAGGCACTGACGACGCGGCAGGTAAAAGGGGGCAACAGAGGCAGGTAATAAAGTCGTAAAGAGGCGACGAAACTTTATATGCCCTGCCGTATCGTTAAGCCATCCTTCTAAAAGGTACGATTGACTGATTTATTATGAGAAAAAATATTATTTGTTAACTTAAAAAATATGGTTTATAAATGAGATGAACAGGGTGATAAAAAGATCGAAGGATGCTGAGCTCAGCTCGCCCCGGTAGGTACGTACGTACGTAACTGTACTGATGATATGCGGTGTGCGGGTCTCCAAATGGAAAAGGAGACGGAGGGGACACTATCGTGTCCAGTACTAGGACGATGGGCCGGAGGGAGGGAATACTAGGCAGCCTACCACTGTTGTTTCGATGTTTTGCAGGGTCCAGGTAGGCATCATTACAGACAGCTAATAAGGTTGCATCTTGCGTGCATGTATATTGTTTACCCACTCGCACTCGCCTGTTATGTGTTAGGCTTACAGGGTAACCATGCATATGCATGCATGCATGCTACATGCAGCACACGACAAAAATGGCTTTATCACCGCTGGTGTACCTTGCTAGTACTGCCTTTCGCCGTCAGAAAATCGAGCACTTAAAGTTTTGGGATGGAGAGTAAACTCCCAGGCCGTTTGGTCTTTCCTAGTCCTAGGAGATGGCTCAAAGCATTTTCCCCGGTTTATCATTCAGTAACCGTGTAGAACTCTGCCGCGTGCAGTCCAAATCAAAATCAACCCCCCACCGCTCGTAGTCTCGTCTCTCGTACGCGGCGGTAAAAACCGCCGGTGCTCCTCATCGATGCTACTGTGCTAATCAGTGTGCATGATGATGTCTCCGCGATGCTGTTTGGGGGCCCGCCCGGCCGGGCAAGAAGCAACGAGGGCCGAACGTTTGCCCTGGACCGGCTCGGCTCCGCGTGTGGCTGCTAGCGCTGCATGCAGTGGTCCTGAACGCTGATGATACGTACGATGTAGCGGACATCCTCTACATTCATTCCCAGCAGCAAAGCGACTCGACAGTACTGCCGCACATTCTTCGATCTGGTGGTCTCGTAACACGCATTTTTAGCATGCGTACGGGGCTACGGCCGGTTGCATTGCGGGTTATAAGATTCCATGCATGAACCGTGGCTTGGCTAATCAATCAATTAAGCTCCTTGCTGGCTGGTGAGGCGGCATGTTCTCAGTCTCAGATAATAATGAATCGGAGAAAGTAACTGAGGCACCGCAATACAATGTGTTGGATTTGTCATTGTGGTTTGTGTGAGGAAATCGTGTAGCAAATAGTTATGTGCACGCATCGTGTTTTATTGATAGTGGAGTACGGATACTGTATTGGCTAGGGAGGAAGTGCTGAAGGTAAACAAAGAGAAACGAAGACAAAAACAAAAACAAAAAAAAGACCTCACGTGTTGTGACGCACCATGTCATATCCTGTTCAGTTGCACCAAATCCTTTGCTATTTTACTTGTAAATCTGGCCGCTCCTCACCGTGTAAGCGTGTTGTTACTCAGCTGCGTTCTTCGGTCCGTGGCAGTCCGGACGATCTTAACCCTAGTTGGTTTGGGACCCATCTTTGTGTCAAACACGCAGAAGGTGAACAAAAGAGAAAGGAAGACGGAAAAAAAAAGACCTCGCGATGTCATATCCTGTTCAGTTGGACCAAATCCTCTGGGCCTCTGGCCCGGCCAGCTGTCCGCGTCAAGGACTGCTGGCACGTACGGACAACTCCCGCCAACGTTTCGAGTCCAAGAGGCTGGCCTGCTCACGAGAGGAGACCGCCCGCAAAAATCTTGTGTGCAACAAGACGCATACTAGCTCGCTCCGCGGCACGAGCAGGCACACCGATGCAAGCGGCGGCGGCGGCACCAACGAACCAAGCAAGAAGCAGACCCTGGCGCGCGCGGGCAGAGGAAGCGAGTTTACTCCTATATCTAGCGTTAGCTCCTCAAAAGGAAGCGACCACCACGTCACCCCCAATTCTCTGCTCCGTTCGATCTACCGTTGGACGGCCCAGATCTCTTGGATCGGATCTCGCCGGAAGCGGCTCCTCTTGCTTCTCCTCACCTTCCCCCGCTTCTCATCTGCTTCTCCATGACTTCTCTGGCTTCTCCTCTGAATCCGGTTAGCCAAATATGGCAACATATCAGGTGAAAACCAACTAACCTGTGCAAACTTGGAAACTACCAATCAGGACCAAATCCCACCTCTCACCCTATTCATTGGATCAGCATCTAGTGGTCCTGATCAGCAGTTTCCAAGCTTGCACAGATTGGTTGCACCTCATACATTGCCGCCAAATATATACCCAGCTTCCGCTTCTCCTTCCTCAGATTTCTCGACGCTTCTCCTCTCCCGCACGCGTCCTCCGTCCCTCCCGACCCCGACACCGCCGCCTCCACCGCGCTCGCCCCCGTCTTCCCTTCCTCTCTCTCCCTCTCCTTCTCTCCTCCGATGTGGCGGCATGTCGGCCCGGCCCAGCGCCGCCGCTTCACCGTGCGAGGTGCTGGCGGGGCCACGGCGGTGCCGGGCGTCGGCCCCGGCGGTGGCCGTCCCCGGCAACGGTGTCGCTCGAGCAGGCCACACTGTTGGCCTACGGCGCGGGTGCCCTCCGGTGCGTCCTCCTCCTGTTGTTCCGCGTGTGCTCCAGTGCTCAATGAAACCCTAGGTGCCTCTCTCTCTCTCCCTGTGTCGCTGTTTCTCTCTACCTGTCCAGAATCGGGCGGCATAAGCGGTCAATGCGGCCGGATCCACCGCATCCCAGCACGGGAAGTCGTCGATGCCGCTGCGCGAGCGCCCCCCGCCGACGCGGCCGCACCCAGCACAACTTGTTGTTAGATTCTACGAGTACTAATTTATGGGTGCTTTTCGTAATGTGTCTGTCATGTTTCTCATTGGCATATTATTCTGTATAAGATTCAGACATAGCTATATACTTTGGAGAGAGACGCTCAAATTAGTGTATCCTCGGTGCAGCTAAAACCTATGTGCGTCCACAGTTTCTAATTCCACATTTTAGTTGTCTGTGGTCATTTTTATTGTCGCCAATAATGTAGTTCCAAGTGCATAGCATTTCAGGTTTTTATGTGCTTGTTGTGGTCAGGGCAGCCAGGCAAGGTGGTTTCATCCTGCAGGCAACGGGTGAGCGCTGCTTCTGTAGCAGTAGTGTGTCTTTGTTGCATTTAGTTCCAATTGATATTACAGTTCTTGGTAAGTTCTTATTTCGTAGAGGATGCTCAGCCTCACATGGCCTTGTTGGGAATCCTCCATTCTTGAGATCGTGGGGTTGTTGGCTTTTTGGCACAAGCCTCATTGACATCGTTACTAACATGTCAAGCACTTGTGAAAGGATCAGCTCTTCAGAAAGTGGGTGATCACACATCTTGTGGGGGTATGGCCCCCGATATCCATAAGACAAGACATGGGCCGCACCATCAGAGGTGGCCTGGCCCACAAGATCAAAGCGTGCACGGCGCTGCTTGGCGTGCACCGCAAGATATTGTATAGTACCAAATATGATATTTTTCTTGTAACCCTACCCCTCCAGAGTATATAAGGAGAGGCAGGGGTCCCCTAGCGGACAAGATACACAGATCTAGATACATCTCAATGCAATACATCAGAACACAGGATGTAGGTATTACGTCATACTGACGGCCGAACCTATCTAAATCTTGTGTCTTGGTGCTTGTATTACCATCTCGCTCCTGATCCCGCTCACCTCTACGACAAATCTATCATCGTGGGATACCCCTCGGTGGACTGTCGAGCATCTTTTGTCGACAGTTGGCGCGCTAGGTAGGGGTGTGCGCTTGATCCCATGGCGAGCCAGATGGACCTCAAATCAACAGCGCGTTCTCGTCATCAATCTCATGGAGATCCATGTCGGTCCACGACGACGATTCATCACTGGCTACACCAGCCCCCGCGACAGCAGATCTGATCTCGGAACCACCTCCGAGGTCGTCTTCACCAACAACTCACCACCCGCCAGGTGCTGGCCGTCAACGCCGACCAGATAACGCCATACATCGCCGACCAGACTTTCTATCTAAAGCTAAGTCATGCTTTAATATTCTTTTAAGTATACTCCAATCTTCATATATCGCCATAATGTTTCTCAGGGTTGTTTTCTCTATATTTGCTCTCTAAACGATTTTCTGAACCCTCAAACAGTCATGTTGATGCTCGAACGCCTCCAGAGACGGCCCTGTCTCCGGCTCCTCCCTACACGTGCTACGGGCTCCGCGCTCTGTGTTATGGGTGGTCGGCAGCGGTTCCTTGGTCACGCCTGTTCCTCCTACACGTGCATGGGCTCCGCGCTCGATGTTATGGACTATGGGCTAGCTAGGGCTGAAGACTCAGCTACACACTAACTGGTCGGGCGGTTTATATTAAATATAATTACATCTTCACACCAACTGATCGCCGAGCTGCATACGCCGTTTCATCACTATTGCTGATTTTTCTCCGGAGTTCATATATTTTTACATCATGTACTACCCGTTCTACATATTTGTGTTGCAGGATCATCGCCCAGGTGATCGGACCACCTGGTGCTCGGACTTCTCCACCAATCAACTAGTCGGACCGCTAGGTTCATGGACTTCGTCGCCGACCAGTTGATCGAACTATTCGACGGTCGCTTCCGCTCAATGCTCACTTTGCCGCCGACCAGTTGACCAGACCGTTCATCGCTCGTGCTTCATCATCAGCTACGCCAGGAGCTCCGCGGTGCTCGGACATCGCCAGCGACGTCGGGGACTCCTCAGCGCTCGGATTCTTTATGCTCGAGGACTAAGTGGGCACACTTCACTCCTCGGACATCGCCAGCTTCGCCGGGAACTCATCGGTGCTCAGACATCGCCATCTACATCGGGGACTCCTCGGTGCTCGGACATCGCCAGCTACGCCAGGGACTCCTCGGTGCTCGGACATCGCCAGCTACACCGGGGACTCCTCGGTGCTCGAACATCGCCAGCTTCACTGGGAACTCCTTGGTGCTCGGACATCGCCAGCTACGTCGTGGACTCCTCCGTGCTCGGACGTCGCCAGCTACGCCAGGAACTCCTCGGTGCTCGGACATCGCTAGCTACGCCGGGGACTCCTCGGTGCTTGAACATCGCCGCCTACGCCGGGGACTCCTCCATGCTCGAACATCGCCATCTACGCTGGGGACTCCTCAGTGATCGGACATCGCCACTACGTCGGGTACTCCTCGCTACTCGGACATCGCCAGCTACACCGGAGACTCCTCGGCGCTTGGACATCGCCCTTGGTGGTCGGATCTTGCTACGTCTCATCGGTGTGCTATCAAGCTGCTCCATGCTATTCGGATCAGGGTGCAGATCTTGGGTAGCATGTCTGGGGTCTTGATACGCGCATGTCGGATGACGTCGGCAAAGCTTTTAGACTTCTTTTTCTTTGATCCTGCTACAAGATTCATTCTTCATCTTCCAGCAGGCTCGGGGACTAAGTGGGCACACTTCACCTTGCGGTGAATGTGCGCTTTTCTCATCTCAAGGCTACATGGGGGACCGATGGCCGCTTCATTTGGTCTTCTACTTTCTGACCCTGACACCACGTGACTACGTCATCTACTGTCAGGCTCGGGGACTAGCTGTGGGGGTATGGCCCTTGGTATCCACAAGACAAGACATGGGCCGCACCATCAGAGGTGGCCCGGCCCACAAGATCAAGGCGTGCACGGCGCTGCTCTGCGTGCACCGTAAGATATTATATAGTACCAAATATGATACTTTTCTTGTAACCCTACCCCTCCAGAGTATATAAGGAGAGGCAGGGGTCCCCTAGCGGACAAGATACATAGATCTAGATACATCTCAATGCAATACATCAGAACACAGGATGTAGGTATTACGTCATACTGACGGTCGAACCTGTCTAAATCTTGTGTCTTGGTGCTTGTATTACCATCTCGCTCCTAATCTCGCTCACCTCTACGACAAATCTACCATCGTCAGGGAAAATCCAAATCTTTCCTGTCAGCTCAAAACCGTCAGGGAAAATCTAAATCTTTCCCATCGGCTTTAACCCGTCAGGAGAAACGTAGGATCTTCCCTGTCGGTTGCCAACCGTCAGGGCTCCATAAACCATCATTTAACCATTCAAATCAGTGATTCATAGCTCATTTAATCATGCATCCTAAATGTCACACTAGGTAGTCTTGGTACATATAATCAAATACTCATCATTTACTCATGCATCCACACAAGTTGTAAATGTTACACTCAATAGTCTTGGTACATATAACCATATCTTAAAATTATACATAGATCAGCTAGTACAATGTTCAACAAATCAATCTTAAGCTACATTCTAGTTGTCTTGCAAAATAAACTCAGAAGAGCGAAGCTGCAGTGCTACAAATGTAAGAAATAGAAGTCAAGTAACTATCCTAACAGGCCCTATGATGGCAATGCAACATCTACTGCACATGTCCGGTCCCTCTCTACAATCAAAACAAGATATATAGCCATGAGATCATCATATGTCATGGACGTAGCCATGAGATTATACTTTCACAGCAAGTGTAAGTAGAATCTTCTAATTGCAGTTCAGATACAAATAGAGCACTAAAACACTAAAGCTTACGTGCACTTTGCGCAATGTAGTTTGAAATGCTAAAACAGTCTTGTAGTGTTGTCTGAAACACTAGAACAGTCCTAATAAAATTGTTAGATTGATCTCTAATCCCAAACTGGGCCCAAATCTGCATACGATCGGGGTGCTTTCACCCACTATGGTGGAGGGCCCTGTCACATTCATAATAATATATAGAGGTGAAATGGCAGCTCTGAGTATGAGGTTCGCCTGACCCGAGCTCCCGACCGAAACCTAAACCCTAATCCCGATCAGAGAGGGGCGCAGCTAGTGACGAGAAGCCACCAGCCGTGCCGCCCCGCTCCACCGACGTCGACGACTTCATTGACCTCTTCCCCGAACGTCGCTGCCCGTGCGCAGGCTTCACCGATGAACGAGATGACGGCTTCTAGACCATCTCCCTCTGCGGTGTCAGGTTCGACACGTTCTTCACCCCCTCTCTCTCTCTCTCGTTCTATCTACTGTTACTGCACTAGTAGATGTTCTAGGACTCACGGTTTTATTCAATAGCAAGTAGACATGCTAGTTCTATGCCTAGAGATCCTACTTTAAGTTTAACAATGGTACCAGAGCCTCACTGGGTATAGATCTAGCGTATAGGATGAGAAAACCGAGTAGCAGCTAGAATGAGGTGAGAGATTCGGTTTTTGGATCTAAAAAGAGGGTCACCAAACCCTAACCCTAACAGGGTGAAGGAAAGGAGTAAGAAGAAGAAGGACTCGGCTTCAAGAAGAACCCGAATCCGAGCTCAAACCCATGAAGAACTCACTGGGGAAGATGAATAGTGACTCCAGTGAGTCAAACCCTAACCCTAACTTGACTTAACCCTAACCCTAATCCCCAAATCGGATGAAATCCGAGAAGAAAATCCAAAAGCAGATGAAGAAAAGGAGAAAGGGGAAGAGGGGAAGGGGCCCACCTCGCCGTGCACCGCGCTGCTGCCTCGCCGGCGCGCTGGAAGACGGCCAAGCCGTGCGAGCTCCGACCAAGGGCGTCACCGCTAGTCCGCTCAACGGCGGCGCGCTCACCCACGTGGGGAGCGCGCGCCGGTGAAGGGTCTGGCAACGGCTCCATGTCGCTCGGTCACCGCCGCTGCTCGCTTCGCTGAGAGCTACTGCACAAAGAGAGAGAAAGGAAAGAAAGAAATGCCTAGGGTTTTATGGGCAGCCACGGCCTGGGGGTTTTTTGATCCAGCGACATCGTCGCTCGGCCGTCGGATCAACGTGGACGCCTCATATTGATTGGGCAAGAATCGGCCCAGGCGGGCGATAACTTTCCCTGCTCAGGCCTAGGCTGCGGCCTGGGCGCAGCGGAGGCGCCGCGAGCGCACGAGCGCGCAAATTGGGCCTGGGCTGCGCTAGCGCTGTGCTGGCCGCACGCGATGCTGGGCCATTTTACTGCTGCTGCAGGCCGGGCCAGAATGAACAGCGAATGAAGTTTGAAATTTATTTATTTTCAGAAGCAGATTTGAATGAATTTTGATGAATTTCGAAGGTTTAAAATTTCTGGTAAAATTGCACCAATGTGTTACTTTTTTCCAGAAAGTAGATATGAATATGAATATGCTTCTGAAAAATAGATATTTTTTTACGTTTTCCGCTGCTAAGGAAATAGTTTATTCTCCAGTTATTTTGAACCAACGTGATATTTAATTGGAGAAAAAGAGATTTTGATATGATTATAATGTTGTTATTTTCTGACCAACGTTGTTAATAACAATATCGTAATTTTAATGATTTTATGCATTATTTTTATTTCTGCCCAACGGTGATACAGATTTAATGTATAAACAGTTGTATGTTTTAATTTTGACAAACGTTGGAATCAAGGCATGCAATTGTTGTTATTATTTATGTTCTCACTCTATATGAATTGTGTTTTCAGGCGGATACAACTTGATGGGTTGTATCAAAGAGATCCCCACTCTCAAAGGTGACAACTACATGGAGTGGAAGAAAAAGATTGACATGGCCTTCATCTTGGCTGAGGTGGACTGGGTAGTCACCTCACCGTGTCCCACTGAGCCTATGACACCAGTGAGGGAGACAATCAAGGCTGATGCCGCTTGGGCAACTAGAGAGAGCGATTTTGAATCCCAAAAGATGTCCTATGACCTTGAGCATAGGAAGTGGGTCACTGCCAACAAAAAATGTTTGGCTGTGATAAAGAACATGATTGAGCCTGCAATTATGGACTCAATCCCAGAGTGTAACAGATCACCGAGTACCTCGATAGAATAAAAAGTCAGTTCACTGACTCTTTAAAGACATATGCTACCCAGCTGATAAAGCAGCTGGTGACAGAGAGGTACTCTGGAAATGGTGGTATAAGAGAGCACATACTAAGGATGAGCAATTTAGCATCTAAGCTAAAACCAATGGATCTGGCTCTCAAGGAAGAGTTCCTTATCCATCTGATTTTTGCTTCCTTGCCAAAGGAATTTGACACTTTTGTTGTCAACTACAATATACAGCCCGATAAGTGGGACTTAGAGAGGCTCATGGCTATGTGTGTGCAAGAGGAGGAGAGAATGAAAGCTGCCAATGGTGACACTATCAATTATATGAAAGACAACAAGAAAAAGAATAATAATGCTAGCTACTCTTCAAAGTCAAAGGGTCCCATGCTGCATCAGCCTCAGCAGAACAAGTTCACAGTAGAGAAAGACCAGTGTCTCTATTGCAAGAAGACGGGACATTATAAGAAAGATTGTCCCGATTACTTAAAGATGATCATGGCAAAGAAAGGTGAGAACATTATTACGTTCATAAATGAACCCCTGTATGTACAGTATTTGAAATCTACTTGGTAAATTGACTCAGGTGTAACTGTTCATGTTGCTAATTCCTTATAGGGATTCCGTTCGACGAGAACTACGCAAAGAAGAGAAAGACACGTTAAAGTTGCAAATGGAGTCCGAGTAGATGTTGAAGCCGTTGGCGATCTTTCTCTAGAGCTTGTTGATGGCTTCATACTTTTACTTAGATATGTACTTTATGTTCCCTCTTTACAGAGAAACTTGATTAGTGTTTCATGCTTGGACAATGATGGATATGATTGCCATTTTGGAAATGGCAAATGTAAGATAACATTTAATAATTCATGTGTTGGTCTTGCTATCTTACAAAATGAGCTTTATTTGTTATCACTACGTGATGATGTGAATGTTGTATGCGATGATGGGAACGTTGCGTGCGACAATGAGAATGTATCCTCGTCTGCGGATGTAAACAGAAAACGAAAGAGAGCTCACGATGCGTCGTCAAAATTATGGCACTGTCATTTATGCCATATTTTGAGGGGGAGAATAGAAAGACTAGTTAAGAATGATATTCTTCCTCCATTAGAGTTCTCAGATTTAGAACAATGCAGAGAATGCATAAAAGGAAAGTATGTAAAGAAAATTAAGAAAGATGTCAAACGAAGCGCTGGAATTTTACAGATTATTTACACAGACATTTGTGGTCCATTTTCTATAAAGAGTGTGGATGGTTATGATTCATTCATAACATTCACAGATGATTACTCCTGTTATGGCTAAATTGATCCAATCAAAGAAAGAACAGAAGCACTGGATAAATTTAAGATATTTAAGGCAGAAGTTGAAAACCAATATAATTTAAAGATTAAGATAGTCAGGTCCGATCGTGGGGGGGGGAGTACTACGGTCGGCATACCCCATATGGCCAAGTTCCTGAATCTTTTGTAAGGTTCTTACAGGAGAATGGCCTAGTAGCCCAATATTCTACACCGGGCAAACCTCAGCAGAATGGAGTAGCTGAAAGAAGCAATCGTACCCTGATAGATATGATGCGTAGTATGATAAGTTACTCCACCTTATCGTTGAGCCTGTGGATGGAGGCGTTAAAAACCGCCATTCATATTCTCAATAGAGTACCAAGTAAGTCGGTGCCCAAAACACCGTATGAGTTGTGGACAGGAAGAGTACCCTCACTAAACCACTTACGTGTGTGGGAGAGTTTTGCTGAGGCTAAAGTATTTAACCCAAATATTGGGAAGCTAGATCCCAAAAGAGTAAGTTGTCATTTCATTGGCTATCTAGAAAAGTCAAAAGGTTTTCATTTCTACTGTCCAGACAGACATACAAAATTTATGGAAACGAGACACGTTGTCTTCCTAGAGGATGAAACGATGAGGGAGAGCATGGTAGCTCAAGAAATTGACCTTAAAGAGAAGCGGGTGTATGTGCCCACTCCGATGATTCATGAGCCATTTTTCTCACTACCTGCTGTCGCTGCACCGACAGTGCAAGATACTGTGGTGCCAACACCTGTTGTTATTCCGCCTGTGGCAACAATGAATGACGATGAGAAACCTGTTCTTTAGGATCCTGTAGAACCTATTGCCACACATGAGGGGGAGCAACAACAGCCTCAAACAGAATATGTGCCAAATGTGGAGGCCCCAAGAAGGTCTCAAAAACTTAGAAAATCAGCTATTCCTGCTGACTATGAAGTATACAACACTGAGCAATTTTAAATGGAGGATGATCCCATCTCATTTGACGAAGCCATGAGAAGTGATCATTCATCAAAGTGGCTTGACGCCATAGAAGATGAAATGAAATCTATGAACGCGAATAAAGTTTGGGACTTAGAAATAATTCCTAAAGGAGCAAAAATAGTAGGCTGTAAATGGGTCTACAAAACAAAACTTGACTCTCAAGGGAATATAGAGAGATATAAAGCGCGACTTGTGGCAAAAGGCTTTACGCAAAGAGAAGGCATTGATTACAATGAGATCTTTTCTTCAGTCTCATATAAGGATTCCTTCATAATCATAATGGCATTAGTGTCACATTACGATTTAGAATTACATCAGATGGATGTAAAGATGGCATTTCTCAATGGGGACTTGGAGGAAAATGTTTACATGGCACAACCAAAAGGTTTTGTCATGGAAGAAAAAGAACGAATGGGATACCGCCTAAAGAAATTCATTTATGGATTAAAACAAGCTTCAAGACAGTGGTACTTGAAGTTTGATCAGACAATAAGGAATTTTGGGTTTAAAGAGCATGTAGAGGACAATTGTGTCTATGCAAAGTTTAAGAATGTGAAGTTTATCTTCCTTGTCCTATATGTGGATGATATTGTACTTGCTAGTAGTGATGTCACTCTACTACTGGAGACAAAGAAGTTTTTGTCCTCAAAATTTGATATGAAAGATCTTGGTGAAGCTTCGTTCGTTCTAGGGATCGAGATTCACCGAGATAGAAGTAAAGGGGTATTAGGACTATCACAAAAGGCATACATAGAAAAGATCTTAAAGAAATTCAATATGCACAAATGTAGTCCCTCACCTGCTCCTATAGTCAAGGGCGACAGATATGGGGATTTTCAATGCCCCAGGAATCAGTATGAGATCGATCAAATGAAAATGGTTCCATATGCTTCAGCTGTCGGAAGCTTGCAATATGCTCAAGTATGTACGCGCCCTGACTTGGCATTTGTTATCGGATTACTTGGTAGATTCCAGAGTAATCCTGGAACAGAACACTGAAAATTAGTAATGAAAGTCTTACGTTATTTGCAAGGAACGAAAAGCCTCATGATGACGTATAGAAGATCAGATTCACTCCATATAGTAGGATATTTATATTCTAATTATGCGGGAGATGATAGAAAATCCACGTCTGGATATGTATTCACTCTTGTAGGGGAAGCTATTTCATGAAAAAGCTCAAAGCAAATCGTCACTACATCGTCCAGAATGTATACCGAGTTTGTAGCGTGTTATGAGGCAACGAAGCAGGTGAACTGGCTAAAGAAGTTCATACCCGGTTTGAAGGTGGTTGACGACATCTATAGACCACTTAAGTTATACTACGATAATAATCCAGCAGTACAGTATGCTCACAACAATAAGTCCAGTGGTGCTGCCAAACACATTAACATAAAGTATTATGTTGTAAAATATAAAGTCTGGGATCATGTCATAAGTTTTGAGCATATAAGTACCAAAAAGATGCTCGTGGATCCGCTTACAAAAGGCTTACCACCCAACGTGTTTAGAGAACATGTAGCCGGCATGGGTTTTAAGGGAAAGCCTATAATTTCTGGACAAAAGAAGACCCAAAGTTAAGTATCTATTTCAGAACAGAGTGGTGTGTTGTAGTTGTTAAGTCTATAGACAATTGACCGTGACGATGAAACATGCTCTATGCGCTAATCTGTAATGGAATGAACAAAAGTAAATGATATGAAATTGAAAGATGGTAGGAGATCAAGGAGGAGATTGTTAGATTGATCTCTAATCCCAAACTGGACCCAACGGCCTAGTTGGGCCTTTGATCTGCGTCCTGATCGGGGGCTCCCAGCCTACTATGGCTGGAGGGCCCCTGTCACACAGCGCAATATATAGAGGTGGGGGCCGACAGCTCTGAGTACGAGGTTCGCCTGAGCCGTGCTCCCCACCGAAACCTAAACCCTAATCCCGATCAGAGAGGGGCGCAGCTAGTGACGAGAAGCCACCAGCCGTGCCGCCCTGCTCCACCGACGTCGACGACTTCATTGACCTCTTCCCCGAACGTCGCTGTCCGTGCGCATACTTCACCGATGAACGAGATGGCGGCTTCTGGACCATCTCCCTCTGCGGTGTCAGATTCAACACGTTCTTCACCCCTCTCTCTCTCGTTCTATCTACTGTTACTGCACTAGTAGATGTTCTAGGACTCACGGTTTTATTCAATAGCAAGTAGACATGCTAGTTATATGCCTAGACATCATGCTTTAAGTTTAACAAAAACATGTATCTAGCACCTCGGTCCAATGCATGTAAATAACAATAGTTGCACCGGACCAAAAATAATTTTGTACCATACAGTAAGAGCCAACGCAGTCAGGGATCTCACCATTGTGTTACAGAGGTAGGGGAAGACCTGTGACATTTGCTTCAGACCAAAACTAAAAACAAAAACTGGTGTAAATTAAACGAACACACCATGCTGTGGACTAGTCCCCTCGGCTGAGAACAGCATGGTGTGTTCTTTTGAGGACTATTACAGCATGATCAGCCTCATACAATTTTCATAAATATCTAAACTGATAGGGTGATACCATTTTCTTTGATTTTTCTATTTGGATTAGCTACGAGATTGGATGGACTGACTTCTTGTGTTTTTAGAGTTGTGTTGTCATCAGTCTACGTGTAATCTGCATACTTATTGTAGGTATCTGTGATGAGGAAAAAAAGGATTGGCCTCCCGGTCCACAAACTGATTGTAGCTGCCGTCTGAAGCTTTTTGTTTTTCCACATTTGAATTATTGTTTTTTTGGCTTTCAAAGTTGTGTTCAATACTTATTGCTATGTTGATAGTGTGCCTATATTTACAGGTTCAGTGGTTTTATATTATGCACTTCTATTATTGTTTTCCCCTTTAAGTTTTGAGGCGCTACACTAAGCTGATCAGCCTACTTCTATTGTCACAATATGATACTGAAAAGCTATATCAACTTCTACCTACTTGCTTCTGAAAAAAATCTACCTGCTCAAAGGAGCAAACAAGCAGATAGACTCAAATTACCATCATCATCAAATATAATATTGCTAGCTTAAACATTTTTAGGGGCTCCTTTGGTAGAAAACTTTTTTTTGCACCTCCCTTTTCTTGTTGGAATGTACTGTTGCTGTAAAATCAACGGTGCTAGATTCACTGTGTGGTTGCAGTTCTGCTCTGCTCCTTTCTTCTAACTGCTCCATACACGCCCTGTGTATTGTGCCTATCTTGGCTCTATTGCTCATGTTTCCTCTCTTTCATTATTGCAGTCTATTTACATGTGGAGATTTAGAGTGCAGAGAAATTATGGGTTTTTAGGGAACACTTGATATATGACATGATACATGTCATACTCGGTTAGTGTGTTACTTTGCCAAATTTTGGGCTCCTAAGCAGTACCCTTCCAAATTTTAGCTGTACTATGACTTTGCCAAATTTTGGGCTCCTAAGTAGTAGCCTTCCAAATTTTAGCTGTACTATGACTTTGCAATGGTCCTAGATTCAATTACTGGGATGCTGTTTAGCTGAAGAGAAATAGGAGGAAGGTGTATATATTAATTGGCATAGGTAAATTACTGGGTACTATGACTTCAGTTGTACTTTTTAGCGTGCTATTACCTTCATTCCTAAGTGTTGGCCTTCCAAATTTCAGCTGTACTATGACTTTGCAATGGTCCTAGATTCAATTACTGCCTTCCCTATAAAAAGGTAAAATGTCTGTCATCTTTGGATGCATGAAAAATATTATATACAAGCATTTATGCGCCACGCCATATTGTTATGCTTTCTTCCTTTTTCCTTTCATGGTCTTCAATTGAATTTGTTTTCAGCAAAGTTCGTATATGCCTCACAATTTTGTAAATTTGATATATAATAATTACTGCTGTTACTGTGTTCGAATTATATTAGGTGCATCCGGATGAATAGTTACCTTCGGATGCATCGTTTCCAACAAATCAATTGAAGGTGCCATGCTCAACCATATTAGCTGTGTTCAGATTGATAATTACCTTATTAAGTATTCTATATTAGGTTGAGGATTGTTTACTTTAGTCCTTGCTACAAATAGTGTTCCTTTCCCCATACGATTTGTTCGGAATTAATTCCCAGTTTAGTTACTTGCTCAGGGATAAAAAAAGAAGGATAGGTATTTAATTTATAATAGGATGAGCATTTCATTTGTCTCAAAGCCTGATTCTCTTATTTAGAGACTGCTACATACTTCAGACCCCTTGCAGATTTGAGTGCTTCCTGCATGTCCAGACAGCATGTTCAAAAAAATCAACAATGCCATTGTTTGTCTGAACCGTCCACACCAACTACAGAATTATTTTGGGAGGATAAATATGGATTAGCGCCATTGCTTGTCTCAAATTATCCTTACCAGCATACAGAGTCCTACTACATAATCATTTTAACGGATACAAATGATTACTACTGAAGAAAATTCTAGATATGATAATATCCCCTCTATAAAGAAATAAAAAGGATGAACATTAAATGTTGTCCAATGTTCTGAGCTGTGTCTCAAATTAATTTTTGCCCTTTCTATTTCCCTATAACACAGAGTGTTCACTGCTTATTACCACTATTTTCAATTACAGTTGATGCTCAAGAGAGGCTCTTGGCTCATGCCTTACAGGATCTAAAAAACAGCATTTTTTTCTCGAATACGCAAAAAATTTGCGTATCATTGTAATTAAGAAGAAGAGTTTAACCATACACACGACACGCTTCTAATGAGCGCCCTAGGAGGTCTTACAGTTGTGACTGGACCTTCCTAGCATATTGTTTCGAACTTCGATATTACATAAAATTAAACAACCGAACTAAGAGCAGCGCAGTAACCTACGGAGTTGGGCGTCTCCGCTACTGGCCGCGCGACCCTGTTCCGTCATCCGAGAAGAGTCTTCTACCAGTCCTAGCATTGGTCGCCGGGAACAGCATGTCCAGTGCTTCCACTTCGCTCGGCGTCAAGTTCCTTGCGAATAAGTCGTCGTATGCTCACTTGGATGCGGATGAGATTGGAGTTGCCGGCGGTGCAAAGCCCATCCTCCGCATGAGGAGCACCTCGCCCCGCTTGGAGGTCGGAATGTGCGCCAGCGGCTGAGCGGCAATCCGTCTGCTCCATTTTGGCAGGGGTTGCCTTTTGATTGCCACCTTCTGCCTTGGTGGGCTGCCGATTAATGGCGACATTCGCTTGAGCTGCACCTCCTCAGTGAACCGTGCGAGACACTGGGCAGCTTTGCGTGGTGTGGGCGTCACGTCGCTAGGGGTGGTGCAACCATCTACGACGCCGGGTGCTCCCGCTCGTGGTGGCGTGAGCTGTGGCGGCCCCTGCACTGGCGACATCAGAGACAAGTCTGTCGTCCACTGAGCAGCCGTCTTCCTTTTTGAGAGGTTAATCATTTCATTTGTTCTCATCTAAAGTTGAGTGATGGGCCCCTATGCTAACACTGTATTCTAATCACAGTTGTATGCCACTTCATAATTTTGATTATATATATATAGTTATATCATGGAGACAAACGTCAGCTATGTCATTGCCAAGTTAACATACTTACATAAAGCAGCACGTTAACTTTTCCTGAACGGGAGTTGAAAAGATTTGATTTAACCTATTCTTTCCCCTTGAAATTATGTTTTCTAAATAAGGCTGGTTTTGCTATTGACATGCCAACTTATCATTTTCTCAGTTTTGATGAAACTGGTCCACATGGAACACGTACAAATTCTGACCATATGCCACCTGAAGTTGTGCAGAGAGATTGGAGAACTAGTGCACAGGTGATGTTTTCATATGACTGATAGCACTAGAAATTGGAACTTTATGGTTACATAAATGTTGCTTCATTTTCTGTATAGTGACTCTTTTTTTTGGCTTCCAGTAATCCTCTATCATCCAAATTCAACTAATTGTAACTGGTGTTATGGCTTATCATAGTTAACCCCGAATGTTCTCATGTGCTCTTCTCATAATTACAAAAATATTGCTTCATATTTTGTTGACCATATGCTATCGAAGTTTGTTTTATGCTCTTAACAGTTTGATTGTGCCCTGTCTTTGTGCTAATTTCAAGGGCAGTCATGCGTATAGGTCATGCATAATGTTTTCTTTGGAATTTCTCCCTGCCAAACTGTTTCCTGTTTGGAGAAGTTATTTGTTCTATATTCATACAATCAAGGAATTTAATTAAAGAGATTACCATAGTGCTGCAGCCACGGAGGTCGCCGACCATCTGAACTTCTAATGAAATTGTCTATCAAGCATCCGGTAAGATCCTCATACATACACATTCCATCTCCTTATAGTACGGTTCACAGATCAAATAGAACTAACAAAAGCAAATGCACAACCAAATTCATCCAGCAGCTGCAGCTCAGCCTCCATCGACAGTGGCCTTTCGGACCGCGAACCAAGATACTAACAGGCTCAGCACCGCTGTCTCAACTATGATGTATAATTACTCCACCAAACACTGGGTCTACAAACTATGTATCATTATGTCCAAGGCAATGTTGGTACTTATCATGCCGCCTAATGTACAGAGCCTGGCACCGCATGTACTATATCCTATGGAAAAAGTTTACTTAATCCCCCACATTTCATACTTGGTCTACTTCACCTCCAACTATGAAACCGTCTGTTTTACCCCTGAACTTTCTAAAACCGTCTATTTTACCTCCTGGACGGTTTTCAGCGGCGGTTTTGCTACAGTAACAACGGGTTTGCTACCGTAACAGCGGGTTTGAAATTCTTTTCCCTTTATTTATTTTCGGTGAATTTTTGAAAATCATAGTAAATCATTGAAAAATCTAATTTTATTGGACTCCACATGAGTTGATCTACACAGTGAATATATAATACGGTATACTTTAGTACAAATTTTTTTTGTAGCTTTAGATTAATTGGAAAATCCAATTTTATCTGTAATTAATTAGAATTTATCTATAACTAAGTTATACATAGTCTAATGAGTATAAAATTTTTACTATAGTTCAAGCATACAATAATTAACGTACCATAAAAATTTCACCACAATTGGACCATAGAAGCTATTCCAATTAACCATAGAACGCTACGATCGAGAGGATAGCGTGTCGTCAGTTGCTGCATGTGGACCGGAGCCACTACGGGCAGTCTCGGGCATTGCATCATGGGCTCGTCATCGACCCCCAGCCGGGCCAACCCAACACGCCACGCGGCGGCCACCAGCTAGCTTTTTTTCGCGAGGAATGGGCTAGGGACGGGGACACTTGTAGCCCGATCGAGCCTGCATTTGGCCATGCACTTCCACAAGTGGAGAGTTGGAGACCTACGACCTCGATGGACCTCGAAGCGTCGAACCAATGATGCGGCGACTTTCGCGATGTGACCCGTCACACGACGCCCATACATAGCCACGCCACTACCCGTTTCGACAGCGTCATCATATCGGCACATGAGCAAGCAAAGGCAGGTTGCCGTTGCAACCTAATGCTAACCGGTTGAGAATATCTCGGTGACGGTAAGGCGTGGTCTAAAGGAGGAGGAGCTAGCGGCCTAGGTCAGCAGCGAAAGGATCGGAGGGAGAGAAGAGCCGGCCGGGACAGGAATGGGAAAACAGATCGGGGAAAGGCAAAGGCCTGGCTATGTACGCTCGTCTCGTGGCATCGCCACCAACCTGTCGCCACAAACAGAAAAAAGAAAGCTAGTAGCGCACTGTCGAACGATTCAGCTTAAAGTACCTCTGCGACGAGCCAACGACTTTCCGTTTGTTTTTGCCCCAAAGAAAGCGACGAGACGTTCGTTGTCAAGGTCTGCTTTTTTTTGCTGATATGATGGGAATAGGTACTACTCGGTGCTCTAGCGCACCCCCCCCCCCCACCCACCAAGTGACCAGACCAAATAGGGGCCTGTTTAGATGGTGAAAATTTTTGCAAAATGCACTGTAGCACGTTTCGTTGTTATTTGGCAATTAGTGTTCAATCATAGTCTAATTAGGCTTAAAAGATTCGTCTCGTGAATTTCGTCTAAACTGTGTAATTAGTTTTATTTTTTATTTATATTTAATGTTTCATGCATGTGTTCAAAGATTCGATGTGACGGAAAATCTAAAAAATTTGGCAAATTTTTCTGGAACTAAACTGAACCTAGGTGTGATTCGTACGACCAAAGAGAAGGGAGCGGATAAAATCTTTTGGAAAGAAATATCATCGTGCGTACTTTTTTTAGGAGAAGAATGAACGTTTTTCTTCTTCTTTTGAATGGAAGGAGAAGAGTGATCTGCGTACTGCTTACTGGACGTAAACTGGTTTGCCAAACTGGTGCTGTGGTTGGGCCCTTCTTATGCAGCCGGCCTGTGGTGGGGTAGCGACGATAACGGGCTCAGATGAGTGGGCCGGCGGGAGGAAAGAAGAGGGAGGGAGAAAAGCGAGGTAATGGGCCGCAGGGAGCACATAATTAATGGGCTTCGGAAGGGGATTCCACTATCTTTTTCTAATAAGAACAAAATTTCTAAATAACTTGGATAAAAATATGTCCAAACTTCGGTCAAATCCCTAACTGCCGGTGGGAGTAGTGTACGTCCTAATCGTACCGGCAGCAGCAACTCGTCTGACCGTCACGTGTTCCTCATCGATCAACGTCGCACAACAACAGCAGCGTGTTGGGTCAAATCCCTACTGCCAGTGGAAGTATTCGTATGTATCTAGTATCTATCTACTGTGTTAATATGCCTTGCTGTCTTAATGGCCTACTGTATCTACTGTGTTAATGTGCTCGTGGGCCATTTGACTGTGTTAATGTGCTCGTGCTCCATTTCAACTCGTGGGCCATTTGACTGTGTTAACGCCTTTCATTTGTGGGCTGTCAGTTTAGCATTTGCTTATTCGTGATGTGTTATTTTTCTTTCTTCTTGGACTTCAGAGTTCTTTAGGCCCATGTTATATCTTGTTGTTCATATTTGTATTTTTTTATTTTCTTTTTATTCTTCACATACAAATTTTGTTTTCTTGCTCTTGTTTTTAAAATTCACATGTATATTTGCCTTTATACGGCGCATTTGAATTTTATAACATCCAGCGTTGTCGTAACAATATTTTGTAGTTGCGTACACTTTATACTCAAACTTTTGACTCCGGTTTGGATTTGTTTCTCTTCCCTTTCAAGGCTATACAAATCCAAACCTGAGTCAAAAAAAAATACATGAGTTGGATTAACTTATATATGAAACGAGCAAGCCTTGGACTTTTTATGAGGAACAGAGAGTTTTTATTACTCCTACTGAAATTAAAATTTAATCTTAAGCAATAACTTGCTTAACACACGCCAGGGCGTTAAAACCCACAAAGTTGAATGTACTCTAGCATCTGTGCAAGCTCATGTGTAACACTATTTTGCTCTCTTTTGTGAAAATAACTACCCAGACCATCAGCCTACCCCTAGTCGTCTCCATTTTTTCTCTGATAATAAAATTCACGCATGTTCTTTGAGGCCCTTTCAAGGATAGCATGATGATATTGAAAGACATGAAAATCGAGCAGAGCGCAATTCGGTACAATAAAAATGCCAAAATCAAAATTCGATAAATGTCCTTCACCATGAGTTATGTGATTGCTTATATGTTAGGTCCTCCAAAATAGGAGGAGAAGCGTAGCCCCCATCATCCACACTAATTCAATCCAAAAGAACCAGAACTCCCACATTGCATCTCAAAGATACTTGAGCTAACATCTTCTATAACTAAATAAAAGATTCTCCCAACTTGATTTTTCTAGCTTATCGTGAGGCCACATCACCACCGGGTTAGAGCTCGCCACATGTTGTCCCTTCTGCAGGTGCAAACTCCCCATCGCTTCATTTACCCCATGACTCTCTTGATTAATCAATTCCCCTTGCACCAAAAATCATCTTTTTCCCATTTCTAATACCATCACCACTCCCACTTCTCATTATGGCCAACCAAAATGCTCCACCAGCAATCAACCATGCATTGATTTGCCTTCTCCACTTCTATAACAATTATGCCAACAAGATTATACATTGGACTTTTTCAACACCATTATCACCCCGATCTCCTCTTCGAAGGTGGCTAGCATTTCTCTAGCAAGGGCCAATGCTACTATCATGTAGTATTTGTGCCGCATCGCAACTTGACACAGCAAAGGCACTGCCAGCTTTTCCTCCTGGACTAGTATTTGTGCCGCATCGCAACTTGACACAGCAAAGGCACTGCCAGCTTTTCCTCCTGGACTCTCTCTCTCTCTCTCTCTCTCTCTCGGTAGGAAAGATCAATGTAAGTTCATGTTCCCAAACAACCACGTGGTATATCATATATGCAATTCCCTAGCTGTATTTTGGTGTGGCCACTTTTTAATTTTATTATGCAGGTGACAGCCTTGTAATTAAATAATATTTTTTTCCTAATTATGAGTGGCATTATGTTAGATTGATATCTATAGGATGTTGCAGTCAGTATGTGTACTGGGAGAGTGGGAGCTTCACTGGATTTGTCTGAATTGTTGTAATAGAATTTTGCACCGAGCAATGTTGACTTCTCCAATGACAAACAATGATTAAGGATGACGCCTTGAATTTCTCGGCACATGCTATCTATATAACCTAACCAATGTATATAAGGTTATAGCTAATGAATTGTATAGATGCTCTCAAAAATTAAACCAATACACTCCTAAAAAGTTGAGAAATTACTTCATCCGTTCAAATCATAATCCAATTTTGTTATCTTTAAGTCAAAATCTCTCTTAACTCCGACCAAGTTCATGGAAAAACACACCAATATTTATACAACTTTAAATTAGGTTCATTAAGTTCTTCATGATGTATGACCCAGTGTATTTATTTGAACGCATAGATATTAATATTGATAGGATTATGGATCCTACCGCGTAGATCACGGAGTCTGTAGAGGTGAGAGGGAGGTGGAGCAGGCTTGGGACCTCATTGCTGGCGGTGGGGCGCTGCGTCAGCGAGGTCTTGGCGTGGAGAAGATGAACAAAGGCGGGTTAGGGCAAATCCGGCTCCCAAAGGAAGCCGGAAACAATTAAGATTGTTTCGCTTGATTATCCAAATGTCTTACAAGGCATTTATATAGCTCTAAAAAATAAGGATATATCTAATAAATAGGCTAAATAATAGATAATATGGGATGTTAGCCCTCTAATGTCGGTGCACAAGCTCAGCCACTAATGGGCCTCCTCCTGGTATATGTGACGCCGGTCATAACATCTCTCCCGCTGCATAAAAAACAGCTCGCCCTCGAGTGGAAGTCGGGAAGTGGTCGCGAACTCGTCGAGGGTTTCCCACGTAGCATCATCTTCAGAGAGGCCGTGCCACTAGATCAAGACTGCCACACACCACATTATGAAGCGCACGGAGAGCCCGAGCTGGCGCAGGAAGTAGCCGGCCATCCATGGCCGGAGGAAGGCCGGTCGGGGTCGCTGGAGGGTCGCCGCGGTGCGGCTTCAAGAGACAAACGTGGAAGATGTCATGGATGCGGGCGTTCTCAGGCCGCTGGAGGCGATCGCGACACGGCCAATGCGTTCCAGCACCTAGAACGGACCAGCATAGCGAGGACCCAACTTGCGCTTAGCCCGCGGGTCGAGGGACTGTGCGGTGCGGTGGAGGAGGCGCAGCCACACCTAGTCGCCCACCTGGAACTCCACATCGCGGTGCCGGCGTCGTAGTACTTCTTGGACACACTTTGCGCTGGAGGAGCGGTTGGCGCACCTCCGCCAAACATCTCATCGCGGTCACGGAGAAGGCTATCTCTGGCGCATCGGTCCTCGCCGCCCCCGGCTGTCTGGTAGAATAGGCGGGGAGGGCAGCCGACACACACCTCAAAGGGAGTCATCGAAGGGCCGTGTGGAAGGAGGTATTGTAGCAATACTCCGCCCACGACAGCCAGTCCACCCACGCCCTCGGCCGGTCACCTGTAACACAACGGAGATACATGGCAATCACCTTGTTGACCACCTCCGACTCGCCGTCGGTCTGAGGATGAAAAGCGGTACTCATGCGAAGCTTGACGCTCGCCATCTGGAAGAGATCCCGCCAGACATGGCCGGTGAACACGGGGTCCCGATCACTGACGATCGACGAAGGGAACCCATGGAGCCAGACGATGTTGTCGAAGAAGGCGCGAGCGACGGAGGTAGCCGTGTAGGGGTGCCCAAGCGCAATAAAATGCGCGTACTTGGAGAAGCGGTCGACGACGGTGAGGATGACGGATTTCCCGCCAACCTTGGGCAGCCCTTCGATGAAATCCATGGAGATGTCAGCCCAGACTTGGTCAGGCACCTCCAGCGGCTGGAGCAGCCCAATACCGGCCGGAATGCCTCCGTCTTGTTTATACCGGCACGTCGCGCAAGTGCGCACCCAGTCCTGGACTAGGGAGCGATCCCCTAGGATGTAGAAGTCGGCGCGGAGGTGGTGGAGAGTCTTCTGACACCCTCATGTCCAGCCGCATGGGCGGGTTGTAGGACTTGGTGGGCGCAGTCACCGACATCGGGCACAAAGATACACCGCCATGCAAAGAAGAACCCGGCGTCCTCGCGCCACGGCGCCGCTTAAGTCGCCCGGCGCTGGAAGCGGTGCGGCAAAGAGCTGCTGCCGCAGGTCTGGGGCGGTGGGCTGTAGCACTACGGACCGCATCCAGAAGGCAAAGGACGGCCCAGATGGCCAGCGCGCGCGCGCTGCTGCGGCGCGTCCACGGCCTCGGCGTCCGCACGCTGGGACACGCGCGTCGACCATGGTGTTGAGGCGGCCCGGCGATATTCCACCGCAAAATCGAAGTCGAAAAGCTTGCCGAGCCACGATCTTTGCCGGGAACCGTGGACAAGTTACCGGTCAAGTAAAAATTAAAATCGTAATGATCAAGATGGACCAAAAAGTGATGCCCCCACAAATACGCGCGCAATAATGATTTAACGGCTTGCACCAGCCCAATGAGTTCGCGCTCATAAGCCGCAAGCTTGAGATGGCGGACAGCGAAAGGCCGGCTGAAGTAGGCGAGGGGTCCAGCGCCCTGGTGAAGGACGGCACCGAACCCCGCACCCCACGCGTCGCAATCCACGACAAAGAGCCTATCGAAGTCAGGCATCTGCAAGACTGGCCCCGTAGTGAGGGCGGCCTTGAGCGCCTCAAACGCCATGGTCGCGTCGTCGTCCCAAACAAACACATCTCACCGCAAGAGACGCGTCAGCGGGGCAGCGATGACGCCGAAATCCTTAATGAACTTTCTGTAGTAGCCTGCGAGGCCCAGGAAGCCTCGGAGACCGCGGGCGGAGCATGGGGTCGGCCATGCATGAACCGCCGTGACCTTGTCTGCGTCCATGGCCACTCCGTCCTTGGAGATAACATGGCCTAAATAAGCCACGGACGTAGCGCCGAAGGAGCACTTGGAGCGCTTGAGGTGGAGGTTGTGCGCTCGCAGGGCATGGAGGACGATGTTGACATGTTGTAGGTGTTCGGCCCAGGAGGAACTGTAGATTAGGATGTCATCAAAAAATACCAGCACAAACCTGCGCAAATACGGCCGGAGGACATCGTTCATCAACGCCTGAAAGGTAGCCGGAGCGTTGGAGAGACCGAACGGCATCACCAAAAATTCGTAGTGGCCATGGTGCGTGCGGAACGCCATTTTAGTAACGTCGTCGGGGTGCATGCGCACCTGGTGATAACCAGAGCGCAAATCCAGCTTGGTGAAGAAGCGCGCACCATGGAGCTCATCAAGCAGCTCGTCAACCACTGGGATCGGAAACTTGTCCTTGGCGGTCTTGGCGTTGAGGGCACGATAGTCGATGCAGAAGCGCCAGGACTTGTCCGGTTTCCGCACCAAGAGGACCGGCGCGGAGAACGGCGAGGTGCTCGGTCGAATGATGCCTTGCGTGAGCATCTCTGCACACTGACGTTCCAGCTCGTCCTTCTGGAGCTGGGGGTAGCGGTAAGGGCGCACCGCCACCGGCGCGGTACCGGGCAACAGGTGAATGCGGTGGTCGTAGGGGCGCGCCGGAGGGAGCCCGTGGGGTTCGTCGAAGATGGCGCCGTGCTGCTGAAGGAGGCTGTCCAACAGGGGCAGCGCCGAGTCATCGGTGACCGTGGTCACGGTCAAGCGCTGCTGGTCGGTAGACGTGGCCGAACCGCCCACGCCTTGCCAAGTGACACGCCGACCGTCGTGCCAGAACGCCATGGTGAGGGCGGTGCAGTCCCACAAGATGGGTCCCAGCGTCCGGAGGAAGTCGAACCCGCCGAGGTCCAAACCGACGCACGTAATGATGAAGTCCTCGTCAGCGATGCGGATGGGGACGTCGCGAGTGATCCCCGCGCAGGCTAGGCGGTCACCATTAGCGACCGTGACGCGAAGATCCTCGCCACCGGACGGAGAGAGCCCCAGGCGGCGCATGGCAGCACCCTAGAGGAAGTTGTGCGTCGACCCGGTGTCGACGAGGGCAAGGAAGCGCTCTCCCTTGATGGTGATCGGCACGAGCATGGAGTTCACCGACCGGATCCCTGCAACAGCATGAAGAGAGACGACGAAAGCATTAGCCCGGTGAGCTCCGGGGCCGTCGAGTCCTCCACATGGACGGCAACCGCAGCAGCGTCATCATCACCGCGATGTCGCCGTCAGACTCCACGTAGAATAAGTCTTTGGCGAGCGTGGCCGCGAACATAAGGCTCGTCACAATTAAAACATAGCCCTTGTCGGTGGCGCTCAGCCATCTTCGCCGGGGTGAGGCGGCGGAACGGACGTGCCGTGGCGTTGGCGTGAACGCGCACGCCGGAGGGGGGCAGCGCCCGGGACGAGCCACGCCCGCCGCTGCGTGGGGAGGGGCGGGCTGGCTGAGGAGGTCCGGGCGGGGGCGCTGAACGGCATATCCGAACGCCGAGCCAAGTACATGGCGATTGAGATCCGCGCATCTCCACATGCACTTTGATCCGTCCGGTAGCCCACGCGTACAACTCCGCTTTTGGCGAGGGAGAGGTCACGGGCATGGCACAGACGGCGTTATAGCGCCGGAGTAGTCTTGCACGGTGGAGAGGAACGGCAGGCGCGCCAACTCGGCCAAGCGAGTGCCTTGTACAGCCAGTCCAAAGCGGAGGGATCAGAGTTCCCAAAGCGCCCTGTGGCGGCATGCCTCGTCTTGTTCTGGGCATAGTACCATGTCGTATGGCGCCCTTTCATGTGATAGGACGCGAGCCAGTGGTGCTGCGAAGCCATCGTCATTGTCCCGGAAGAATTGCTCACATTGGTTCAACCAATTGAGCGGGTCGACGGAGCCGTCATACATGGGGAACTCGAGTTTGTAGAACTTTGGAGCAGCATGGGCGCCGAAGATAGCGGCCGATCCGCCATTGTGGGGCCCCGGGGGGGAGGCATCCATCCCCCGAGATGACTCTTTGCAGATCGCCGACGACGACGTGTGGCGCGGCCGCCGATTATTGCGTGATGGTGGTGGCGTTGGTGTAGACCGGAGGAGCAGCCGAGCCCATCGCCCATGATGGAATCGGGGACGGCGAGGCCGGCCAGCGCAGAAGATGGAGCGGCACTCCAGGGCCCGAGACCGGCATCCCGTAAGGAAAACTCGAGGCCGGGAGCAGCGGCTGGGAGCTCACAGAGGGAACCCCCGTGGACGGCGGCGTTGGCGGCGGCGGCGTCGAGAACGGCGGGGGGGAGGGCTGCTGGACGAGCCCCGCCCAAGCCGCCTGCATGGACGCGATGTTGCGGTTGATGTCGAGGATCGCAGCCGCCAAGGACTTGAGCGTAAGCGGCGCAGCAGATGTCGTCGAGCCATCCGAGATCTCGGAGCTCGCAGATTGGAAGGGCGCGGTGGAGGTAGGTGGTGGTGGGAAGGAGGAGGTCGGCTGAGGTTGTGACATCGTTCTCGAAAGCGATCGATACCAGCCGATAGGATTACGGATCCTACCGCGTAGATCATGGAGTCTGTAGGGGTGAGAGGGAGGTGGAGCAAGCTTGGGATCTCGGCCGCCGTGGCTGGGCGCCGTCGCGAGGTTGCGTGAATGTGGAGAAGATGAACAAAGTGCGGCTAGGGCAAATCCGGCTCCCAAAGGAAGCCGAAAACAATTAAAATTGTTTCTGCTTGATTATCCAAATGTCTTACAAGCCATATATATAGCTCTAAAAATAAGGGATATATCTAATAAATAGGCTAAATAATAGATAATATGAGCTGTTAGCCCTCTAATGCCGGCGCACAAGCTCAGCCACTAATAGGCCTCCTCCTGGTATATATGACGCCGGTCATAACAAATATATTTTTTATAAATTCGATCAATGTTTAATTTAGGATAAGCCAAAGTTGAAACGAGGGACAACTTGTGTTGAACTTGGTACATTCCTTCCTTCGTATCTTTGCTGGTTGGTATCCCCAAACCCCAGCACTTATATCTGAGTTGTTTTCTTTGAGATAATCTTTTAGAAAAAGGTAATCTCCTTTAAGAAAAAACACTCAATAGTTTTGGTCTCAAGTATTCTTTTTATCATGACTTGAATAAGGGCATATTTGATACACATGGCTAGTTAATAGATGGCTAAAAATTAGTCCAAATTAGCTATGGCTACTAGTTACTAAATGAGCTAAAATTAGTTGAAGACTAGTATGAAAACTTAACTCACCTATTAGCTCTTTCATTTAGAGTTCATGGACTAATTTTTAGCTAGCTAACAATTAACGCTTAAATTCAAACAGACTTTGATCCTAGTAAGGTAAGGTTAAAGTGACGCGTTTTGGTTTGATAGAAAACTAAAATAAAAGAAAATTTTTCTACAAATTATTATTTATAAAGTTTTAAAACCAAACTGTCCGTATATACTCCCTCACGAGTAGAGAAATATAAAATGAACGAGTAAGAAAACCCTTTCGGCCTAGACATTTCGTCGAACGCCAACGCCGAGTCGAGCCCCAGCCACCACAGCCATGCTCCTCACGAAACCCCACCTCTCCAAGTCGCTCCTCCCAGTCCCATCCCCGCCGCTCTCGAGCCCCACTCTCAGTTCCAACCATGCCAGGCCCCTTGCCGCCCCCACTTGCCGTCGCAGCCGCCTCCGCATCTCCGCCACATCCACGGCTACGCCGGCTCCTTCGGCGGCGGCGGCGGCGGCCGCCGCTGCCACCGCGGCGCTGAGCCGAGTGGACGTGCTCTCGGAGGCGCTCCCTTTCATCCAGCGATTCAAAGGCAAGACGGTGGTGGTCAAGTATGGCGGTGCGGCGATGAAGTCCCCGGAGCTGCAGGCGTCCGTGATCCGCGACCTCGTGCTCCTCTCCTGCGTCGGCCTCCGCCCCGTGCTCGTCCACGGCGGGGGGCCGGAGATTAACTCCTGGCTGCTGCGCGTCGGCGTCGAGCCGCAGTTCCGCGACGGCCTCCGCGTCACGGACGCGCTCACCATGGAGGTCGTCGAGATGGTGCTCGTCGGGAAGGTCAACAAGAACCTCGTCTCCCTCATCAACATCGCTGGAGGCACCGCCGTTGGCCTCTGCGGCAAGGACGCGCGCCTCATCACCGCGCGCCCGTCCCCAAACGCAGCGGCGCTGGGATTCGTCGGCGAGGTCTCGCGCGTGGACGCCACCGTCCTCCATCCCATCATCGCCGCGGGCCATATCCCGGTTATCGCCACCGTGGCCGCCGACGAGACTGGGCAGGCCTACAACATCAATGCCGATACGGCGGCTGGCGAGATTGCCGCTGCCGTGGGCGCCGAGAAGCTGCTGCTGCTCACGGATGTGTCTGGGATTCTGGCGGACCGTAATGACCCTGGGAGCCTGGTGAAGGAGATTGACATTGCTGGGGTGCGGCAGATGGTGGCCGACGGGAAGGTAGCTGGTGGGATGATACCCAAGGTTGAGTGCTGTGTTCGCGCCCTTGCACAAGGTGTACACACCGCAAGTATCATTGATGGGCGTGTTCCACACTCCCTTCTGCTTGAGATTCTCACAGACGAGGGCACAGGCACCATGATCACTGGCTGAGCTGCTTCGTGCCTTCATGGTATTTTCCTGTGCCTCTTTTCTCATATTGTCATGTATTTTATGGCTATGTAGGCTTGACTCAAGATTGCAATAAGACTACCTAAGTTTTGTTGAGATGTTTCATGTTTGTGCACCCATTTATTATATGTAACTTTGTTGGCAACTTGTTGAGGAAGATGTTGAAGTTCTGTAGTTTGTTTGGTAAATTTGATCAATTCAGGTTATAATCTATTTAAGGGAAGCAGTATTGATTGTATACAGTTTAGAATCATTTGTTTTAAAAAGAATACTTCACATGAGATTGGCCTGCAAAGGTTGTAAACCTGTAAACTACATATTTTGCTGTTTTCATCCTGTGAATAGATGTCATGCTTGTACTGGTTAATGGTACTCTTCAATGAGTAGAGAAGACGCATCTAAACCACAAAGAGGGAGATATCAGTAGGTTTAGTTAACTGATTAATTTTGTAAAATAAGGCTTTTGCTTTGAGTCCTCTGAATATCTTTGTAGTATAAAAGTTGTGTTTGAAGCAATAATGTTGGATTGGACAATATTTTATAAATGCTTGATCATGAAGATTCCCGGGTTCGAGTCGTGGTCTCCTCGCATTGCACAGGCGAGGGTAAGGCTTGCCACTGACACCCTTCCCTAGACCCCGCACAGAGCGGGAGCTCTCTGCACTGGGTACGCCCTTGATCATGAAGATCAGTTCTGCTTCAGGCAAAGGTTTTGCACGTTATTGAGAATGTGTCCAAGTTATGTGCCATCCTACTTTGGTTATTGTTCATGATTTTTTTTGCTTGTGACATATGAACTTGAATGACGTTATTTCAGTAGTACCTAACTGCCAAGTGCCAACAACATCAGGGATATTTCATGGAAAATGGTTGATTCACTATCTCAAATATATTGAAAACCAAGTGAGGGCATTTAATTAAGGAGTTAGCAGCAGCATCACTAATGTGTTTTCTGTAACTAGTGATTTTGTTAATCAAATCGACTTTAGTGAAAATATATTTGAGGTCAGAGGGAATACTTCATGTTAACCCTCTCAGTCTGAAAAATTATCCTTCTGATTGTGAAAAGAACCTCTAATTTTTTATGCTGATTAAGCATGATGTGGGTCTCTGCCTCTATACTGCTCTGCTGGGATCTATCATTATCTAGCTGTTAGGTACTGCCGTATCTTTCTTTTAAAAAGGATAAATTTAAGGATTTCTTTTTTTGTTTTGCCAGTATGAAAATTTTCAGTTGATGGCCAGAAGGCCCCCTTAATTTGATGAAACTAGTCCAATTTTTGCACAATGACTCAAGGTGTTGACATTGTGTATATTCCTGTGCCTCTCTTCTTGTATTGTCATGTACTTTATGGCAATGTGGGCTTGACTCACGATTGCATTAAGAATACCTAAAGTTTGGTTGGGGTGTTTGTGTGCCAACTTATTATTATTTGTAACTTTGTTGGCGACTGTTGAGGAAGATATTGACATTGTGTAGTTTGCTTGGTAAATTTGACCAATTGAGGTCTCAATCTGTTTAAGCTAAGCAGTATTTATTGCCTGCAGTTCAGAATCATCTGTTTTAAAACTTCACATGAGATTGGCCTGCAAAGGTTATAAAACTGCAGACTACATATGCAGCTGTATTCATTCATCCTGTGAATAGATGTGATGCTTGTACTACTTAGTGTTTCTCTTGAACGAGAGAAAATGCATCTAAACCAGAAAGAGAGTGATGTCAGTAGGTTTAGTTAAGTGATTAGCTTTGCAAAATATGACCATTGCTTTGAAGCTCTGAATATCTCTGTAGTATAAACTGTGTTTGAAGCAATAATGTTGTATAGCATTTTATAAATGCTTTATCATGAACCTGTTATGTATGTAATGCTAAAAGTTTAATAAAACTGTTGTACATGCATAAACAGAATTGGACTGAAGTTGCTTAATGAAATGTTTCAGTGTTGTCGTTTCTGCTCACTACATTAGTTGTCCTTGAGGCATGGTCTTGCAACGTTATTTGTCATGGGGCTGAGTTATGTGTCATACGACTTTGATTACTGTCCATGATTTGTGAGATAAAAATTTTCATGCATGCAAAAGTATGCTCTCTCACACCGAAAGAAATTATTCTAGCAAACCTGCAGGTTGCCCCTTTTTTTTTGTAGAGGGTGAGAGATGTTTTTTTTGACGCATGAGGGTGAGATATGTTATTCAAGAGATCTCCTAATGATTAAATAAACTAAGTACTAGCACTTTCGTATTCTATTTTTTTTTCATTGCTACTTCCTTCGTTCCAAATTGCATACAAATATATCAAATTAGTTTCATTAACTTATCCATGAAATATGTCTTGAGAGTGCATTTATTTGAATTTGTAGATGTTAATACATTTTTCTAAAAAAGTGGTTAAAGTTAGAAAATTGTGACTTAGGACAAACCTAAAACAAACTATATTAATTTAGAAAGGAGGGAGTATTTAAATAGAAGAACAAAATTTGTTTTAAAAGAGTAGGACTGAAGAGCAAGAAATCCTTCCTAACATCTTAATACGGGACTCTAATATATTATATACCATGATATCTCGATCTACGATCTACCTGACAGACATTTTTGCTTGTATCTGACTCGGAGGCTGATAATTCTTTAGCATATCTTTTACTAAACCCAATTCTGCCTCAGCTTTTGCTGTCCCATCATACATATTTTACTTTTTTCGAAAGGGGAGATTTCCCGTTCCCGATTTTTTTATTTTTAGTCCTTTTTTTAAAAAAATATTCACAAATAACAGGTTTAATTTTCGTTTATGGACCCTGACCTCGGCGCCATGGCTTTGGGCGCCGAGGAAACACGTCTTGGCGAGGCGTCGGACGTGGCGGTGATCTGGCGCCAACGTGGACAAAGCCTTGGCGCCATAGATCTTAGCGGCGTCAAGCTCGGCGCCGAGCTGTTACCCTATACATCTTGGTGTTTGAAATGAAACAAGTATAATTGTTCCGAGTAACATGCAACAACACCATTGCGGTTCAGTTGGCTAGGACGTGCGTGACTTAGCTCAAAGACCTGGATTTGAACCCTAGCGCTGAATTTTTTTTTGCTATATTTTTATAAGCACCCCAACGCCATTGCGCGCTTCTACGGCGGCCCGTTTTCAACCGCGTACGCATGCGGCGTTTGTCGCTGCGGCAATCCCGTTTGTCGCTGCTGCCTTGCATGGAAACGAGAATAGTGACTGGTTGCGTATGTGTGTGTTCATTTTCTTATGTACTTCACAATTTTTTTTAGTGATCCATATGTTAGCTAAAAAATATACGTAAATTACACAAAATACTATGTATCGTTAGGAATATGTGATTGATTTTTTTTAAAAGCAGAATATTTGACATATGGATATGTGCAGCAGATCAATTAAAAGGTTTGACATATTCCTAACGAAAATTTACGTATGGGCAGACTTAATATGGCCACATATGGCCTTATTTACTTCACGGTTAAGTCTGGCCATATGTTTTAAAAACCATATTAAGCTCTAGATTTCATCACAAAATACTATGTATCGTTAGGAATATTTGACATATGGATTTTTTTTTTTTTTTTTGCAGCAGGCTCGTCGGCTCGTGATGAACTGGGAACAGTAGCAGCAGGAGGAGGAGCCTCAGAGCTGAAGCTAAAAAGAATTCCAGCGTGTTCCCGATGCAGGTGAGGTACAACCGCAGCATATTGGCCTGCAAGAAGAGATGCTCATTAGCATTTTGCAAGAAGAGACTCTCATTAGCATTTTGTACTGTACTCTATGAGGCAATCACCACAGGACAGATTGGTGGTGGCAGGAGCAATTTGTTTTTGCTAGACATTCTATTCAGTCATTGTATTTTCAATTCAGTCATTGTATTTTCAGTCTTTTAACTAGGCCACTAAAATAAGTGGATGCTGCTTTTCCAGTAGAAAACAAATCATGGATCAGTGGAAAATATATCTTTTTGTGTTGTTGCTTTCAGTTGCCATATGCTGTTTTCAGCAATAGTGCAACTGATTTGCAGTATCTCATTCCATTTGATTGTGCCTACAGCTTGATCCGATCTGCTTTGCATCTCAGCTTCGTACTACCGATAGCAATTGGTGACGGACTTGAAAAGACATTGCTCGATAAAAGACACCCGCCCATCTACCTCAAATGAGAAAAACTTTACACGAGCGGACACGGAAAGGAGGGGAGGGAAGGGCTGGGCATACCTGGTGGGTGCTCATCGCCGGTGAAGGGCCCAACGGCGCGCGGGGCGTAGGGCGGCCGCGGCAGGGGACGAGCCGCCCGTGGAGGTTGCTAAAAAAATCAGTCACATATTCCTAACGATACATAGTATTTTGTGTAATTTATATATATTTTTAGCTAACATATGGATCACTAAAAAAATTTGTGAAGTAAATAAGAAAATGAACACACGCGTACGCAACCAGTCACTATTCTCGTTTCCATGCAAGGCAGCAGCGACAAACGCGATCGCGGTCGCCGCAACAAACGCCGCATGCGTACGCGGCTGAAAACGGGCCGCCGCAGATGCCCGCAATGGCGTTGGGGTACTCTTGCTTATGAAAATGTAGAAAAAAAAAGATTCAGGGTTCGAACCTAGACCTTTGAGCTAAATCGTTCGCATCCTAACCAGCTGAACCGTAATGGCATTGTTGCTTGTTTCTCGGAACAATTATACTTGTTTTATTTCAAACGCTAAGATATATAGGGTAACAGCTCAGCACCAAGATCTACGACGCCAAGGTCTTGTCCACGTCGGCGCCAGGTCACCGCCACGTCCGACGCATCGCCAAGACCTCGGCACCATGGGCCATGGCGCCGAGACGTGTTTCCTCGGCGCCAAAAGCCATGGCGTCGAGGTTAGGGTCCCTAAACAAAAATCAAACCACCAGAGGTCTATTTATGAATATTTTTCAAAAAAGACTGAAAAATAAAAAATTCAGTCCCCATTTCCATTCAATTTGAACGGAAATACTTGTCCAGGCCACGTAAATCCGCTCCCTCTGGGAGTCAAACCTGGCAAATCGGCAACTCTAGCCAGTTGGTCTAAACCTAAATTTCCTGTTCTGTTCTGTAATATTACTGCATGATCCTTTTGGTTTTACTTGAATATAGATACTTTTTTTAACTTTCAAATGGTCTTGGACTTATAATGGAAAGCAACTCTGGAGTGCAAAGGCTGCTTAGCTTAGGTCATGGAGAGTGATAGTTCAGAAATGAAGTGTTTTTGCTGGTGAACGAAATGGCACATTAGATATCGTATACAGTTCATAATGCCTGATATTCACCAGGTCTTGGTTCATTGTTCAGCTGCTGTGTTCAGTGGCGCACTTGCCACTTGCCTTTTTTTTAGACATAAAGCCATGGTTCTAACGACAAATCCTTCTCCGAAAACATCAGAAGCTCTCTCTACAATACTTGATTCCATCCTCTTTTTTTTTTTGTCTTTATTAAAGACTTGGTTCAGCCGTCCAGGTTCAGCAGCAGCAGGTGCAGTACTGATAGGACAACAGACTTGAAATGGCACCACTTCATCAAGTTACTAGCGAGGATTGGAGGCAAAACTTCGATGGTGGAGCCCGAGGTCCCACAGGGAACTCCACGTCGCCACCTGCATCCAATGGACGAAGTGCCTTCCGTTTGGTTTTTGATTAGTGCACTAGCTCGTGGAAACTTTCTTCTCCCTGCTCATATAGCACATTCGAGAAAAGCGGGGAACTCCGCCCATTCTCCGGTGCATGCTGAATCTATTCCCAATCATGCTGTCCATTTTACTAACATATTTCCCAATCATGCTGTCCATTTTACTAACATTTCCGTGTGTGAGGATTGGTATTCCTTGCATATTTTAGTGCTGTCTGTTTGTCTGCTGTGCTTGAGCACTTGACTCAAACAAAATGCCTGTGGTTACAGTGATAACCTTGAATTTCTTCCTGTGCCGTGTTCATTTATCCGAGCCATTGGCTGAAAAACGAGCTGAGTGAAGTTCGCTTACCAATCCATGTGGTTGTAATCAGAAGGCCTGCCTGTATGGCATGTAAACTGCAAATCACGGTCGAATCCAACGTGCTATTAGAGCCACCCTCTTTGTGCAGTACCTCTAATGACAAAATTTGGTCTTGAAAATGAGCAACGGCTGTAGACACATCTGTGGGCTCTCGAACAGTGGCGCGGTCGTTGACACTTGACAGCGAGCGACGGGCGCTTCCTATGGAGATTTGTTGCGGCCTCATTCGAGATTTTTTTAGATACAACTAACTAATCCAGCGACTCCCCCTTTTTTAATTGAGAAAGGAAGCTACCTCACTTTTGCCCCTTATTTAAAACGCATAGTCGCACAAGCATCACGATTATTATGCCACAACAAACAAACAAACCACCCTGGGATTCCACACCCAAAATGCCACCGATTCCCTGGCCAAAACCCTCCAAAAAGCTTAAAAGCACCCCCGGAGACGCCATTCACACCACTTCTTCATCTACGCAACAAGGCTTACCATTGGCTTACCATTAAATTTGATTAAACACTCCCATCATGGATCGATTCAAATGGACATTATATGTATGCAGTACAAAAATCATGGTTTTCTTTTTACTGCTTCATCTCATCTTATAAGAAAGCACTCTTAGTTTAGTTCCGTAGAATGGTTGGATCTCCAAAACCCAATGTCGTTGTAGGTTTAAATCATACAGATCATACTCATTGTCACAAACAAGTGATGCTTTGAACATCAACATGGTCTTCAAAATACAACTTTAACTCATATTTTACATATAATTTTTTTATAATACATAGAAAAAAGTATTTTGATGTTTCACTGAGTTCCACTTGCCCCTGCGCAAATAAGACACCTAAAAGTTGATATTGTAAAGTTTTAGATATTGGAGCTTATTAGTGGTTCTCACTCCTAAGGACCTTAATCTTGGTTGTAATTGCAATCATCTCAAAATATGTAACACGTTGGTGGGGAAGGAATTTAGTTCTTGATGTGGCGCATGTGGCCGAGGTAGAATCTGTCTTCGGAGTTAGTGCCGGCGCCTGGTGGTGGCACGTTGAGCGATCATAGTTGTGCAGTCGCTCCATGTACTCAAAGAAGCGTACCCGGTACCCCTGAGCGGGCCCTCCACCTCGCCGACGGGCTGCGGCGGGCGATGCTCCCGCCTAGCAGATCATACGAGAGGAAGAGGACAAAGAGGAAGTGGAGGCCAAGCATCTGTCGCGGCCATGGCACTTAGATGCGACAAATCAAGTGTCCACCTCTCCATTGTTACGAGATACAAACAAATGATTGTGCCTAGATCTTCGAGGGGGATTGGTCATATGGTCTGGAAGGTGCGAAGGACGCGGGAGTCGGACGGGCGCGAGGAAGAGACGAGGAGGGAGCAAAGGTATCACTGAAGGCTATTAAGTGATTTTGGTGTTTGAATTATAACATGATAATTTGGACTCACATCCGTTGCTAGCATACAAGGTTAAGTTCAAATGGATGCAAGGTTGGCTTGAACTCACATAACGTGAAGATTGAAGTGATGAACACCTGCTGTTGAAGGCCTTGTTGGCCCCTCCTAGATCTCATTTTAACTCAAATTACGATTCTTGCATGCCATGGTGCAAGTTTATACGACTGTTTATGCCACTATAGCAAACGTAGAGTCTAATCTATGACTTATTCTTTTTTTTAATAAAACCTGAAAGGAGAGTTTCGAAACAAATGTGCAATAAGCAAAAGAACTTTAATTTAACATGAGGATAAAAGGTTTATAACAACTAATATGTTCAAAATTTTGAAATAAAAATTTAGACTCGTAATGCCATGAGGCATAGGCCTAATCTTTCAACGGCTGATTGTTAAATTATCACAGCCAGAGAGGGATTAAAGAGTATTTGTATGCATATTTTATTAGAAAATAAATAAAGATAGGGCACAAAGATAATTTTTTTTAATTAGGTGTAGATAATAGATACGTTACTTATCATGTCTCTCAAGATTTTAGCGCGTCCGGATGTATCTCATCTAGTTCGATTAGATTTGATTAAAAGTCCCCATCACGAAATCCAACCCGTTCTAAATAGAACATGGGATTATTATATTGCAAAAAGATGCATGATGATGGGTCTCGTTGTTTAGCAAGTCCAAGCTCCAAAAACTAACTGCGAAGATAGATGACTTTCCTTAAGATTCGTCACTGTGTGCTGCCAAATTTGGCCAGGCGCCAAACCACCAGCACTGAGCCACGGCCACACCACTGATACCACCAGTGCAGAATGCACAAGGCCGGGCATCTATATTTCCGACTCCTCCACGCCTAGCAACGCGCCCGCGACCGAGACCGGCACAAGCACAACACAAAACAAAACATGTCTCAGCACACCATTGCCGTCATGCACGCCGTCGTGCACCACCACCCTGGCCACCGCACACCGCCGCCTCGCTGCTGCTCTCGCGGCCACGGGCGCAGCAGCGTCGTCGTCCGCGCCGCGGCCGCGGCCACCGTCACCAGCACCCCGGGCGCCGCGGCGACAGCGCCGGACTCGCCGTCCGCGGCGTTCTGGGACTACAACCTCCTATTCCGGTCGCAGCGCGCCGAGTCCCGCGACCCCGTGGCGCTCCGCGTCACGGAGGGCGCGATCCCGCCAGACTTCCCAGCGGGCACCTACTACCTCGCCGGGCCTGGGATGTTCGCCGACGACCACGGGTCCACCGTGCACCCGCTCGACGGCCACGGCTACCTCCGCTCGTTCCGCTTCGGTGGCGCCGACGACGGCGTCGAGGCGACGGCGCACTACTCCGCGCGGTACGTGGAGACCGCGGCGAAGCGGGAGGAGCACGACGACGCGGGCGGCGCGTCGTCGTGGCAGTTCACGCACCGGGGCCCCTTCTCGGTGCTGCAGGGCGGGAACCGGGTGGGCAACGTGAAGGTGATGAAGAACGTGGCTAACACCAGCGTGCTACGCTGGGGCGGCCGCGTGCTCTGCCTCTGGGAAGGCGGCGAGCCGTACGAGCTGGACACGCGGACGCTGGAGACCATCGGCCCGTTCGACATCCTCGGCCGCCTCGCCGGCGGCACCACCACCGACGAAGCGGCACGAGACGACGACAGCAGCGAGGCTGCGCGTCACGGGCGCCGGCGGCGGCCGTGGCTGCAGGAGGCAGGGATCGACGTGGCCGCGCGCCTGCTGCGACCGGTCCTCAGTGGTCTGTACCGTCACTGCCACCTCTGCATCTGCATGCGGTCGGCGCACGCACCAGAGCCTGCGGCTGCAGAGATCCACTCCACTCCACTCCGACCCGACCGACCTGACGTTTGTGCACTCGTGTGGCTCCCACAGGTGTCTTCAGCATGCCGGCCAAGCGGCTGCTCGCGCACTACAAGATCGACACCAAGAGGAACCGGCTGCTGATGGTGGCCTGCAACGCCGAGGACATGCTCCTCCCGCGCTCCAACTTCACCTTCTACGGTCCGCGCCCTGCACTGCACACCCCTTAGCCTGCTCAAATCGAGTCAATCACAGATTCAAACGAAGTTCACGCCACCTGCTCGATCACTGACGTTGACGACGGCACTGCACCGCAGAGTTCGAGGCCAACTTCGCGCTGGTGCAGACGCGGGAGTTCGTGGTGCCGGACCACCTGATGATCCACGACTGGACCTTCACCGACAGCCACTACGTCCTCCTCGGCAACAGAATCAGGCTGGACATTCCCGGTACGGAAGGGGATTAGAGTACTTCTCTCTCTCTGTTTTTTTTTAACTCCTGAGGCCAGACCGCCAGAGTCATTTGCAGCGTTCTCACGTGAGTGGCGTGCGGTGTTTGTGCAGGTTCGCTGCTGGCGCTCACGGGCACTCACCCAATGATCGCGGCCCTCGCCGTGGACCCGAGCCGGCAGTCCACGCCCGTCTACCTGCTGCCGCGCTCCCCGGAGGCCGACGCCGAGGCCAGCGGCCGCGACTGGAGCGTGCCCATTGAGGCGCCGTCGCAGATGTGGTCCATGCACGTCGGCAACGCCTTCGAGGAGCGCAACGCCCGGGGCGGCATCAACATACAGCTCCACATGTCCGGCTGCTCCTACCAGTGGTTCAACTTCCACAGGATGTTCGGTAAATTCCGGATACATACATCTTCAAAATCCTGTTGATTGAACAATGCTGTTCACCATGTACATCTTCGAAATTCTTTGACCTGCTACCGGCGCAGGTTACAATTGGCAGAACAAGAAGCTGGACCCGTCCTTCATGAACATAGCCAAGGGAAGGGAATGGCTACCTCGTCTTGTTCAGGTGAGCAATCGCTTGTTCAGTACTGGGGGGTACTGTAACAGATGTGGAATATCAATAGTGACAAAATTGTGGTACGTACACCCCGACCAATCCAATGCAGGTGTCAATCGACCTCGACAAGAGAGGAACGTGCCGAGGATGCTCCGTCCTGAGACTGTCCGACCAGTGGACCAGGCCGGCGGACTTCCCGGCGATCAACCCAGGCTTCGCCAACCGGAGGAACCGGTTCGTCTACGCCGGCGGTGCCTCCGGTTCACGCAGGTTCTTGCCGTACTTCCCCTTCGACAGCGTCGTCAAGATAGACGTCGCTGATGGATCGGCACGGTCGTGGTCTGCCACCGGGCGCAAGTTCGTTGGTGAGCCGGTCTTCGTCCCGACCGGCCTTAGCGAGGATGACGGCTATGTTCTGCTTGTCGAGGTAGGAGGCACATCCATTCAAGAACCGACATGGGGAAAGAGAAACATGTCAGCTGACCCTGATGTTGCTTTGTTCGCAGTATGCAGTGTCTGATCACAGGTGCCATCTGGTGGTGCTGGACGCAAGGAAGATCGGGGAAAGGGACGCAGTTGTGGCAAAACTTGAGGTGCCCAAGCACCTCACCTTCCCAATGGGATTCCATGGGTTTTGGGCAGATGAATGACACCACAAACATCCAATCTAACTCACTGAGCCCTGAACCCAAGTTGTCTTGATCGCTTGAAACCTCTGAAACTGAAAGGAACGCAACAACACGGTCTTTTGTTGTTCCGCTCGCTCTTCAGTCGGTTGCCCTCTCACAAGCCATCACGGAGGAGACGTCTACTTTGACTCGAGCTGCTTTCAAGAACCTCGTACTTGGACTCTTCTGGCATCGACGACTTCTATGATCCCTTGGCTTTTCTCGACATGTTTTGTACCATGATCGCCTCAACTTTGTATTGAACTCCTTTTTCTATTTAGTGAAATATATGCTCCGCACGTTCTCAAAAAAAAAAAGGTCGCTCAAACAAACACATGATACCATGTAAAGTCTGTTCAAATGTACCATGGAACATGGATGCAAAATGCAAAGCTGCATCCTACATCAAGCACTGATAACCTGTAGAATTTTGCCTCGCCAAGCCTTTAGACCATACTAATGTTCATGAAGCACACGGTAGATCATATTATGTAATAACGTTCAAGACATTCCCACACAGTAAACATATAAAGTTTCCACCAAGAGTACTGATAAGGCAACTTCTGGACCCGAGAACTAAGACATAACACCACAGATAACCATGTTGAAAAGGACTAATTCTAGAAGTAATCCTGCACACAACTAAGAAACCACCAAACTGTGAAGTCGACGAATTGCTGTGCTCAGCGTATACGAGCTATAGTTACCACGATGAAGACAAACACCGAGAGCATGAATGACATCTTCACTATATCATCAGAGAAATCGTAGTTCTTGCCCCCAGCTTGAAAGAGCATATTCACGAGCCCAAGTATTTTCTCAAGGAATTCCCTGATTTTTGCCTGGGTGTTTTCCAAGACCCACATCATAAATCCAGGAGGAGCAGTAGAGCTTCCCTTGAGATCAGTTTCCTTTGCTAAAAGACAGGATAAGTAGCATCAGATGCAGATTCGTCCAACTAATAAAACAAGAGGCCAACAGAACTAAGTGGGTTTTATTGTTTATATGTTTTCACATAACAAAAGGTCAAAAAGATTATTCAAGGGCTGCTGCCTAACTAAAAACATTGTTCACCCATGCCAATCCAAAGATGCCAAAAGCAGAATCTAAAAGCCACATACCATCCTGGAAGGACTTCTTGAATTCTTGTACCACATCGTTGTTCATCACAGCATCCCATACAGCCTTGTCAGTTGACAAGGCCATAACCATTTTCTACATGTAAGCAAAAGAAAGTCATGGTAAATCAGGAAAACTAGGTTATTTTTTGCAGACAGTATACATGAACTGACGCTGATGGCGTGTCAAAGTTTATGGCACGAAATTCATATTTCTATGCATAAATAGCACCACTCAAATCAAGCTACATTACCTGAACAGAAGCGTCTTCATGCAATAGGTGGAATGCATCCAGTACACTTCGATGTTCCTTTGTCAAAAGAGCACTTGAGTTAAGAACGAGCCTAGCAGGTTCAGTCCATTCATCTAGTCCGACCTCAGACGCATCAGAATCCAGAGCAAAATGATTCACGAATATCCCAGACGAAGGGTGCACTGAGATGGGCAATGCGAGGGCTTGTAGATCAGCAGGTTCAGAGTCCACGGCAGGAGCCTTCTCAAACACCCTGCATGAAAGAGTCAATTTGCTTAGATGGATGGATCAATAATGCAACGACAGACTGAATCGGTTAAACAAATATGAAGGCCATATGCTCTAAACAATACTGAAGGGTGACAACTCCACTAACAGGATAAGAAGCTCCAACTAGGCAATGACGGAGCAAGTATCAATCAACATAGTAAAAAAGCAAGAAAATTTGCTCTATTAGCAGAAAAAAACAATTAAATAAATTGGAGATGCAACTGCATCTGATAGCAAGGCGTACACTCTGAGCAATTTGAAGGATACACGAAACAAACATAGAGTGATTTGAGGCACGCTAACTTGCAATGACAATTTGCAGTAAATAATACCGGATTACCGGTCCGTGCAAAAACTACAAATCACGGAAAACTTCACAATCTAATTACAGACACCAGAATTAAGTAAGCAACATGTAATTAATTACACTAAAAAACTCCAATCTTTAATGATCTTTTCCAAACAATAATCCAATTATACAACCAGATCATCACAACCTAAGAAATCAACACCTATAACTTTATCAAAAGTAGATAGAATCTTACTGCTTGATGCTGGCGACGGCGGCGCGGACCTCGTCATCGGTGGGCGCGACCCCGAACACAACGCCATGCTCCTCCGTTGCCTCCTGGAGGGCGTCAGGTGCGTCGGCATCTCCCTCGGCGACGACGACCTCCTCCCAGTCCTCTCCGTCGCTGCGCAGCGTGCGGGACTCCCAGCACGCGGCAGAGGCGACGGAAGCCGGAGGCGGCGGTGAGGTTGCGCGCAGCGGGCGGCCTCCGGCGCGCGACAGTGAAAGGGCGCCGCCGGAGGAGGAAGAAGATGGGATGGCTGGGGCGGTGGCCGCGACGGAGCGGCTGGCGAGGCGCACGAAATTCCTGCTGGTCATGGCTGATGCGTCGCCGCCTCTCCAACCTCGCCGGTCCCTCCGGGTATGAACCACGTAAACCACCATGAGCGAGCCGCAGCCGCCCTATCAGCTGATACGACTCGCCTCCCCTCGCCTCCTGCTTAGAGTTTTTTTTTTGGGATGGCTTCCTCGTCTCGATAGACAAGGTCTTCGATAGGCAGGCACGCTCACCTCTATAAATACACGTACACAAACTTTATCTATAGAAGCTGTAATAACTCGGTGTTAAGCATGTATTAATATTTTGCAAATCATGATCATAATCATTATTATGCATTCATAAGCATGACATGACATGAAATATAGAATTGAAATATATTAATGAAACATGCATGTGTATAGTCTTGTTTTAATAGATTAGATGCTATGTTTGTTTTGCCATGTGTGTATCTTGTTTGATCACTTAGACCACTTAGAAGTAATTAGAATGCATTTTGAAGCAAAGTCTATATTCAAAATTTTGCCAAACTATGCTTTTAAAAATGATTCTTCAAAAATTGGGTTTTGAATTAATATTGATTTTAATTCTGTAATTCAAAATCTATTTGGAATTTGACTTTGGTCATAAAAGCAAAGTGGTAGATCTTGAAAAATGGAATAAATTCATTTTTACACCAATTTATGAAAATGCTTTTAAATGGCTCAAAATGGAATTTGAGTTACATTTATTTGAGAAATAAAAAATTTTTTTTTCATTTTCGCTTAATGTCAGCCGCCCCCTCCGCACAGCCCACCAGCCAAGCCCACGCTCCACCCCGCCGCTGCCCATTAACTTAACTTGCGCTGGCGCGCCTCTGCCCGCTGCCTGCCCGCCTGCCTGCCTGCTGCGCCACACAGCATGTGGCAGTTGCCCCATGCGCAACAGCGTCGCGCTTTCATGGCGTGGCCGCCATGCGCGCAAGCGACTGACGCCGCTGCAGGCGGCCCTTTTGCCTCGCCCTCCCTGTGCTCCGCTCTTCAAAGCGGTCCGAACGCGTGCACGCCACCCCACTCCGCCATTTCACTTCGCCACCCTCCCGCCTCTCCTCTCTCAGAAGAAGAAGCAGCTGGCCGCTGAAGCCAAGCTAAGTCGCGGCAGCGCTCCGCCGACGTCGAGCTCCCGCACCGCCGCACCATTCCTCGATTCCCCCGCCGCCAGCGATTCCGCCTTGTCAATCTCCGTCGCTTGTGCTCGCGCATCGCGACTGCCGTCGTCGAGGTGAGGGCCGAGCATGGCCGCCCCTTTCTCTCCGGCGAGTGCGCTGCCACGGTCGCGCGGGCCGTCACGCCGTCGGGCCAGCTCCACTCTGCCAGTCGGTGCGGCTCAGCGTGTTGAGCACGCTGGCACCACCTGCGCCACCGGAAGGGCTCGCCGCCGGTGAGCACCGGTCGGCGAGGCTTCTCCCCTGCTCTCGGGTCACTGACCCGTGGGGCCGCAGGGCCCAGCCGCAGTGGCCGGTGGAAACCCCGGGTGCACAGCACCGGGTGCACCTAGCTTTTTGCGCCCGGCTGATTTTTTTTTAAAAAAAAAAAAAAGATTTCTGGAAAATGCTTTAAGAGGATTCTAAAATACCTAGTTGCTGCTGTGGTGCTCCAAATTTGTTGAAACAAATTTTGTGGTGTTTCTTGTCACCAGATCTACATGATAAAAATATTGCATGTCATTTTTGAGATACTTTTTTGTAGAGCTTTATTTAATCCTTGATATTGCTGATATCTTGTAAAATGTGTAGTAAAACCTATATGCTTCAGAAAAATATGATTCCAAGTTTGTTACTCTTCTTGTGTACTGTACTTTCTGTGAAAAATATATTCCATGTATGTCCTATAGAAAAATTATGAGGTGTAGTTCAAGTGCCTTTTATGACTGATTTTTATTATTTTTGCTAGAGAGCAAAATTTGTATAAAGCATGCATGTGATAATTTTTGTACAGTGATTATTTACTGTTTAGAACCTAGGAAAAATACTAAACCTGTTGTTTGACACTTTTCATAATACAAAGTATTTTCATGTTCATAATTATGCCATAGCTTGTCATTTTTGTGTAGGCTATTCTACTTATCCAAATGCCATAAAAATCTGATGGTAGATTACTTAGGTTAGTGATGTGCTATGGTAATTTTCTAAGATTTTTCTAAGCTATAAGTATAGATGTTGTTATTCAAACCTATTATTAACTAGGGTTAATCAAATGTTGCTTTGTGTATGCTTAAGAAATTAAGTGAGGCTTTGATGTATCTTTGAAGCATTTAATGAGATGTGTTGACTTAACATATTAGTAGTAGAAGAGAATGCAGTAGATGACATGTGATTGTAGTACATGTTCTTGGATGATGTTGGCTACCTTGCATTCAAGCATATCCATTGTGCTCATTTCATCCGATGCACCTTTTGCATAAGCACTTACGCACATGCATCATACAGGATCGCAAACCGAGAACCCAGTCGTCTTACCCGAGGAGCCCGAGGAGCAGCCGCAGGAAGTGGCCAAAGCAAACGAGGAGGACGTTGAGGAACTTTCGGAGTGCCCCGATCACCGCCCGAGCTCCTTCGAGAGAGGCAAGCCCCGGAGCATTTTTCTCCCCGGTTTGCAATTATTAATTAAATGCTTTACTTTAATTGATGCATTACGTTCAGGAGTTGTTTGCAACCGTTGCTGCATTATACCTTGTTTACCTTTGTTATACTATATCCTTGTTACCATGGTATCCGTAGTCGAGTCAATGCTTAGCTGGCTTAGACCGGTAGAAGTCGGGTGATTTCCTGTCACCTGCGAGTTATAGGTGGTTACCTGGATCTGCTTGGATAACTATGTAGTCATGGTATAACTAAGTGTTAAATGAAGTTGAGACCGGACGGAGACTTACAGAGTTTTGGATTGTAGTGCTTTCCGTCTGTGTCGATTAAGGACCGACCGTTGTTGGGCCTCAGGTCATGTTGAACGCATGCCTTACATATAGCTGACCGAATAAAGTACCTTTCGACCGCGAAACTGGGAGATTATTCGGGGCGAGTAGATTGCCCACAGCGCACTGTACCGAAGCAGGTGTGGTAGGACAAGGGGGCGAGATGATAAGACCAAAGTGCAGTCGGTCGGCCCCCGGGTACATGTGGTTCCTGGCAAACTCGAGATTCCTGGATAGTTGACTCGGTGACCGATACCTCACTTTAGCGGGTGAGTGAGGTTTGTGTAAGGAATAAATCACCAGCTAGTTAGGAATCGATTCGAATCGCCATCGCTCCTGGATAGTGAGCACTTGACTTGAGTGACTTCATCGTAGTAATGTTGATGGAACACTTGGATAGTTATAATGAATATGACATTATGAAAGTTGTTAATGATCTTTGGTTATCATTATTTGTTTAATCACATGTTTGCTCTAGTATAGGTGCAAATATAGTCGACAGGTTAATAATAATTAACTTGACAATAATGCTTTTGGAAAGGTTCTTGAAATGCTAAAAATGCCTCCTTTCGTAAACGAGTCAGCTACCCTACTATAAAGCTCTTCATAATCCTTGGTGTCACTTTATTTTCGGTTATGTCAGGTAAGTCTAGCTGAGTACCTTCTCGTACTCAGGGTTTTATTCCCACTTGTTGCAGATGGGCAGATGTATTACAGCTACTGTATCAACTGCCTTTATCCTATGATGGGTGATGCTTAGGACCATGGGCATGGTCATTCCTTACGTCTCGTCTGATGCTTTTGTTGGAGATGATCATTAGCTGGCACTGTATTTGAACTCCGTGTGAGTGTGTGTGATTTTGAACAAATGGCTTCGCTACTTCTATTTGAACTCGTTTTGTAATAGCTATGTTTAAACTCTGATGTATCTGTGATACGAACTTTTATGTAATATGTGATGGTGACCGCTAAACTTATTACGATCTTGGCTGGGATGTGAGTTGGTTTGAAATCCTTCGTGATTTCACGGACTACCGGGTTATACGGGCTTAAGTTTGCTAAATCGTCTGCCCTGACGGATGATTTTCTTACTTAATTTCGTATAATTGGTCGGTTCTGTTACAGGAGCCCTCTGAAATACCGAACCGACAGATCTTAAAATTCACGAAGTCATCACTTTTATCTCTATAATAATCTATACCTAATATTAAAACTAGAAAGATTTTCTTTTCTTTAGTGTAACGCGTCTCCATATTTTGTACGTGACTTACTCATCATTTATAATATACATTTATATTATACATATTAGAAAAACACGCGTCCTGTAGATGACACAATCGTTCAATAAATTTCTAATAAGCTATACAGTGGCGGATCAGGGGGGCTACCCGGGCTGCAGCCCCCCTCGAGAGCCTTAAATCACATGTAAAATACTATTCATTAGCCTCTAAATCACCATTGTTTTCTTAACTCTAGCCCTAATATTCATTATTTAGCCCCCCAGGAGCTTATCGTGGATCCGCTAACATATGACATGTTTGGTCTGAATGGACAGCTCGGAACAACGATGCAATCTTTCGAAAAGTGCAACCTTCAGTCCAGCATTTTGCAAGCTAATCTTCAGGAAGGAGTTTGGTCAAGTTATCTTTAGAGCAAAGCAAAGTATGAACCTCTCATTAGTCAATGGCTAAAAGCTTATGTGTAATTTTGTTAGCTTTCTTTGTATCTTTTTGTTTTGTTTTGCAACCTTTTGTATGAACTCATTGTTTTTTTAATAAAAGTCAAATAGAGGGTAACCCCTTCTGTTTTTCTTAAAAAAGAAAACATACAAACATGTTTGCTAGTATATATTGACATAAATCTAATTTGGCCATGTTCACTTCTCTTATAATCGTACTTTTCAGCTTCTTTTTTTAGCCAGAAGAGTGTTTTTCTCTCACAACAAATCAACAGGAACAGTGTTTTGCCTTATTTTATCAGCGGAGCGAACAGGGCCTTTCTCCTACACATTCTCTATGGTCTCTCCTTTGTAACAGAACCGACCAAATCATAAGAACGTAAGTACAAAAACAATCACCGAAGCGATCAAATTCATGTACTTAAGCTCCCATAATCCCGGTAGTCCGGAAATCACGAAGGATTTCAACCAACTCTCGACATACAAACCAAGATCGTAATGATTCAACACAACACATCATACGTTACAACATTTCACAAGTAGCATTCGGATTACATCCATCAGAGTTCAAATAAAATATTACAAACCAAGTTTGAGTGTGCGGAAGCAACATAGTTTAGTACAAAATATCATAGTTTTCAAATACATTGCCAAGTCCGAGTCATGTCCCGCAAAAAGCATTATCGGTCACGAGAACTAGTAGAGACCACATGTAACGGCCTAGTCTTCATCCCCAATTTGGGAGAAGGCAAGATTTACAAACAACCAAAGAAGAACTGGTCATCGCAGCGGTGGGAGATAAACCACGAGTACGAGAAGGTACTCACTAGACTTACCCATCAAAACTAGAAATAAAAGACACCAAGGATCATGCAAGGCTTTTCGGGTGGGCTAGCTTGACACGATTGCATAAAAGGCTTATGATTATAGTAACCAATTTAAACTTATTATCAAGCTTATCATTATTTACATCCACTAGATTAGCTTTTGTACTAGAGCACTCACTTATTAGGAGCAAACAATATTAACCATAGGTGTATATCTCGATGGTAACCGGACCTCAAATCGATCTTGGAGAATACCTTAGCTTTGGAGAGTGATCAAGCAGAATATCGATGCGAGGAAGAGGGTATTTGTTCTTGATGGTATGACATTTAGGGGACGATAATCTACGCACATGCTAAAGATTCGTTCTTCTTCTTCACAAAGATAGCCGGACAACCCCAAGGAGAAGAACTAGGTCGAATCAAACCTTTCTTCAATAGCTCATTCAAGCTGACTCTTGATTTCAGCCAACTCATTGGGCGGCATTCTATAGGGCCTTGAGATATAGGAGCCGTGCGGAATGAGTTCTATCTTGAATTCTACATCATGGTCCGGAGGTAATCCAGGCAAGTCATTAGGGAAGACATCTGGAAACTCACAGACAACTGGTAGATCCTCAATGGCTTTGGCTAGGGTAGCATTGGGCTGTATTGTGAATAGAGATATCACGAGGCAAGCGCACTAGAAAACCCTTCTTATCCACGGATCCTCAACATTACCACACGGGTTGACGATCGATCAACACTCTATTCCCACTCATCCACTTCATTCCTAGGATTATATCAATTCCTACCCCAGTAGCACTACAAGATCCGTAAAGAACTCTCGATCCCCAATTTCAAGCTTTACATCTTTTACTACTTGGTTAGTCATGATATTATTCAAAGAAGACACTAATACAATAACCACCCTTGACAATTGTAATCACATTCATCTTATGCTTAGATGCAAAAGTAGAACTCACAAAGGAATGTGAAGCACCGAATCAAAGAGCACAACTGCGGGGTGATCATTAACAAGAAACTTACCAATGGTGACCACTTCACCGGCAGGAATTTCCTCCACAAAGAGTGTAGTGAACACGCCCACTGGCGGACGCTTCCTTGAGCATTCTTGGGAGGATGGGGACATCTATTTGCCCAATAACCAGATGGTTTACAGCCCAACACTACTGTTAGCTGGTGGGACATTGAGCGCCCCTGCCAGAGGTATTCTTTGGTAAGGAAATTGTGTACCTTGCGAAAACCAGTTTTAGCTTGATTCTTCTTCGAGGTGGTGGTGATGCTGGGACATTAGCATTGGGTGGACGGTACTAGGTCTTGGATACCATTGGTGCCTTAGACTGAGAAGCACCTGCCTCAAAGTTTCTTTTGCGGTTCTTAGAAGCGGCATATATCTTATCATTGTTCTCCTGAGTCAGAGTGTCACTGATAAACTCATTGAAGGTGACACACTTGTAGTTGCCCATTGACTTCATCAGTTTAGGGGAAAGTCCCCTCTTGAAGCTAGCTATTCTCTTGGCGTCAGTATCGACGAACTCAGGAGCATACCTCACCAGGTTGTTGAATGCCTGGAGGTATTCATTAAGACTCTTGTTGCCTTGGGTGAGCTTCATAAACTCAGTATGCTTAATGGCCATGAGACCAGGAGGGATAAAGTGTCCTCTGAAAGCTACCTGAAACTGACCCCAAACTATCTTGACGTTTGCAGGGAAGGTGGTCTTGTGATGTGTCCACCAGATGCCTGCAAGGCCTTGGAGCTGGTGTCCTGCATATGTGGCCTTCATACCTTCAGTCAAACGGAGCAATCCAAACCTTTGCTCTATCGTGCTCAACCATTCATCAGCTTGTAATGGTTCTTCTGCCTCACGAAAGATAGGAGGCTTTGTATCCATGAAGTCCTTAAAGCTGCTATACTGGTTCGGCTCGGGTCCTTGGCGGACATGACGATCCTCACGGTTAGCCATCTGACGCATAGCCTCAGCTAACATGCGCTGACTTTCCACAACTGTCTGCATTAGCAAATTTGGTGTGTGGGCGGTGGTGGAGGTGGTTGTTCCTCATTTCCCATGCCACGCATCGACGAAGGTTATGAGCCATCTGCAAAATGTATAGCCAATGAGCAATCGACGATGTGGAAATTTTTGTAGATAAACCGTATAATTATGCCAAACTGAGTCCATTGGAGGGAATGCATTTATATAATCAACAGAGGCACAATCATTCATCACAACCACACAACTCATCAAGCGCGTCAATTGACACATAAATTCGATGAACTTAACCAACAACGAGATCCATAGACCGCAAAGACGAAATTCATCAAAGGCTCACATCGTGGAGCATAATACGTTCGATAGGTTACATCCAAGCCATAGTGGTTCCAAACTTACATCCAAAGATAACTTATTACAAAGCTACTCGTTCATGCATGAGGATCAACAAAAGACTAGCTCTTGCGCATTAGCTAAGTAGTAAGCTAAACCACGATCGTCCTCGGAGTCGATGTCGAAGATCTCTCCTCCATCTTCATCACTAGCGAGGCTCTAACTCCTCATCTTCCTCCTCATCGGTGGAATGTCCTCAGTCCATTGACCTCCATGTCATCATCACCTTTAGCCATGATGACACCAGAGCCCATCTCATCCTCATCATCGGTGGCGGGGAGAGGGTGAAGTTGATTGTGTAACAGTGAACCTCCTCATGGAGATTGTCATTGTACTCCTCAAAGAATCGCCACTTGTTGCTCTAGCTCTACTGTCGCGCTCTCAATACATTCTCCTCGTGCGGTCTTCATTCCGTTGGTTCATCACGTGAATCAACATGCGTTCCTGATTGCGGTGAGCAAGCTGTCAACCTCTCGAACCTCAAGGGTCTCTTGGTCCCTTTCTGCGTTACTTGCTCCAAGCGGTCTTTGAGTCATATTCCTCTCAAGATCACCCGAGCTAGCTCTATCCTCGGCCTTTCCTCCTCAAGAGGCTCGGGATGGGGCTCACGAGGAGCTAAAGCAGTGACAGGCGCCCTACCTCCAGCGGACTTATGAAAGCGAAGTGAGCTTCGTGCGCGCCATCATCTGTAGTAAAAAAAGTTACAACGTAAGGGGAGAATCATTTAAGGGATACAAAATTTAATTAGTCGGGACAATCATATTTTAAAGGAGGGAGTAATGCAAGAAATGCCATGTATGCTTGAACATGATGCATGCACGATCCGCACGTCCTCACAATCCTAGAAAAGTTTAAAGGCTAGCGAAATATACGGTGGCATACATACGTTCTCAGATACGGTAGCTAGTCGATCTACAACGATACATTGTTAGTGTGCTGCGCAGAAAATTTCATTTCAGCCCAGTAATTTCCTAAAATGCATAAAAGCAAGCAGTAAACTAAATACTTTCATACATACATCCCCGATGCATATACTCTAGTATCACAGCTACCCGTCAGAGATACCCACATTTAAGTACTCTCATAGATACATGATTGAACATGTAAGTATGCGAGCAACCACAACTACTCTCCCCTAGACCGACGGTTGGACGGTCATGCTCTCACAACTCCCACTTACGGGCGTAGAGGTATTTGATCCAAACATTACCACCCAAGCGGATGGCATCCATACAATAGTACGCCGTATGGACGACGAAACAAGCAGTAACCCCCAAGTTAGTACTTAATAAGCCACCTAAGAGTCCTTATTTGGGCATAAGGGATATGACCACTGGCAATACTTAGTATTTAATTTAAGATTTTCACAAATACTTTTGTTTTAAATACACAAATGACATGTTTAGTGTCGAATCTTGCTCTGATGCCAGCTGTAACAGAACCGACCAAATCATAAGAACGTAAGTACAAAAACAATCACCGAAGCGATCAAATTCCTGTACTTAAGCTCCCATAATCCCGGTAGTCCGGAAATCACGAAGGATTTCAACCAACTCTCGACATACAAACCAAGATCGTAATGATTCAACACAACACATCATCCGTTACAACATTTCACAAGTAGCATTCGGATTACATCCATCAGAGTTCAAATAAAATATTACAAACCAAGTTTGAGTGTGCGGAAGCAACATAGTTTAGTACAAAACATCATAGTTTTCAAATACATTGCCAAGTCTGAGTCATGTCCCGCAAAAGCATTATCAGGTACGAGAACTAGTAGAGACCACGCCCAACGGCCTAGTCTTCATCCCGGTGGGAGAAGGCGTTACAAACAACCAAAGAAGAACTGGTCATCTGCAGCGGTGGGAGATAAACCCGAGTACGAGAAGGTACTCAGCTAGACTTACCCCGTCAAAACCGAAATAAAAGACACCAAGGATCATGCAAGGCTTTTTCGGTGGGCTAGCTTGACACAGCTTGCATAAAAGGCTTATGATTATAGTAACCAATTTAAACTTATTATCAAGCTTATCATTATTTACCCGTCCACTAGATTAGCTTTTGTACTAGAGCACTCACTTATTAGGAGCAAACAATATTAACCATAGCGGTATATCTCGATGGTAACCGGACCTCAAATCGATCTTGGAGAATACCTTAGCTTTGGAGAGCCGATCAAATGAATATCGATGCGAGGAAGAGGGTATTTGTTCTTGATGGTAACAGACATTTAGGGACGATAATCTACGCACACATGCGCAAAGATTCGTTCTTCTTCTTCACAAAGATAGCCGGACAACCCCAAGGAGAAGAACTAGGTCGAATCAAACCTTTCTTCAATAGCTCATTCAATCGACTCTTGATTCGGCCAACTCATTGGGCGGCATTCTATAGGGCCTTCGAGATATAGGAGCCGCATGCAGGAATGAGTTCTATCTTGAATTCTACATCATGGTCCGGAGGTAATCCAGCAAGTCATTAGGGAAGACATCCGGAAACTCACACAACAATGGTAGATCCTCAATGGCTTTGGCTAGGGTAGCATTGGGCTGTATTGTGAATAGAGATATCACGAGGTAATCGCACTAGAAAACCCTTCTTATCCACGGGATCCTCAACATTACCACACGGGTTGACGATCGATCAACACTCTATTCCCACTCATCCACTTCATTCCTAGGATTATATCAATTCCTACCCCGGTAGCACTACAAGATCCGTAAGGAACTCTCGATCCCCAATTTCAAGCTTTACATCTTTTACTACTTGGTTAGTCATGATATTATTCAAAGACACTAATACAATAACCACCCTTGACAATTGTAATCACATTCATCTTATGCTTAGATGCAAAAGTAGAACTCACAAAGGAATGTGAAGCACCGAATCAAAGAGCACAAATCATAGGGTGATCATTAACAAGAAACTTACCGGTGGTGACCACTTCACCAAGCAGGAATTTCCTCCTGATGAGTGTAGTGAAACGCCCTCGGGCGGACGTTTCCTTGAGCATTCTTGGGAGGATGGGGACATCTATTTGCCCAATAACCGGTGATTTACGGTTCCAACACGGCTGTTAGGCGGTGGGACATTGAGCTGCCACCGCCCAGAGGTATTCTTTGGTAAGGAAATTGTGTACCTTTGCGAAAACCGGTTTTAGCTTGATTCTTCTTCTGAGGTGGGCGGTACCGGACATTAGCATTGGGTGGACGGTACTGGGTCTTGGATACCATTGGTGCCTTAGACCGAGAAGCACACGCCTCAAAGTTTCTTTTATGCGGTTCTTAGAAGCGGCATATATCTTATCATTGTTCTCTCGAAGTGAGTGTCACCGATAAACTCATTGAAGGTGACACACTTGTAGTTGCCCATTGACTTCATCGGTTTAGGGAAAGTCCCTCTTGAAGCTAGCTATTCTCTTGGCGTCGATGTCGACGAACTCAGGAGCATACCTCACTGGAGTTGTTGAATGCCCGGAGGTATTCATTAAGACTCTTGTTGCCTTGGGTGAGCTTCATAAACTCAAGATGCTTAATGGCCATGAGACCGGGGAGGGATAAAGTGTCCTCTCAAAGCTACTCGAAAACCGACCCCAAACTATCTTGGCGTTTGCGGGGAAGGTGGTCTTGTGATGTGTCCACCGAGATGCCCGCAAGGCCTTGGAGCTGGTGTCTGCATATGTGGCCTTCATACCTTGATCAAGCGGAGCAATCCAAACCTTTGCTCTATCGTGCTCAACCATTCATCGACTTGTAATGGTTCTTACGCCTCCACGAAAGATAGGAGGCTTTGTATCCATGAAGTCCTTAAAGTTGCTATATCTTGGTTCGGCTCGGGTCCTTGGCGGACATGACGATCCTCACGGTTAGCCATCTCGACGATAGCCTCGGCTAACATGCGTGACTTTCCATAACTCATTCGCATTAGCTCATTTGGTGTGGGCGGTGGCGGAGGTGGTTGTTCCTCATTTCCCATGCCACGACCATGACGAAGGTTATGAGCCATCGCAAAATGTATAGCCAATGAGCAGCGGCGATGTGGAAATTTTTGTAGATAAACCGTATAATTATGCCAAACCGAGTCCATTGGAGGAATGCATTTATATAATCAATGAGAGGCACAATCATTCATCACAACCACACAACTCATCAAGCGCGTCAATTGACACATAAATTCGATGAACTTAACCAACAACGAGATCCATAGACCGCAAAGACGAAATTCATCAAAGGCTCACATACGTGGAGCATAATACGTTCGATAGGTTACATCCAAGCCATAGTGGTTCCAAACTTACATCCAAAGATAACTTATTACAAAGCTACTCGTTCATGCATGAGGATCAACAAAAGACTAGCTCTTGCGCATTAGCTAAGTAGTAAGCTAAACCACGCATCGTCCTCCTGAGTCGATTGTCGAAGATCTCTCCTCCATCTTCATCACTAGCGTGCTCTAACTCCTCATCTTCCTCCTCATCGGTGGAATGTCCTCGAGTCCATTGACCTCCATGTCATCATCACCTTTAGCCATGATGACACCAGAGCCCATCTCATCCTCATCATCGGTGGCGGGGAGAGGGTGAAGTTGATTGTGTGTGGTGAACCTCCTCATGGAGATTGTCATTGTACTCCTCAAAGAATCGCCACTTGTTGCTCTAGCTCTACTGTCGCGCTCTCAATACATTCTCCTCGTGCCAGTCTTCATTCCGTTGGTTCATCACGTGAATCAACATGCGTTCACAGTTGCGGTGAGCAACTGTCAACCTCTGAACCTCAAGGGTCTCTTGGTCCCTTTCCTGCGTTACTTGCTCCAAGCGGTGCTGAGTCATATTCCTCTCAGCAGTCACCCGAGCTAGCTCTATCCTCAGCCTTTCCTCCTCAGTAGGCTCAGGATGGGGCTCACGAGGAGCTAAACGGTGACGAGGCGCCCTACCTCCAGCGGACTTGCGAGCAGTGAGCTTCGTGCGCGCCATCTGTAGCAAAAGTTACAACGTAAGGGGAGAATCATTTAAGGGATACAAAATTTAATTAGTCAGGACAATCATATTTTAAAGGAGGGAGTAATGCAAGAAATGCCATGTATGCTTGAACATGATGCATGCACGATCCGTACGTCCTCACAATCCTAGAAAAGTTTAAAGGCTAGCGAAATATACGGTGGCATACATACGTTCTCTCGTGTATCACGGTAGCTAGTCGATCTACAACGATACATTGTTAGTGTGCTGCAGAAAATTTCATTTCAGCCCAAGTAATTTCCTAAAATGCATAAAAGCAAGCGATAAACTAAATACTTTCATACATACATCCCCGATGCATATACTCTAGTATCATGACTACCGTCAGAGATACCCACATTTAAGTACTCTCATAGATACATGATTGAACATGTAAGTATGCGAGCAACCACAACTACTCTCCCTAGACCGACGGTTGGACGGTCATGCTCTCACAACTCCCACTTACCGTGAGGCGTGAGAGGTATTTGATCCAAACATTACCACCCAAGCGGATGGCATCCATACAATAGTACGCCCGTATATGGACGTAATGACAGAAACAAGCAGTAACCCCCAAGTTAGTACTTAATAAGCCACCTAAGAGTCCTTATTTGGGCATAAGGGATATGACCAACGGCAATACTTAGTATTTAATTTAAGATTTTCACAAATACTTTTGTTTTAAATACACAAATGACATGTTTAGTGTCGAATCTTGCTCGATGCGGTAATGTAGAACCGACCAAATCATAAGAACGTAAGTACAAAAACAATCACCGAAGCGATCAAATTTCTGTACTTAAGCTCCCATAATCCGGTGAGTCCGAAATCACGAAGGATTTCAACCAACTCTCGACATACAAACCAAGATCGTAATGATTCAACACAACACATCATCCGTTACAACATTTCACAAGTAGCATTCGGATTACATCCATCGAGTTCAAATAAAATATTACAAACCAAGTTTGAGTGTGTGCGAAGCAACATAGTTTAGTACAAAACATCATAGTTTTCAAATACATTGCCAAGTCCGAGTCATGTCCCGCAAAAGCATTATCAGTGCACGAGAACTAGTAGAGACCACGCCTAACGGCCTAGTCTTCATCCCGGTGGGAGAAGGCAAGACTTACAAACAACCAAAGAAGAAGCTGGTCATCGCAGCGGTGGGAGATAAACCACGAGTACGAGAAGGTACTCAGCTAGACTTTACCCGTCAAAACCGAAATAAAAGACACCAAGGATCATGCAAGGCTTTTTCGGTGGGCTAGCTTGACACGAGTTGCATAAAAGGCTTATGATTATAGTAACCAATTTAAACTTATTATCAAGCTTATCATTATTTACCTGTCCACTAGATTAGCTTTTTGTACTAGAGCACTCACTTATTAGGAGCAAACAATATTAACCATAGCGGTATATCTCGATGGTAACCGGACCTCAAATCGATCTTGGAGAATACCTTAGCTTTGGAGAGTGATCAAATGTAATATCGATGCGAGGAAGAGGGTATTTGTTCTTGATGGTATGACATTTAGGGACGATAATCTACACGACATGCATAAAGATTCGTTCTTCTTCTTCACAAAGATAGCCGGACAACCTCAAGGAGAAGAACTAGGTCGAATCAAACCTTTCTTCAATAGCTCATTCAATCGACTCTTGATTCGACCAACTCATTGGGCGGCATTCTATAGGGCCCTCGAGATATAGGAGCCGTGCAGGAATGAGTTCTATCTTGAATTCTACATCATGGTCCGGAGGTAATCCGGGCAAGTCATTAGGGAAGACATCCGGAAACTCACGGACAACTGGTAGATCCTCAATGGCTTTGGCTAGGGTAGCATTGGTCATTTGTATTGTGAATAGAGATATCACGAGGTAATCGCACTAGAAAACCCTTCTTATCCACAGGATCCTCAACATTACCACACGGGTTGACGATCGATCAACACTCTATTCCCACTCATCCACTTCATTCCTAGGATTATATCAATTCCTACCCCGGTAGCACTACAAGATCCGTAAGGAACTCTCGATCCCCAATTTCAAGCTTTACATCTTTTACTACTTGGTTAGTCATGATATTATTCCCAAAGACACTAATACAATAACCACCCTTGACAATTGTAATCACATTCATCTTATGCTTAGATGCAAAAGTAGAACTCACAAAGGAATGTGAAGCACCGAATCAAAGAGCACAACTGCAGGGTGATCATTAACAAGAAACTTACCAGCGGTGACCACTTCACCAGCAGGAATTTCCTCCACAGTAGTGTAGTGAACACGCCCCTGGCGGACGTTTCCTTGAGCATTCTTGGGAGGATGGGGACATCTATTTGCCCAATAACCGGTGGTTACTGGGCCCAACACTACTGTTAGGTGGTGGGACATTGAGCTGCCCACTTGCCAGAGGTATTCTTTGGTAAGGAAATTGTGTACCCCTTGCGAAAACCAGTTTTAGCTTGATTCTTCTTCTGAGGTGGGCGGTACCGGACATTAGCATTGGGTGGACGGTACTAGGTCTTGGATACCATTGGTGCCTTAGACTGAGAAGCACCTGCCTCAAAGTTTCTTTTGCGGTTCTTAGAAGCGGCATATATCTTATCATTGTTCTCCTGAGTCAGAGTGTCACTGATAAACTCATTGAAGGTGACACACTTGCAGTTGCCCATTGACTTCATCAGTTTTGGGGAAAGTCCCCTCTTGAAGCTAGCTATTCTCTTGGCGTCAGTATCGACGAACTCAGGAGCATACCTCGCCAGGTTGTTGAATGCCTGGAGGTATTCATTAAGACTCTTGTTGCCTTGGGTGAGCTTCATAAACTCAGTATGCTTAATGGCCATGAGACCAGGAGGGATAAAGTGTCCTCTGAAAGCTGCCTGAAACTGACCCCAAACTATCTTGACGTTTGCAGGGAAGGTGGTCTTGTGATGTGTCCACCAGATGCCTGCAGGGCCTTGGAGCTGGTGTCCTGCATATGTGGCCTTCATACCTTCAGTCAAGCGGAGCAATCCAAACCTTTGCTCTATCGTGCTCAACCATTCATCAGCTTGTAATGGTTCTTCTGCCTCACGAAAGATAGGAGGCTTTGTATCCATGAAGTCCTTAAAGCTGCTGTACTGGTTCGGCTCGGGTCCTTGGCGGACATGACGATCCTCACGGTTAGCCATCTGGCGCATAGCCTCAGCTAATAATATGTTGACTTTCCACAACTATCTCGCATTAGCTCGGTGGTGTGGGCGGTGGCGAGGTGGTTGTTCCTCATTTCCCATGCCACGACCATGACGAAGGTTATGAGCCATCTGCAAAATGTATAGCCAATGAGCACCGACGATGTGGAAATTTTGTAGATAAACCGTATAATTATGCCAAACTGAGTCCATTGGAGGGAATGCATTTATATAATCAACAGAGGCACAATCATTCATCACAACCACACAACTCATCAAGCGCGTCAATTGACACATAAATTCGATGAACTTAACCAACAACGAGATCCATAGACCGCAAAGACGAAATTCATCAAAGGCTCACATACGTGGAGCATAATACGTTCGATAGGTTACATCCAAGCCATAGTGGTTCCAAACTTACATCCAAAGATAACTTATTACAAAGCTACTCGTTCATGCATGAGGATCAACAAAAGACTAGCTCTTGCGCATTAGCTAAGTAGTAAGCTAAACCACGATCGTCCTCGAGTCGATGTCGAAGATCTCTCCTCCATCTTCATCACTAGCAGGCTCTAACTCCTCATCTTCCTCCTCATCAGGTGGAATGTCCTCAGGTCCATTGACCTCCATGTCATCATCACCTTTAGCCATGATGACACCAGAGCCCATCTCATCCTCATCATCAGGTGGCAGGAGAGGGTGAAGTTGATTGTGTAACAGGTGAACCTCCTCATGGAGATTGTCATTGTACTCCTCAAAGAATCGCCACTTGTCGCTCTAGCTCTACTGTCGCGCTCTCAATACATTCTCCTCGTGCGGTCTTCATTCCGTTGGTTCATCACGTGAATCAACATGCGTTCCACGATTGCGGTGAGCAAGCTGTCAACCTCTCGAACCTCAAGGGTCTCTTGGTCCCTTTCTGCGTTACATTTGCTCCAAGCGGTCTTTGAGTCATATTCCTCTCGTGATCACCCGAGCTAGCTCTATCCTCAGCCTTTCCTCCTCAAGAGGCTCGGGATGGGGCTCACGAGAGCTAAACGGTGACGAGGCGCCCTACCTCCAGCGGACTTGCTGAGCAAAGATGAGCTTCGCGGCGGCATCATCTCAGCAAAAGTTACAACGTAAAGGGAGAATCATTTAAGGGATACAAAATTTAATTAGTCGGGACAATCATATTTTAAAGGAGGGAGTAATGCAAGAAATGCCATGTATGCTTGAACATGATGCATGCACGATCCGACGTCCTCACAATCCTAGAAAAGTTTAAAGGCTAGCGAAATATCACGGTGGCATACATACGTTCTCTCGTATCACGGTAGCTAGTCGATCTACAACGATACATTGTTAGTGTGCTGCAGAAAATTTCATTTCAGCCCCAAGTAATTTCCTAAAATGCATAAAAGCAAGCGATAAACTAAATACTTTCATACATACATCCCCGATGCATATACTCTAGTATCACGACTACCCGTCAGAGATACCCACATTTAAGTACTCTCATAGATACATGATTGAACATGTAAGTATGCGAGCAACCACAACTACTCTCCCCTAGACCGAGCGGTTGGACGGTCATGCTCTCACAACTCCCACTTACCAGGCGTAGAGGTATTTGATCCAAACATTACCACCCAAGCGGATGGCATCCATACAATAATACGCCGTATGGACGACTTAACGAAACAAGCGATAACCCCAAGTTAGTACTTAATAAGCCACCTAAGAGTCCTTATTTGGGCATAAGGGATATGACCACTTGGCAATACTTAGTATTTAATTTAAGATTTTCACAAATACTTTTGTTTTAAATACACAAATGACATGTTTAGTGTCGAATCTTGCTCGATGCCGGTTGTATGTGAACCGACCAAATCATAAGAACGTAAGTACAAAAACAATCACCAAGCGATCAAATTCTGTACTTAAGCTCCCATAATCCCGGTAGTCCGGAAATCACGAAGGATTTCAACCAACTCTCGACATACAAACCAAGATCGTAATGATTCAACACAACACATCATCCGTTACAACATTTCACAAGTAGCATTCGGATTACATCCATCGAGTTCAAATAAAATATTACAAACCAAGTTTGAGTGTGCGGGAAGCAACATAGTTTAGTACAAAACATCATAGTTTTCAAATACATTGCCAAGTCCGAGTCATGTCCCGCAAAAGCATTATCAGGTACGAGAACTAGTAGAGACCACGTAACGGCCTAGTCTTCATCCCCGGTGGGAGAAGGCGTTTACAACAACCAAAGAAGAACTGGTCATCTGCAACAGGTGGGAGATAAACCCTGAGTACGAGAAGGTACTCAGCTAGACTTACCCGTCAAAACCAGAAATAAAAGACACCAAGGATCATGCAAGGCTTTTCAGGTGGGCTAGCTTGACACAGTTGCATAAAAGGCTTATGATTATAGTAACCAATTTAAACTTATTATCAAGCTTATCATTATTTACCTGTCCACTAGATTAGCACCTGTACTAGAGCACTCACTTATTAGGAGCAAACAATATTAACCATAGCAGGTATATCTGATGGTAACCAGACCTCAAATCGATCTTGGAGAATACCTTAGCTTTGGAGAGCTGATCAAACAGAATATCGATGCGAGGAAGAGGGTATTTGTTCTTGATGGTAACAGCATTTAGGGGACGATAATCTACGCACATGCGCAAAGATTCATTCTTCTTCTTCACAAAGATAGCCGGACAACCTCAAGGAGAAGAACTAGGTCGAATCAAACCTTTCTTCAATAGCTCATTCAACTGACTCTTCAGTTCAGCCAACTCATTGGGCGGCATTCTATAGGGCCTTCGAGATATAGGAGCCGTACCCGGAATGAGTTCTATCTTGAATTCTACATCATGGTCCGGAGGTAATCCAGGCAAGTCATTAGGGAAGACATCTGGAAACTCACAGACAACTGGTAGATCCTCAATGGCTTTGGCTAGGGTAGCATTGGCTGTATTGTGAATAGAGATATCACGAGGTAACTGCACTAGAAAACCCTTCTTATCCACAGGATCCCTCAACATTACCACACGGGTTGACGTATCGATCAACACTCTATTCCCACTCATCCACTTCATTCCTAGGATTATATCAATTCCTACCCCCGGTAGCACTACAAGATCCGTAAGGAACTCTCGATCCCCAATTTCAAGCTTTACATCTTTTACTACTTGGTTAGTCATGATATTATTCCCATGACACTAATACAATAACCACCCTTGACAATTGTAATCACATTCATCTTATGCTTAGATGCAAAAGTAGAACTCACAAAGGAATGTGAAGCACCCGAATCAAAGAGCACAACTGCAGGGTGATCATTAACAAGAAACTTACCGGCGGTGACCACTTCACCAGCAGGAATTTCCTCCACAGTGAGTGTAGTGAACACGCCCAAGCGGACGTTTCCTTGAGCATTCTTGGGAGGATGGGGACATCTATTTGCCCAATAACCGGTGGTTACAGGCCCAACACGGCTGTTAGCTGGTGGGACATTGGAGCTGCCCTGCCCAGAGGTATTCTTTGGTAAGGAAATTGTGTACCCCTTGCGAAAACCAGTTTTAGCTTGATTCTTCTTCTGAGGTGGGCGGTACCGGACATTAGCATTGGGTGGACGGTACTGGGTCTTGGATACCATTGGTGCCTTAGACTGAGAAGCACCTGCCTCAAAGTTTCTTTTGCGGTTCTTAGAAGCGGCATATATCTTATCATTGTTCTCTCGAGTCGAGTGTCACCGATAAACTCATTGAAGGTGACACACTTGTAGTTGCCCATTGACTTCATCGGTTTAGGGAAAGTCCCTCTTGAAGCTAGCTATTCTCTTGGCGTCAAGATGTCGCGAACTCGGGAGCATACCTCACCAAGGTTGTTGAATGCCTGGAGGTATTCATTAAGACTCTTGTTGCCTTGGGTGAGCTTCATAAACTCAGTATGCTTAATGGCCATGAGACCAGGAGGGATAAAGTGTCCTCTGAAAGCTACAAACTCGACCCCAAACTATCTTGACGTTTGCGCAGGAAGGTGGTCTTGTGATGTGTCCACCAGATGCCCGCAAGGCCTTGGAGTGGTGTCACGCATATGTGGCCTTCATACCTTGATCAAACGGAGCAATCCAAACCTTTGCTCTATCGTGCTCAACCATTCATCGACTTGTAATGGTTCTTCCGCCTCACGAAAGATAGGAGGCTTTGTATCCATGATGTCCTTAAAGTCGCTATATTGGTTCGGCTCGGGTCCTTGGCGGACATGACGATCCTCACGGTTAGCCATCGACGATAGCCTCGGCTAACATGCTTGACTTTCCACAACCATCTGCATTAGCTCGGTGGTGTGGGCGGTGGCGGAGGTGGTTGTTCCTCATTTCCCATGCCACGATCATGACGAAGGTTATGAGCCATCTGCAAAATGTATAGCCAATGAGCACTGACGATGTGGAAATTTTTGTAGATGAACCGTATAATTATGCCAAACTGAGTCCATTGGAGGGAATGCATTTATATAATCAACAGAGGCACAATCATTCATCACAACCACACAACTCATCAAGCGCGTCAATTGACACATAAATTCGATGAACTTAACCAACAACGAGATCCATAGACCGCAAAGACGAAATTCATCAAAGGCTCACATACGTGGAGCATAATACGTTCGATAGGTTACATCCAAGCCATAGTGGTTCCAAACTTATATCCAAAGATAACTTATTACAAAGCTACTCGTTCATGCATGAGGATCAACAAAAGACTAGCTCTTGCGCATTAGCTAAGTAGTAAGCTAAACTACACATCGTCCTCGGAGTCGATGTCGAAGATCTCTCCTCCATCTTCATCACTAGCGAGGCTCTAACTCCTCATCTTCCTCCTCATCGGTGGAATGTCCTCAGTCCATTGACCTCCATGTCATCATCACCTTCACCATGATGACACTAGAGCCCATCTCATCCTCATCATCGGTGGCGGGGAGAGGGTGAAGTTGATTGTGTAACAGGTGAACCTCCTCATGGAGATTGTCATTGTACTCCTCAAAGAATCGCCACTTGCTGCTCTAGCTCTACTGTCGCGCTCTCAACACATTCTCCTCGTGCAGGTCTTCATTCCATTGGTTCATCACGTGAATCAACATGCGTTCCACGATTGCGGTGAGCAGCTGTCAACCTCGAACCTCAAGGGTCTCTTGGTCCCTTTCTGCGTTACTTGCTCCAAGCGGTCTTTGAGTCGTATTCTCTCTCGTGATCACCCGAGCTAGCTCTATCCTCAGCCTTTCCTCCTCAAGAGGCTCGGGATGGGGCTCACGAGGAGCTAAGCGGTGACGAGGAGCCCCGCCTCCAGCCGGACTTTGCGGCAAAGTGAGCTTCAGGCGTGCGCCATCTCAGTAGCAAAAGTTACAACGTAAGGGGAGAATCATTTAAGGGATACAAAATTTAATTAGTTAGGACAATCATATTTTAAAGGAGGGAGTAATGCAAGAAATGTCATGTATGCTTGAACATGATGCATGCACGATCCGACGTCCTCACAATCCTAGAAAAATTTAAAGGCTAGCGAAATATACGGTGGCATACATACGTTCTCTCGTGATACGGTAGCTAGTCGATCTACAATGATACGTTGTTAGTGTGCTGCAGAAAATTTCATTTCAGCCCGATAATTTCCCAAAATGCATAAAAGCAAGCGATAAACTAAATACTTTCATACATACATCCCCGATGCATATACTCTAGTATCACACTACTACTTGAGAGATACCCACATTTAAGTACTCTCATAGATACATGATTGAACATGTAAGTATGCGAGCAACCACAACTACTCTCCCCTAGACCCGACGGTTGGACGGTCATGCTCTCACAACTCCCACTTACCGAAGAGCGTAGAGGTATTTGATCCAAACATTACCACCCAAGCGGATGGCATCCATACAATAATACTGCCAGTATGGACGATTTAAGCGAAACAAGCAAGTAACCCCCAAGTTAGTACTTAATAAGCCACCTAAGAGTCCTTATTTGGGCATAAGGGATATGACCACTTGGCAATACTTAGTATTTAATTTAAGATTTTCACAAATACTTTTGTTTTAAATACACAAATGACATGTTTAGTGTCGAATCTTGCTCGATGCCACTGTATGTGAACCGACCAAATCATAAGAACGTAAGTACAAAAACAATCACCGAAGCGATCAAATTTCGTACTTAAGCTCCCATAATCCCGGTAGTCCGAAATCACGAAGGATTTCAACCAACTCTCGACATACAAACCAAGATCGTAATGATTCAACACAACACATCATCCGTTACAACATTTCACAAGTAGCATTCGGATTACATCCATCAGAGTTCAAATAAAATATTACAAACCAAGTTTGAGTGTGCGGAAGCAACATAGTTTAGTACAAAACATCATAGTTTTCAAATACATTGCCAAGTCTGAGTCATGTCCCGCAAAAGCATTATTAGGTACGAGAACTAGTAGAGACCACGCCCAACGGCCTAGTCTTCATCCCAATTGGGAGAAGGCAAGATTTACAAACAACCAAAGAAGAAGGCGGTCATCTGCAACAGGTGGGAGATAAACCCTGAGTACGAGAAGGTACTCAGCTAGACTTACCCATCAAAACCAGAAATAAAAGACACCAAGGATCATGCAAGGCTTTTCAGGTGGGCTAGCTTGACACAGTTGCATAAAAGGCTTATGATTATAGTAACCAATTTAAACTTATTATCAAGCTTATCATTATTTACCTGTCCACTAGATTAGCTTTTTTGTACTAGAGCACTCACTTATTAGGAGCAAACAATATTAACCATAGCAGGTATAATAAAAGGCTGTCATCATCATATCATCATTTCCGAACCATTAAGTTATTAAGTGTATCTACATTGGAGATAAGCCCGTCAAGTTCTCACTAACCAGGGAGAGACGGCGATTGAATCGAATTACAACTCGGTGAGGGGGTATTCCTAACTCTCACACCGCATACTTAGCAAGGGTAGCCGTGGGTCACCTTTGGGACATCTCGGGAACCAAATTTAGCGGGTTCGATCGGGGCGCCGGCACTCTTAGGGATTACCCTTCTTGCCGGAGACGACCAGGACTTTTAAATCACCCTTGGACTCACGCCACGGCTCCCTTCCGAGGCGCACTTTATACTTATCGACTCCGGCCTGAGGTGAGCTACTCGGCCGTGGTCGGTCTCCAGCACTCCCGCCAACTAAGAGAGAGGCATGCGTTCAACATGAACAGGAAAGGCTCCAAGAATGGGTCCTTAAGCGACACAGACGGAGTCTTTGCAAACCCAAGCAAGCCTCCGCCGGTCTTCATTTCAAATTAAGATGGTTCTTTTCCACGATAGCAAATATAGCCAACCGTGCCACATGTATATTCCTATATCTCGTAGGTGACAGGAAATCACCCGACTTCTACCGCGTTTAAGCAGGGCTAAGCACTACACGAGCCTGAGCTACATAGGATTCAGGGTAACAATATCCGGATAAGGATTGGGTAACCAATGCGGCAATGGTTTGCATCCAACACCTAAACTTAATGCAACAATATATATATATATATATATATAATAATAATGTAATTGCATTTCAGAAATTAGGAGGCTTAATATGCTCTGGGTTTGCCTTTCACAAAGTTGCAAGGGACGGTGGTTCGGGCACTCAACGGCGACCTCGTCTGGCACTTCTCCTGAAGGCTGCTCCTCCTAAATCTCCGGTGCCGACTGCTGCTGCTCGCTCAGTTCCTCAAATTCCAGCAGGGTTACTCCTTCCGTACACCTATTGCATGCCGATGCAAAAGATAAATATCATGGATGCATAAGGAATGACATGATGCTCATGATAAATGAATCACAGTGAGTGTTTACGAAAGCATCCTTTGGACTTTCGTTCTGAAAGTAATTAGCTCTATTCAAATCGGTTTAAGCATGTATCCACTTAACTTAAAGAACAAGATCAACTTACCTAACTTGCATAACCTAAGATAAAGATGCTCATCTTCAGTTAAAGGCCTAAGACCTAGGAACATTACCACAAACTTAGAAATAGTAAAGGCATACATAATTCAACATTTAAAGTTTCATATGCACACAAATAGTCTCTTAATTCAATCACAACCAGAGTTCTACAAATCCAAATGACTTGCAAGAGGACATTCTGGAAAGCTTATGAAATTCTCTACAATTCATTTGTAAACATCAAAGCATGATTCTTAAGTTAACCAAATCAAATTCCAGTAAACCTAGAATCTGTCCCGCAATGACAGGGTTGCTAACTTAATTATTTAATGATGATGCAAAAGCATAATTTGATCAATCCAAGTTTACCAACTTGTTTTTCATACCTAAGAAACATCAGAAAGTATAGGGCAAACTTCTAAATAATTTATTTAATATCCTTTTCCAATTTATTTAGTTAATTAGGTGATTTAAGCAATATATAGTAAAACTATTCATAAAAATCTACAAAAATTACAGTAGCTATCTCATGCTGCACATAGACTGCCATAAAAATTTCAAAGCCATTGGGCAAGTAAAACGTGTTGTATCTAAAATAACAGATGACATGTCTATTTCTAGCATAATTAGGAAACCTTATTAAAAAGTGTCAAGCAACAGATTTCCCATTTTTCCTAGCATCATTCTAGCATAAGAATAGCACTCATAAAATTTTACCTCCACTGGATCTATAGAAAAATTATGAAAATTCACACAAGATCCATCCATTAATAAAAGGAAATTCTATAACTTAAAAACTACATATGCACTAGCTCTTAAATTTTAACCAGAGCTTCTAATAAGCAATAATAGACTACCCACAAAATTTCATAATTTTTGGACCACAGAAACTCAAGATAAAATTCAAACAAGTTTGCATGTATCCAAAAACACATTTCAAAGTCCTATTTAATTCATCCAGAATTTCTAAAACATGTGCTCATATAATATTTTTATTAAATACTAGACAATACTAGGAACTCAACAAAATTAGAACCATAGCATTTGGACCTACCAAACTTGAGTTACATATTTTTGAAATTGTGCACCAAACCTGTGAAAAACAGTTAAACAAAACAAAAATGAAAACCCTAACTGCCATCTTGGGCCAGCCCGTAGAAACGATGGCCCGCGAACAACGCTGGCGTGGCCCAAGACGCGGCCCACACTGGGCTCCCGCCTCAGCCTCGGCTGCTGACAGCCGGGTCCCGCGTGACAGCGAGACAGGCAGGGGAGAAAAAGGAGACGGCGGCGAAGCTCGTCGCCGGTGACTTCTCCGCCAAAGCAACAAGTGATGCAATGATTTCGCCTCACCCAGCCGGACCTAGGGGAACCATCGATTGCAGCTAAGGACGCAGCTAGAGGGGGTGGCGATGGCCACGGCGGCGGCCACCACGGCACGGCCCGGCTCCGACGACGCTCACGACATCGCAGCCCTAACGGGTGGCTCGAGGAGCTTTGGTGGTGTTCCTAGGACCCAGCGCGAGAGCAGGAGAGGATGGGAATGGCACGAGGAGAGCTGGCCACGCGGAGTGCTAACTCCCGAGGTCCGACAAAGGCGGTGGTGGGGAAAAACCGGCGATTGGCCCTTACCGTTGTAACGATTGACTCGCTAGCACGGTGGAAAAGGGAGAGGGATCACGGCGGGGCTCTGGGTGAGCTGGCAGCGCGTTTTTGCCAAGACGCTGGAGCTAGGCGAGAGCGAAGTTCGGCGGCAATGGCGGGCGGCTCGGTCTTCTGCTACTGGGGGGCGAAGAATGCAAACAGGCGTCTGAAAAGGCGTCGAGGCGGCGTGGGGTGGCTTCAAGACGCGGCTGGCCGTGCAGGGCGCCCACGGCGTGGCGTGGCTGGCCTTTCAGCGATCGGCGACAGGTGGCGCCATGCGTCGAAGGTTTTCTGAAACAATCGGCCATGTTCATCGAACGTTTTTACGAAAACACGATTCAGAGCTCCACGACGGTGACTGACAACACGTATTCGACGATCATTAACTCCTAATCCGTGGCGATCTAGACTATGCCATAGTTAACAAAGTTGCTCATCTATACGTGAACTACAACTTTTTCCACTGGAGCTCAAGCTGGTTTGGCTTTGTTAGGGAGATACATGGCTCCAAACATTGGTACACGAAACTGTACTTCACTTTAGGACTTAGAAAAATTTGCTAAGTATGAAATCAGCATGTACTTCTGACTTGTGGGCCATGTTTGAGCATGTTCTAGCCATTTTCATGAGTTGGTCATAAAACAACTTTTGTTCCTTGATAAATTAGCTACAACTTTTGTAAAGAGTGCACAGCCATGCAAAGTCTCTAAGTTGGACTTTTGAATCAGTCAAACAGTGGCACTCTAGGGTTCACTTCAAGTCAAACCTCCATTCAAGGGCAATCTTGTCATTTTGACCTACATGAACAATGTTCCAACAAGTAACCTAAGTGTAGTTAAGGCGTAATTGACCATGATCAACCACTTTACCAAATTGTTATACCACTTCTAATGATCATATGTGATACAAAAATTAAAACAAGCAATTCATACATATGTTTCAATACAATGTTTCACATGTTGCATGACCTTGTTGTTATCCTATACTTGTCACATTACTACCATGTTGCCATGCTTCAAGATATGAGAAATTTATGTTGCATTCATACGTTGCACTACTACCACTCTAAGCAATTAAGCATGAAACACATACAATTTAAAATGTTGCATATGTATGTTTCAATGATAATGACATGATGACATAGATAATGCACATGTTTATGAAATGAAATGCAATTAGTAGAAGCCAAACACCTAGGGTGTTACAGCCCTCCCCCCTTAGAAAAATCTTGTCCCGAGATTTGGAAAGCGTACCATTTAGTATAGAAAGTTGGATGATTTTCTTTTAAATAATCTTCCCGTTCCCAGGTTGCATCCCGTTCACTATGATTACTCCAAACTACCTTGTATAATTTAACCACTCGTGTATGAGTCACTCTTTCTTGAGTATCCAGAACTTGCACGGGCTTTTCCTCATAAGAAAGATCAGATTTCAAGTTGACTTTCCTTGTTGCTATTCTTTCCTCAGGAATACGAAGGGAATATAGCTCCCATTTCATGGGGTAGATCGAGCTTATATGCTACTCTTCCACTTTTCTCGATAATGCAGTAGGGTCCAACATATCGAGGCTCAAGCTTCCTTTTAATTCCAAAATGCTTGACTCCTTTCATAGGGGATACCTTCAGATAAACATGATCACCTACTTCAAACTCAATAGGTTTTCTTCTCTTGTCAGCATAGCTCTTTTGTCTAGCCTGTGCGGCAGTCATATTCTTCTGTATAGTTCGAACTTGCTCTTCGGCTTCTTTTACAAAGTCAATACCATAGAATCTTCTTTCCCCGGGTTCCACCCAGTTCAAAGGAGTTCTACACTTGCGGCCATAAAGAGCTTCAAAAGGAGCCATTTTGATACTCTCTTGATAACTGTTGTTATAAGAGAATTCAGCGAGAGGTAACCAGTCTTCCCAAGAGCCTTTGCAAGAGATAGGACAAGCTCTAAGCATGTCTTCAAGAATTTGATTAACACGCTTCGATCATCCGATGTTTGCGGATGATAGGCGAATCTGCGGATTAGATGAGTGCCAAGATTCGATGTAAGCACTCCCAAAAGCGAGCCGTGAACCGAGGCCCTCTATCGAAACAATGGATTTGGGTACACCATGGAGACGTACCACTTGTTGGAAGTAAATCTCAAGCATAATTGTGCGGGTGATATGTAGACTTGACCGAAATAAAGTGAGTGGATTTTGTTAGGCGATCTACGATAACCGAGATAGAATCACAACCCTTTTTGGTAGTGGGTAATCCAACAATAAAATCCATACTAATTTCTTCCCACTTCAAAAGACCAGAATAGAGAGTGTACGCAATAATCCGGGCCTTATGTGAATAGCCTTGACTCTTGCAATGAGTTATCACACCTTGCCATGTAAGCTGCGATTTCTTTCTTCATCTTGGTCCACCAATAATACTGACTTCAGATCTTGATACATTTTACTACTACCAGGATGGATGGACAACTTAGAAGAATGGGCTTCACCATAATTTGATTTCTAAGTTCTTTATCTTTGGGTACCACAAGCCTATCATTAAACCAGAGAATTCCTTTGTCATCGACCCTAAAGTGCTTGGTCTCTTTCTCTTTCATCTTCCGCTTGATGTGAAACACACCCACATCAGTCTTTTGGAGTTCGATAATTCGACTTCTAAGAGAGCAATCCACAGTGATATGGTGGAGTACTACAGGATGAAGGAGGTGTGACAGATGAAAGTCTTCACTAACCAAGGAATTGCAATGGGCCTTTCTGCTTAAGGCATCAGCAACCACATTTGCCTTACCAGGATGGTAGTGCACTTGAAGGTTGTAGTCCTTGATCAATTCTAACCATCGCCGTTGACGCATGTTCAACTCGGGTTGAGTAAAGATGTACTTGAGGCTTTTATGGTCAGTATAGATGTTGCACACATTACCCAGCAAGTAATGTCTCCAAATCTTCAGGGCATGAACAAATGCGGCTAGCTCTAAGTCATGAGTAGGATAGTTGACTTCATGCTTTCGAAGCTGGCGTGAAGCATAAGCAATTACTCGGCCCTCCTGCATAAGAACACACCCCAAACCGGTGCCACATGCATCACAATAGACATCAAAAGGCTTTTCGATGTCAGGTTGTGCCAATATAGGAGCAGAGGTTAGCAAGGTCCGCAAAGTGTGGAAAGCCTCTTCACACTTGAGTCTAGACAAACTTCTCATCTTTTGAAGTAGTCAAGTCATGGGCTTGGCTATCTTAGAGAAATCCGGGATAAAGCGCGATAATAATACCAATCCCGAAACTTCGGACTTCGTGACCGTAGTAGGAGCCTTCCACTCAAGGACTTCTTGCACCTTCGTAGGGTCAACCGAAATTCCATCACCGGATAACACATGACCTAGAAAAGGTATCTTGTTCAACCGAATTCACACTTCTTTGAACTTAGCATAAAATTTGGTTGTCACGTAACCGAAGTTAAGACAATTCTCGGATGTTCAACATGCTCTTCTTCATTACGAGAATATACCAGGATATCATCAATAAACATGACGACAAACTTGTCCAATTCGGCATGAATCTGAAATTCATCAAGTACATAAAGTGTGCGAGCATTTGTCAACCCAAAGGACATGACAAGGTACTCGAACAAGCCATAACGAGTAGAGAAAGCTGTCTTAGGTATATCTTCAGGACGAATTTTGATCTGATGGTAACCAAACCTCAAATCGATCTTGGAGAATACCTTAGCTTTGGAGAGCGATCAAGCAGAATATCGATGCGAGGAAGAGGGTATTTATTCTTGATGGTAACATGACATTTAGGGGACGATAATCTACGCACATGCGCAAAGATTCGTTCTTCTTCTTCACAAAGATAGCCGGACAACCCCAAGGAGAAGAACTAGGTCGAATCAAACCTTTCTTCAATAGCTCATTCAAGCGACTCTTGATTCAGCCAACTCATTGGGCGGCATTCTATAGGGCCTTCGAGATATAGGAGCCGTAGCCGGAATGAGTTCTATCTTGAATTCTACATCATGGTCCGGAGGTAATCCAGGCAAGTCATTAGGGAAGACATCTGGAAACTCACGGACAAACCTGGTAGATCCTCAATGGCTTTGGCTAGGGTAGCATTGGCTGTATTGTGAATAGAGATATCACGAGGTAAGCGCACTAGAAAACCCTTCTTATCCACGGGATCCTCAACATTATCACACGGGTTGACGTGTCGATCAACACTCTATTCCCACTCATCCACTTCATTCCTAGGATTATATCAATTCCTACCCCGGTAGCACTACAAGATCCGTAAAGAACTCTCGATCCCCAATTTCAAGCTTTACATCTTTTACTACTTGGTTAGTCATGATATTATTCCCAGCAGACACTAATACAATAACCACCCTTGACAATTGTAATCACATTTATCTTATGCTTAGATGCAAAAGTAGAACTCACAAAGGAATGTGAAGCACCGAATCAAAGAGCACAAGCTGCAGGGTGATCATTAACAAGAAACTTACCGGTGGTGACCACTTCACCAAGCAGGAATTTCCTCCACTGATGAGTGTAGTGAACACGCCCACAGCGGACGTTTCCTTGAGCATTCTTGGGATGATGGGGACATCTATTTGCCCAATAACCGGTGATTTACAGTTCCAACACTGACCGTTAGCTGGTGGGACATTGGAGCTACCACCCAGAGGTATTATTCTTTGGCAAGGAAATTGTGTACCCCTTGCGAAAACCAGTTTTAGCTTGATTCTTCTTACGAGGTGGGGCGATGGGACATTAGCATTGGGTGGGCGGTACTAGGTCTTGGATACCATTGGTGCCTTAGACCCGAGAAGCACCGCCTCAAAGTTTCTTTTTGCGGTTCTTGAAGCGGCATCTATCTTATCATTGTTCTCTGAGTCGAGTGTCACCGATAAACTCATTGAAGGTGACACACCTTGCGATTGCCATTGACTTCATCGGTTTAGGGAAAGTCCCTCTTGAAGCTAGCTATTCTCTTGGCGTCGATGTCGGCGAACTCAGGAGCATACCTCACCGGGTTGTTGAATGCCCGGAGGTATTCATTAAGACTCTTGTTGCCTTGGGTGAGCTTCATAAACTCGGTATGCTTAATGGCCATGAGACCGGGAGGGATAAAGTGTCCTCTGAAAGTCTGCTGCTCAAACCCGACCCCAAACTATCTCGGCGTTTGCGGGGAAGGTGGTCTTGTGATGTGTCCACCAGATGCCTGCAAGGCCTTGGAGCCTGGTGTCCTGCATATGTGGCCTTCATACCTTGATCAAACGGAGCAATCCAAACCTTTGCTCTATCGTGCTCAACCATTCATCACTTGTAATGGTTCTTCGCCTCACGAAAGATAGGAGGCTTTGTATCCATGATGTCCTTAAAAAGTTGCTATCTTGGTTCGGCTCGGGTCCTTGGCGGACATGACGATCCTCACGGTTAGCCATCTGACGATATAGCCTCAGCTAACATGCTGTTGACTTTCCACAATCTATCGCATTAGCTCAAATTTGGTGTGGGCGGTGTATGAGGTGGTTGTTCCTCATTTCCCATGCCACGACCATGACGAAGGTTATGAGCCATCTGCAAAATGTATAGCCAATGAGCAGCGACGATGTGGAAATTTTTGTAGATGAACCGTATAATTATGCCAAACTGAGTCCATTGGAGGGAATGCATTTATATAATCAACAGAGGCACAATCATTCATCACAACCACACAACTCATCAAGCGCGTCAATTGACACATAAATTCGATGAACTTAACCAACAACGAGATCCATAGACCGCAAAGACGAAATTCATCAAAGGCTCACATACGTGGAGCATAATACGTTCGATAGGTTACATCCAAGCCATAGTGGTTCCAAACTTATATCCAAAGATAACTTATTACAAAGCTACTCGTTCATGCATGAGGATCAACAAAAGACTAGCTCTTGCGCATTAGCTAAGTAGTAAGCTAAACTACACATCGTCCTCGGAGTCAGTGTCGAAGATCTCTCCTCCATCTTCATCACTAGCAGGCTCTAACTCCTCATCTTCCTCCTCATCAGGTGGAATGTCCTCAGGTCCATTGACCTCCATGTCATCATCACCTTCACCATGATGACACTAGAGCCCATCTCATCCTCATCATCGGTGGGGGAGAGGGTGAAGTTGATTGTGTATGTGGTGAACCTCCTCATGGAGATTGTCATTGTACTCCTCGAAGCGCCACTTGCTGCTCTAGCTCTACTGTCGCGCTCTCAACACATTCTCCTCGTGCAGGTCTTCATTCCATTGGTTCATCACGTGAATCAACATGCGTTCCGCGATTGCGGTGAGCAGCTGTCAACCTCGAACCTCAAGGGTCTCTTGGTCCCTTTCTGCGTTACTTGCTCCAAGCGGTCTTGAGTCGTATTCCTCTCAGTGATCACCCGAGCTAGCTCTATCCTCAGCCTTTCCTCCAAGAGGCTCGGGATGGGGCTCACGAGAGCTAAGCGGTGACGAGGAGCCCTGCCTCCAGCGGACTTGCGAGCAGTGAGCTTCGTGCGCGCCATCTGTAGCAAAAGTTACAACGTAAGGGGAGAATCATTTAAGGGATACAAAATTTAATTAGTTAGGACAATCATATTTTAAAGGAGGGAGTAATGCAAGAAATGTCATGTATGCTTGAACATGATGCATGCACGATCCGTACGTCCTCACAATCCTAGAAAAATTTAAAGGCTAGCGAAATATACGGTGGCATACATACGTTCTCTCGTATACGGTAGCTAGTCGATCTACAATGATACGTTGTTAGTGTGCCTGCAGAAAATTTCATTTCAGCCCAGTAATTTCCCAAAATGCATAAAAGCAAGCAGTAAACTAAATACTTTCATACATACATCCCCCGATGCATATACTCTAGTATCACAGCTACCCGCCAGAGATACCCACATTTAAGTACTCTCATAGATACATGATTGAACATGTAAGTATGCGAGCAACCACAACTACTCTCCCCTAGACCGACGGTTGGACGGTCATGCTCTCACAACTCCCACTTACCAGGCGTGAGGTATTTGATCCAAACATTACCACCCAAGCGGATGGCATCCATACAATAATGCGCCGTATGGACGACATTTAACAGAAACAAGCAAGTAACCCCCAAGTTAGTACTTAATAAGCCACCTAAGAGTCCTTATTTGGGCATAAGGGATATGACCCTTTGGCAATACTTAGTATTTAATTTAAGATTTTCACAAATACTTTTGTTTTAAATACACAAATGACATGTTTAGTGTCGAATCTTGCTCGATGCGGTATATGTAGAACCGACCAAATCATAAGAACGTAAGTACAAAAACAATCACCGAAGCGATCAAATTCTGTACTTAAGCTCCCATAATCCCGGTAGTCCGGAAATCACGAAGGATTTCAACCAACTCTCGACATACAAACCAAGATCGTAATGATTCAACACAACACATCATCCGTTACAACATTTCACAAGTAGCATTCGGATTACATCCATCGAGTTCAAATAAAATATTACAAACCAAGTTTGAGTGTGCGGGAAGCAACATAGTTTAGTACAAAACATCATAGTTTTCAAATACATTGCCAAGTCTCGAGTCATGTCCCGCAAAAGCATTATTAGGTACGCGAACTAGTAGAGACCACATAACGGCCTAGTCTTCATCCCCGGTTGGGAGAAAGCGATTTACTATGACAACCAAAGAAGAAGGCGGTCATCTGCAGCGGTGGGAGATAAACCACGAGTACGAGAAGGTACTCTCACTAGACTTACCCATCAAAACCAGAAATAAAAGACACCAAGGATCATGCAAGGCTTTTCGGGTGGGCTAGCTTGACACGATTGCATAAAAGGCTTATGATTATAGTAACCAATTTAAACTTATTATCAAGCTTATCATTATTTACATCCACTAGATTAGCACTGTACTAGAGCACTCACTTATTAGGAGCAAACAATATTAACCATAGCAGGAGGTATAATAAATTTGTCATCATCATATCATCATTTCCGAACCATTAAGTTATTAAGTGTATCTACATTGGAGATAAGCCCGTCAAGTTCTCACTAACCGGGAGAGGCGGCGATTGAATCGAATTACAACTCGGTGAGGGGGTATTCCTAACTCTCACCCCTGGCATACTTAGCAAGGGTAGCCGTGGGTCACCTTTGGGACATCTCAGAACCAAATTCGCGGGTTCGATCAAGCGCTTGACACTCTTAGGGATTACCCTTACGCCGGGACGACAGGACTTTTAAATCACACTGCCCTTGGACTCACGCCACGGCTCCTTCCGAGGCGCACTTTATACTTATCGACTCCCGGCCCGAGGTGAGCTACTCGGCCGTGGTCGGTCTCGAGACCCGGCCAACTAAGAGAGAGGCATGCGTTCAACATGAACAGAAAGGCTCCAAGAATCGGTCCTTAAGCGATACAGGACGGAGTCACGCAAACCAAGCAAGCCTCCTTGGGTCTTCATTTCAAATTAAGATGGTTCTTTTCCACGATAGCAAATATAGCCAACCGTGCCACATGTATATTCCTATATCTCGTAGGTGACAGGAAATCACCCGACTTCTACAGCGTTTAAGCGAGGGCTAAGCACTACGAGCTGAGCTACATAGGATTGGGGTAACAATATCTGGATAAGGATTGGGTAACCAATGCAAAGCAATGGTTTGCATCCAACACCTAAACTTAATGCAACAAATATATATATATATATATATATATAATAATAATGTAATTGCATTTCAGAAATTAGGAGGCTTAATATGCTCTGGGTTTGCCTTTCACAAAGTTGCAAGGGCGGTGGTTCGGGCACTCAACGGCGACCTAAATCGGCACTTCTCTGAAGGCTGCTCCTCCTAAATCTCGGTCTTGTTCATTGCTTTGCTCGCTTTCGAGTTCCTCAAATTCCAGCAGGTTACTCCTTCCGGTACACCTATTGCATGCCGATGCAAAAGATAAATATCATGGATGCATAAGGAATGACATGATGCTCATGATAAATGAATCACAGTGAGTGTTTACGAAAGCATCCTTTGGACACTCGTTACTGAAAGTAATTAGCTCTATTCAAATCGGTTTAAGCATGTATCCACTTAACTTAAAGAACAAGATCAACTTACCTAACTTGCATAACCTAAGATAAAGATGCTCATCTTCAGTTAAAGGCCTAAGACCTAGGAACATTACCACAAACTTAGAAATAGTAAAGGCATACATAATTCAACATTTAAAGTTTCATATGCACACAAATAGTCTCTTAATTCAATCACAACCAGAGTTCTACAAATCCAAATGACTTGCAAGAGGACATTCTGGAAAGCTTATGAAATTCTCTACAATTCATTTGTAAACATCAAAGCATGATTCTTAAGTTAACCAAATCAAATTCCAGTAAACCTAGAATCTGTCCCCATAATGACAGGGTTGCTAACTTAATTATTTAATGATGATGCAAAAGCATAATTTGATCAATCCAAGTTTACCAACTTGTTTTTCATACCTAAGAAACATCAGAAAGTATAGGGCAAACTTCTAAATAATTTATTTAATATCCTTTTCCAATTTATTTAGTTAATTAGGTGATTTAAGCAATATATAGTAAAACTATTCATAAAATCTACAAAATTACAGTAGCTATCTCATGCTGCACATAGACTGCCATAAAATTTCAAAGCCATTGGGCAAGTAAAACGTGTTGTATCTAAAATAACAGATGACATGTCTATTTCTAGCATAATTAGGAAACCTTATTAAAAAGTGTCAAGCAACAGATTTCCCATTTTCCTAGCATCATTCTAGCATAAGAATAGCACTCATAAAATTTTACCTCCACTGGATCTATAGAAAAATTATGAAAATTCACACAAGATCCATCCATTAATAAAAGGAAATTCTATAACTTAAAAACTACATATGCACTAGCTCTTAAATTTTAACCAGAGCTTCTAATAAGCAATAATAGACTACCCACAAAATTTCATAATTTTTGGACCACAGAAACTCAAGATAAAATTCAAACAAGTTTGCATGTATCCAAAAACACATTTCAAAGTCCTATTTAATTCATCCAGAATTTCTAAAACATGTGCTCATATAATATTTTTATTAAATACTAGACAATACTAGGAACTCAACAAAATTAGAACCATAGCATTTGGACCTACCAAACTTGAGTTACATATTTTTGAAATTGTGCACCAAAGCTCGTGAAAAACAGTTAAACAAAACAAAAATGAAAACCTAACCGCTCATTGGGCCAGCCCCAGAAACGATGGCCCATGAACAACGCACTGGCGTGGCCCAAGACGCAGCAGCCCACACTGGGCTCCCGCCTCGGCCTCGGCGGTGACAGCCGGGGTCCCGCGTGGCAATGAGAGGAGGCGGGGAGAAAAAAGGAGGCGGCGGCGAAGCTCGTCGCGGTGACTTCTCGGCGAAGCAAGCAAATTGCCAACAGTTTTCGCCTCACCCCAGCGGACCTAGGGGAACCATCGATTGCAGCTAAGGACGCAGCTAGAGGGGTGGCGATGGCCACGGCGGCGCTCGGCCCGCAGCACGGCCGGCTCCGAGCGACGCTACGACATCGCAGCCCCTAACGGGTGGCTCGAGGAGCTTTGGTGGTGTTCCTAGGACCCAGCGCGAGCCGAGGAGGGGATGGGAATGGCACGAGGAGAGCTGGCCACGCGGAGTGCTAACTCCAGTCCGAGGTCCAAACAAAGGCGGTGGTGGGGAAAAACCGGCGATTGGCCCTTACCGTTGTACGATTGACTCGCTAGCACGGTGGAAAAGGGAGAGGGATCACGGCGGGGCTCTGGGGTGAGCTGGAGCGCGTTTTTGCCAAGACGCGGGAGCTAGGCGAGCGAAGTTCCGGCGGCAATGGCGGCGGCTCGGTCTGCTTATTTGTGGGAGGCGAAGAATGCAAGCGGGCGTCGCGAGTCGTCGCAGGCGGCGCTGGGTGGCTTCAAAGACGGTGGCGTGCTAGAGGCGCGCCACGGCGTGGCGTGGCTCGCGCGCTTTCGAAGCGATCGGCGATGGGTGGCGCCACGCGTCGAAGGTTTTCTACGAAACGGTCGGCCATGTTCCTTTGAGCGTTTTCGAAAACGCGATTCAGAGCTCCACGACGGTGACTGACAGCACGTATTCGACGATCATTAACTCCTAATCCGTGGCGATCTAGACTATGCCATAGTTAACAAAGTTGCTCATCTATACGTGAACTATAACTCTTTCCACTGGAGCTCAAGCTGGTTTGGCTTTGTTAGGGAGATACACGGCTCCAAACATTGGTACACGAAACTGTACTTCACTTTAGGACTTAGAAAAATTTGCTAAGTATGAAATCAGCATGTACTTCTGACTTGTGGGCCATGTTTGAGCATGTTCTAGCCATTTTCATGAGTTGGTCATAAAACAACTTTTGTTCCTTGATAAATTAGCTACAACTTTTGTAAAGAGTGCACAGCCATGCAAAGTCTCTAAGTTGGACTTTTGAATCAGTCAAACAGTGGCACTCTAGGGTTCACTTCAAGTCAAACCTCCATTCAAGGGCAATCTTGTCATTTTGACCTACATGAACAATGTTCCAACAAGTAACCTAAGTGTAGTTAAGGCGTAATAGACCATGATCAACCACTTTACCAAATTGTTATACCACTTCTAATGATCATATGTGATACAGAAATTAAAACAAGCAATTCATACATATGTTTCAATACAATGTTTCACATGTTGCATGACCTTGTTGTTATCCTATACTTGTCACATTACTACCATGTTGCCATGCTTCAAGATATGAGAAATTTATGTTGCATTCATACGTTGCACTACTACCACTCTAAGCAATTAAGCATGAAACACATACAATTTGAAATGTTGCATATGTATGTTTCAATAATAATGACATGATGACATAGATAATGCACATGTTTATGAAATGAAATGCAATTAGTAGAAGCCAAACACCTAGGGTGTTACATCCTTGTTGCCAGGTGATAGAGATCTATACATGCACTCATTATAATTATATAATCTGGATCGAGTTTCCGGGTGCAAATGTACATCTTTTAATTCAGCCGCGGCTTTCTCGGTGTTAACTTTTTATCTCTATATTAATTAAGTATTTTCATTTTTAACAATCAATAGGCTTGTGTCAGCATAACCTTTTCATATTGCTCTAGAAAACTGTGTTACGTGATCTTATATCCATCGACGGTTTATAAAATATTAATGAGCCACTGTCAGCTGTAATTTTCTATTTGATGATGCAATTATCTGTGATTTGAATAACAACCCCGTGCCGTATGAGTCATTTCCGCGTTTGTCTAGTATAGTACTCAATTCATTCCAAATTATAAGATGTTTTGGCTTTTCTAGATTTCTTACTTGCTACGCACTTATATATACACTATGTGTAGATACATAGTGAAAGCAATTATGTAGAAAAGCTAAAATGTCTTATAATTTAGAACGAATGGAGGGAGTATATGCCAATTTCCAGGTTCTACCGGTGGTTCGTCGCTGAGAGAGAAACCACCAAATTGTTGGTAGCGCGAACAGGGTCCATTGGCAACTGCCAACAAGAACTGTCTTTCTTGGGCGAGAGCACCACACTTTCCCGTGCGTGCGGGAGAGTCTAGCCGCTAGCCGATGGGCGTGCGCTGCACTTGCGGTACGGGCCGGCCTGCCGCATGAGTGATGCCGCGCGGACGGCCCAATGTGGGCGTGAAGGTGGTATTCCGGCCGTCACGTTTTTGGATGAGGATTATCGTTTTTTTTTGAGGAAAATGAGGATTATCGTAAACAGCATTGATGAACAAAAGAAATTTGGCGACGGAGTTTATCGGACGGTACACAGTGCTACTCCGGGGAATCAACGGCTAAATATATGCCTGGGATCATTGTTCGTACAACATAGTTTCAGTAGACAAACCAAGAACAAACACAATGTCAGACGATCACACACATAACACACAGTGTCTACGTCCACAACGAAAGGATGCAGATGCACGCTAGCTTGTCAGACGACGACCGCCTCCACGTTCCCGTGCCGCGACTCGGCCACGCCCGGGCACGCCATGATCTGGTACACCAGCGCCGCGACGGCCGCGCCGATCATCGGGCCGGCCCAGTACACGGCCTGGTTCTTGAAGCGCCCGCTGACGACGGCCGCCCCGAAGGAGCGGGCCGGGTTCATGGACGCGCCCGACATCGAGCCCGCGGCCAGCACGCACGCGCCCTCCGTGAGCCCCACCGCCAGCGCGCCCAGCGCCGTGGCCGCGAACCCCCGCTTGCCGCCGCAGCTGGAGCGAGGGTCGCCGACCACGTGCACCGTGTACACCAGCAGGAACGTGAGCACGCCCTCCATGACCGCGCCGCCGAACCCGGTCATCGCCACCGCAATCCTCGTCGTCGGCACCTCCTGCGTGCATGCGCAAGTTCATCGATTTTAGCGAGCGATCAATGTGAAACGACGGCGGTTAGTGTCAGAAAGGAAGTGATCGAGAGCGGTTACGACGACAAACCTCGCCGGCGGAGAAGAGGTTGAGGGAGAGGCAGGCCATGGTGGCGCCGAGCAGTTGCGACGCCCAGTAGAAGATGGCGCTCGGGACGCCGATGTGGCCGCCGATGGCGTAGGCGAACGTGACGGCGGGGTTGACGTGGCCGCCGGAGACGTCGGCGGCGATGAGTACCGCGGCGAAGAGGCCGAACGCCTGCGCGACGGCGGTGGCCACCAGCGGCGAGGCGCTGGTGGTAACGTCCGGCGTCGTCAGCATTCCTGGCAACACATGCACACACATTCCAAACGCAGCGCACGGCGATCAGAAAAAACCGTCCATAATTACAATTGTATATCAACTCACTCATGTGGATGGACGGAATGCAGGGAAACTTGACGTACGGGCGGAGATGGCAGAGCCGACGGCGGTGAACACGAAGAGGAAGGTGGAGATGAACTCGGCGAGGTAGGAACGGAGCGACGGCGGCGAGAAGCAGTGCTTCAAGTGGACAAGGAGGTTGTTCGACGTCGACGCCATGGCACAACTTCTTCGCTCTTCGCTGTTTCAAGTGTATGTTGCGCGCGCACTAATGCCGCACGGCCAGTGTTCCGGAGTTTTATAGCGAGGCCGCGAGGGAGTGGGCGCGTCCGTAGAGTGAAACCGCGCCTGGGTGGTTCGCAGCGGTTGCTGCCGCGCTCGCGCGTGTCCGTTCCAAGTTCACACGCCCGTTGAGGCCAGTGTGTGCCGCCTGCCGCGGCGTATACACGCACGTGTGAACATCCGTCCAGAACATAGGAGTATATACGGAGTACATGGAAAGGCTGAACCGTACATAGTACATTTATACAGATACAGATCGAGCGGTTCTCTCGCTTACAGCATCTTGGCAGCGTTGGTGAAAATTAAACCAGAAGGGAAATGCAAACAAGACCAAACATAATCACAAGCACGAAGCGATGACACGACGACGATGGTGAAATCAACACGACGGATTGCATTGGGTCCGGATCGACTTTCTTCATGGGTACTCCTGCTGGCCGACTGGCTGGTAGGAGGCGATGAACACGTCGCCGTAGACGAGCCCCGCCAGGCCGCCGCCGATGAGGGGGCCGACCCAGTAGACCCAGTTGCCGGCGAAGTTGCCAGCGGCCACGGCGGGGCCGAAGGAGCGGGCCGGGTTCATGGAGCCGCCGCTGAAGGGTCCCGCGGCCAGGATGTTGGCGCCGACGATGAAGCCGATGGCGATGGGCGCGATGGTGCCGAGGGACCCCTTCTTGGGGTCGGCCGCGGTGGCGTACACGGTGTACACGAGCGCGAAGGTGATCACGATCTCCATCACCACGCCCTCGATCTCGTTGATCCCGGACACGCCGTGTGTCGGGATAGCCTGTGCACAGTTCGTTAAGCTCCAAAGTGAGAAGGTGCACAGTGAAAAAAAAAACTACACAGCTACTGTAACGTGCCAAGAGAGACTGATCGAATCGAACCTGTCCGTGGGTGACGTACTGCAGGAGAAGGCACGCCACGGAGGCGCCGAGCAGCTGGGCGACCCAGTAGAAGATGCCGGTGAGGATGGTGATGTGGCCGCCGACGGCGAGGCCAAAGGTGACGGCGGGGTTCAGGTGGCCGCCGGAGACGTTGGCGGCCATGGAGACACCCACGAAGAGCGCGAACGCATGGGCGATGGCGATGGCCACAAGGCCGGCGGGGTCCAGAGCGCCACCCTTTGTCAATTGCGCTGCACAAGACGAATTTGAGGTTGTACATCCCTAGTCAGTGGTGTGAAATAAAGTGAAATGAGACATGCGAGTAAGGTGCTTGTGATAGTAGAAAAAGCTCACAGTAGGCAATGGCGGACCCGACGCCGGCGAACACGAAGAGGAGCGTGGCAATGAACTCGGCCACATAGGCCTTGAGGGACGCGGCGCTGAAAGAGTCGCCCAAGCTTCCAAATGCAAGTTTCACCATCTTTTTTTTCTCTCTGAAGGTATTCTGGCCCTTAGACTGAGTTGGAATTCAGAGAAGATTGGCTATAGCTTATCAGGCTGATGCGAGAGTTCCTTCAGCTCAGTCTCCTTAAATACACATCATAAGGCGCTAATGGACCTGGTGCTTTGCCTCAGATGTGCATTACAATATTATGGGCGGTGTGCAATGATCACCACATGATTGATAATTTTAAATTTTGATCGTGTTTTGTGGTTGATATTGGCCGACCAACCGCCCCAACTCGCTAAATTGCTGTGGAATTGTGGTTCGAGCCACGTTAGGATACACCATCAGACAGCGAGGAGAACAAGACCTTGGAGCAGATATATGTTATATCATGCCTAAACAAATCAATGGCGGTGCGGACTGATATCTGAAATTCTGAACTGATCCTTCATTTCTACCCTGCATCTACTGATGCATCCATGCAAAATCTCGAAATTTATGATCGAATAACACGTGAACAGAGCCCCCCCACCCCCCCCAAACAATCCTTCCGTGGCGAGGTTCTTGTTCTGTTGTTACAAACTACTGCAACATAGTATTATGAAAAGAATACTAATCCTATGCTAGAAGTAGCGTAGTCGATGGATCGTTACTGAGCTGTTGCTTCATTCATAGGACTTGGTTCTCCTGCAACAAAGGGGAATTCCTCGGACCCTCGGCCTGAGTAGCTGACCGAGTAGGTATCACCTAGATTAAAATTGTTACACCTCTCGCGTTCAGGAATCTAATCGTCACTGCATACTGAGTTCTGTAGTGATACACTGTATCATTCCCGTTAAAAAGAAGGTCAGGTCAGGGTACTGCGACAGGAATCCAGTGAACATCCTCCATTTGGGGTAGGTGAGGCGAACAAGATTAATCTACGGATCTTGCGCTGGTACACCAATTGAAAACTGCCAGTTGCAAGGTGATGACAGGGCTCTTATGAGTAGCAGTGTCTTCATTGCAGTTGCAGAATTGCACAAACGATTGAACGAAGATGATGATGACGCCAAAAGGGCCTTATTTCTTTATGCTATCCTTTGTGGTTGTTCAGTCCTTGTGTGTATAGAGTTTCCTAGAACTCTCACTTTTCAATTTAAAAAAAGAAACGTATGCCCTCCCTGCGTGTCAGACAAAATGTTTTGGGTCACTGAGTGGGAATATTCCCTAAACTTTCTCTGATCCTACGTGGGTGTTTTGTCAGAAACACTATTGCCTGATGATTTGTCAATTGTCAATGCAGTATTGTAAGCAATTTTGATCATGCAGCTTTTTCCTGGGAAATATTATAAATGCTTAAAAGTTCCTCATTAATTGATCTACAGTGAAACATACTTTATTAGCATTGTACCCTTTTAGGTATCTATAAACTTTTAGGGAAAAAAAAGAGCGGTAAAAATTGCTACGTTATTACGTTTTTTTTAAAAAAAAACTGCCACGGTATTTTGGTAGTGACAAGTAAACTGAAAAGGAGGATGGTACATTAGTAGAATGTAATTTTGCAGTATGGAGACGAGTCATGCAACTGGTTCTGATTATTACCACGATGATATTGGCAACAGCTCAAACTGCAAGTGCGCTTAACTGCTGAAAAATCCTTAAACTGCAGAAACATAATAGCTCCCAATAAGATGATAAATTGTGGTTAACCAACAAATGTTACTCCAAACAGTAATTACTATATCAGAATTGTTTTTATTTATGATATCAAAAAATAAAGAACCGGTTCAATTTTCAACTTTTAAGAGGGCAATATTCTGATTCACACTACGTACTTGATCATATATTAGTGAAAGCAGCCTTTTTCAGAATAAAAAAAAGGCTAATCAAAGGCTTAATGGCTTAGTGAAGTGGTTAGCACTTTTGGCATGGTCTTAATCCAAAGTGCGTGTAGCCAATAATGCCTAAGAGCATCCTGCTCTCACTATAATTCGAAGTGCATCATAGCTAAGGTCTAGCGATGCTCTAATGATTATTTATGTTTTGTCACTAGGCATACCATTGAGCAAAATACAGCACATTAGAGGCCGGGTCGTGCAATTTTCTTTTCGTATTTGAAATGCACGCTGCCTTTACAAAATTTAAAAAACGCTAATGAAAGGCTTAGTTTCTTAGTGAAGTGGTTAGCACTTTTGGCATAATATGTACAGATTTAAGGAAAAACACTTCATATTTCAACACTTCCTCTCAAATGAAGTCTCCTTAGGTCTTAGACGTTGAATAAAAACAAGAAACAATTATTTTTATTTAACTATGCTATCCAAGATTTAAACTCGAGACCTCTACCTAGTTACTATTAAGTTGAGTCTCTGGCCAACAACTGGTTGTTTTAGTCCCTCCCATCAACCAAATTTTTGCTCATGCACTTTTATTGTCTTATATTTACACCGCCTTATTACTATATTTATAATGATTTTTTCAGTGTAATTTATTGGACAGATTGACGTAGTTTGAGAATAACACAAATATATGCCAAATTTTTTTAAAAAATTACAAATTATTTCTATGGATTCAAGACATAAGAGAAATATATGTCAAATTGTTCATAAATTCTTTAGAAATTAAAAAAAAAATCCACACAAAATTGTTGTGACCGGGAGGGGCGGTGCCCACGCCTTGCACTGGGATGCCCACGCACCGTGTACGCCTGAGACGAAGACGAGACCCGTGTGTGTGTGTGTGGTGGTGGAGGCGGGGGGACAGCTAGCCTGCCCACTCTGTAGGGCAGCAACTCAACTACTGGACAGAGACGGACAGGAGGGCAGCAAGCGGATCAGGCGCCATCCGACGGCCAAAAAAAGCGGTTGAGAGATGTTCCTAAATCAACCGGTTGATCATTAGCATTTCTTATTAGGTTACATTAACTATAAAATGTGTGTAGCCAATATGCCTAATAAGGGCAGGTGTCTTGTCCTGCTCTCGTTATAATTCAAGGTACATCAAGCCAAGGTCTAAAGGCTAGTTTGGAGCTATTTTCTAATTTTGCTCTCAACTTTCGTAAGCCAAATAGGATAGCTCCACAAACTCGCTACGGAAAAATATAGAGTTATAAGGCAACTCTATGTTTTTTTGTGAAGCTTCTCATGGATTACTCCATGATCCTGAGGATTTTAACCTCGTATAGTTCTGAAAACATTAACCACTATTACCCCTACACAACATACTGTTTTCGTTTAGGCCCCATTTGGTGCCACTCTCCCAGCCGCTCCACCTCCAGCTTCACGACTTCGCCAACCAAACGGGAATTGGAGGAACAACTCCTCCTGGAATTCGTGCTGAGAGAAGCTAAAGTAAAAGAAGAGCTGAAAAAGTATCATGACTTCGCCAACCAAACAGGAAGAGGAGGAACAATTCCTCATGGAATTCATGCTGAGAGAAGCCGAAGAACAGAAGAGCTGAAAAATATAGCTTCGTCCAGCTCCGTCCTTCGTCCACCCACCCTAAAATGCCCCCTCCGTGTCCGTGATAGTGGGCGGCGCGCTTGGAGGTGGAGCTCAACTGCGCCGGCACCCCTGCTCATTGTCCTCTAACGACTTAAAACTCAACTTGGTTTGTTCGAAAAAACACCCTCTTCAATTTGATTTGTTCAAAAAAATACAACGCCAAGCCGAGCTAGCCACGAGTTGCTAACTTTTCGTCCAGGCGTCCAGCCTGCTCAGTATAGGAGTGAGACTCTGAGATAAGCAACAACATTCTCACAGCCTGCCCAAACGTCTGACATGTGCTAAGCTCCAGAAAACCTAAGCACCTCCGGACAGTTTCCTCCACGGCTACTGTTCAAACTCAAATCCTCATCAGAGCACGCCGGGTCACACGGTAGCACGGGCTTAACATTACGCAAAAAAAAATAGCGGGGGTGGTTCCATCTGTCCCCACCATTCATATGGCATTTATGTTTATTTTTGCCTCCATCTGCTTTTTAATATAATCAGATTCGTTTCAAATATGGCATGGCAACAAGACCAAATGTCAGCATCAGAAAGAAGTATTGAAAACTTGTTCAGTGTCAGAAGATGGGCTTTCTTAAGAATAAATTCGAACATAGAAAGCTGAAAACATGCAGTAAGCCAGTAACCTCTTATCTTCAGATATATTAGCCAGCGATTCCTGATACAGCGGAATCTGTTATGGTAACAAGCATGCTACAGTCTGATGAATGCCTTCTGCAGAGGCTGGAAGGTTGCTCCTTACATCACTTCTTCGCCTGCCTTCTCGCTGCTCCAAGCAAGAGGACCTTGCCGACCAGTCCAGTGTTGAGCACACAAACTGCAGCCACCGCACCACCAACCACCAACCACTTCCAGTCAAAACCATGTTGAACTGCATGGGAGCTGTCATTCTCGTCATCGATTTTATCAGCAATGGAGAGGTCATGGTCCACGGGACCATTTGAAGCCGTGATGGATATCTTAGTGGTCATTCGAGCCATGATGGCGCTGTGTGACAGGGTATTTTCTGTGTCTCTCATTTGCTGGTACGCTCTGAATCCAGACTGAAGTTTCTTCACAGCACCCCACATGCCGTGACGAACAGCAACCCTGGCTACATCTTTTGGTATGCCCATGTCCTCATAGTGAACCAAAGTTACTTCACATGCAGATTGCTGACCCACATGTTTAGGCGATTGAACTGCATTTCACAAACAAAGAATATGATTACAGTGTTAAGGTCTAAGCATTTGTGTTCATGCCTGACTGGAAACCTTTCATGTTCAGAACAAACACAGCTCAAGACACCATAATGATACTAACTACTAAGAAAAAGAGTTACCAGCTTTAATACGCCAACTTGAGAAGTACAGCTCCACACGCCTCGGCTTTTCTTTCTTGGGCAATGATGGATATGGAACACCCTGACAAATGGAGGTTGCTGAGTGCTCACATATATGCCACTTACATAGGATGTTATCAAACATTTTCTACAGGCAGAATCTTATCCATATTTTGCAAACATGCCAGACAAGGCAGGCATGTCGCTCTAATATACGGAGACCTGAGTTTGGTTTCTCAGCAAGATGTGTGTGAGAATTTAACAATAGTGATTATGTTGGTTCAGTCTTGATTCTCATCAGTTAAATCTATCTTTAAATACTAAGATGCGCTCCAGTCGGCTGCTATCAATAGTAAATGACCCAGTGTAATGTTCTCTTCATGTGATACAAGTCCATTGTTTGTTTTTCCAAAAAGTCTAGCACATATTAGTCAGAAAAGGAACATAGTGATTAATGTATGTTCATCTTCTCCTAGACCTAGAAACCTAATAACCTGATATCCCATAAAACTTAAAAGGTGCTGATGAAATTATGCAAGCAGATCAATCTTAAAATACACAGATAGGTAACTTCAACACATCATGCAGGAAGATAATAAACAGTTTACTATCTGAGTATTCGATAGTTTTGGGTTACTGTTTTGTGGATGACTTACAAAAAAGAAAGCTCACGATTATCTCTTTTGGAAAAGAAGCATTTATATTAGGTCCAGATCAATTACAAGGCCACTTCTGAGAAACTTCTGCAGACTACGGTCAAACAGCAGAGAAGTGCAGAACAAGAATGTTATATTAAATGAAGAGTAAGCAATCTCTTGGAGAAAAAAGGGTAGAAAAGGAACATAAATTTCACACAGTAGGTGTAACCGTGTAAGGCTAAAAGTAAAGCATAACCATTGAGCAGGAAAATGGAAAGGGGACAAAACATTTCACCGTCGTCAGTTATAAAATTATATGAATCATTGTTTCAGATAATGGAGTGAGAATAACATTACATAAGTAAAAGTATCTGTTAACGTACCTTTGTAACACAATAGTACGTCTTCCCAGATTCCCATATGCGTCCTCCAAAGATGTATTCACGGTCACTGCAAAAGAATGGAAACTGGAAAACAAACAACATGTTGGAATTGAGAGTTTAACATGAACGTACACAGGGAACAACAGAAGCTGGACAAACCTTTTTTATCCAGTGGACAATTGTTGCTCCATTCTGAGGGAACTCATCCAAAGATTTGGAGTATGCGAGCATGGGATCCCACTTTAGACGAAAATCACCATCCCAGAAAAAATCTCTAACCAGTTCAGGAGTAGCATCCTCAAAAATAGTGCGGCTGCAGTACATTATAGGTCCCTCCTAAAAAATACATTTAAAATAAACTCAGGAGATGTATATGAAGATATTATGGTAAAACATTTAGCCGACACAAGTTACTGCAATATGCTAATTGTTCCTGCTAATTTATGTAAATTAAGTAACAAAAAAGGTGATCAAACAATCTTCCTGCTAATTTATGTAAATTAAGTAACAAAAAAGGTGATCAAACAATCTAGTCTCAGAATTCATGCTTCAGTTGAAAAGGCTAAAAAAAAAAAAAAAAAAAAAAAAAAAAAAAACGCTGGGGTGGGGGGGGGGGGGGGGGGGGGGTGTTAAGACAGCCCCGGGCATTGCATTAAGAAGAAGACCTTCTCAAACAGATCGAGAAAACCCCTGAACCCCTGCCCCACCCATACACAGCGGCACCATAGCTAGTGTGAGAACGACCACGACCTGAGCCGGACCTTACACTTGTGCTTTGCCGTGGGACAGATGAGTTGAACCCAGGACCTGAGGAGTGCTACTCAAGCCACCTAACCAACTCTAATATTACCGCCTCTAATTTCTATTTCTTAGTACGTTCAATTTCAGATTTTGTAGATTCAGTAAATGCTAGAATCTAACAAAGAGTACACTAATAAACACTTCAAGGGACTCATGGTGTGTGTAATGTCACTGGCCAATGAAATGATAGTATGTACCATAAGGGGAACCAACGAGAATGGACTTTCAAAAATTAAAATCCTAGCCCTTTGCCATTTTAATTTAACACCCAGAATTATTCTTTTCATTGAAGGGCGGGCCTGGTGCAAGCGGTAGAGTCTTACCGCCTGTGACCGGAAGGTCCCGGGTTCGAGTCGCGGTCTCCTCGCATTGCACAAAGAGGCGAGGTAAGGCTTTGCCATCGACACCTTCCCAGACCACCTCGCAGGCGGGAGCTCTCTCTGCCCGGGTACGCCTTTTTTTTTAATTATTCTTTTCATTCAGACACTAACATGTTATACGCCACCTCAGAATCGTGGTAGAAGTACCTTCTATAATATCCTATATTATCAGCATTTAATTCTTTCACAACCCACTGGAAAGACAAACCTCAGGCTCACGCCGCCAGGCCTTGTAGGTCATGTTGGAGGTCGTGCGCTCCATCAAATTCTGCCAAGCTGTATCCCCACTTTCCTTGTTATCTAAAAGTTGCAGGAGATGTTCTAGGTCCTTCTCAGTGACAGTATCATGCTCGCCCTCAAAATTTGTCCTGCCGATCAGAAAATATTAAAAACCGAACTAGGTTTCACTGCAGAAAGAATATAGGAAATTGTGGTGCTTTCTTATGTCAACAAAAACAAGTCGTGTGGTTGTCTACTTGCAAGAACACATACTAAAACCAGCAAACGAGGATGAAATAAACCACAACCACGGTGGATCCCCAGCCCAGCAGCAGCAAGTTTATGTTGCTAATCCTTCCATGGTGCAAAGCAAACGAAACTTACCAATCATCAAAAACCTATACAGCCTACATAAATAGCAAGTTTTCATGGACCTGACAAAGCTATAGACTCTTCTATCAGCGGAGCCACAAGTTTCCATCATCGCTCTCTGTCACCAATTCAAAATACAAACACGCATTCTGCTCCAACTCTATCGACATGTGTCAGTTCATCAAGTCAGCTGAGAGAGTAATGTTCATGAGGAAAAAAAGATCATCAAATCTCCTAAACTGCCTCCAGCACAAGGACAGGGCCGCCCCTGAATGAAGCGCAAGATCATCCAATTCAATTCCAAACCCCTGAATGAAGCGCAAGACCATTCAATTCAATTCCAAACTGAAAGGCACCTAGTCTGCAAGAGAGACAATTGCCAAGACTGACAGGCGCAGGCGCTGCATTTCCGCCACCTACCCTGGTCCCCGGCCAACCCCGCCAGACACTATGCAAAATAGATTCAACCCCTAAACGCTCACCTGCCGTCGGCGCAACCTCCGCCGTCCCGGGCCGCAGCGGCATCGTCATCGGGGGAGGCCTTGTCCTGGTGCTTGCCTCTGCAGCGTCGGAATGCGGAGGAGAGGAGCCTTGGCGCGACGGAGCAGGCGGAGAGCGCGGTGCAGGCGAGCCAGAGCCTCCGGGCCCCGAGGCCCGGCGGCACCCAGAGAATGCGGAGGCGGGTGCGGAGGCCGAGGAAGAGCAGCCCCGTCCAGCGCGGGCGCCAGGACCAGCCGACGACGAGGCCGATCATGACGGCGGCCCAGATCGGCACCGCGCAGAGCAGCACGTCGACGGCCATCTCCGCCACTGCGGGACGCTGCAGCAGCGCCACCGCCTCCTCGCACCAACCCGCCATTGCTGCGCTAGGGCTGGAAGCTTCCGCCCCTGATCCGTCTCGCCAATCCCCTTCTCTCTCTTTTTTTTTTTGGGTCCCCTTTTTCTTCCTCGGCGAAATGGAGGAGAGGGGGGGTTGACAAACTGGGGAGGAGACTCGTGCCTGCGCCCGCGTGTCAGAGACTCAGAGGCGGCGGAAGGGGACAGGTTGGCGGGTAGACCCACGTGTCGGTGGGAGGTGGGATGGGCAAAGCGGTAGTATATGCCGCGGGACATCCGGCCGCGAGACTAGTTAATGCGCGGGGTTTACGAGGGGATCGACCGTGACGTGGCGGCGGTAGTTTGGGTTTGGCTGGCCCCAGCGCCAGCGGGATGGTCGAGTGGGAGCAGTAGCTACTGGCCGTTGGGGTCGATCCACACCGTCTCTACTCTATGCAAAACTACGGGGCTACCGTTAGGCGTTAGTAGCGTACTCCTCTTCGGATGGGATAGAAGTGGATAACTATTACTGCCTCCGTTTTAAATTATAAATAATTATTTTTTTTAAGAATCAAAGTATTCTGAGTTTGACCCAAATTAAAGAGAACTCTACAAATTTACTAGAAAGCAACGCGCGGCGTTGCCACGCGGCTTACATGGAGTGCTGCCGTTATTGTGAATCTGGTTTTAATGATGTCTAATACAATACAATGTGGCTCAATATCACCTATCACTATTTGTTGGTGCTATTTGAGAATCTAAGGTGTTACGAGTCAGTGACATCATAAATTGAATAATAGCAAGCATAGCATGATGGCATGGTCTATCTACTTCAACGAAAAAGGTTACGCTTCAACTCCAAATTGCACAAATAGGAATATGGTATTCTTATATATTGTATTGTATATATGCCTATGACCAAGTCGCATGTATAAAATCAGTTTTACTTTAGCTAAAATCTCGAAACACTATTAAGCAGCATGGTAGTGACTCTCCACTACAACCTGCCGATATTATAGTTGCAGACTACTGATCACGATTCACAAGCCATCATTGCCTGAGCTCGAGCTCTGCTTCCACTTGCAGTATGAAGCAAAAAAGTGAAGGAACTGCTGAGAGTAGTAAAAGCTAAGAGAAATAGGAAAGAAAAATTGGTTTCGTAGCACCGAAAGAACACGACGTTCGGAAAATACCATTGAAAGTTCATCCTACCGTAAAATAATATTGAAAGTCACTGTCCATTCCGAAATCTAACACTCTGTTACTTTAGCTGTTAACGTCGTTGGTTGGCCTCCGTCCGTCACCTCCACTTGACTCAAAAACGAGCAGCAGCCACGGGAGGATGTGGACAACAACCTTTACGACCTACGACGGCAGCGGACATAGAGAACAACCTGTACGACAGCACCAGTAGAGCAAGGACATGCCCATGGGCCTGCTGCTGCTGAACGGCGCGACAACCGCCGGCCGCGACATTGGCTGCTCGGGATGGGGCTTCATGCGGCAGCTGGTCCTCTGTACTCGCCGCCGATCATCATCACCATGCACAGCTACTCCATGAAAGAGTGGCTTACTGTCTTGTGACCCAGTCCGTCACCGCGTTCACCGAAAGGAGACGGACCTGCCGGGGATGAGTAGCCTGAGTGTCGACGTGTCGCACACCGCGTGACCGCGCGTCCACGCTCTCTACTCTCCTGCACGCCTGGAATTCCCATTCCAGCTGCAAGGTGCTACTGCAAGTCTGCAACAGCACATGGATCGTGGAGGCAATGGAGAAGGATTCCTGTGATAGATTCATATGAAATGAAAAATTAAGCACATGAATCGATGGAAAGTAAACACGAATTTGAACCAATATACTATCGAGCACGAATGGATATATGTGCAAAGGATCACTCACGTGCGCTTGAAGCTGGTCATGAACCTCAGACAGCCGACCATCGTAGCTGCTGGGAGACGGCGCCATCGCGGGCGAATCGGGGAGCGCGGCGGCTATCGCGTTACTTTGCGGCGGGGCTGCAACAGCAGCTGTCTGTTGGGCCTGTGGGCCGTGGCCCTGATGCGAGTGCGCCACTAGGGGCCTGCGCGAGGCGCGCAAGGACGACGACGCCTGTGGTGCGCGCTGCCGAGAAGCTAGCGTGCGTGTCGCCCATGGCCGGTCTCCTCTCCTGTGTGTAAGGCTGGGCATTCGGGTTACCCGACACGACGAGCCCGGACTGGGTGCAGGGTGTGCCAGACGGAGGAGCAACGCGTCGCATCCAAGTGCTCGGCAGCGGTGGTGAATCAACAGGAAGGATTGGAGAGTGAGGGAGGAGGATGACGAGTGGGGCCCTTCTGTCTACGTGAGGTGGAGTTGGCTTTGGTGGACGCCGTTAACAGCAAGGAAACAGAATGCCAGATTCAGGAACGGAACACCACTTTCAGTGCTATTTTACGTGACGGCGAACTTTGGATGGTATTTTTCGGATGTCATAATCTTTAAGTGCTATGAAACCAATTTTTTCCAAAGAAATATCTAAGCTTTACAGAATAAAGAACTTTGGACCATGCGTCATTACTTGGAACATTGGGGTAATGCCTGATCCTTCAGCTATCATTCCAATGGCTCTCACTTCTCCAGGTTGGTACTTAAATGACCCTACGTTAGGGAAGCATTACTTCAATATTGAAAGGCCACAGTGCATACCATGAGTATATGTACATTCTTATTAGTAAAATACTCCCTCAGATTGAAAATAGATATTATATTATCGTTCTCAACTTCTTCAGATCACATGTCATCCTAGAACTTACGGGTATTTTTTGTTGTTTTATCCATTTCTTGCCTTTGCTAAAATAAATGCTATCACTCCCACAAAACAAACAAACATCTCTTTCGAGTGTCGCAAAAAGAAAGGTCCTCAAAAGATTATAGAGAAAATAGTATTATAAGGTGGACCATGTATGAATATCTTTGGTCCTTTTGCAGACAAATAATTGCCGATTTTCATCTAATGTAATTCTTTGAGACGTTCTTCCTTGGGGGTATATCTTACGATCGACCATATCGAACACAGTATGAGTTAGCTCTTGAATTTGTATAGATCATAAGCAAAAGGTTTAGGCACCATGGTCTGGTCAAGATCTGAAGCGATCATAATGTGGGCGAAGCATTGAGCCTATCCGTCAAGTGCTCTCTGTGAAGATTTGTGGGAAAAGTTGGGTGCTTCGCTGTTCAGTTCCCACAAAGGAGACGGCAAACAACAACAATTTGTTCCTTGTGTGTTCTTTACCTACCCTTTGGTCAACCAAGTGATGAGGTCTTGTTCAATATTATAGATGAAGAAGAGAAGGTAAATATGATTTAAAGCGTCAAGAAATTTAGGCCACTAACAATCGTCCTCAAGGACTCGTAAACAGAGAGGCAAGAGATCATCACATTATTGAATCATGTAAAATTTAGGCAAGAGCTTCAGTTAATTTATGGATCCCATGAAGTTCACAAGACATGACATTAAACATCTCATATATACTCTTGAAGAAAAATAAATTCAATCCGGTATTATGGATGGATGTGTGTCGACTCTAAGACATTACTTGAGTTTCAGCTGTGAGTTGAAGCAGATAGGAAAATTTTAAAATTTATACTACTAAAGTGAAGCAAAAAGCAAGTGCAGGATACAAAAGGATTCTTATACAATTGGGTGAATTTACTTTCATATTTAGCGAGAAGTGTATATGGCGGCAATACTGAGCACCAAGTCACCAATTGAGAATATATCATGTAAAGAGATTGAGGTAGACCTTCCATTTCCCAACAATACTTTGTCGTGGATTCATCTTCTCACGTTGTGTATTTTCCAATCTGAATCGCCCCGATGGAGGAACCCCCGACCATCCGATGCTCCTAAAACACGGCAAAGAAAACAAATAAAGCTTGTTGCTCTTTTTTAGAGTTAGAACTTACTTCCTAGACATTACTAGACAATATTTACCACCGACCAATGAGCTTGTAAGAACAGCTCCAAATTGACACCACTAGCTAATATGGCTAACAGAGGCTCGACGCTCTATTCGAATCTGAATTACTTTATTGATTGCTTTTTAGCTCATGGCTGTTTTGTGTTGGTACGAGGTAGCTATTTTCAATTCTAGTGGCATGATACTTGATTGCTCACTACAAGCGAGTCACCGCCAGGATGGATTGACATACAAAGCAATAAGGTGTCTCGAATTGATTTCAAGCTGGCAATGAGGGAAAATGCACGGGGATTAATAACCATCTGCAGTTTCATCCACAAGCAAAACTGAACGTGGTAGCAAAGTAACCCCAATATCGCACATATCCCACAACACCAGATTTTTATCGAGCGAATAAGTCCAGATTGTCGATTGGGTACACAAATTTCTGATTTCTGAGATGGACACGGGATGTGATTCCACTAACCCAACACAGAGATGCTGCAGATGCAATGGACGGAGGTAGCAGAGGCGCGGACCGAGCACCACGGGCATCCATCCATTGGTCAGCGACGAGACATAGTCGTCGTCGTCATGATGTAGAGGACACCGCGGAGGTAGCCGAGGTGGTGAGCAAGACGACGATCCAGAACTCCATCTCGCCCGGAATGGCAACGGGCTGTAAGAGCAGAGCAAGGAGGAAGGATCAGGAAGAGGAGGAGGGGGTGGAGCGGGACTCACGGAGGAGCAACCGTGGCGAGGAGGAGGACCGAGCACCGCCTGCCGGCGTCCAAGCATCGATCGATGGCTCGAGCCCGTCTCTTCACCCGACCGATGTCCGGCACTCTGCCCGCGTTGCGCGCGTCTTGTGAGCATTGGGGGCGGCGGCGCCGCCCGCGCCCGTCGCCTTGCCGATGGGTCGTATCCGCGTCGCCTCGCTGCGTTGCCGCCCCTCTTCCATTCTCGGAGGCGAGCACGACGGGCCGAGAATCTTCGCGAAGTTACCGGATGGACGAAGCGAAGCGACGCCGAACCGATCCGCAATCGGACGGACAAGATTGCTTCTTCGCCAGATCGACGGCGAGCATTAACGGAGACGTGGCTCATCCGTTAGCCCTCTTTTAAGTGTGATTCCTATATAGAGATGATATCAAATATATATACTATAAAAAATATAATTAATGAAGTATCTAACGATACTTTGGTATCATGAATGTTATTATCTACCCTACACTATAATATACAAGTTAGAATAAATCTACAGCCACACAATAAATGTCTGCTCCACAGTCACGACCTATGCTACATCCACACCCATGAATACACCCAGAAAATATAACACCATCAAAACGGATACACCAGATTATCTCTTAGCCATTCTATCTCATTACTCATCCAAATCCGACGACTCATGTTTAGTGTGTCTACCCTCCATCGCCCTCCCGCGGACCTCCCACGCGCATGCGCCTGCAGGTGAGGCTCGCGTTGATTTCGGTCTGTTCGCGTCTCTCTCTCTGCCCCGACGCGGATCTCCGCCTCCCGTTCGCCGCCGCCATACGTGCATCGCCGTCGCCCCATCTCCTCCTCCTACCCTAAAACCTCCTCCTCTCTCCTTCCGCCACGAGGCATGGCTCAGCTCCTCTTTGAAGCGCGCGGCAGCGGCGCGGACGAGTACGAGGAGCGGGGGGGTCCCGCGGCTAGGGTTCCCCCGCCTGCCGGTGTTGGCCAGCGGCCTGCCGAAGGCGGTGGAGGTGATGGACTCGTGCCCGCGGCAACGGAGGGCGCGCACGGTGGAGGAGAAGGCGGCAATGCTGCGGAAGGCATGGTGCCGGCTGCGGAAGGCATGGACGCCGTCGTGCTCACGGCCGCCAGCCCCCAGCAGGTCACGCTCTACAGCCGCTAGCTCGAGCGCGCCTGTGCCCTCGGCTACTTCCCCGCCTCCACCGCGGCCATCGCATCCCCAACCGCGACGGCCCTCCGTTCTTGCTTCGTGGGATCGACCTGGGTGACAACTTTTTTTTTGGATCCGGGGAGAAGAGGAGAGGATTTGTTGTGGTCTTTCTTCTTGCATAATCTAGCTCAATCTTGGTTGCATCCGGCAAGTGGCTTCTGTTAGATTTGGCGGCTCTTTGTTCTTCATCATTAAACACAATTGGAAAAGGTCCATTGTTTCTGATTTCGTTCCATCATCTAATTCCTTTAGAATTTACTGTTTTTGTTTACCAACTTTGTTACGTTTTCTTGTGCTCAGGCATGGCGTCGTACAAGCAGAAGCTCATCTTCTCCGAGAAGCAGTCGTAGGACGAATGCACCCTGGCCGACTACAGCATCCGCAAGGAGTTTCAGGACCTATGGTGTGGCTGTCTCTCTTCACTGGCTCTACTCGTCTTGCATTCTTGTGGTTGCTTCCCAACTAATTGGCTCAGCGTTCTGGCTCCCAGTCTCCCACGCAAGTTCTCAATGTAAAAGGTCTTTCAGTTTGAGCTGAATGCTGCAACTTTTTCACTTATAAAAATATCTCCCGTTTAATTTCTGAATGCTTTTGAGCTTCACTTTTTCTGATTGCTTTTGTATTCATGTGATGATAGTGGGATCAGTTGTTAAATTTTTTTTTCATATGAAACATTCAAGATTGCTAATTTTTTCAAAGGAATATATGGCCCGAATGACAAATCAGTAATTTTTAGCTTCGCTTGGTGATAGCCTATAAATATTTTCTCGATAGTTCGTTTTAACCATTCATACAATGGATATAGTTAATTATCAATGGAATTATCATTGCCCTCCTTTTTAAATCGCAGAAAAATCGTAAAATAGAAAACCATGTTTTGCTGAGTTTCTCATGACTAGATATTGATGCCTTTTGTAAGTTTATCATTGTTTCTCATGAATAGAAAATTGTACGATAGATTTTTTTAAGGAGGAGATGGAGACCCTGCTATTGCAACCGGAATGCTGGGTAAGTGAGGTTTTTAGAGTTTCAATTCCTTAGCACGTAATGTTTTCAAATATCTACAGTTGTTGGATTTCATAGATCGGTATGGAGTTTAAATTGGTGTCGGACTTTAGAGATCAGTAGCTTAATTTCTTGTAGTCGGCTTTGATTTTGTCTATCGAGAGAATTCATGTGAGTGTACCAGCACGTCCAGATCGATTGAATGAAGAACACCTACAAGATGGTTTCAATTATGGTCAGATTTATGTTGTTAACTTTCAGTGTTTAGGACTGGTTATTTTTTCAGACGGCTATAGTGAATCATGGAAATTGATTTTAGCCCACTCTTTTTTTTGCTGCTTTCAGAAGATGTAGATGTTCATACCGTAGGCAATGCTATGGATCATGGAGGAGAGGGTAAGTTAGCGACCTGTTCTATTAACAAAGGCTAATATCAAGTGTCTGATCTTACCTGGAGTGTGTATATTCAGCAATGAATAAAATGGCTTCTGTTTTTAGTTGGTACCCTCTGTTTTCAGTACACAGAGATTGAATTTCCAGAGCACATGAACAATAATCCAATTATCTCTGAATTAAAGAAATAGTCATCCCTTTTAGTTTTCCTAGTGATGCACTGCAAGTCTGCAACCGTAAAGGCCTTCAGCTTAAGCAAATGATTTTCGTTGCCTTCATATTTCGATCCTAGGTCAACTACCAACTAAGTAAATAGTCAAATCCTTGAGCTTGCATATACCACTGCACTATTTGTGAATACTTGATCAGTAGCAAATATATAATACTTTCTTGGTGCAGGATTAATATAGGACGTGTGCAAGTGGCTGAAACTGAATGGAAGACCAGTTCATACAAGCTGGAATTTTTTTAGTGTTATTTTTTACCCTAAGGACATCTTTTCATAGCTGAATTGTGTCATATGCAAGTGATATTTAGCATTTCTTTTGAATACTAATATTTAGTATACAATTGGCTGCCTCAAATTTACCTTGCTTCTGTTATCTACCAAACATGCAAGATGAGACGATGGATCTCATGAATGTGAGCAATAAAATTCAAGATGTTTTTAGTTTTTATATGTTATTTGATTTTCTAGATGCCGTAACGTTAGCACGGGCAATATACTTTTTAGTCAAAACTATTTCTGTACTGTCAACAGTCCACCCTTCAAACTATTTCTGAATTATTTTTTTAGAAGACCTAATAAGTGTGCTGTCGGTCTTGATGGCCACATTATTTTGGTCAGCACCACAGATACATTGTTTTGTACTCATACTGAATCAACTGGAGGCTGTTCTGCTGCTGACCAACTTGAGGTAGTTTTCACCGCAAGGTTCTCATCATCAAGTTTCATCGACAGTGGCAAGGCGCTCAGCGACAACTTCACTGTCAGATTCGGAATCAGAGGAATTGTAGAGCTGTTCATTAACATAAGTAAGTGTTAAAGTAATTATGATGCTCTTTCAACGATCAAACTGCTCGATGTGGTCAAATGGCCGGTTACCTACTATGCCGATTTTGTCGAGTTGATTAACTTGGTTCTTTCATGCTGCTTCTGCTACTGTTACTTCCGTGTTGAAAGTTTACTGGTAGCCAAAACTATAAAAAAATATCGTTGTTTGGTTGTTTTCATGTGTATCCCTGAAATAAATTCGTGGCGTTAGCACGGGCACTATAAATAAATTTTGTCAAACTTGATATACATTGATTCTCCAAAAATTAAAGTGCCTTATAATTTGGGATGGAGGAAGTAACTAGTGGGTGTTTTGATCTCAGCTAAAGAGTTGTTAGATTGTTACATGTGGATGTATACAGCTAAAGAGTAGTTAGATTGTTACATATGGGTATTTAACAATACTCTCACGTCCCTCCCTATCCTGTATGTGATCTGGACTCGCATCGTGCTCATATAAGTTGGAATAGTGCATGCCTAACGATGGCACGAAGTCTACTTCTAAGACGTGTCAAGTGATACTATGGAGCCTGATTCTAAAGTGTATTGAAACAATTAACGATGCGATGTTGAATAAATATTTAAACTTAAATTGTCTGAATGACCCTGCAACAAGCCATATGTTATGCCTCAGACATGCATGTTTTTTAGTTTCTGAAATGAAAGCTGCGAGCGTGCTACAGATTCTGGCTCAAGGAGGCGGCTAGCGTTGGGTAGAGTAGACCTGATAAAAGCATGGACCGGTTGTGTTGAAAAAAGAAACTCAGCATTTCTTTTCTTTTCTAGCTGTAGCCCATTGAGCATTGACAGACGTTTCTCTTTGGTAGTTTTTTGGGTTTTGGGTCAGGTTGCGGATCATGACGCGTTGGTTGGTCCAGGCTCAAAACCACAGTCACAGTCGGCCCGAAGCATTTGGTCGGGTTAGGATTTTCATGGGACGGGTCAGGTTAGTGCCTTGTTTAGATTCTAAGTTTTTTTACTCTCTCTCCATCACATTAAATCTTTGGACACATGCATGGAGTATTAAATGTAGATAAAAAAATAACTAATTATACAGTTTGATTGTAAATTACGAGACGAATCTTTTGAGTCTAGTTAGGCCATGATTGGACAATAATTATCAAATACAAACGAAAGTGCTACAGTGCCAAATACTGATTCTTAACAGCTATCTAAACAAGGCCTAGGTTAGGTTAGGTTGATTAGAGCACAATATCTTTTAAAAAACTCACTCTCTAAAGGTTTATTTAGAGAGTCATTTAATTAAAAGCATTTCTCTATGTTTCTTTTTTTTGCCTTCTGACGAATTTTTATATCCTGTGCATATTTTATAGCCAGTCTCGCGCTTTATCTTTGCCTAGCGAGAAATCAAAAATAGAGGATGCCAATATCAAGAGATCTAAATAAAATATGTTGTTGCAGGGTTTTTATTAAAATTTCTTTTCCTATCAATAGGAAAGATATAAATAAAGAAACTATTGAGTTGCTCTTAGGACTTAAATGACTCACATCCATAAAGTTTTTTTTTCCTAAAAGATCTAGAATAATTCTTCATATATTAATATAAGGAGGAGTTGAAAAGACGCACACAAATCTGTGCCCTGAGTGCTCAGCAGGGCAAAAACAGAAAAATAGACTACCCACTAGGGGCGCCAACAAGAGACTGAGTGCCTCTTTGGTGGAGCTTCGAGCAGCTCCGGCTCCCCCTGACACGCACTGCACATGCACTGTTTGAAGAAGCCATTTTTCTCTCTCCTCCTTCCCTCACTCACAGAGCCACCGGAGCCTCATATTGTAGGTTCGCCAGCTCCGGCTCTACTAATACTTTTCTGACGCACATTGCGGGAGCCAGAGCCCCCAAGAGCTCGGCCAAATAAGCCCTGAAATGCCTTGCGCCCGCCGAGCACCATATTTTAGCTACGTCCAATAATTTCACAAACTACACGTTGAAGTCTCTTTGAGAGGTTCTTGAAAATCTGCTAGTATGTTTCTCACCTTGGTAAAGTAAGATACAATTGTTAATAAAAGATTTAAGCTATAAAAAAGCTATTATGAGATATGTGTCATAAAAAGATCATAATTTATTTAGCTAAAACAAGTATAAAACCTACCATCTTTCTATCTCTCTTAAAATATATGTGAAACGACCCTCTATTTTCATCAATTTTCAAAAGTAGAAAGTCAAAAGCTAAAAACTATATCTATACCTAATAATAAAGACGCAAAATTTCAGCCTATTTTTTTTTGTGTTCATTTTTTGGTCTGTCTTCCTCTAACAACAAGACAATATAATAGAGAGTTTCTTCTGTCCGGATTTATATATATAATAACTCGTGCTCATACGAGTTAGAATCATAATCTAAATAGATCTAATCGTGTGTTGATATTGAATCATAATCCTAATCTAAATAGAAAAGGAAAATAAGAGTAAAAATTAGGAAAATATACATCCTTTTGTCCACACGTTCCTAATGTTTTTGTCTGCAAGTTTTTTTTTATCTGGCCCGCACTTTCCTCTGTTGTGCATCCGCTTGGTTCTATTTTATTTTCCAAAATCTATTTCTTCAGATACGGTGTTTTTTGTTCCTAATTTTTTTTATCCGCAAGTTTTTTGTCTGGCCTGTGCGTTCCTCTGTTGTGCATCCACTCGGTCTTATTTTTCCTAAAATCTTCTTCTTACTTTGGTGTTTTTTGTTTTTCTCAAATAAACGTAAAAACAAATAATAAACACACCAACTATTCTTTGAACCATTGCCCTTTATGCAGTTTTATGATTTGATTAAAAACAAAACCTATTTTATTAAATTCTAGACTACTCGATGGTCCAACTATATGATTAGTGAACTGAGTTGATCAATTTAATTTCTAATCACGTCTAAATAGATGTATCTCTGCAATCCTCGACAAGAGCTGCCATGTGAAAATTGAGAGGTCTCATGTCATAAGCACCAGAACACGTCAACAACTAACTGCTTACCGACTTTAATCATAGATTCCAACTACAGAATTTTATGGTCCTCGAAGAAAATGACGAAACTAAATATTTAACTATAGAAACACATGGATAGTATAATTTTTTCAATTATGATATATTTACTTCTAAATATTTATGTGCTTTGAATAGAATAAAAAAATCTATCAATGTTGTATTTAGTATTTAGTTTGAGGTAAAGACTTTAAGTCAGCCGACCGTTTTTCGTCACGTCCGCTCGGCTTATAAACCCTATTTTTTCAACCGCGCCTCCGTCCGTGCTGCCTCATCGCGACCCAGGCCCCGCGACGGCGCGACCCGTTCGTCATGCCCGACCGCGCCGCGCTACCCTTCCCCTTGACCGTGACAGCGTGACCGCCTCCGCCTCCGCGCGACTGTCTGCTGCCTCCGGCCTCCACCGCCTGCGCCTGGGGGCTGGGGCTCCTTCCTGCGCGGCTGCGCTTGGGGCCGAGCCTAGCCGACCGGCGGCCTAAGCAAGGGACCCGCCGGCGCCGCCCCCCGTCCGGCTAGCTGCTGAGGTGCGGATCGTTCCCAGGCCGCCTGCGCGGCTGCGCCAGTGACAAGGTCGTCCAGCCGGCAGGCCCTTCGCTCCTCCTGGTGCTGCTGTCGTCGGTATACTGCTGCGTCCATCCCTTCCCCCGACATGTGCTCTGGTGAGTAGCACAGACCTAGATGCAATTTCTATATTGTCTTTCTTCTTTTTTAAGTGTCTTCCTCTACTGTGTCAAGTTTTTCCCTGTCTGTCTCAAACTGAAATTTCCACATAGTTGAAAATAGGTCAGCAGATTGACAGATTGAAGAAATAATGTCTGCTTTCTGTAGTAGCCATGAAGTCCCATATTTCTTATTTTTGGTTTCAGGCAAAACTCTTTTGAAGATGAAAGCAAGGATATCATAGAAATGGAAACAAAGGAAGCCTATAGAATGATACTGAATGTTGTGCTGAAATGGGTTGGGAACAAGTATTTTTTTGTCTCTATGTCACCCAGTCATACAGGGTAGACCAGCCAGATGAAACGCGAGAACCTCTTTTTATAATTCTAATTTCAGATGACCTGCACATATATGGTACTGCTTATAGTTTTTCTCAAACTGAAGTTTGTGCAGGTTACTTTAACAATGTTAGTCGCTGAATTGTTACTCTTGATAGCAGCAGGATTCTTACTCTCATCGAGAGAGGATGGCACTAGGAGTTGGGGCAATTTTCTAGTTTATCTCTCATACAAATGCCATACAAACCTGAGGGGTTTGGGATACATATTTATAGGCTGCTAGCCAGCCAAGCATATGCCAAGATGCTAGATGCTAAGATGCTATCATAGTCAGTCAAGGATGCTGTCTTTGATGGGCAGCAAGATCACCATGCAGCCACAAGGACCATATGCTGCAGCCTCACAGAGACCAGCCAACACAGAGACTTATCCCATCATTCTCCCCTTAAGTCTTGTACGTCGTCTTGTGGGAAAGTTGAACCATCCCGGTCCTGGAGCAGAGCTCAAGGAACTTGATCCTCCCAAGAGGCTTGGTAAGCAGGTCGGCAAGCTGGTCCTTGGTGTTGATGTAGCTCGCCTTGATGCTCCCTTCCTCCAAACAGCCTCGGATGAAGTGGTACCTCACCCGGATGTGCTTACTCCGTTCATGGAAAACGGGGTTCTTTGCCAAGGCCAGAGCGGACTTGCTGTCTATCCTGAGCTCCACCGCTCTAGTGTCTCTGCCGAGGAGATCACCAAGCAGTCGAGCGAGCCAGAGCGCCTGAGTCGAAGCGGTGGAGGCTGCTATGTACTCGGCCTCGCATGGTGATGGACAGGCCACCACTGCTGCTTGACCGATCGCCCGCCTAACGAGGCACTTGTCGAGGAGGAAGAGGATCCCGCTTCGTGCTCTTTTTGTTGGTGTCGATGTCGCCATGGCGTGGTCATTGTCGGCCAGACCCGACGAAGTGTGCCGCCCAGGCACCTAGGGTAGTAGAGGCTATGGTCGAGAGTCCCCATAACGTAGCGGATGATCCTCTTCACGACTGCTTTGGTGTGCGCCGTCGTCGGTCATTTGCATGAACCGACTAACGAGCCGACGGAGAATGCCAAGTCCGGCCGTGTGTGGGCGAGGTAGCGAAGGCTCCCCACAAGACGCCGGTACTGCGTAGCGTCCACCTCCTCCGTCGTGCTATCGTGGCTCAGCTTCAGCCTCTCCTCCATCGGAGTGAGAGCTGGGTTGCAGTCGGTGAGCCCAGCTAGCTCAACGACGCGCTTGGCGTAGGTGGTCTGTCGAAGCGTGATCCCGGAGTCATCCTAGTGCACCTCGATTCCCAGGTAGAAGGAGAGAGGCCTCAGGTCACTCATCTGGAAGGTGGCCTTCATCTCTTCCTTGAATGCCGCCACCTCCGCATCCTTGGTGCCGGTGATTACCAAGTCGTCGACGTAGACACCCACCAGCAGAGCATTTCCTACACTGCCCCGTCGGTAGATGGCCGCCTCGTGCAAGCTTTACTCGAAGCCCATCCCCTTTAGCGTGGAATCCAACTTGGCATTCCACGCCCTCGGTGCCTGCCGCAAGCCATAGAGGGCCTTGCGCAAGTGGAGCGCCTTGCCCGGCAGCTGGTGCACGTAGACCTCCTCCTTCAAGTCGCCGTTAAGGAACGCCAACTTGACGTCCATATGATGAACACGCCAGCCCTTCTGGGCAGCAAGCGCAAGGAGGAGTCGCGACGGACTCCATCCGTGCCCACGGAGCAAAGGCGTCGTCGAAGTCGACCCCCCCGCTGCAGACTAAAGCTCGTGCCACCAAGTTTAACCTTGTGCTTGACGATGGCGCCGGCTTCATCCCTCTTCAAATTTTGTACACCCACTTAAGGGTGATCGCGCGGTGACCACGAGGAAGGTCAGCAAGCTCCCAGTGCGGTTCTTCTCAACCGCATCCATCTCCAACTACATCGCGGGCGCGCCATGCCGTGTCTCTCGGCCTCTCGCAGAACGACCGAGGCTCGCCGTCGTCACACGCAAGGTGCAACTACGCCCAGTCGTGAGGCACCAGTCCCGACACCGGTGGTCGCCGAGAAGGTTCTCCATCGTCACGGTACCGCAACGACTCATCGTCGTGTACGCTGGCGTCGATCGCGCGCTCCTCGTCGTGAGAGCGGAGTAGCGAGCTCAATCGGGCTGTGCTCGACACGAGCTGGTGTTGGAGTAGACATGCCCGGAGAGGTGCCTGTCGGTGCTTTGGAGTGCGTAGCGTTGCCGGCTGTGGTGGAGCCGGCGAAGAACTCATCGCAGCCGAGGTCCTGCCGGAGAGCGTGGTCTTTGTCGGAGTAGCGGCGCCGGGGTCGGTGGAGGCTCGGGGACTAGGGTAGACGCGCTCGTCGAAGAAGAGCTGCCTACTCCCCAACTCCCTCGAAGTGGACGTACTTTCGACAGTGAAGTCGTTGTACGTCGGAGCCGAGCCGTCGTCCACCGTCTTGTCCCACGCCCATCCTCACCCTTCGTTGAACACAACGTCACGCGCCGTGCACACACGTTGTGTCTTCGGGTCGAGGATGCAGTAGGCCTTCGAGCCCTCCGCGTAGCCGATGAACACTCCCGGAGTGCTCCTGTCGTCGAGCTTGCTGATGTGGCCAAGCTCCTTGACGAACGCTAGGCAGCCGAAGACCCGCAAGTGGGAGACCGTCGGCTTGCGCCTATGCCAAGCCTCGTACGGTGTCCTGCCGTCGAGCGCCTTGGTAGGCGAGCGGTTGAGGATGTAGACGGTCGACACCACCGCCTCTCCCCAGAAGACAGCCGGCATCCCCCTCTGCTTGAGAAGGGCCTGAGCCATCCCCACAATCGTCTAGTTGCGCCGCTCGACGACGCCGTTCTGCTGCGGGCTGTACGACGCGGAGTAGTGGCACTGAATGCCCTTATCAGCGCAGTACGACGCGAATTCAGCCGCCGTGAATTCGCCGCCGTTGTCGGTGCACAGAACGCGCAGCTTGCGTCCGCACTCCGCCTCCGCAGCAGCCTGCGCGCGTCTGATGGCGTCCGCAGCCTCTCCCTTGCTGCGGAGGACCATCACCCACATGTAGCGGGAGAGGTCGTCGATGAGCAGCGGGAAGTAGCATCGTCCTCCTAGTGTGGCCGGTGTCACCGGGCCACACAAGTCCCCGTGCACAAGGTCGAACCTCTCCTTGGCTCGAAAACTCGCCTGCTGGGGAAAGGGGAGTCGCTTCTGCTTCGTTAACACGCAGACGTCGCAGAGCTGCTCCACATGGTCAAGGCACGGCGGGCCTCGCACCATCTCCGTGGCACTGAGCCGCTTTAGGGCCTCGAAGTGAAGGTGCCCGAAGCGCTCGTGCCACTGCCACGCCTCGTCGTCCCGACGAGCAGCGAGACAGAGGGGTTGTGCCACCTACACGTTAAGGACGTAGAGTCGATTTGCACTTCTGGTTACCTTGGCAAGAAGGCGACGACGGCGATCCCAAATCCTCATGACTCCATCCTCAACCACCACGCGCGAACTGTTCTCATCCAGCTGTCCCAAGCTGATGATAGAGTTCCTCAACGCGGGGATGTAGTAGACTCCGGTGAGCAGCCTGTGCTCACCAGACACGGCGGTGAAGATGACGGAGCCGACGCCCTTGATCTCCACGCCGGAGGCATCCCCAAACTTGACGGAGCCTCGGACGCTAGAGTCAAGCTCGGTGAAGAACTCCCGTCGACCGGTCATGTGATGGGTGGCGCCGGTGTCGAGGCACCACTCATCAGTCTTGTCGTTGCCGGAGCCGTCGCTGAGGAGGGCGTGTGCTTTTGGCTCGTCAAGGTGGAGGAGAGCCGCTGCGGCCGCTGCCGCTGGAGGTAGCTCGATGCTTGTATGTGCCATGAACAGAGCCGGCTTCTCCGCCTGTGCGACGTGGGCCTGGCCGCGTCGTGGCTGTCGACAGTCCTTGGCCCAATGACCAAGCTGGCCGCAATTGCGGCAGGTGTCGTCTCGTGCCGGCTTGTGCTTGCCGGCGGCGCCGCCTTGGGCGCCTCCGCGGGCATCACCCTCGGCACGTCCTCGCGCCCCGGCCTGGGCGTCTCTGCGCGGCTTGCCACGCTTGCGGCCGTCGGTCGCGGAAGAAGGCTCCCCCTTCTTCCGATCACCTTGGCAGGCAACCCACTGCTCCCGAGTGAGAAGGAGCTTCCCGCCAGTGGTGATGGGCCCCGAGAGAGACTGTGGCTCATCGCTGTCGACGACCTTGAGGCGACCTATCGCCTCCTCGATCGACATCGTGGAGAGATCCAGCAGGGACTCGATCGAGCGAGCCATCTGCCTGTACTTCTCGAGGACGCAGCGGAAGAACTTTTCGACAGCTCTCTCCTCGCCGTAGGTGTCATCGCCGAACTGCACCATCTTCTGCAACAGTGTTGAGACACAGAGCAAAGTCATCAACGTCCTCACCTGGCTTGAAGGCCAGGTTCTCCCACTCCTTGCGAAGTGCCTGCAGTGTGGACTTGCGGGCGCGGTCGCTGCCGATGCGTGCCGCAGCGATGGCGTCCCAAGCCTCCTTGACAATCCGCTTGTTGATAAGCGAGAACTGCATCTCGGACGAGACTGCAGCGATGAGGGCATCCAGCGCCCGTCGATCCTGGTCGTAGTCGACGTCGCCGTACAATACCTTTGAGTTCAGCATGCATCTGCCTGCTGCTTCGACAACCAGGTGAGGTTCTATTTGAGATAATTGTTTATTCAATTCTATCTCACATTGATGAGGATTCCTGCACATGATCACAAAGCTTTAGAAAATTGGTGGTTTTCCTATAGGGAAAACGATCATACATGCTTCTACCAGTTGATCATTCTATTGATGATCTTTGTGAATAGTTTTCTAGAAATCATTTCCTGCTAAATTGATTGCCTGTGGAGTAATTTCCACTTAGTGTTTTTGTGGCCTCTCTTTCGATCTTAAGGCTCCAGATTAGTTTGTACCCCTTGTGATATGGGCCCCTTGCTTGCCTGATTTTTCTGTGTTTGGGGATATTTCTTGAAAGATTTTAAGCTCACGCCTGTTGTTCCTTATTTTAATTTTAGATGTACTGTTTTTGTCATGGCTGTTTGGACTCGGTTCTTTCTTTTGATCACCTTTTTTGCTGCGCTCATACATTTACCTAACATTTATCTTTCATATGCTCTTTTCAGTCTATACATCTCAAAACACATTTGAGAGTGCTTCAAAATTGGGCAATTCTTTTATGCTGTAGTATTATTGACGTAATTTGAGATATGATCAGCTACTCATACAGTAGGATAAAAAGAAGGCTTCAAAAATTCAGCAGCGATTTGTATGTCATTGAGGTCGACTTGCCTTTATTCTGCAAATAGGAATCATGCATACATCTGCAAATAAACCTGTTTGCAAGTGGTGCCACATGTAGTGTATACCTATGTATCCTCCTCGGTTTGTTCCAAACTTCATCAAATGTAATATACACATCCCCAGCATATATCTAGATACTTTGTATTGACCACGCTTTCATCGCGCGCGCGATGAAAGCGCGTTTTGTACTAGTGTTACTACAAAGAGTTGTGCCTGGGAGCCTTGCAGCCCTCCAGATTATAAAACTCATGCTGCTGCTTGGACTGCAACTGAAATTCCAATCCTAATACATTTGAGTTTCTCCAGGTATGTGAATGATGGAAGGCCCTTTTGGCAATACATAGCGAGTTCATCTACTGGCTGCTCAGATCTACAGTACTTTGAGGTACTGTATCAGCACTATACAACTGAAAAGGTGAGATACAGTGTGCAATCAAAATGGGGTTTGACCTTTTGGTATAGATATATTTGCTAAGCTTATAAAATGTGATATGTTTGCTAGGCTTGGCATCTCTGTAATCCAGATAATGGACGTGTTTCTGAGGCATTGAGGAGGGTCGGTGTCAAAACAGCTATTGTGTCCAACTTTCACACTCATCTTCGACCACTTTTACAAGCACTGAAATGTGACCGCGCGGTTTGATGCAGTTGCTTTATCTGCTGAGGTTAATGTGCCTTGCCTTTCCTATTTACTAAGTTCAAAGTTCAGCCCATTGCATGATTTTTTTTAAATAAATTATAAAATTTTGATTCATCCTATACTTCATCCTTTTGTTCTGTAGTTTCTTTCGCGTCTACTCTTCTTTTGTGTAGTACGTCGATTCATCCTTTTACCTAGAGTTCAGCATAGATAACGATGTTGCCTATGCGCAATGGCCTTGCCTTTCATGAATCTCGTGTCACCTATTTCCTAGCAGCCCCATGTGAGCATCTTTGCACTTTCTTAGGCAAATTAAGTGTCATTTGTTAGGCAACCATGTGCTCCTAAATATGCAATTTAGCCTTTTTGTTACTAGTAAAAAAAGGGCCATTCCTTTTGTTCATTGTTTAACTCTACTTGTTTTTTTCCAAAATCCGTTGGCTTGCACCCTTCCCCAGACCCCGCACAAAGTGGGAGCTCTTTGCACTGGTACGCCGTTGGCTTGCACAAGCTTATACGAATCTTGTGGAGGCCTGTTTCACTTGTTCAGTTTCACTCCTTTTTGGGGTTTTGTCCAATTTTGTGTGTGTGTGTGTGGGGGGGGGTGTCATCCCATTGCTTACACTTGTTTTTCCTCTTCCTTTGTCCTTTGCAGAAAAAGTAGTCAACACTGCTGTTAGCTCCTTAAAAAAACACTGCTGTTAGCCAGTTCTGCTCTGATTAGGCACATTTTTGGTGGACACACACAATTGCTACTCCCTCCATTCCAAATTATAATTCGTTTGAATTTTTTTACCCCAAGTTTGACCACTCGTCTTATTCAAAAAATTTGTGCAAACAGTCAAATTTAAGTCATTCTTGAAGAGCTTTTGTTAATAAAGCAAGGCACAACAAAAGAAGTGATATTTAGCACAATTTTTGAATAAGACGAGTGGTCAAACTTGGGGTAAAAAAAGTCAAACGAACTATAATTTGGAACGGATTTAGTACTAGATTACTAATAACTTGCCTAAACTAATGACATTAAATTGCTTAACTAAATTTTGCATGCACATTTTTGGGTGGTTCTCTACTGCTCGTCTACACTTAGAACATGCACCAATGCATGTTTAGGATTCATCTAGCCTTCTGCACACTCCACCTTTGCTGCAGCAGAAAGTTGGCCATAGGTCAACCTTGTTGTCATCTCTATCATGACATGTAGGCAACTTAGTCAAACCCATTAGGCAATAATATTGTAATGAATTAGGCAAACACACACACACACACACACACACAAGGTTATGCAATTTTTGTTCAATACATGCTATGTTGTGCCTCATGTTTCAATGCATTTACATACACCAACTTTCGATGCTTATATATATGCTATATGACATCTGATTGCTGCAACACTCTAAATCTTTTAACATTTAATTGCAGGTGTCATGGTCTCAAGCATTAACATGGGATCAAATGAACAAAGAGAACCATGTGCAGCAGCAAGTGGGATGTATGGTGCATCAAATCAAAATGTGTATATGTTATGTTACTAATGCATCAAGATGTATTTCTATCGGAGTAGTACATACAACATATATGCATGTTAACTAGTAAGAATAACATATAGTTGTAATAACAACAGATCTACAGTAAGAGCATTAGTCATTAACATGTCTGATCATTGTGTGTAATTTTTGGTAAAATGAAATTCTGTGTAACAATGTGTTTCTGCTTGTCACTTTGTGTGTAATGATGTATATTTTTCTACCTGCCATTGTGTTCTAAAATGCTTCATAATATCTATCTTTTCGTCTATGTGTTCTAAGATGCCATCTCAGGATGCTCAGAATGATATGTGATGAACATTTTATATTTAATTTCGGCTTGCTTGGATGAATCTATCAAATTTGTAATATTTAGGATGTGGGCTAAACAATTCTCGCAAATCTAGAAGCAGCGAGCCAGTTGGGGGAAGTGGAAAGCGATTTGGGGAGAAAAAATAAATGCAAAAGCAAATTTGCCAAAATAGGAGTAGTTACTAACTGTTTTAAAATTCCTACAGGAAATGTAGTGTGCGTACGAGAAGCTTAGGGCATGTTGGATAAAGACCTGGACTGAAATGCCTGGACTGGACACCTGCCTGTAATCTTCCTGTGATTCATTTGGTTGGCATCCTGAGAAATCTGCCTGCTACGAGTTGCCTGACAGTTGCCTGTGAGCAGGCGTAGGAAATCGACTGCCTGGGCTCCAATCCAACTTGCCTGGACCTAATCATCCTACAGGAAGCCACGTGAGACACATCAACCAAACGCTGCCCCGTCCCTCTGTCTACTTCCAGGACGTCAACCAAACAACCAAACAAGATATGAAAAACACAGGCAGTTTTGCTATTGGGTCACAGGCAGCTCAAAAGCCCAGGCAACACGTCCAGGGTCCTATCCAAACATGCCCTTAATGCACGGCCGTGCATTAAGCTGCTTCGTTAATTTGATACAGGTTTCATTGGACACTGTCATATTATTACCAATTTTAACTTATATTTTAGATGTCATGATTATCTTAAAATAGATTAGAGGTCTTAAATTTCATAGAAAGGAAAAACATAAATAGACATGCAACACTTCCTATCATCGTTTCACATGAATGTATTTGATATTTTTTTTCTCTCGCTGCAACACACGTACATGTTTGCTAGGAAAATAAAAGTAGTTATCTCTGGAAAAGCAGTTTTAGGTTCCCCTATTTGGTTGGCTTTTCTGTTTTTTTTTTTTTTTTTGCCATCAAAAATACTTTTGAGAAGCTTAACCAAACACAGGCTAAGCCCATGTTCTTACATAGTCGATTCCCCTTTGCCAACCATTATACCAAACTTTGAATCAGGAAGCTCCATTACTTGGAGAATTCAGCATGGAATTAGAATCTGAGCCTTAGGCCTGACATATAACAAAAGTAAGGCATCATGGTATGGCTTACTCGGTGCTATATGTAGGCGCTGACGAAAAACCAAATTCATCTATGCAACACAAGGTAGGATCAAGTTCATCATGTTGCCAAATTTTCTCCAGAGGCTGGCAAGTTGGTGCCCGTGGTTGCTGAGACTGACAGATGAGCCGAAGCAACCTGTCAAGGTTCTCGTCTCCGGCGCTGCTGGTACGTTGTAATTATTCAGAGCACACGAACCAAACTGCAGAGCACACACATGCAGACCAGGACTCTGAACTCTGGAGAACATATATAGCTTCCCTGAAACATACTTGCGTGGTGGGTTGCTCTTGCAGGGCAGATTGGGTACGCCATAGTCGCCATGATCGCGAGGGGTCTGATGCTTGGGCCAGACCAGCCGGTGGTTCTCCACATGCTGGACATCCCTAGATCGGCGGAAACCCTGAACGGCGTCAGGATGGAGCTGATCGATGCCGCGTTGCCTCTTCTCAGAGGTGTTCATCGTTTGCTGTCTGTGTTCCGTGTTCATCTGCTGTGTGTGTGTTCGGTGTTCATCGTTTACTGTTGTTGCAGGTGTCGTGGCAACGAGCGACGAGGCCGAAGCGTTCCGAGGCGTCAACTTCGCCGTCCTGATCGGCGGATGGCCGAGGAAAGAAGGGATGCAGAGGAAAGACCTGATCGCCAAGAACGTCCCCATCTACCAGTCCCAGGCCTCTGCGCTGCAGCAGCACGCTGCCCCAAACTGCAAGGTCCAGTCCAGCAAAAAAGAAAAAGAAATGCGTCTGCGAAAGGCTTATAGTAGTAAACTCTGATAGATATGGCGCTGCTGCTTCGTCTGCAGGTTCTTGTCGTGGCTAACCCTGCGAACACGAACGCGCTCGTGCTGAAGGAGTTCGCGCCCGCGGTGCCCGCCAAGAACATCACCTGCCTCACGCGGCTCGACCACAACCGCGCCCTGGGTCAGATCTCCGAGAAGGTGGGCGTGCACGTCGCCGACGTCAGGAACGCCATCGTGTGGGGGAACCACTCCTCCACGCAGTTCCCGGACGCCAGCCACGCCACCACCAGGACCCAGCACGGGGAGAAGCCCGTCGTGGAGCTCATCGCCGACGAGAATTGGTAAACCGATCCATCGCGCGTCCTGATCATCAGTGGCAGATAGATGGAGCCTAGCGCCATAGCTGCTGCTTCAGGCCACAGGATTACGCACACATGTCGGCATGTCGCTGCGATTGCAGGTTGAAGGAGGAGTTCGTCAGCGTCGTGCAGCAGCGCGGCGAGGCGGTGATCAAGGCGCGCAAGCAGTCGAGCTCGCTGTCCGCCGCCAGCGCGGCCTGCGATCACATGAGAGACTGGATCCTTGGCACCCCCAAGGTCCAAGACATGCTTTTTTTTTTCATCATCCAAGCTCGTTTGAACTTTACCTCTACTCCTATATGTTTGTCAGTGAAGGAGTATCATTTTGGTCTGCAGGGCACGTGGGTGTCTATGGGCGTGTACTCTGACGGGAGCTATGGCGTTCCCGAGGGCATCTTCTACTCGTTCCCGGTGACATGCGACAAGGGAGAGTGGTCTATCGTGCAGGGTGAGTTCTTATCAATATACTGAAGTTGGTAGCATCGGCAGCACCACGGTTGACCTGTCTGTTGTTCCAGGTCTTGAGGTTGATGACTTTGCACGATCCAAGATGGAGCTTTCGGCGAATGAACTCGATGAAGAGAGGTCCATGGCGTACGAGTTCGTCAGCTCCGAAAGAGATCAGTAGATCTCTTGTGAATACATGAGTCATAATGTAAATGAAAATGGTTATGAGCTTCAGACAATTGTTGCACAACCACCAATAAATAAAACAGAAAACAATGGATTGTTGTATATCCACAAATATTGCTTTGATAAACAGGAACGACTGTCCCTAGTTGATAAATTACATGATCACTTGAGATAAAAAGAAGGAAAGAGGTGGAATGTGGCATGGCGATGGTTATCTACGATCCAGTAACAAGAACACTGCAGTTATCTTCCTAAGGGAACAGAGTACAATAATCACAAAAGATGGGGTAACCATTGTTATTGTACTTGTCCATTTGCCCTTCGGCAGATAATTGTAACTGCAATGAGACTTTACTTGGACAGATGGTCAGGTTATAGAGGCACACCATATTCAAAGAACTAATAATCATGTACGAACAATAATTTACAGGCATGGCACATCACCAGTTGGCTACTCTCCTTGGCGTGCCATCTGCCGAGACATGGCATCTCTACCGAGCCATGTCATCTATTTCTTTGTATATGCACTATGCATCCCTGCCCTGTTAATTCCTCCGTGTTTCTTTCAAAGCAAGCATATGTTTTCCCTACAGCAGCAAGCACGCACTCAAATAGCAGCATCCTCGTGTTGTCTACTGCATTTGCGATGTCCGGTTTTCATGTTGTGACCGATATGTTCCCAGGTTTTCTTAAACAGATGCAAGATGATGGAAACTCATGGAAGTCATCCTGTCTTGGTCTGATATCATCCGGCTCACCCATAAGACCCCTCTGAATTTTCTGTACCTTCCGTGAAAAGGTATCCCAGCCCAACTGATTCCGTGTCTGAAATAGTACATTGAGTTTCTTTGCATTCGGGCGAATAGTTCTCTTGTGGCCCATGTATCGCCTACACATTTGATGGAGAGTAGATGAGCGAAAAATAGCATATTAGAAAACAATAAGAGAGCATAGATAAACTGTTCGGAGATACAAATTAACCAAAAAATAGTAAAAAATAAATAAAACAAAGGCACTTTGACGGTGTGTATAGAGCCTCATGTTCTTTCATGGCAATCCAATATATTCAGCAGATGTATACTCCTTCCGTCCCAAAATAAATCAACTTTCGGAGTTATCCTAAGTCAAACTATTTTAAGTTTGAGCAAATTAGTAGAAAAAAGCACCAATATTTATAAGACCAATATTTATAAGACCAAATTAGTATCACTAGATACAGATAATTAAATATATTTTCATAATGTACTATTTGGTGTCATAGATGTTATTCTTTCCTATAAAATTGGTCAAACTTATTTGGGACGGAGGGAGTAGTTCAGAATATCCAAAGCATATGCAGAAAAAGAGGGGCACATACCTCCGGCCAGCTAAAACTTTGGCCATGTTACCATTATTATTTGTAACAAAGACATCACTCTCATCACAAACAACGAAGTCAATTGCAGCCAGCCGTGAAGAAAAAGGAAGGAAGGGATTCAAATCATCCCCAGCAAGCTTCTCCTTAGTGTAGAAATTTGGGAAAAGTTTCCTAAGAGGTTGGAGAGTTTCATCTCCACCATATATTTCTCCAGAAGCAACAAACAGAAGTGTATCATTGCCAAAACCAAGAGCTCGGAGCATTAACCCGACTTCATGAGGAGTCAGTGGGCATTTCCCCCTGCTGCGTTCATCTTCAGCACTCAACTCCTGTTATGAATCAATGTAAAATCAACCCATCACTCAAAACTTAAATCTGGTGACACAATCTGACAACCAATCATTTGAACTTTAACATCTAGAATGATGAATGTGTGATTATATAACTTGATGCATTTTTAGGACATATAAGAAAGACATTGGTCACACTACATAACAAGCAAAAGGAAATAAAATTGAAAAAAAAAATTATATGCCGATGGCAGACTAGTATTTGCAGAATATACCATAGGGAAATCTCACCGAGTTTCAAGAGTCTTACAGGTAATGTATCCCATCGTTTCCTAATTTCACCCAATTCCTTTCTTTCTTTTTCACCGCCACCGTAGTAACAGCCAGAAAATGCAAGCATGTCAGGTTCAAACCTGATGAACAAGTAACAGTTATGCTTGAAAATTTGTACTTTCATGGTTAATCATAACTTGAATTATCAAAAGCCACATTGCATTATCATAAACAACCAGAGTTTACCTCAAATGAATGGCGACATATCGTGTGTTCATGAGTCTCAGCTTTTGAACAAGTTTATGACCCATGGCGTGTATAGAACTCGTAAATTTTAAAGCATGAAAATTTACTCGGCAACGCAACTTTTGCAAATCTTCATCAAGATCGCTAGTGAGCCTATAATCAAACTTTGTTAATTGCAAAGCCTGCAAAGATTAAGACTGTTCAGTCAATAGGGAAGTATGTCTAGTTTTCATTTGTCTACAGCCACTTGACACGAGATTTTTATTTATGATGAATACACATAACAAATCTCTTCAAAAGGAAATTATAATATATGCTCGTGTTCAACCAAAAGGGCCACAACGGAACCATGCAACAGATAAACTATTGTATATAATGAACTGTTCATCTTAACACCCACCCATCCAAAATATTGTAATCAAACACGACACTTAAAATAAACAAATTGATAAGTAAGACGATAATTGACATGTTTTCCTTGCACATGATATATCACTACAAAGACAGGCAGACAGCAAACTAGGAAGAAAAAACAAGAAGTATAACTATCGAAACAATATGCAACATAAGTTTCCAGGCCATTACACAGGTTTGGCAGATTACTTACTCGCCTTCGCATGAGTATTGGCAAAACTTCATCCATGTAAAACTCAGGCATTGATTTCCTAGGTGCACGCATGGTCCACGGTAGTTTATCCATTGACAACATTACTTCATAAGGGATCCTTTTGACAATAGTTACATCCTTTGATAGGTACGAAATGAACCACTCCACGTCAAAAATGTCAGAGAAGTCACTGCATTCGAAATTTGAAGTCAAGCCATTTTGGAACAGTAACATTCAGACAACGTCCTGTAATTTCTAGTTCTCAATTCACCTGTCGTCTTTCCAGAATGAGTGGTGGTCTAACTCAGGTACAACAAGTGTGGCATTCAAAATCCAGGCAACTACAACAGCATCTGTTATCTGCAAACTGAACATCATAAAGGTAACACAAGGGATGATAGAAACAAAGCAACCAGATGTTGGAAGACAATCATACCCCTATGCGCTGTTGATTCAGGCCCCCGCTAGTTGCAATCAACAAGTAACCAGTGGAACTATTCTCTGGCACAGCAGCTGAAAGATGAACATGGAAAACTAGATTCTCATTTTTTTCCACAATTTTAGTTCAAGAGAGGAAGTGAGTAACTATACAAACTAACATCTGAAATCTGCGCTTCTCCCACTGCATCCGTAGTACATGCTGGAATACTTGGATTCCCAAATATCAATAGGTTCGTAGTTTCTATGCTGCACATTTTCAGGATTGTAAATGGTCAATCGGTATTCGGTAATAGCCAAGGAAGACGAGATAATATTCAGATTATAAAGTGTGAAAAACAGTACAGGCAGAACTTGCGAAAGATGGTAACAGAGAACATTTAATTAAGGCACACACACACACACACACAAAAAAAAAAAGAATTTCAACGATGTTCCTGGTGAAACTTCACATTGCCAGAAAATACTAAACTCTTGCACTCAATTTCTCAAAATGTCCCCAAGTCCTAACGATGTGGCAGAACTTTCTTCTTCCAATTCTATCAGGCTATAACACGCAAGAGACCAAACAACGACAAAATTTCGTGGAATTAGACAGTGGAGCAGTTAAGTCTCCAACAAATTACCTGCTTGGATCGCCATCGACTCCGGATCCGCGCCCAGTCAGCGTCAGTGACCACGTGTCCCGTAAAGAGGGACACGAGCCCTAGAACGAACAGCGCAGTTCCAAGGAACACCGGAGAACGCGGCGCCTTCCTCGCTGCCCTCGGCGAGGAGGCGCCGCCGCCGCCGCCGCCGGAGTAGTACGATTTGGCTGCCGCGTCAGGCTTCCTCCCCATGACGCACCGCACCAGCTCGAGCGCCTAGAGCACAAAATCTCGGCCTTCAACGCCCACCCTCTCTTCAGGGCCGCTGGCGCCGGCGTGCTAGCCACCCGCGCTAGATCGTGGAGGAGCAGACGTCCATGGCGACGGGAGGAGGAGGCAGGCGTGTCCGCGTGTGAACGCGACCGGGGTCTGGACAGTGGAGTGTGACGATGCCACAAACCGTACGTAGGCGGGCTGGGCTGAGTTTTATTAATGGGCCGTCAGTTAGTTGGTCCACAGTCCGCTTGGCCCGTCGTGGTTCTTTCTACATGGGCCTCCCCGTTCGATACCTGAATGAGGCCCATATTGACACCTAGACTAACGGGCCGGAGAACGTGAGAGACAGGCATCAAGCTTGCACCCGGCGCTATCCAGGGCTGGTCTTGTTCAGTTTTGAATATCAAGTTTGTTCACCTCATCAAGATCTACAATTGTTATTTTGGTCAACTTTTCATTTGAGATAGTTTGGACGGTTCAAATTTATGATTTTTAAATTTCGATGCTTACAAACTAGTTTTCGGAACCCTAGATTGTCTCAAATTGAAAAGTTTTGAATACCAAGTTTGTTCAAACTCATCAAGATCTCTGATCCTTATATAGGTTATTTTTTCATTTGAGAAAGTTTGAACAAAATGTAGTTCAAATTTCACAAGTGTGTGACATAGTTTCAGAAAGTCTATATGAGATTCAAGAATTTGTGACTAGTGTTTGATAAAACTTTCTCAAATGGGAAAATGAGCTATGTAACAATTGTAGATCTTGCTGAGATGATCAAACTTGGTATTCAGATTTTTTCATCTGAGGTCATTTAGTATCTCATTTGAGCAAGTTTGACCAAGTTAAATTTGGTCAAATGAAAAAACAACACTTTGACTCTAGTATTATAAACTCTAAAAGACTTCAAATTGAAAAGTTTTGAATACCAAGTTTGTTCAACTCATCAAGATCTACAATTGTTGTTTTGGTCAACTTTCCATTTGAGATAGTTTGGATGGTTCAAATTTGTGATTTTTAAATTTCGATGTTTACAAACTAGTTTTCGGAACCCTAGATTTTCTCAAATTGAAAAGTTTTGAATACCAAATTTGTTCATCTCATCAAGATCTACAATCCTTATATAAGCCATTTTTTCATTTGAGAAAGTTTGAACAAAATATAGTTCAAATTTCACAAATGTGTGACATAGTTTCAGAAAAGTCTATATGAGATTCAAGAATTTGTGACTAGTGTTTGATAAAACTTTCTCAAATGAAAAAATGAGCTATGTAACAATTGTAGATCTTGCTGAGATGATCAAACTTGGTATTCAGAGTTTTTTCATCTGAAGTCATTTAGTGTCTCATTTGAGCAAGTTTGACAAACTTGGTCAAATGAAAAAACAACACTTTGACTCTAGTATTATGAACTCTAAATGACTTCAAATTGAAAAGTTTTGAATACCAAGTTTGTTCAACTCATCAAGATCTACAATTGTTGTTTTGGTCAACTTTCCATTTAAGATAGTTTGGATGGTTCAAATTTGTGATTTTTAAATTTTAACGCCTATAAACTAGTTTTCCATTTGAGAAAGTTTGGACGGTTTAAATTTTGAAGCACTAAATGATTTCAAACGAAAAAGTTGTAAACAACAAAGTTTCATAATTTTTTGAGATCTACAATTTTTATTTTGATCATTTCTCCATCCAAGGTCGTTTGAATAATATCCGGATAATATCCGTTTTTAAATATCCGGATATATCCGATACTTAACCGGATTATCCGATATCCGCCGGATATCGATGATATTACATCCGTATTTGATATCCGCCTAAGATATCCGTTTTAGTATCCGTATCCGAAAAAAATTATGGATATCCGAGTAACTATCCAGATAAGTGTTCATATTTGTTCGGTCGAACGGACGGTCGAATAAATATCCGTACCGTTTTCATCCATAGTGCCGACAGTGCAAGTAATTCGACCTGTTTTCTGGGAAAAAAGAAGAAGAAAAGAAACGAATTCCACCTTGTGTCCACGGTACCAGTACCTCGCCGCACCTCTCAAGTTGATTTGGTACCATCACCGTTCACCGGAGGACAGCATCACTGTTCCCGATCATCGATGACACCCATGTGACATGTGTCCCTGCCACGGCTGGTGACCATAACAACCAACAGGACAAAGGGGTCGAGTCGAGGTCGAGGCACTGCAAGTAGTTACTAGCTGGCTTATCAGCTAGAATCTACAGCCAGCTTATCAGCTAGAATCCACAGTATTTTTCTCTCATAACAAAACAGCTTCAGCCGGCTTTAATAGCGGCCCAACAGACCCACTGACTGCTCCACCACGGCGCCCGGCCGGCCAAACCACCCGGCAGGGAAAACAGCACTAGAGCAGGCAGGCTCACGCTAACCTACCAAACGAACAGCTCGACTACTCCTCACTCGACCATCCCTCCCAAACGACAGCGGCAATCATCCAGCCAGCGCACCCTTGTCACGGGGTGTCAGCGGGAATTGAAAACGAGCGCTGCACCTGCACCTGCACCTACACTTGGGCTGCATGCATGCCGGCCCGGTTGGCAGTACGTACAGGATACGAGCACGGGCACGGCTTGCCAAGCACGTACTACTACTAGTACACTCGTACAGGCAGCAGGGTACTGGGTACAACTAGCCAGCCCCGTCGCCGAGCCAGCAGCGTCCGCAGGGAACTGCGCATGCCAGGAAGCCGCCAAAATAGGGGTACCCGTACGTATCTCCCCCAACGCCCAACACGGAGATATAAATATTATTTCCCCCAAAGCGCAGACATACCCCCCATTTCCCCGCCAATCGGGCCCATGGCCCGCGCTGTAGCTGACACTGACAACTGGACCGCGCCGTACGGGCCCCGCCGGCCGGCCGGCCTGCGGCGTGCGCGTACGCCCGGCCTGCCCCCCGCGCCAGGCTTTTTTCCCACTGCGCGGTCGAGTCGCTGTGCGACACTAACCCTTGACAGGTGGGACACAGTAACTCCTGGTCCCACGGGGCAGCGGGTGTGCTCTGCAGTGGATTTTGGTACGCGATGCACAAAATCTTTTGTGGCGTCTGGTTCCGGATATGGGATCTTTCAAGCAAGTGGCAGAGCCGCTTGTTTTGTAACCGTTACCTAGCTAGATCTAATACAATGACAATTGGGACCCACGTATCGGACTCCACGCATTTGTGTATGGCCTGAGTTCTGAGGGATGGAGCGGGGCGTATAGTCACACAGCGCGCAGCCTTTAAATGGGCGTGGCAGTGATGCCACGCACAGCAGCCGCGGGTCCCGCCTCGGATTGAACCCCTCAATGACACATCTCCATGTGGCCGCGGCCCACGGTCACGAGACTGGCTCGTGGCCCCACCACCGCCTGCACGGCTCCTGCCCGCTAGCTGTCTCAGTAGTGCCTGACGGGAGATCCCACATGTCAGTACAGGCGCTAGCTCCATGCTCCCCACCCCGAGTCACCACCACCCATTCGCCTGCCTGGCTGAGTGGCTGCCTGCTCCTGTCCGGGAGGCTCGCCTCGCTTCCCGATTGCTTTATATGGGGTGCCACGCCACGCCAGTGTGGGTAGCATACCAGCTGTACTTGCAGCAGCAGCCGCAACCGCCGCCGCCGCCGCCGCTCTTGCCCCTTTGCCTTGCCACACCGTTATTGCCGGGCGCGCTAGCTTGTCGTGAGTCCTGCCTGCGGAACGACGACGCGGCAGCACGTAGTAGCTAGCTATGGAAGGGAACGGTGGCGCGGGCGGCGGTAGCGGAAGCGCGGCACCGCCCTGGGATCTCGCCATGCACTGGGCTCCCTCCACCGGCTCGTCCTACCCGCAGCAGCCCTTGGCGCTGCGCCCAGGCGTCATGCCCAGCCAGCTCCAGCCGCTGCACCAGCAGCAGCAGCCGCAGCACGAGCTGACCTGCCTCAAGCTGGGGAAGCGGCCCGCCTGCTGCTGGGCCGGGGCGGCGGGCAACCAAGTGGTGGCGCAGGCTGGCGCGGGCCTGCCGCATGTCCACGGCAATGGCGGCGCCGCCGCTGGTGGTGGCGCGAGCGGGACACCTGCTGAGGGTAAGAGGAAGGAGAAGGCGGCGGCGCCGGCCGCGGCGGGCGTGCCGAGGTGCCAGGTGGAGGGGTGCCACGTGGCGCTGGCGGACGCCAAGGACTACCACCGGCGGCACAAGGTGTGCGAGGCGCACTCCAAGGCGCCCCGGGTCGTCGTGCTCGGCGCCGAGCAGCGCTTCTGCCAGCAGTGCAGCCGGTCGGTACATTAATTTTGCTCGACTATATACGTACTCCATTGTCCATGAAAGGTAGTATTAGGAGTTGCAGCAACCTTTGAATTGAATTGATAATAAGTAACATGCGCGAAACGACGTCCCTTGTTGTGTGTTTCTGGCTGCACGTGCAGGTTCCACGCGATCTCGGAGTTCGATGACGCAAAGCGGAGCTGCCGGCGGCGGCTGGCCGGGCACAACGAGCGGCGGCGGAAGAGCAACGCCAGCGAGGCCATGGCCAGAGGCGTCGCGCACCCACACGGTACGTGTACGTCCGTCCGTCTGTCAGTCCGTCGTCGTACCCGGCGTACTCCGATCTGGATGCTTTGTGTCCAGGATGTGATAATTAAGTTGGGCAGGGACCAGCGGCAGTAAGACCACAGCCACACGATGTACATTCATTCTGATTTTGTCGCGAGAGGAAATACTATTTCGACTAAAAAATAAAATAAAAAATAGATTATAAGAGAAACGAACACGGTCGATATCGATAGCTAGAGGACTGTAGTTAAAAAAAAACTCGCAGCGGGTTGTTAGTTTGATGCCGGGAAACATGGAGAGATAGCTGCTGCTGGTGCAGGCAAGGCACGAAAGGCTAGTCCTCGGAATGTGAGACGTGCAAAGCCCGTTAGGGCACGGATTTTTACGCGTGCCTTTACGTGCACCTGCGGCCTGCGGCCTGCTAGACTGGTGGTGTCTGGTGTCCGATGCGTGGGTATAGGCCGACCGTGCTATGATCACTTCACGGTAGAACGTCTCACAGTGGGAAAAATTTCAGTCACAGTAGAACGTCTCGCAGTGGAAAAAAAATCAGTCGGGACTGTTCAAATGCAACAGCTACGGCGCCGTGGGTTCACGGTTGGTGTTAATACCTAAACATCCGATGTACTTCCTCTGTCTCAGAATATAAGACGTAACAAAGACAAGAAATAAATTTAATTTTCTCTCAAAACTAGTATTACTGAATCGATATATGTGTCTAAAGAGAGCACGTTTTATATTATGAGATTTGAACAAAAAAGTGGTTATGCCTTATATATTAGGACGTAGTACTAAGATAGAGCTATACATAAATTTAGAAGAAATAGTTAGAAAAGAAGTTATTCTACATTATACAAAAAGTAGCCTTCATTGAAGTCTTTAATTCTGTAGGTTTCGGTGGTTGCTGCTGCTGTAGGTTTCGCTTTTCCCCCTCTCTTCAAACACTATAACGGCATGCAGCGGCTGCCGTGCCGGCTGCAGCAGCCAGCATGCTCATACGCGTACGTAGTTCGGTAGGTGTACGTACCGCTGGTATTTTGCGCGATGGTTTATGCGTGTACTGCTACGTACGAGGAGTTATGTTGCGTCTAGGTACGTAGGCTAGTACGCGTACGTACGTACGTATAGGAACAAGAACGGCCAAACTTGGCACAGCGTATCTACAGTGCACAGTACTCTGCTACTCCTGTGCGAACGAATCTAGGACTGAGCGTACGTGTACCAAGGTACTCGATCTATTTCTGCGGCTTGTGCTGACTCTTCTCCTCGACAATTGTTTTTTTTTTCTCTTGCGCCACTACTACTGTTAATAAATCGGTACCTGCGTCTTTAATTTAGTTCAGATTCTTTCAGAACGTCAGACTTGTAACTACTACCCTCTCTCCATCATGAAATAAAAAAAAGCAAACATACACGTACTTTACAATTCAGAGCTTATTATCTTTGATCAGCAATTAATCCAGTCACATGAAAGTTAAGTTTATACTACAAAATCGATTACATAGGTTTAACATTTTAAAATATTTCCTAATGATCAAACTATAATGCAGGAGTGACGGCTTTCGGCCACGGCTTCCTGCAGCCACCGTGCGGCGGCCTCCCGGGGTCCCCGGCTGGTGCTCTCTCTCTTCTGTCATCGGCCAGAGGCGGCACGGCAAGCGCCCCCTGGCTGGTCACGACGCCGGACATCTCCGCGTGCTCCAGCGCGGCGCTCGACGACCTTATCGCCGAGAACCGCGCCGCGCTCCTCTCGTGGCAGTACTTCTCGGACCGCTCGTCGTCGGCGCCCGGCCGGCATTTTGCCTCTTCGTCGACGGCGGGTTGCGCCCTCCCGCCGGTCGATCAGGCAGCAGCCAGCTGGCGCCCGCATCCCCACAGTGGCGGTGGCGGTGGCCGGTACCACGTGGCGCCGCCCAGTGCGTGGCACACGACGCTGGACCTTATGCAGACAGCAAGCTCCGGCGCCGCTCCCACCACCGGCGCGCCGTTCCGGCCAGTGCCGGAGAGGGCGGGCACGAGGCCTCTCGGTAAGACCAAGGATGGCGACGCGTCAGGGTGTAGCTTGGACGCGTGGGCGCCCGCGGGTGGAGCTCGTGTGCTGTGATCGCCAGGTGCAGTCAGCGAGGGTGGTGGCCATTGCGCCTTGCCCTGTAATGCCTGGTGTTGCTGTGCCTGGCTCCGGTGTGCTCCACGTTCCCAAAGGGATGTGTAATCCAGTGTACTTCAGCGTGTGCTTTTGTTAATGGACTGTGTTTTTCAATTTCGCTACGTGGGCTTCTGAAACGAAAGTTGATATATTTTTCTTTCTTGTGATCATGCGAGGACGAGCGACGAAATGCGCACTATCGCTCATGGGTCTCCTAGCGAACTACCATCTTCTTGTATCAATAATGCTGAAGCAAGCAAATCATTATTTTTTTAAACGATCATCTTATTAGAACACCCACCTTTGTAAATGATTTTCGCTTGAACTTATCAGCCTGTCTTATCAGCCATGATACATTGTTTTTCTCACACAATAAATCAGCCAACAATACTTTTCAGCCCGACTTTTCAGCGAAGCGAACAAGGCTATCAAAAGCTATTGTATCTAAAAAGTCAAAATGTGTCAAATAATTTCATTGGAGCGAGGGAGTACTATAAGTTGTTTAGAAAGTCAATGCATACGAGGTGGAACTTTCACTAACAACTTTAGCTATCATATCACAAATAAGAAGGGTTTGTATGCTATGAAAATAACTTTTATCATGAATATAATCCAACTAATATTTCACATATTTATTGAAGGTCAGAGTTGAAAATTTGACTGACATCAATCCAAAAACAACTTACTCCGGCATGTCTTACTGATGTTCTTAAATTGATTGACATGAACCCTCTATTTAATTTGGTGTAGATGTATGCATGCTTGTATTAAAAAAATGACTGACATGAACCCTCTGTAATCCCCGCAAAAAAAAAGAACCCTCTGTAATCCCTCATGATTTGAGCATCACTAACAGAGTTCAGATCCAGAAAAAAATGAAGTTATGAGAATTAGATCACCAAAAGGGGACACAAGAATGACATGCTTTTTCTCCACTTTAATTTTTGAATTTCCCCCTCCGATTTAGATTTAGATACTGCACAACTTCTGGTACAGATTTAAAAACCTATGCAATATACTAACTCGTGAGTATCATAAAATACAGTTAAATAATGAATAATTCATCAAATTCATTAAGAGAGAATGAGTGGACGACAATGTGGTCTTCCTTTTAGTAGGGCTCATGGGAAGAACGAACGCCCGTGGCGTGCACCAGTATGTAGTTATGGCACACGATTGTAGGCTCTTAGCTTAAAGAAGTTGTAAAAGTCTACATAATATCCACTATGATTGTGTCAGATTGAAGTACCACTACAGTGTGGCACTGCGGCTAATAAGCGATGTGACAACAACCTACAACCTCGCTAGACAATCTAATCTTGGTCTAGCTTACGATCCTATCTTTTCCAGAAAGCACTTTTAAGTACTGTCAGGACGCAAGGCCCCAAACAGCCCATGACTCTAAAAAGTTTAAGCAACACGTCCCAGTACCCCTCCGTCTATTCATATTCATAGCTAAAATGTCATTTATTTTTGGATGGAGAGAGTAGGCATGACCAATTATAAATAATTGTTATTTATAAGAATAAGTTGCTTATTTATGTATTGTGACACGAATACTCACAGTTAATGCCGCTCTATGAAATCATCTAGAACTTGATCAATGGCCACGTCTTGTCTTTGAAAATGGATTTTAGGGTAAGGTCTTTAATTTTATTTTGTGAGACGGCCTTTTTATATAAATCACATGTAAAACAAGTCCTTGCCCATTAAAAATAACCCTAAAACCTCAACAACCGCCGTCATCCTCCCTTTTCTTCCACAACTCTTAGGGCCTGTTTGGATCTTAGTCTAAAGTTTAGTTGGCTAAAGTTAAGAAATAAAACTTTAGACCGCCTTTGCTCACTTGTTTGGTCTAAAGTTTTTGTGAGGTTAGCTAAACATTAGACAACAGTATAGACATTCTCTTTGGAGCATCAAGAGCTAAAGTGATCTAAAGTTTAGTGCAAAACTTTATACAGTGAGATCCAAGAGCCTTATATGATGTCACACAACGTCCATCGCCCCCTCTTCCTCTCCCTCACCCAAATCCGATCCAATGCACACTTTGCTGCATGTGTCGCTGCCTTCGAAGATGCCATGGTTATTGTCATTCATGTTGGTGTTGGCGCCATTGCTGAGGAGGCAGAGGTGGATCAGAGGATGAGGTGATGACACCCCTTCTTCTCCGCACCTAGTGGACTCCTAGCTCTCAACCCCGGCCCCCTCCCATTCGCATAAGGGTGGAGCACCCGACACCTAGCTCCTTTTCTCTCCTCTAGGTGTAGCTGGCCAGCATGGCAGATCCAATATGGATGCTTGGGTATTCCCCTAGATAAAACATTATGTATATATTAATTATACACCACTATTACAGAAACAATTTTCTAAGGCGTCTCCTTTTTACTAGAGGTGATTGCATACCTAGCTCTAGAAATCATTGATTTATAAAGACCTTTGAATAGAGGCGGTTGGGGGGCCGTATCTACAAATTTTTTCTCGTTGCCTCTACAAAGCATTTTCATAGTAGTGCACATTTATATTTGTTAGTTGGCCTTTGTTTTCTTCATTTCTTGTCATTCACTTATCAAAAACCATGGCCTAGAGCCCCTCCACGCCACACTCTAATAGGACTTTGTTGGCCCATCTGAATTGCCATTCGCCAACTAGCCTACTAGCTAGGGTCTTCCTTAGGGTACATCTACGTCGTGTGCATCCATCACCCTTTCCCCACCCCTAATCCTCTTGTCTCTCCCAAGTCCTAATCCCCATAGGAACCTTAGGCTAGTCCCCAGCCACACCAACACACGCGGGCATGACAATGCGATGGTGTGTAATTAGTGGTAGATCGACTACTTTGGTTTGGGAATACCCAACTCTGAGATCCTAAATCCACCACTGGTGCCCAAGACTAAGGTGTAGTATGCGCTAGTGTGGCCATGGCCGAGGATGTAAGATCTAGGTAGTTACTACACGAAGTTCACTCTAGAGTATATGAAGTTTCTGTAATAACTGATGTGTAGCATGCATGGAACGCTTTCTTAGGCTAATTTTGTATCTGTTTTGTACAATTGATTCATAACAAAGGTAAGTTATTAGTAGTCCTCTCTTTGTAGATCAATTGGTCGTGAAACTGATGTGGAGCAAATTTATAAATTTAAGACTCTAGCTATCGCTACTCCTCTCTTCTGTTTTTTAGAACAAATTAAATGCGAAGATAATTGCAGTGTGACTCGAGATGACTAGTGAATCTGTAAATATATAGTGTGAATCCTGTTTTTTTTTCTTCTACACCAACTGTGCCATCATGCACTAAATAGCATTGCTAAGGACATGTTATTATGCATAACGGCACGTAACATGAGCCGGTAGGGATACTCTATTATTCCTACTCGCATATACTATTTGTGATGACATTGACGCTGCCATGACCATGAATACCATCTATTTTGCTCTTGTATTGACGGTCTAATAACGGGCATGGATGGGGTCATCAGGGGTGTGGCACAAATGAGGCCTTACAAGGCTCTCTTTGTTCCGGCTTCAGCTCCTCCTAGGCCTAGCAATAAGCAATTCTCTATCCACCTCAAAAATAAAATACCAAAGATGAGAAGCTAGTGCATGTAGTGAACCTGGTTATTTGAAACAGATTTTACTGGCTCATGCTATAGTTAAATTAACTAATGCTCTGCTGCTTAATATCAATAACAGAAACTCACGTATACGTGTACATGTACTCTAAGCTGGCCATATCCTAGTGATGATGCAAGATGAAGCAAACTCTCTGGCCAGATCGTGATCAATTGAAGAACAATCTATTCTTCTCAAGTTTCACCGCACCGAATCAATCACTAGAAATAAACAAATGAACTTTTTTTTTTGGTAAATAGTAATTGTAACCGTAAAATTCCAGCGAATTTGAGCTCATATGTACCCCTACAACAGGTCATGATCGCTTTGCTAAAAAACCATAGCTGAAAATATTGTTCGCTGATTTATTGTGCAAGACAACCGAATATAGCCACAGTTATGAGAATAGTTCTCACAATCAATACTCACTGGTGGTCACTACTGACGAAGCCACGTACTATATGATCGAGCAAGTAATGCACCTAGCTAGCTAGCTACATATATAGTGCTAGTAGATGCATGGCAGAGCTGGGTAGTACTACAGGCCAGTGGCCAGAGGCCTGGGGAAGAAAGAACAAAGCATGAACGACCGGAGCACTGCAAGAGAAACTTGACCCCCAGTGTCCAGACCGGAGCCCGTGTTTAGCGCGTGTTTAGTTGCTACCCAAAATCTAAAAAAGTGCTACAGTATCTATCACATCGAATCTTGCGATACGTGCATGAAGCATTAAATGTAGACAAAAAAAAAACTAATTGTACAGTTTAGTTGGAAATTGCGAGACGAACGTTTTGAGCCTAATTAGTCCACGATTGAACACTATTTGCCAAATAAAAACGAACGTGCTACAGTAGCCCGAATTCCCAAATTCAGAGAACTAAACACGCTCTTAGTTTCAAAAAAAGTTTCAAAAAAGTGCTACAGTATCCATCACATCGAATCTTACGATACGTGCATGGAGCATTAAATGTAGACAAAAAAAAACTAATTACACAGTTTTGTTAGAAATCGTGAGACGAACGTTTTGAGCCTAATTAGTCCATGATTGAATACTAATTGCTAAACAAAAACAAAGTGCTACAGTAGCCAAATTCCAACTTTTCAACCAACTAAACACGGGCTGAGCATGTGACGAGCGTGCCACTTAAGTTACCAAGGACACATCACCTCCGTGCATGCATTCACACACCACAGTCCACAGGAGAGATACACATACACAGTGTACTCCAAGACTTGTACTGGCCGTAGCAATATAGAAAAGGTAGATTAATTTTCTCTTCAATGCAATACTGGCCCCTGCAATGCCTTGGGTTCGGCTGGCCCGGTTTCATTTGATTCTGCTACAGGTTGAGGTGATCCCATACCCTATCAAATGATGGTATCAAGAGCTTCATCAAGAAAAAAGCTCAAGCGTTGTCTGTGACCAGCAATGACGACGTTTTTGGCGCCACGCTCTCCCCTGGAGCGTTACCGTGAGGTCACTTGGCTCCTAGGGTTTAGTTGAAAAACATCGATTCCCTGTTTGGCATTGACGGTATTTGTGGATGTCATATCCCTCCTTTGACAGTCTCCCTCTCTCTCAAGCTCTTCATTTGTTTTCTATGGCATACTTGTAGTAGTTATTGAGAACACCCTCCCTCTCTCAAGCTCTTCGTTTGTTTTCTATGGCATACTTAGTAGTGTCTAGCTGCTGATGCTTTGATGGTATATATAGCGGGGTTGTGTTTGTTGTGGTGGCTGTCATGCTGTCGCATATACCGTGAGTATTTTTTTTTGTATATGTTGTTGTACATTGCTCTCTTGTCTATACAAGGCGATTTCTCGCCTATGGCTTTCGAAAATAAACTTCGATAGTACGCCAGTTTTAAGTTCTGTGCTGCTATTAAACCATTGGTGTACCACCTATGCTGTTCCATGTTTGTCAAAATTAATAATCATGTACTCCTAACGGCCAGCTTGCAGTTGCCCTGAAAGAGTGATCAAGAAAGGTCTTGTTGCTTGTTAGAAGGACTTGGTCCTACACTTCTACTAGGAAGTAGGAACAAGCAGCTATGAAGGAAAGACTTTCATCAGAGAAGAGACGAGCTGGCGAAAGAAACCTAGTAGCTATCAACAAAGGCCACACTGTCTGGTCTTTTTTGCTACATGACACCTAAAAATGGCCAGGCGTAGTACAGGTGCACGGTAGGGACAGTGCTACTACTGTGGGCGAGCACTACAGCTTGCTTTGGTCCTGGCCATAAGCTGCTGCCTGCATTATGCATTAACCCCCTCCTGCCCTAATCCTCAGCTCGCTCGCTCCTTTCCAAAATAAAGCACCTACACTACACTGTTCATGCGAGAGCAGATGTGTGAATCTTCTAGGATTGGAATCAACGAGAGGCATGCAGGGAGCAAAAACATATACTGTAGTGTTATTGGTTTTAGGTCTCAGGAAGTCAGGATGAGAATAGTACTAGATCTCTTTTTTTTATTACGGTACGGTGGACACTGCATTGTTTGGTTCGTTGCGCCCTGAAAGATTTGGCATCCGTTCGAGGCAGGCCAGGCATCAGAGAGGGGGCTACTAGACCTCAGCCACAAGCGGAGGAGATGGCTGGGCCTGAGGTTTGTGGAGCATGTCCCTGTCGGCCACTACGGTCTTCGTGTACGGCTGGTTGACCCCTACATCAACATGGCTCGGCTTGGCAGCATGCAACGTGATGGCCACTGGCCACCACCACAGGCCACGGCACACTCTCTCCCCCCCACCCCGCCCCCCTCCTTGAGTTCCCCAAATCACATGTACGATCGATCGAGATCAGGTACTACAACATGCATGCATGGCATATATATATACATACATATAATGGATTAGTGGTACTCCTAGAAATGCTTCTTTTTTTTCTTAATAACTGGATGATATAGTTCATGACAAATGCATAGTTTGAGGGGTGGGAACGGAGAAGCTAAGACCCCAGAGAAGGAAACTACATACATGCGGTCAAACGTATGGTAAATTGGTTACCAGCAAACACCCCAAATAAAACCACTGCCGGCTGCCGGTCGGTTAGAGTCGTACTTAATACTACTGGGTCCGTCGTGAACTTGATCTGCTATTAGCTAGGATCTTCAGTTCTTCACCAAGCAAGATTGTGAGGCCCATGCCCTTGATGACCTAGCTATATAGTATATCTAGTCAACTACTCACACAAGACGTCCTTGAGCAGCTTGTACCTGCGGCCGGCCGCCCTGGTCGTCGCCCGCCGCCCAGCCAGCTTGGCCTGGTCGCCGCCGCTGGCCTTGCCGGCGCCCCTGCCGCCGGAGCTCGTGGTGGTCGACGACTCCTGGCTCCCGGTGGCGGCGGCGTGCTGCTTCCCGGCCGGAGACGAGGACGACCACCTCGCCTTCCCGCCGGCCACGTCGCTGAGGCACCAGTCGCACATGTAGGAGCCGGCCGAGGCCGGTGCGCTGTCGCCGTAGTAGTTGATGCAGTACCTGCATGCATGTCGCCATGGCACCACCGCACCAGTGGTGTGCATGTGTATAAGGACAAGAACAGTACTAGTACACTACACATAGGATGTGTTTAGTTGGGTGAAATTTGGGAATTTGGCTACCGTAGCATTTTCGTTTTTATTTGACAATTAGTGTTTAATCATGAACTAATTAGGCTAAAAACGTTCGTCTCGCGATTTCCGACCAAACTGTGTAATTAGTTTTTTTTTCGTCTATATCTAATGCTCCATGCACGTATCGCAAGATTCGATGTGATGGCTACTGTAGCACTTTTTGATAATTTGGTTTTGAAACTAAACGTGGCCATAGGAGCATATACGAAGAAGAAAGTGGCAGAAGGGATGCAAGGAGCTCTTTATGATATACTACTAGTACTACTCATATATGAAGAGGATGGAGCTGGGGAAGAAGAGGCTGGACGCAAATAAAAAGAAGTATATATACGTACGAGTGCTGGAAGCGGTGGCGGCAGCGCGCGCAGCGGAAGAGCTTCTCGGGGAAGCCGACGTCGCCGCACATGGAGCAGACCGTGGCTGTGGCGGCGGTGCCGGACATGGTGGACAGAGTCGTGGCCTGGAGGAAGCGAGAGAGGAGGAGACAGGAGCGAGGAGTGGTGAGGATGTGGCTGAATCTGAATGAGAAGGGTAGGAGTGATGTGGTGGAAAGGCAGGAGGAGGGAGGAGGGGGCCGCGGGGTGCAGTGGTGTTAAATAAATACGAAAGTGGGATAGGGACGCGTACCTGCAGTGCAGTGCAGTGCATGTAAAGAAACGGAAAAAGGGATGAGGGACAGTGCCGCAGTGGCAGAAGACACGGCGGCAACCTTAACTCACGACCGGCGAATGGAAAGGCTACGCGTCGATCGATCTCACTCTCACCGTCTCACGGTCACAGCGGCCCGGCCGGGATAAAAATCTTGGGGCCGTTGTCGATCGGTTCCGCGCTCTGTGTCCTGCAAGTCGGTGTGCTTGTGGGTGTGCCTGTGTGGTAGTACTACTAACTAGCTCGCTCTAGCTCATCCATTCACGCGATGTTGCATGCGTCCAGTACAGAAAAAACATTCGATCGATTTTGAGAGACAACTACTGAATGTACGGCGAGAAACACAGCCGATGATCAGTGTTGCATGCACGAAACCCTTGTAGTCTGTAGTCAATGGACTGCTATTAGCCCAAGCAAGTCTGCTCTAGACCACTGTTAGATGGGAATACGGGACTAGTATCTACCTGCAAATTGAAGTGATGACGCTTTAACACACAAGTTATCGCGCTAGCTAGACTTGGAGACAAACAAAGATTACGCATTGCATGGTCCTGATGACATGCATGCTTTTTGCATGTGTATTACTCCGTATATTTTTCGAAGTGAAAGCGTCGATGAACTATGTATTCGCCTCCACTTTTCCGTCGATCGGTCCCTGACGGAGACACGATACAGTATATACTCCGTACATATACTTCCTCTCATCAAAAACAGAGAAAGAGGGAGAATATACACTAGCTACTCCATCTAGTAGACGAGATGCGGATCCGTTGGTGTGGCAAGCTGTGTGCGCGGCGCCGTCAGGTGTAGTGCCTGCAGAGAGCAAAACTGCCGCGTGCCTCCGATCCGATCCGCTTGCTCCTCCTCGCCCTTTCGGTGCAAAATCCTGTACAGAAAATTGATGGCAGATAGATCTTCCGTGCGGTGCGTGCATGGGTTTTGGGGGTGGGGGGCAGCTGTGGTATTGTAGCCCGGCCGATCATCCTGCGTGTCGCTTGAGGCCGGTCACACATGTGACAACGACGTAGCTGCACATGAATGATCATTATTGATCCTGATGTTACACAAGCGGAGGAGCTACTACCCTACTAGCAGAGGGTGTGTACGTGGTCGGCCACAAGGCCGGCCCATAACCAGGTAGGACAGACGATATAATGCACTGCGACGACTTCGCGAGTGCGAGGCGAGCCGTTGTGGCGGGCGCTGCAGCTGGACGAAACAAGTTCTCCCTCCGTTCAAAAAAAAAAAAAATCTGCATTTCAAATGATTCAATGTTTGATCAAAGTTATAATGTAGTATTGATAACACAAAATAAGTATCATTAAATTAGTTATAGGACACTACTTCAGAGTATCACTATCTGAAAGTGAACCTGCGGAGGAAAAGGGGCAGCGACGATGGGGTTTTCCTATCAATGACGGTTGCCCTAACCCGACAACGATGTTACATTCCTTTACTACCAAATCACAGGTACAAGAGTATTTGATACAAATTGGGAAGAACAAGAGGGAATGTAGACTAGAAATAGCAGGGATTAGAGAGGGATAGCAAGAACACCTACGGGGAACTCGGACGGTAGGAGGACGAAGGTACTATTCTACCTGCAGTTTTGAACGCCATCCTTGCTATTCTACCTGGAGTCCTCTTCAGCCCAGCTCACTTAGGTAGCCCGGTCTTGGCCCACACGGACACATGGCAGCCCATATACCATAACAAGTGATACCAAACATCACGGTCGGTTATTTTCCTAAACCGGCAATGATATGATATCCTCAAGATCACTGTCAACATTGTCGGCTTGCTTAGCAACCGACAGTGATATCCCTATGATCATTGTTGGCTTATGTATGTACCACCCGCCACTGATTTGATTTTTCCATATGCATATTCATTAATTTATTTTATTATTTTTGTGTAATATAATTTTTATTTCCTATGGTTACTGGACTGGATATTGAAAGCATCACATACATCACAAATCCATCAAGATTTATATTACAAATGTTACAATAATGTATATGTTACAGTAAAAATGTATATACTACGATAGAAGTTGTCATCTCTGGATCTATACTACTCTTATCCTTGGCTTGATCAATGCTAAAATATACTCTTTTACTCAAGACCTCGTCCATGGCGAAGGATGCTAGCTTGTCTTGTAATTCTTTGATCTCGAAGTCTAATAGCTTTTGGGTTTTTAAGTTTCTCACGCTATCATTGAAGCAAGATGACATCAACATGCACAAGTGTTAGACAAAACAGTAGTGTGTTTTATTGAATTAACCGATATACATAAAATGAGAAACATACACACCATTTTATTTCCTTCCATTGTGCTCTCGTTGAGGTACTAATGCATTGCCCACGTCACGTAGAACCCGCATTTGTTGTTGGCTATTGACTGTTCTAGGGGTATGTGTTTCCATATAATGAGCCTCGAAATGGTTCTTCCTGTGCCCGTCTATATTTTTCTTGACTCGGCGTGACACTATAAAGTGTGAAAGGCGGTGAAATTAGAATGTGCTATGTGATTAGAAAATTATATGTTACTAGCTTCACTTACTTAGCACCATGAGTAGGTCATTGATCTGAGAAAGTTCCCTTCGATCTCTGCGAGTCGCACACCTCGACATGTGATTGTGCAAGTTTGATATCTACGAGGACGTTTTGGAAACTGCACTCACAAACTTCCAATGCAAATCAGGCCTAGTTAACAAATAACCTTCAAAAAAAAGAAGCACCTAGCTAGGGCCTTACAAATCAGTCCTTAGATTTTTGCAATCTTTGCATTGGCAGTACGTGTAGCCTTGATCCCCAGGATTACATGCAGCATAAGCTTTGGCAGCGGTGATGAAGGTGTTGACTCCCATCAAGAACTACATTTCTGAAGATGTGAGACCGTACATCCACTCTCGATCCATCTCTGCATAGAAAAGGTGTCACATGTGTGCAATCATAAAATTGAAAACTAGAGCCATGCCATCATGAACAAACACCATGGTAGCTAAAAAAATTAATGGTTTGCTAGGTGTCACATGAATGTGTTAATCAAAATTAAAATTGATAGCCCTCTTGAAGAAGAAATATTCTACTTCAAGACACAAAAATGGCATGAATAATTATAGAATTTAAAACTAGAGTCGTCGAGAAACACTATCTTTGTAAAAAAATTAATGGTTGCTAGGTATCACATGGATGTATTCATCAAATTAAAATTGCTAGCCCTCTTAAAGAACAATTATTCTACTTCATGCACATAAAAATGGGGCCAAAAGTAGTTCTATTTCAAGGGTTTGTTAAGTTGAAAAACAGAATGGTTTCGTGTACTGATTAACTATTTGCTGGTTGGCGCGTTAGCGTCAGTCCATACCATGCCTGGGAAGGAAACTGAAGTGTTGTTTCACGCGCTGAGGTTGGCTATAGATTCGCTCACTGGCTGTGGCTGCCTGGCTGGGATCATGTGACACGCGCGGTGGGCTGGGTTGCCTGTCTCGGTGGAGCTGGTTCGCTCGTTGGCTTTTCGAAAATCTATACCTGCTAGTATACTTGTTGCGAATAAGCCAAAATTCTGTGGTACCGTAGTTTACAGAAGAAGCAGGCGCAGTAGCATATTAGTTGCAGAAAAAGCAGAGGCTTCAGGTTTGAACCGTCTTATACAGACAATTTTTTTCCAGAACAACACACATGTGTTTTAGAGAAAAAAAAACACATGGATTTTTTTCTCTTTGCTTTGGCTGTATGTCTGTTGCTTTGGCTGGCTGCGCGTGCATGGAAACAAGTCCCTGTGGGCTGACGCCTGACGGAGAAAAAAATAAGACCCTGTGACGGAGCACAGAAGCTTTGACATGACGGCACGAGTGGGTACCTCTTCCTCTACTATTTGTGATTTGTCCTTTCATAGAAAAAAAATTATTTCTTGTGATCTGTGATCTGTGGATCTGTGATCTTGTGATTTGTGATTGTCTGGAGGTAGAAGAAGGCTGGATATAGAAGAATGATGAAGGCTGTTGGATCTTAATTCTATGGTGTAAAAAAATTCATGTGTTGAAACTGTATAAAACACATGCAGCCTGTTCGTTTGTTCGTAAACGATCGTAAATTTCCAGCCGGGAATAGTGTTTTTCTCTCACACCAAACCAGCCAGCAGTAAATAATCCACGATACGATACGGCCTCCCAAACAGACTTATGGTTGTTGGGTAGACAGACTCATTTTTTTTGATAATTTGTTATACAGACAATTGGGCGGTGCTATTTTCCTAGCATACTTGCATATCTGCGTATGAAGTCCAAAGATTTCCAATTGTCCAAAGTCATGAAGATTCATGTGTAGTCACTAAAGACTTTCGTGCAAATCAGCATTGTTGAGGCGGTTCTGGTTTCTCGGTAGTTTGAAACTTTGAATCCACGCGGTTTGATTGGTTCCTTGTATTAGGTTACGCAACATATCCTTAACTTAAATAAGACAATGCAATTTGTTGTTGTTTGGTTCACCTAGTCTACAGTGTTATACATGTAATTTGTTTTCTAAGCAAGTCGTCAGACTATAATGCCCTATTCGCTTGACTGATAAGCCATGAGTGAAAGTATTGTTGGCTGATTTGTTGTGAGAGAAAAATATTGTTCGTTGACTGAAAAAGTACGGCTTATAAGCCAAGCGAACAGGCGTTAAGTCTTTGAGCCCAAAGAGTGGGTGTGGAAGAGAGGGTGTATAACTAGATACACAAGATGTAGTCGAATTGTAGGATGCAGGATGAGCTAGCTTTGAGGACAGTGCTAATCTTCATACATATATGCTTGCGCTATTATGCATGTAACCAAACAAGAACTAATTGTATAAAAAAAACTCGACCTACGGGGTTAAGACAGCCCCGGGCATTGTGCTTAAGGAGAAGACCTTCTCACACAGGTCGAGAAAACCCCCGAACATCTGCTCCAACTATACATAGCGGGCCTTAGACCTGTACTTTAGTATGGGGCAGATGAGAAGATTTTTTTCAACTCGCAAATAAACTACGTCTGCTCTGGCCAACAAATCCACCCCCAAGGGGGTTCAAACTCTGGCCGACAGGGTGCAAAACGTACAGCCAGACCAACTAATGTAGGGTTCACTTGCAAGAACTAATTGTATTACAGGAGCTGGATAAGAGGTTGTGCGGCAACCACCGTATAGGTACATGTAGTACACTTAGTACGATCAATTATGAGATCAGTAGCGAGTCACCTTTTGACGAACGCAGCACATATTTAATAATCAAAACATAGCAATTTGAGCAAATGTTTAAGCGTGCCAGTTTGACTTCTTGAATTGTAACACATTACACATGCTCAACCGACGCGAACTACCCTGTGTTATTTATCCAAGACTCAAGAATTGACCGCAACATATGAGGTTATGAGCTCCCACACCCGTAAGGACAAACAATTTGCCACGTTCATTCCCTATACTGCATGTGCACGTAATTTTTAAGTCCTGACCCCTAAAACCATCCTACTACTACATATAACAGCCAAATCGAGCTTAAGAGAGCACAAAACAAGCCTAGCTCCACTACGCATCGATACAATTAGCTAGGACTAGGAGTAAGTCTCGCCCTCTCAACAAGGAGGAGATAATCAATGGTTACTCTAGTTACATTCCGAGATGCCGTATTCGCCGTGCTGCCAATCCTAACACTTCTTGCAAGCCCAATTTCCTGCTTTGGGAATCCTAGGTCCATGTCTCTTGGCAATCACACTACCAGCCGGTACACCTCAACGCCGGCCAGAGCCGCCGACCGATGGTACTCGGGCGGCGCGACATGGTATGGGAGCCCTTACGGCACCGGTACTGGACTAGAAGAAATCATATTAATCAATCGAGGTTTTTGGAGAGGTCCATAGTGATCTATCATCTTCTATGTGAAGTGGTTATCCTTGGATCCACCTCAACGGGGACTTGGGTTGCCGGCAAGCAACCGAACCTCAGGAAAAAATCATTCTGTCACTTGCCTTCATTGGTTCGCTCTCTCAACACTTGCAATTACAATTCATATCTTGTGCTTGTGTTGTTGCTTGCCTAGTTGTAGCTAGTGTAGCCTAGTTCTATTGTTAGTAGCATTGTTACCTTGCTCCTAGCTTGTTTAGTTGGTAGTCTAGCTCTAGTGAGTAGTGTAGTTGTTGCTCTCTTTTAGATCTCTAGTTGCTAGGTGGTAGTTCTAGTTGCTCGCTTGTTTGAAGTGCTTAATTACTTGTTCTTGCGACTAGAATTATGTAGGGGGCTTGCTTTGTATTGTTTAGGCTAGGCAAAGTAGTGGCTATTAGGATCACCTTGTGTACTAACCTTTTGCCTAGTGTTTTGAGCTTACAAAATTTAATTAGCCTATTCACAGCCATGCATAAATCCTTTCCCTCGCCTCCATCCTTGAGCTTCGCATCATCGTGCTCCTCTTCCTCTCACTCCTCATCGTCATCGTCGCTGTAGGTGACCTTGTGGATCACACTGAAGAAGCAAGTATCACCTACCTTGAGGCCGTTGTCGACGCAGAACTGATGCCATCTGATCTGAATGGCGTGTGGTGGCTTTTTGCCTTTCTTCAATGTCACCTTCCAAGAGTGCCTGCCCATCTGTAGTTCCATCCAGGTCTGCTATGATGGTAATGTCTGACCTTCCATCATAGCATAGTAAGTATGTACTCATCGCGGAGGTCATGGGCATGGGCAAAGTTACTTCGTCCCCTCGTAGATAAGCTCAACCTTGGTATGACTTAACATATCCCATACAAACCCCAACATAGGGCTTTCAACGTCGATAGGATCGGCGCTGACAATGACTTGCTCGGCGAAGAGGCGTCCACGTGGTGCTCCAGGGCAGATCAGTGGTACGTGGTAGGAACTTCGGCGATACACGCGTACGTGCTTCGAGTGAATCCGAACAGGTTGATCATGAGCTGCCAGCTATGCAAAAACTGCAGGATGGAGTTCACTTCGTGGGAGCTTTTTCTTCAACATGGGAAATGCAACTCGGAGGACGAGGGAGAACAAGAGGAGGTGGATTGGTTGGCCTCGCGGCGTTCGTCATCGCCACCCTTGGACGCCGACGGCGAGGAGGATCCAATAGTGGCAGTTGCATGGTCAGAAGGAAATCGATCATGTCACATCTTTGCGGAGTACCCTTCAACCATGGCGGGTGCACATTAGGAGAGGAGGAGGTCCTCGCAAATTGTCTCATGCTCTCATCGTCCAACAATGAGAAGCGACTGGTACTGCACTAACCAAAGGTGATAGAGAGCCGCCATTGAAACCCCCAACCAATCTCTTTTTTTCACACAGGCACAAGAGTATATTAAGTTTCTACATCACTTTTAAAGTTCTACTAAGTTTTATTTATTCTGTATGCTAATTTAATTATTATTCCTCTATATCCTTTCTAAATTGATCTTGTAGTGATTAGTCTAATGATATTTATTTAAATTAGCTTAAAGTTTATTCAATTTTCCTGTGCTAAGGAGTCAGAAACAATTAACTTGATCAATGGACTAAACTCTACCATTATTTTTCTTTTGTTTATCCAACTATATTGCAATATTTTACCCAACAAATCTTTTTTTTGTCTTTCGTTATCTAATTAATTTGTGTCCAAAAGTTTTCACCTACACTCCTACAATGGCATCATAATTTGTTTCTTGTTGTCGTTTAGTTTTTATTAGGTTAATTATTTTTTATGAAAAGAACAAACCCCTTCTAATGCTTTTGGTGTTGTTGGTCCTACACCAAATAGGACAGAGGGGATAGAGAGAGAGGGATTGAGCAAATGAGTGATGGGCCAAAGTTCATCTCCACCTTATCCTTCACCCCTTTTTGTAGGAGAGGTGAAAGGTGGAGGTTCTCATCCCTTCCCCCAGCGGGGTTTATAAGTACAAATGGGTTCCTACAAATTACATCTATGTCCTAAACACTACAAATATATCCCTAATAGTATCTCCTTAGCTATTTGGTTTTGGTCGGAGGTATAAGACCCAATAGTTGAATACAACTAAATGTGACCCAATTACAATTCGGACACAGTTGCGAGGATTGTCCTTTGCAACCTACACATGTGCGCCTCGCAAAAAAACTCCATCCCAAAAATCCTGTGGAAAAAGTGTCTAGAGAAAAGAGCTTGCACATGACTCTAATATATACAATCGTCATGGGACACTTTATCCTTTGGCTTGCCCTCAGAAAATTTTGCTCAAGCCTTCATGACTTCGTGTTTGCCAACTGTCCCTTTCGCATGGCCTTGAGATCTTGATAGCTTCTCTTCCTAGCTGAGCCTCCACCAAAGTAGTTGAAGTAGGCAGAGTAGTCAATGTGGGTGATGTGGTTGTAGGCGATCATGACATGTCTTTGAAGTAGGCGGAGAAGTCCCTCGCTGAAATATTGGCATGGGATAGTATTTATGGCATCAAAATCGATGGCAAAGCCCCTCATTAAAATGTTGGCGTCGGTGATGTCATTTTTTTGTTGCATTGATAAGACGTAGTGGAGATACTATTGGAGTGATGGCCAACTAGGTCAAGTGCAGATTGGGTCTCCTTGAAGCTGTTTAATGCCACATTTTGCAAGTCGATATGTATTCTTTAGGATTATAAAATGCTTTCGGCTTTGATTTTCCTTAGAAAATTAGGAATCTTTTGAATAGACTATATCTATGCCCGTACATTGCAACGGAAGCTAAAATAGTCATCAGGGCGTTGCAATGGGAGCTAAAATAGTCACCGGGTAACATCTTATGGACCAGCACCAAGTCGCCCTAGGAGTAGTATGGATGTTGCCTTATGGAAAGTCAGTTTTTTATGAAAGTTGTAGAATTCATGAACTCACAGGGCCAAAGCAACCAACAAAAGTAAATGGAAGTTTAAATTGGATAAACATGATCATCCAACGCAGTGGCGGAGACAGGAGTTTAAGCTTGGGTATTACCACGTCCAATAAAAATCCAATCCATACCATAGGTTCAAAATATAGTTCCCAGTAATATAGTACCGATAACTAAAATCTCAAAAGTGCCCAAATAACTAATTGTTCAGCTATAAAATATGCATGAAAAACATTCCTTGCCGCTTGCCTGCAGTTGATTTGGATGATTGGTACACAATGATTAAAAAACAAATGATTTCATAACATGTTCTTCAAATAACGAAGAGATGCTTATTATTTATACAACTTAAATTTTTTGATTTTCCCACCCTACCAAGTTGATGTAACTAAACATTGCAGCATAACAACATAACCATCCCTGACCATGATATACACTGGTCCATCACGCGCGCCCTCGCGCGCGTCAGCGAATCACTTGGTTAAGGCGCTGGTAAAAAATATATGTTCAATCTTTGCATGGAAATAATATTAGGGGAAGCTCTTGCCCACGTCGGCGAATCACCTGGTTAAGGCGCTGGTAAAAAATATATGTTCAATTTTTACATGGAAATAATATTAGGGGAAGGAGTTTAATGTAGATATGTCATGCACAGAAACTGAAAGATTTAAGTTCTTTTTATATGGTGCAGCCGTGCAGGACACATCTACTCTGCATACTTTTCAGATCATGGCATTTTTTGTGCGTGGTAATCATAGACACGGTATTTCCAGATCATACACATATCTGAATTTCGCACTGGGATGGAGTCTATTATGAAATTCTGAAATCTTAGAGAGTAACAATGCTCATACATTTAAGCAAATTTGAGTTCTATTCCAAAGGAAAACAAATCATAGCAGTGCAAAACATAGAAAATAAAAACTCCACTCCAACCCAAGGGGAATAATCTTTGCTCTCACTCTTGCTATGCTTGCTCAGATTCCTGTACCTTCTTCCAACCATTCCAACATCTATGTTTTAGAATCTATAGTTTTTCACTAGCCACTATATCCTATTTCAGTTTTTTTTTCCAATTCGTCTATTTTGCATTCCTTTGTTCCAGACAAGCCCTTGCTGCCAGCAAAGAATTGTTAGATAGTTGACATAGATGTACTTTGTAGTGGGCTTCTCCTGGCGTTTTACGCAAAGCTTCTCAGGCGTCTCTTGTTCTTCCCAGCAGCATGTGCTTCACCCGCTCCTTCAATAGTCGTTGCACCTTCATTTCCCACTTCAGCAATGACAGGATTAGTGCTACTGATAGTATAGTGTGACATTACGATACCACCCAAGAACACTGAGAATGGCAATCAAATTAGGCAACTGCCATAAAAAACAACCAGTAAATATCAATTGCACCTGCATTTATATTTTTTCCAAAAAAATATCTACATGGGGTTCATAGTATAGGGTGGTCATTTTGGCCAGCATGTAAGACAGAGAAGCCATTACCATCATGTAATGAAAACATCACGATCAATTAAAGAAAGAAACCTAGGCAATAGTTAAAGGAGGAAGCAGTAGACAACCTGGGGCTACTCCAAAAATGGTGCCGGTCATGAACAGATAAAGGGATGGCAATAAATTCCAGTAATTCAGCCTACTGATATCGCCAAATTCATAACAGAAGTTCTTATACTTCAAAAACGGCAAAAAAGGAAAGAAAAAAGGTTTGGCATGCTGCTAAAGCACATTCATTCTGTATTTTGTTATTTTAATGTACACTTGTATATTTTCGTATATTAAAGATTTTATTATGGATCTGGTACATTTAACTTCATGGAGATCTAAATCTGAAAATAATCCCATGACCTTTAGTTGTTAGGAGCATTCATGCATATATCCTATGAACATGCTGCTAGGACATGTACCTTTGTAGTCAATGTAGGCCACACAGAAGGTTGACAAAGTCGGCCATGTAGGATTCAATACATGTGGCCAATAGATGTAGACACAGAGAACATTGACATATAAGAAGGTTGTCATTGCATCTTTGACACCACAGCATGCGCCACCAACGACAACCTCCTCACCGCCATGGCCAGGTTTTGCTGTTGCTGCAAAAAACTACAGTCAGCCTACTCTATTTTAGATTATAGAATTATGTATGCGTGCTAAAGAACATAAAAATGATAACAATATCTGTGCGAAAGCCAAGGGTGCTATACAATTATTCCATGGTGATGCACATCTCTGGGATATGGTAATATATTGATAAAAGATTGGGGTATTCATGGAACTCTGTCAGTGTCATGCTATTGAGAACTAAAAACCAAAAAGTTAGTCAAATTAAATCTGTGAAGCGAATAGCAAGTCATTATTATATAGATAATAAATGTTTCTTTCATTTTACAAATTTTAATGTGGATAGAAACTAAGCACAGTTGTCCCCTGCTAGACATCTCCTGTATATGGCAATGACAATGTAGTTGATAAAAGAAAAGGCCTATATATGAAACCCTCTCTCAGTAAACATGTATTTAAGAATCAGAACCAAAACACAGAATAATACTACAATTTTCATTTTAGGAATGGACAGCTATTGTGGACTGCACATTTCCTGTACATGCTAATTCTATAAAGGAAGGGCCCAAGGAACCAGCCCTAGACCAGTGGTAGAGGATTCTTCGAATGACTTATGTTTGGTACACTAAAACCTACTATGTCAGACTTTTCATTTCCACTGAACTAATTGTCACCACCGCTACCTATCACTGAACTAATGGGTTAACTATATATGAAAATGTCAACAATCACTCTACTAATTCTCATTATATAGCACATAAATGGCATTTTCTCTCACTGAACTAATAAATCCATATTAAATAAATTTATCCCTCAAGATAAGGCTTAAGACCAGCCTTACCTCATGATTAGAAGAGGGTGAAGGCAATCAGCGATGCACTTCTTGAGCATGTGCACAAGCTTGATAATGGACTAGGCATAAAACTGGCATGGGCTATGCATTTCCTCACACTGGCTTGTGTATGTGGACTATTAGGCAGATAGTTTAAGCCTGACAAATGGGTTATGTAGAGATATAGGTGACCAAGTAATAATTGGAACGTGCTGCAATGTTATGGGTATAATCAGTAAGCTAAGGTGGTAATAGCTATTCCATAATTACGAACCATACTTTCAGAAACAATCATGCAAGGCAAGAGTCCATGAAGGTTCTTGTTAATAGAACACATGTGAACCCAAAAAAATAGCAAGAGCTGCATAGAAAATTCACCAGGTTCCTATCCTATGATATCCACGATTTTGTGTTGAACACCAACAACGAGGCAACCCTTAGAAATAATGTGAGTCAAGGGAAGACAGTGATATGATAAACAAGGAACAAAGAATGGAAAAGTAATAAAAGTTCCCTACAGAACTCACCCAAATGCCGCAGGATGGGTTTAGACTATTTCTGCCAGCATCACTCACAACAGGCTAGCCAACCTATGTGGGAATTTTTTTTCTTTAATCAATCAGCAAAGTACTGAAGGGCAAAGCAGGAAAAAGGAAATATGAAAAATAGATATTAAAATGCAGAAATAATAATAAATCAAGGGAACAGACAGGAACAGGGCTTGCTGCAACCAGGAGATTGTCTGAACCACAAGCGCCTCACGAAAAGGACATAAACTGAACATTGAAGTAATGAAAAGCATGAACACCAACGCAAAGAGATGAATCAGGTCAAGCAGACCACACCACGGATAGCTAATAATTCAGTAGCAGACGATACATGGTTATGGAATCTGGTACATTCAATAGTTGGGATACTCATGTTCCATGTATGATTACGGAAACAGCTATAACTCTTTGTTTGTTAATAGCCGAGAAAATAGAGCCAGATAGTAAGGTTGCTAAGCAAGGATTTTTGTAACTATGATTGAGCAAACATATATTAACTCTATCTGTTCCCCTTGTCTATAGCAAATAACAGAGGTATATGACATATTTAACATTTAATAAATCCCAAATCTGCACTACCTAGGCAGCAAAGGTCACGGCACCTGAAAAGCGTTTTCACATATGTAGTTTACATTATAAATATCAAAAGAATATAAGTAGTTGCAAGGCTATTTTCCATTTGTATGTATTCACCCAAAATAGAATCCGACATTCGTGGAATATAAAGTGATGGCCATAGTGATGCCTATCTATTATGTCTGGATTTTTTTTGATAAGTCGACGGGGGGGGGGGAGAGAATCCCCAACCTGCATTATATTAATGTGGATGTCTGCATTATGTTAGAACTGTGAATTCATGTTCATAGAGAGAGGTGGCTAAAAAATGCACATAAGCACCTAATTGGGAGGCTGCTTTTGTGCAGATCATGGAGAATTGGGGATGTTGCTTTCCTTGTCATCCTGGTACTGCACCCTGTACAGTTTGGAATATGAAGCCTCTGCTATTTTTTTGCAGCAAAGTAGCACCGCCCTTGCTAAACCTGCAGATGTAGGGCTACAGAGACCTTTTCCAAGATTCACATATAGCTTCTTTTGGTTTCTGTGCAAAATAGGAGCAGAAATGTTTATGAGCATTGAGGTAACTATCATATTAGTCTGCAGTGGTCTGGAGCTCATAAAAGTTTAGGTATAGATAATTGTTGCTACATAATTCTAGGCACTATGTTGAGGTGTAAAATAGAGATTAGAAGAGAACCTATCACTATGAAGGAATCTCAAGTAGGCATGTATTATAAAGATAATATAATGGGAGGCCGTACATTTTTGTTAACTGATATTGTAAAGATGATACATATGGGATGTATGTAGGCAAGGAAAACATCACAACGAAAAAAGTAGAAGATAGTTTTGCAAATGGTCGTGCAAAACAACACCTTTTTTAAAAAAAATCGAAGCAATCCAATCTTTTGATGTTAAACAGTGACGGCAATTACCATTATGTGGTGTCTATGGATAATAAAACTGATGGAGAGAGAATTTTTATATAGATTCATAATTTAAACCAACATGGATGTGCATTCTCATTGGTGTCTCATTGTTGCCATCCTACTGAATCATTGAAAGGGTCCAACTGAAATAGACTTTACTAAACTGATATGTGGAAAATTAATATCCACGCTGGCGCCAACAATAGCACAGAAGAATGCAAAAACACAGGAGGTACCATAGACAAAAATCTAGAGGCATATTTCCATGTATATGGATATAATTTTATTATAATGCTGAGTCAGATTACCACCTTTTTTACTTGTAGTACCTCTGTCAAAGGAGGGGATATTATGGTTTCAAGGTTAAAGCGCAGTGCCCCGATAGAAAAAGGATGCCACAAAAATTTCAGAAAAAATAATACTATGATATGGGAAGAAAGCAGCATAAATGATGGCACCTTCCTTTCCCCAATATGTGCAAGCAACTGGTACGAGGTAGCAAGATGTAGAATAATTACCTTACAAGATTGACATGTATGTATAGATGATTGCAGGACCACCGAAAGCAAAGGCAGCTAGAGTTGTGCCTAATAGGAAGCATTGAACCACAAATCAGCCACTGTTATGGACTAGCAACAAAATATCTCATCAGTGAAATTAATTTTTTTTACTGAGACTATTCTATTCTCGCATTTTAATTTTGCAAAACAGAAGAGACACGTTGTAAGCATCACCAAAGCATGGCAAGGTAACACATGGTAATATGATAAAATATGTTAGATCAATCTATAACATAAACAACTGTACTGATACTTTTTAATCTTATACTTTAATTCTACTAATATGACGGCATCAGCAATGAGAGCCAAAAAGAGAAATCAGCAGGCAGTCATGATCACGGCATGAGCAATGAAAGGCAAAAAGAGAAACCAACAGTCAGTCAACTTTCATCACCTGGAATGTAGCTTACAAAAAGATCATCAGATATTCAGATATCACTTTCAAACTGGTTGTCCATCAACATCTTGTATGGCCTTCTCATACTGCAACTAAAAAATTGGCAGGAAACATCTTTTATGCTTTTAATTTAGGCCATCTGAACTACCAAGCAACATAAAAATCAGAAGAGAAAATATGTCAATTTCAGTTTCAGATTGAAACATGGCAACTAAGATGGTGTAGACAAAACATAACCTATAAATGATTTTACAACCCAAAAAAGAAATTCCATATATCCATCTTCCCCTCGGCACCCTAAGTGCCACAAGATGCTTAATTGTTCAAAAGATGCTTCTATCAATTCCTAAGCATTTCCTAAAATCATTAATCAAACAGAAAGGCTAAAAAAATAGATACCGCATTATTATGTGTTATTATCCATGAGATGATCATGCAGCCAACTGCTTGCTCAACAATTTTTAGATGGTTGATGTTGCTGTTCAGCTACCTTTTTCTCTCTGATGGATCATCCCCACTAAATAGGGTGAAAGTACGAAATTAATTCTTACATCTTGAACTTGGCAACGATCAATACCTCTCTTTGGTGTCTGGAAACTACACAAAGCAGAACAGGTAGGAAGAAATGCATGAAAACAGATGCAACCATTGAGCATTGCTTTAACTATCATTGAACAGGTACAAAGATAGTGTCAACTTTGGGCATGATGGTTGGTTCAGTTGTGAGCATTGCCTCAATCATAAAAAAAAGAAAGAGATGTAATGTGAAAAGGTAGACCATGATAATTGCATGAAACATCAAATATAATTTATGCTGCAATCATCACAGCACTAGCAATTTGTCTCAAAGCAAAACATAACAGGAATAGGAAACCATATTCATCACTGTACATGACCAAAATGGAAACAATAAATCAAAAACCATCGGTACATGGTCTCAATCTTTATCCTACAATAAGAAATCAAACAAATATCACAGACATGGTCATGTGCTCAGGTCTATTGCATAATACCTGCCTGCTCTCAAAATCCAGTGGAACCCCGCAGGTCACAGCCTATAAAACCTAAAAAAATCGCAGTTAGATTGGTAAGAGTAAAGGGGGAGAATAGTAGACCTAGGGGGGAATTGATCTTAGAACAATAGATACATGATAAAATCAAATAGAGTAAGAATAGAGAGGGGAGAGTAAACCAGTGAGCGGACGGATCGAGGGAAAGCAGAGCCGCGCCGACCGTCTGCAAGAGCTCGCGCGGAGGGGGCCAATGGCCGCGGGGCCCAGCTCACGTGGGGGGTGGGGGGAGGAGGGCCGCCCGCATAGGCGCCGTCGCCTCGCGCCCGTCGCTGCCTCGGGAGGGAAGGAGACAGAGAGAGAAAGGGGAGAGAAACGGAGAGGGAGGCAGGTGAGGGAGATATTTTCCCCTCCAACCAATCACACGTGGACACGCGGTATGCTACAGTAAAACGATGGTGGGGGTAAAGGTGAACCACAGATCGAGAAATCAACGCTGTAAATTTTTTCAAACTAACCTGATTTGATAAGAGTAGAAGTGGCGTATTCTTTTTTTTAACATAATACGGTTCCTTTAGGGAATTAGTTGATAAATAACTAAAGAAAAATAGAGAAGGCCCGAATGAATTTGCAAATCTACAAATCTAATTCCCAAGTGCAAGTCTCTATGTCACACACAACCCGTGTGAGCTGACCCTGAGAATCTTTTTTTAGGTTTTTTCTTACCATGGGCTCTAGTACTACTTGCTAGAGTGCAGAACGGATCTGGCCCAGCTTGTTATACCCTGGAGCTGATGCTCCTTAGGCCCAGATCAATGGGAGCCCACATCGGTTATAGATGTAGGACTAAACCTAACAAGTTTGGTAAGGTTGAAAGCCCAGTTGATATGTAGGTGGCGTGAGATAAAATTTGAGACTGCAGTAAAATGTGAGGGTGGGATGGAAGGCACAAGGTTTTCTTTTCGATTTGGGTTTTGCCCATTCCATTACAAAAATGGGAATATATGGAATGAGACACTTGATTGTTTGCCGTCCACTCGCCACTTATTCATTTTAGGTTTCACTAATTCCCTCTCGTTAAAATCTAAAATCAAGATGGTGCTTAAATTCCTAAACGTTGAACTGCTCCTCTCTCTTCACAGTCTTAAACAAACAAACAAATTGAGCAGGATAAGAGCCCATGTCTTTCACCTTGAACCATGTATGGGCCTTACTGGGCCTCAAATTAGAATGCCCGTTTGGAGTGTCCTGGGCTCCCCCGGCGGTGCACGTGGACCAGGAGCCGGACTCGATCCATGCGTTTATTGCATAGTTTTAAATCTCCCGTTATAGCCTTTTGAGGCAATGTGTCACTATTTATTTTCATGTATAATTTAGCTGTTATATCCCGCTATAGCCCGATATATCTCCACAATTAGCTGTTTTAGAGATATACCGCTAAACACCTTAACCCACTATTTAAAACATTGCCTTTATTGACTTGAGCACAGTAACTGCATCATGATCCGTGCAAGCCACCTCTACACATGGTGTCTAGACGTACGCGACGGCGACCGACCGTGACGTGCGCCCGGGGCCGGCCGAGACGCACGTTCGCGCTCGCCGAATTCTCGCGGTGTGGATGAGGTCGCGCCTCGCGCGGCTGGGGACACGAGCAGGCAATCCTGCCAGGATCGCGGCAACCTGCCGCTCGCAGCTCGCCGCAGCGTGACGGGCTCCTCCACGGCCGCTGCCGTGCGACTGGATCGGAGGAGCGGTCGTGACTTCGTGAGCAGTTGATTGGGGGACGGCGAACGAGATTTCTGGCGGTCCCTGACGCTGGATGGATACGCTCGATCGCGCGCGGATAATCTGGGGAGGCGGCGGAGACTAGTTGACCGGGAAGGCGAGCCGTCTCGGGATTCGTCACAGGCGTGCCCGGCCGCCAACTGAAATAACGGCCATTTTGACCTGCCAACAGTGAAGCTAGCTAGTGTGCTCAGATACGGAATTGCGGATCACCTCATGCCCAGCTGTTGTGATGGCCTCTGGTCGTTTTAACTTGCTAGTGTACTCCAACACAGATAGACACGAAATCCCTTTGATGGATTCAGCATTTCAGCTTGCCTAAGTTGAGAATCCTCTAGGACGCATGCGACACTGAAAATAGTACTCTACAGGTAACATTCATATGCTGCACAATGCCCTGCGACTTTCACCACGCAATTTGTTGGCCCACAGGATCACCGGCTCAGATGAGTGAATTACTCACCAGTCTTGTCGAACATCCGCTAGTGTTGCCGAGCACCCACTAGCCGTGCTGACCACGAACAAGCATTGTCCGTCCCCACACACTATGGCTAGAGCTAGAAGAAGAAGGAAGAACAGAGCAAGTACACACACAATATAGGACACCAGCGTTGGCCAAAGCCCAGTCTGTAAGATGGCAAATCTGAACTCTCTTTACTGAGTTGCCGTGACAGTCTATTTATACAACTATATCCATCTAGTCTCAGTACAGCTGCCCTGCTGCAACAGTGACTAGATAACATACATGTCTGACTCTGCGCCGGCTACTGCATGTGCCTACAGTGCTGCAGGTGAGCCGTGCGGCGCCTGCACCTGCAGCGGCTACAGTATCACAACAGGGGGCCTTTCGGCGCCGTCTTCCTTTGCTGTGTTCACACAAGGTAGCAGTAGATTATCTAACAATCTTACCCTAATTCTACTGCTATACCTTGTACCCTCTCCATGCCGATCATCTCCTTCAGCTTCGTGAGTCGAAGACGTCCGAACGGCTTGGTGAGGACGTCCGCGAGTTGCCGACCAGTTTCGACGAACTCGATGACGATGTGCCCTCCATCGACACAGTCTCTGAGAAAGTGGAACTTCACGTCGATGTGTTTACTCCGGTCGTGCCTACTCTCGCCGGTCTTTGGGAAGATGATCCCATGTTCTACCGTCCCCTTGACATAGCGCAGTAGCCGCTTCACCGCAACCCAGTGATCCTCTCTGGGATCCTCCATGAAACGACTGACGTAGCCCACGGTGAATGCAATATCCGGCCTCGTGTGGACTAGGTAGCGCAGACCACCGATGATGCTCCGGTAGAGTGTCGCATCCACCTTCGCCGCGGTGCTGGCCTTCGTCAGCTTCAGTCGCTCCTCCATCGGAGTCACGCATGGCTTACACTTAGCCATGCCGCTCCTCTCTAACAGCTTGGAGGCATATGCGCTCTGACCGAGCGTGAGTTCCTCCTTCCCCTGTCTCACCTCGATGCCGAGGTAGTAGGAGAGTGCGCCGAGATCGCTCATTCAAAAACGAGCTGCCATCTCGCGCTTGAAGCTGTTGATATCCTCCGTGCGCGCGCCGGTGACGATTAAGTCATCCATATACACGCCGATGATGAGCTCCTTCCCCCGTCGCCGTGTGTAGAGCGCGTGCTCGGTTGCGCACCGTTGAAACCCAAGCTCGCCCAGCGTGGCGTCAAGCTTGGCGTTCCATGCCCGAGGGGCCTGCCGCAGCCCGTAGAGCGCCTTGCGCAGTCGGAGCACCCTGTGCTCCTCTCCCTTGACGGCGAAACCTAGAGGTTGCTAGACGAAGACCATTTCCACCAGCTCGCCGTTGAGGAAGGCCGATTTAACGTCCAAGTGATGGACGCGTCAGTCCTTTGCTGCTGCCAAAGCAAGTAGCAAACAGACCGACTCCATGCGCGCTACAGGCGCAAAGACTTCCTCGAAGTCTATGCCCTCGCGCTGAACAAAGCCTCGGGCAACGAGGCGTGCCTTGTGTTTAACAATGGCGCCGAGCTCATCCTGTTTGACCTTGTACACCCACTTTAGGCTGATCGGACGGCATCCTGGAGGTGGATCGACGAGCTGCCATGTCTCGTTTTCCTCGATCGCCTTCATCTCCTTCAGCATTGCCCGTCGCCAGTTTCCATCGCGCTCGGCTAGCGCGAACGTGGGTGGTTCCTCTGCACTGACGAGTAGCAGCTCTGCGTCATTGAGCAGCTTGCCCGCCAGACCTAAGGGACCTGTGCCGCCGATGATGTTGTCCATCCTATGGAACCACACCTCCTCACCTTCATGGAAGGCATCCACGAACTCAGTGATGTCACTTGGAGGTGGGGCGAACTCGATCGGCGTCGATGGAGTTCCCTGTTCCGTCGGAGTGCTTGGCATAGCACCTGGAGTGCTTGGCACTATTTCTGGACAGCTCGTCATAACTCCTACAGTGTTTGGCCACACTGTAGGAGTGCCCTGCCTTAGTCTTGGAGTGGTCGACACCACTGCAAGACGTCTTGGCTCAGCCACGAGAGTGCTCGGCACCTGTCCTGGAGTGGTCGCCACCACTGCAGAACCTCCCGGCACCACTCCTGGTGTGCTCGGCACCTCTTCCTCAGCGTCTCCTCCACCGTGGATGACCAAGTGCTTGACGATGAAGGTGTTGGTCAAGCTGCCAGCTTCCCCCGTGCTCGGACTACTCCAATCCCAAGTCGCCTCCTCGTCGAACACAACGTCGCGCGAGACAAGCACCTTGTCTCCGCGAGGGTCGTAGAGCTGGTACGCCTTGGTACCCTCCGCGTAGCCCAGGAACACCATGGGTGTGCTCCTGTCCTCCAGCTTGGTGAGGTTCGGCTTTGTCTTCCTAACATGGCCGATGCAGCCGAATATCTAGAGGAAGGACACGCTCGGCTTGCGCCCATACCAAGCATCGAACGGCGTCTTGCCGCCAGAGCCTTGGTCAGAGCGCGATTGAGGATGAACACCGCCGTGGTCACCGCCTCCCCCCAGAACCTTGCCGGCATGCCTTTGGCCTTCATCATGGATCGGGCCATGTCGACCACCGTCTGGTTCCGTCGCTCCACCACGCCATTCTGTTGTGGCAAGTATGGCGTGGTGTGGTGTTGCCCCACACCCTGATCCACGCAGTACGCAACGAACTCCATCGAAGTGAATTCGCCGCCGCGATCAGTCGTCAGCACACAGAGCTTTTGCTGCTCTCGGCCTCCGCGCGCGTCTTGAACTTCTTGATCGCCGCCGCTGCTTCATCCTTACTTGTCAGGAGTTGCAGCCACATGTAGCGACTGCAATCATCCACGAGCAGGAGGAAGTACCGCCGACCACCGTTTGTAGCAGGCGTGATCGGCCCGCAGAGGTCGCCGTGGACGAGCTCGAGAGCGTCCTTCGCGTGATACTTGGCCGCCTTTGGGAAAGGTAGCCTCCTCTGCTTCCCGGCCAGGCAGCTGTCACACAGCTCACCTCCGTGCTTGATGTGGGGTAGCCCTCGGACCATCTTCTCCAGCCGACCAAGCGCTTTGAAGCTGAGATGTTCGAACCGGGCATGCCACATCCATGGTTCCTCGGAGTGCCTTGCCGCCAGGCACACCGGCTGCTCTACCTTCAGGTCGAGCAGGTACAACCGATTCAGGGACCTTTTCACCTTGGCAAGAAGTCGCTGCTCCTGGTCCTTGATCATAAGAACTCCGTCCTTGATTAGTACTTCGCTACCGCGCTCATCTAGCTGACCAATGCTGATGATGCTGGAACGCAGTTGCGGGATGTAGTATACATCCGTTAGCGCGCGGTGCTCCCCGTTCTGGCACCTGAAGATAATGGTGTCGCGCCCTTGGATAGCCACCCTTGAGCCATCACCAAACTTCACCGTACCGGTAACATCGCCGTCGAGCTCAGAGAAGGATGCCTTGGAGCCCGTCATGTGGTTGCTGGCACCAGAGTCCAGATACCACCGCTGCTCCTGGTCGGCTCCCACACGTCCGAGGTGGACTTGGGCGCATGGTTCGTCGAGGTTGACAGTCTTCAGGGCCTTCCCAGGTCCTTCCACCATCGTCACCTCTTCCCTCTCCTCGGCCTCGGCATCGTGCAATACACAGAATGTCGCCATCAGGATAGTGGCCTCATCCTTATCATCGGCTTGTGCCAAGTGAGCCTGAGCCTTCTTCTCCTATTTGCGGTTTGGGCACTCCCGTGCCCAATGGCCCATCCTCCCGCAACGCCGGCAGGCGTTGGGGTCGACCTGCTTCTTCTCCGAAGAAGTCTTACCGCGACGCTTGCCATCGCCACCGCGGCTGGAGGAGGCTGCCTTCCCGGAGTTCCTCCGAGCAGCCCACTCCTCTTCTGTCAGCAGAAGTTTCCCGCTGTCCTTTGTTGCTGTCGCCTGCTCCAGGCGCTCATCCACCGCCCATAGACGGCCTATCACATCCTCAATGATGAGGGTGGACAAGTCCAGCATCGTCTCTATGGAAAGAGCGATCTGGATGTACTTTGCCGGCACGGAGTGGGGGTACTTGGAGACCGCCTCCTCTTCGTCGATGATGACGCCATGGCTCTTTAGCTTGCTGATGAGCGTCTGCAGGCGAAGGGAGAAGTCCTCCACCATTTCGCCATCCTTGAACTTGAGGTTGACGTACTCCTATTTCAGAAGCTAGGCCGTTGCCTTCTTTGCACAGTCGGAACTGACGCGCATCACCGCAATAGCCTCCCACGCCTCCTTAGCCGAGCTCTTCGCCCCCAACGGCTTCCTGTACTCCACCGGTACAGCAGCGATGATAGCCTACAGCGCTGACATGTCATCTTCTTCATTGTCGGTGCCCTTGTCAACAGCATTCCCGAGTCGTCGGGCTCTGAGCTTGACCTTCATGGTCACCGACCACTCTCCATAGTTGGTGCCAGTCAGCGTCGGCCAACTGGTGCCGCTGACCTCCCGCACCGTGCGAACAACTACCTCCAGTCGTGGCTGGGCAACCACAGCAGTGCCACTGCTATCGCCCATCTGCGAACCGCCCGTTATCACCAGCGATTAGTCTGGCGACGGCGCTTGTACGGCTCTGATACCACTTGTTGGCCCACAAGATCACCAGCTCAGGTGAGTGAACCACTCACCAGTCTTGCCGAGCACCCGCTAGTGTTGCCGAGCACCCACTAGCTGTGCCGACCACGAACAAGTATTGTCCGTCCCCACACACTATGGCTAGAGCTAGAAGAAGAAGGGAGAACAGAGCAAGCACACACACACAATATAGGACACCAGTGTTAGCCGAAGCCCAGTCTGTAAGATGGTAAATCTGAACTCTCTTTACTGAGTTGTCGTGGTAATATATTTATACAACTCTATCCATCTAGTCCCAGTACAGCTGCCCTGCTGCAACATTGACTAGATAACATACATGGCTGACTTCTGTATTTGGTCCTTGCATGTGCCTACAAAGGTTGCAGTGAGCCGTCATGGCGCCCTGCATCTGCAGTGGCTACAGTATCACAGCAGGGGATCTTTCGGCGCCGTCTTCCCTTACTATGTTCACACAAGGTAGCAGTAGATTATTTACACAGCTCTCTACCTAATGGCTGGATCTACATACCTGGGAAGGCAGAATGCGAATTGCCATGTCTCCAATCAGAGATCAAGGACTAGTCGACTGGACAAGTGAACTGCACACAAAAGGATCGGACCTTCCTAATACTCGTACTAGCTCTCTAGCTAGCTAGGGCTGTTAAGTGGTTTGTTAGTTACACTTATCTGCCATCAACATGTTGACCCTAGCCATGTGCAGGCGATGGACAATCCAACAGAGGAAGCAACCAGCGAGATCTGTTCCCATGCATGCATGCATGTACACCATTTGGCTGCCTATAAATAGGGCATCAGAGAAACCAAAGCTCACCCACACAGCTCACAATCTCACACCACTTCTCATCTACTTGCGCCCTCTCCCCCAATCCCTTGCAAAACCACGACATCCTAGCAGCAAGCCACAGGAGTGCAACAACGGCGGCTATGGCTTCTAAGTCCCAGCTCCTGTTCTTTATTGCGATTGCGGCTCTAGCCTCGATCATCCATCCTTGTGCATCCGTCGAGTTTCACCGCAAGCTCTCCAGCTGGTCCAGCGGCGGCGCGACGTGGTACGGCGCCGCTACTGGGGCTGGAAGCGATGGTATGTGTCTAGTGACAACTGACAACATATATATAAAATTTGGCTAAACTCGTCAGTCAGCATGCCGTGTCAAAGAATTATATTCTTGCCTCATTATTTCTCAACTATCGACCTGATGATACACGTAGGTGGCGCATGCGGGTACAAAGATGCCGTCGACCAGGCGCCCTTTTCGTCCATGATCGCCGCGGGAAGCCCTTCCATCTACAACTCCGGCAAGGGCTGCGGCTCTTGCTTCCAGGTGCGTGTGCACACTTGTGTGTATGTACCTGCTGGCTGACGCATATATGATGATTCGATCTAACATGGTTTGGAATAAATCAACGTTGGCACAGGTCAAATGCACGGGTAATGACGCATGCTCCGGCAACCCCGTGACCGTCGTCATCACCGACGAATGCCCTGGCGGTGCGTGCCTCAACGAGCCGGCCCACTTCGACATGAGCGGAACGGCATTCGGCGCCATGGCGAACCCCGGGCAGGCCGACAAGCTGCGCAACGCCGGTGTCCTCCAAATCCAGTACACCCGGTAGGAACGAATTATATCGCTCACTAAGTATAGTTCGTTGGCTAGCTGATCGGAATTATTTGTCCTCTCATTGACCATACACGGCACTTGCACCATTCCAATAACCTCCATGCAACGATCGAGCTTTTGTATTCTTTCTATATTGGCTGACGAAGCTCGTGGTGTATGTATGTACAGCGTGCAGTGCAACTGGCCTGGCGTAAAGCTCACCTTCGTGGTCGACGCCGGCTCGAACCCGGAGTACTTCGCCGTGCTCATTAAGTACGTGAACGGCGACGGCGACCTCTCCGCCGTCGACCTCATGCAGACCGGGGCTGGGGCGTCGTGGGCGTCCATGCAGCCGTCGTGGGGCGCCGTCTGGAAGTTCAACGCCGGATCGGCACTGCAGGCGCCCTTGTCCATCCGCCTGACGTCCAGCTCCGGCAAGCAGCTCGTCGCCAGCAACGTCATCCCCGCCAGGTGGACGCCCGGCGCCACCTACCAGTCCTCTGTCAACTACTAATAAAACCAGAATTATATATAGTCTGCAAAGTATGCGTGCATGCATATCTGATCAATACGCAGCATGCACATATATAAGTTAAATTGTCGCGTGTGTGATAGCTATGTACTGTTTGTGTGATTGGGCTCTCGCTAAGCTAGTCACAACAGTGGTTGCATGCCTAAGCTTGACGAAGGTGCAACAAGCAATAATGGCAGTGGCAGAGCAGGAGGAGGCGCAGATGTACGAGTATAGTTCTCCCCTCTTCGCCGCTAGTCAATGCCTATATACTATACTGAGATGTGAGATGTGTACGTGTTAATAATGTTGTGTATCAGTGATCGCAGCTTATTGGCGTCACTGTATAATGGAGTACTGATTGTTGAATGATTATTGCTTAATGCATACTGTGATACTATATCACCTAATTCATGGTGTACCTCTTTCATTGTGGTATATGAAGGAAAAACTTATGCTACTGCAACTTCAAGAGACTCTTTATATCCTCTTTAATTTATAAGAATATAGATTTTGGTAAAAACAATATCCTAATAGTCTCTTTAATTGGATATCAAATATAGATATCCTCTATTATGCTATTTTAGATTCCTCGCTAGCCAAAGATAGATAGTGAGAATTGCTCTCTAGTACGTAGAAGATATGGAAAAGCTATTGGAGGGTACAAAGATATAAAAAAATAATTTTTGCTCAAATAACTCTCTAAAATGATGATTTGAAGAGTAAACTTTAGAAAAACTCTTGGAGATGCTCTTACATTCCTTTTTTTAAGTGGATATGGTGATTCGTAGATGTCACAATTCATAATAGAATGTATGCAACCAAGTTGCTGAACTCTGAACATTATGGTGAGATTTATAATGTGGAAATAATAGCAATGTTGTTTACATTAAAAGTATGGGATTTGCTATGATACTCCCAAATAACCGTGGACCGTTAATCTCAATATTTTTTATCATATATTACCTCCTAAGAGGTGATAGAAAAAATATATAATTCTTATTTTAGAAATTAGGCAACTTATCTTGTGGTTGGATCATGCATGGGTAGATTTGTTGATTAGATGTAAGGTCCTATATGCGAGTGTGTAAACCAAATTCCAATTCCACGTTCGTTCGCGCGATTCAAATGTGGTGAACGACCGAGGCTGCCTGGATTGGTTCGTTAATTTTCTTTTCCCGTCCTATTTATCTTTTCTTTTCCGCTGCGCCACAAACAGACCACACTGTGTTTAACGGACACGGTGGGCCTATGCTCAAACAATTTTTTTTATGGGGACGTGTCTTATTCATTTTTCACTTTTACTTTCACGTGTACAACCTTTACAGACTTAGCCTTTTCTTTTTTTCTTATTCTTTTTATTTTTATTTAGTTTTGTTTTATGTGATTTTTTAGTATTCTTTTCATTTTTTATCCTTTTTTTAATTATTTTTTTTCAAACGTTGGCAAGTTGTATAGAATAACTTATATACACAAGTTGTATAGAGTAACTTACGTACACAAGTTTTGTTTGATAACTTTTTTACATAAATTATGTTTTATAACTTTTGTGTTTCCAAGTTTTGGTATAAGTTATAAGTTAATTCGTTTCGTCTGTGTTTAATAACTTATGTGTTTTTTGTATTCTTTTCATTTTTTATGTTTTCTATCCTTCTTTTAAATATTTTTTCTTTTAATTTTTTTTGTCAACGTTGGCAAGTTGTATAGCATAACTTATATACATAAGTTGTGTTTGATAACTTTTTTTTAGATAAGTAGTATTTCATAACTTTTTGTGTTTCCAAGTTTTGTTACAAGTTATAAGTTAATTCTTTCATTTGTGTTTAATAATTTTTGTGTTTCTAAGTTTTGACATAAGTTCTAAGGTAATTCGTTCTTTTGTGTTTAATAACTTTTGTATATGTAAGTTATGTTTCATAAATTTTGTGTTTTTAAGTTATATGTTATAAGTTATACGTTAAAGTTATATGTTATAAGTTATACGTTATAAGTTGATACACATAAATTATTGATAGAATAAAACTTCGAAACATATGTAAGTGGGGTCTAGTTTTGTTCGTCTCATCGTGTAGGACACACCGGTACAGATAGAATTGAAAATGGTACACTGTTCAGTAGTTATACCATTTTAAAATAAATGTTATGGCTTTTTAGCCCGTGTCAGGGTGATGTCAAAGGTGTCGGCGTAGAGGTGTCCGTCGCGCGATCACCAAAAGATAAAACGGAGCGCATGGCAGTATCAAATACAGTAAGACGTGGAAATTTATTTTTTCTAGAAGAAGAAATTGTGTATGTCGGAAAAATCGTTCGCTCAATTCATTGCTAGTGAGCGTTTGCCGATTAGTTCGATCGTGTGTAAACGTGTGCTTATTATGGATTGAATGTGGCGTTACAATTTTTTTATATTTTCTAAATGCAACAATACGATGTCATCTTTAGTGGAACAACTTTTAAAAATGATTATTCCGAAAAATAGCTTAAGGTAAAATTGTATACATGTAAGATGATTTTGTTTTCACAAAAGAATGATAAGATTCTTTATAGAAGTCGTTCTTTTTTTTGGTTTTTCAGTTATTTAATTACTTTATAATTTCAAAAATCAATGGTTGTGATTAGTTCTAGCTATCACTTCCTCCGAGGTAACGAGAGCACCGTAGCAAGGCCCTGAAAGTATTTGATATTTTGGAAGAAAAGTATTAGGAAATGGAGTTAGCTTCTGAGAAGAAAAGGAAATGCGAAGGAACCTAGTTTGGCCCTGAATACAGAATACTTGGTTGCACGTATGGCCCACGTATTAGGGTGCCTGAATTGATGATTGGGCCACCGGTATGAAGGCAGCTCAAGTCGCTTCCCTACAAAACAAAAAGAAATTAGGACCTACATGGGCCGACCTGGCTCACAACGTCTTAAAATAAGTCTCGATCTCACACATGGAGGAGGCAACGAGTCTCAATTTTAATTAGATCATAAAAATAGTATGAACATTTATTTTTAAATAGATTTAATATGAAAACATATGATATATGATTAAATCTAATAATAATTATCTTGTATAAATATTATTAGTATTTTTAGAATATATTTTGGTTAAAGTTAAGATTGTTTGACTCCTTAAAATAAGAGATGATGACTTATTTTGTACGGTAACGATAGGACGTCCCGCATCTGCACTCCGCTTGCTGCTTCAGAGTGCGCCTGCGCATCACCTCCGTATCTCCAAAAAAAAAGACATAGTCGCTCGTCTTTCTCTAGTGCAGCTGCGCAGGGCCGCTTGCAGCAGGCAGCGCACCCGTCCACCGCGCCTTTCTCCAGTGCGGTGGCACGGCACCCACGCCCCATCCCTGGCTGCTCCGCGCCCTCATCCCTGGCTGCTCCGTGGTCCACGCCACCATCCCGTGCTGCGCCCCCATCCACCTCCCCCATAGCGGAAGGGAAGGCAGGGGAGGCATGCTTTTATGGCTGGGGAGACCTGCACTTGGGGAGCTCAGGGGAGGCCTACGCCTGTGTCCCCATCAACCTTGCTCGTCGGCAATAAAGGGGGCCTAGGCCTACGTGCGCCTGCGCCTGGGCATACGCTTGGCCGTTGACGTCCCCCTGACTAGCGCATGTTGCAATTGTATGTTTAGAAGTGTTTTAGATGTTTCAAAGGTATGCTGCAAGTGTTTCGTATGAATGTTGTAAAAGTAGATCGAGTTGTTGCATATGTTGCAATAGCTATACGCGTATGTTGGAAGCGTCTGTTTCAAAGGTTTCATCGGTTTTTCTCATGCGTATGTTGCAGTTGTGTTTATTTGGATGTTGCATGTGTTTCACATATATGTTGCAAGTGTTTTATCCGGATGTTGTATATGTTTTGCAGTGGCTTTTCAAGTGTCTTTTAGGTGTTTTTTTTTCAAGTGTTTCAGATGCATGTTTCAAGTGTTTCATCTGTCTTCAGACGTATGTTGCAAATATTTCATCTTGATGTTTTAAAGTAGATCGGACGTTGCACATGTTGCAATAGTGCCGGTGGCTGGCGGACAGTGGCCTGCCACAAGGCTTCGACTCCTACCTTGTGCGGCGTGCCTCACACTCTCCTCTCCTCTCATCTCCCTCCCCTTCCTTCCCTTTCCTCCATCTCGCCGCGGCACTTCGAGCTCAGTGGGGAAACCCTACCCGACGAGCACGCAGACGCCTGCGAAGGTGCTGGCCCTGGGTGGGCCGATGGCGGTGTGATGCCCGCATGGTGGCCCCGGAGCAAGCTAAGGTCCGCTTGCTACATGCAGGAAATAAGCAGCCGCAGGCGTCCGTCTGGACGTCCGGTGCTAGTAACGCCCTATTTTGTAACAGCGGGAGAGTTGGTTACTAGCCGAACAAATATTCAGAGAGCTGAACACTCGTGCCGCTAATCTCATCAATCAGCTCCGCCTTATCCGTCATCGGAAGCAGACCACCAATCATGGCCGCAACAGGGCAACATGCGTGCACAACACGATAGTCCCCGGGCGCAAAGTCAAATGGACGCGACAACTACTGTCTTCCGTGGATAACCCATATGGAGACCTAAACTTAAAATAAGTCGTGGATGGTACTATATCAGTCTCCAACAGAATACCTATATGTGAGACCTATTTTATGTTACAGCAAAGGCACAACCCAAATATGAGTATTCTCTCTCCTGAAGACTCATTTATAGAAAGAGTTCTCTTTTGAATTTTGTTACTGGAGAAGATTAAAAATGGATATTAAACCTTTTGTCTGTAACGGTGATGTTGTTTGATATAGTCTTAGTCGTCGCCTCCTCGGCGCAACAACTCGCTCCAATCGCGGCGACGCTCCTGAATCGACGAAACGGACGCCCCGGCCCGGGGGTTCGGTCAGAAACTCAGAATCGGCAGCGTCTGAAACGGATCAGATGGGAAATAAGCGTTGGGGTTTGCCCGAATTGCGTCGGCGGCCGCTGCTCACCAGTCCGATGCGTCCGACCTCGGCCGGCCGAAGGCCGAGCGACGTGTGACGACGTAGCCGAGCAGGGCACATGCCAACCCAGTGTAGGAGTTAAACCACGCACGCCTGATGACGCGCGGAAACAGAACACAATTTCTTGCGAACGAGATCACGCACATTCGGTGTATGTTATTTGTGCACGATTCATTTTTGGTTGATGTGTATCGCTTCATCAGAAAGGGGGAAAAAGAAAAATTAGCACGGTCCTTCTCACAAAGAATGTCACTATAGGTTGTACTAGTTAAACTTTTTTTTTTTAGGTTCGACTAGATTTATAAAAAAATATATTATCAATATTTATATCTTTAAATAAATTTATTATAAAAAATTAAAATTTTATCTAATGATACTAATTATGCACCATAAATATTAAAGTTTTCTTATACAAAATTGAAAGTGTTTATACCTTTTTAGAAAATGAGAACGACATTTTTTTATGAAACATAGGATTAGATGTCTATAGTGTCTACCCTACCCTATAATATATTAGTTAGAATAAATCTACAGCCACACAACAAATGATCGCTCCATGGTCATACTTACATATTACATCCACATGGCATGAACGTGCACTTAGGAAAAATATAACACTAATAAAATGGATGCACCAGATTATCTATTAGCCATTCTCTTTCGTTGCTCATCTAAATCCGACGGCTCTAGTGTGTCTGCCCTCCATCGCATGTGTCAACCTCCTGCGTTTCCTCCCTCCGCCTCCAGCCCCCACGCCCACGCCTATCGGCCACGGTTCGATTCCACGGTTGGCATTTTTTTCCTGAAAAAATTGAAACATCGTCCTCTCCTCTCTCCTCCCACACGCGCCGCCGCCTCTGCGAGCGCCTGCCAGGGCCGCACGCACCTCCAGTCCCAGCATGTGAGCCCGCAAGGGGCCAGGGGCCACGCCGCTGCGCTCGTGCGACCTCCTCTCCTCCATGGCCGGCGCGAGCTCCCTCCACGTCGAGGCCTTCTCCGTGGGATCTGCTCGAGCCGGCGCAGCCCCAGCCCGCACCGTGCGTAGCCCACCCTGTCGTGCGTCCCAGCCCGCACCGCGCGTAGCCCACCCCGTCGTGCACCCCACCGCGCGCCGCGGGCAGCGGGAGCGAGAGGAAAGAGAGGAGAGGCGACGGAGGGAGGGAGGGTCGTCCGCCGCGGATCAGGATCTCCCTTGCCCGCCCTGGAGCCCGCTGTGTGCATTTCAAGATCGGAGGATGTGGCGCCTGCGGATCGCGGAGGAGGGCGTAGACCCCTGCCTCAGCACGAAGAACGCCCACGCCAGCCGCTAGGTCTGGGAGTTCGACACCGCCGCCAACCCCGACCCCTCCGTCGATGCCACGCATCGGGCCTTCGTCCACCGACGAAGTGGTCATTGCCCTGCCCACGGATGCCGCCCAAGGGTCTATCCGTGGATGCGAGGAGGAAGCTGTAGCAAAGCAGGGATTGTGCAGACTAGATACTGAAGTTGGCCATAGCGATTAACAGCGATGTGCTTGCCGAGATGGAAATTCCTGAAGTGTACCTGTCCGTGCTCGCTTCGCATGAGGTACTGCTCGCTTCGCAAATCTGCCCGAGCCCGGTTCAGGTCTACGTCGTGGTGCTGTATGCATCTTATTGCCTATATAATGTGTAAAATTAAGATGATTTTTCTTGTGTCTGACAAGGATAATTGAGTGCTCCAGCTGCAGTCCTGTAGTTTTGTGCAACCAACGGCTTCTTTCTTAACCCTTTCGCTGCCACTAAAACTGATCTATTTTAGGCAGGAGATTCGCTCTGCCATGAGCTCAATGACTTGGGTCCTAAAGCCGCTGAAATTCCTCTTCTCGCACTTTGGAACTCTCAAGTCCTATTTTGAAACAATACCAGAGTACGACCTCAAGAAATGTGTGAACACTTTGGATCACCCAGCTTCGGTATGTTGTAGATTGGTTTGGTGCAGTGCTGATGACACCATTTTATTGTTTTGCAGAAGTACATGGCTGACATACCATCAGTGTTAGCTTTGACAATGTCCATTGAAGGAGAAAGAGAATGTGTTTTCGCAATAGTTCTCTTCCTACTGCCATTTGCAAGATTTTTTGTTTGACAAAAAAGGACATCTTCAGCTGTTCCTGTGAATCTGGAACTGAGACATCTTCTTGTTTCAGGAGAGCTTGAAATGCCGTTTGTTGGGCTCTGACGGTGATATGGGTTCATGGGAACATGAATATGTGAGGTATGACTGAACTGGAATGATATGTTTACTGGCTCCTTCAATCAGCGAAGTCTAAATTTTTCTAAGGAATAAAAATGCGCTGGTAATATTCAAGTAGACTAGGAATAAATTTTTCAGTATCTAAGGAATACAAATGCGCTGGTAATGTTCAAGTAGACTAGGAAGTAGGAACTATAAAAGGTCATTGAATTGCAAAACCCACCATTTTAGTTGTCTATTGACTATTCATGCTCTGATGGAACCGAAGAGGGTGATGACGGCATTTGGAGCATCGTTGGTGGGAAGGTAAACAAGATGCCGTCATGTCATAACTCATACGTGATGGCAGAATTTTGTGTTTCAGTTTTTTTAGAGGATAATTTCAGTAAAATATGGCATGTAAAAAGCAACATGAGAAATTGCACTTGAGTTGGAGAAAATAATTAGTAGCAAATAATAACTTGTATCATATCATGGATTAAATCAAAATAACCAAGGGCTACCCTAATTATGGAAATTTATTGAGCAGGCATCTTGCCGGAGAAACTCTATTTTGGAAGTAGTACTAACCAATGCTTTTGGTGAACCTACGAATGATAAAGAGGCTCATTTTTTTGCTTATTTTGAATCTTTGGATTTGTATGTGTTTTTTAAATGGTTTATGATTCTCTGTGTTGTCTTGTCAATTTGGGATTTCTGGAATATAGGATTATTTTTATTTTACACATACAAACTTTGACATATCCTTTACCTAAACCAAATATTGATCTTTGACTTTTGACATCGTTTAGACATGCAAGATCACACAGCACAAGTAGACTTTGATATATCCTTATTAGCTAAACCAATGTTCAATATGAAGCTTCAATGCCTGATCCACTCAAAGACTGTTCTGCATGATAAGCGCAAGTTATTGTGGGATGGTCAATTATGTCAGGTACATTGTTTCCTCTTGCTTCTTGAGGAACTAGAAGTTCTACAAACAGAAGGGCAAGGTGTACTCAACTTTTGGGCCAACTTACACCTCATTCATTGCTAATCCCTTGCAGATGCAGCGACTGGCTTGTACGCAGAATTGTTGTCAAGGTGGTAGCGATGTGAGGCGGGGCAGCAGGGACCCGGGGATCTGCTTGTCAGGTGGTTGCTGGAGAGGACGAGGACGGTGGCGTGATGTAGCAGGCCCAGGCTAGGTGGGACGCGGCCGTCTAGGCGGTTGTCCGCTAGGTAGGGCAGCTTGAGGTTCGGGAGCGCTCGCTTGAGGTCCGAGATGGGGCCTGGGAGGGGAGGAGGTGGTGGAGGAGGAGGAAGCAGCAGGATGGCCAGGCGGAGGCGTCCCTTCTTATCTTAAAACAGTTTGGGGATTACCGAAGCTGTAGCAACAGGCTGACACATCTGTAATAACCATTGATCAAGTATAATAGATTACTTTAGATTTACCAAGTTTGATGAATGCCTGTATAATGTGTTTTACCCACTTACCCTAGATGTCGCCGTAGCGTTAGCACAGACAATATACTAGTACTATAAGTATAGTAGTACGTGCTCAATGAATCATGCAGCTATTCGAGGAAGGCACGGTGTTGCTGGTAAGAGCATCTCCAAGATCTTTCTTTCTAAATCATCATTTGATGTTGGATATATTATGCGCTTGGCCCATATAATATTTAATAAATCAAATAAAACTCTATGGTCCGTAACATTAAGCGTTGTATGGTTTAATATCGTACGGGATTTTGATTGAACGTTGACTCAGCTTATTTGGTTGGAAATTATCCATCTTAATTGAGAAAGTCGAAAAAAGGAGTGATGAGTGCACTGTGCACGCACCGTCACGGGCCGGGGGCCGGGCCGAGGCCGTGGGCGTGGCGTGGCAGGCGGCGAGCGGAAGGGTGGGCGGGCGTGGCCAGGTTTTGCGCCACTTAATCCACATAATTACGGGTGTTTCTCTCTTTTATGGTGGAGGCGAGTTGATTGCACCAGTTACCGTCTCCTGAGTTCCTCAGCTGGCTTTCTCCCTCTCCTCCGTTGGGCATAAAACCAGAAGTCCTCCGTCAGTCCAACTCTCCCTTCGCTTCCGAGAGACCACATCTCAGCCGCCCTTTGGTTTTCCCCGTTCCATACCTCTGTGCGCACGGAGCAACGGGAGAGCAGGTGCCACCGAAACCCTCATCCGCCTGCGAACCTTGCACGGGGTGTGCGGCGATTAGATTTTTGGGGAGCGATTCTATGACCGCTCGTCCATGTCGCAGACATCTTCTTCCTGGTGATCGCTCGCGGAACAACAATGTGTCTTCTTCCTGGTGACCGTTCGTAGGACTGCACTGTGAACACCTTCCTACATCGACTGTGGTCCACGACTTTGAGCAACACACTATATGCAGTGCGAATGGAGCCGTCGATGCCCTCGGCATGGGACCCTCGCTGTGGTCCACAACTTCGAGCAAACACACTATGCAGTGCGAATAGAGCCTCCGATGCCCTCAAAGATGGGACCCTCCATTGGGTACACTTTTAACTCTTTGATTATTGTACTTACGCATTACTTCATCAGTCGATCGGTATGTCATACTTACATCTTTGTAGCGTTTGTTTGTGATATACACATACACATATATGTAAATCACGAAACCGCTAATGTTTTATTTTTGGATTAAATTGACCATGAAAATGCCTAATTATCTAACAATCCAAAAACCTAATATTAGACAATTTTCTATCAGTGGTTTTGCTGTTGCTTTGAAGCCGAATAACTTTGATGGCAAGAATTTCATGATATGACGTGCCAAGATGGTGTTGTGGTTGACTGCTATGAACTGCTATCACATCAAGACAGGGAAAGCTGAACAATTTACTCTGTGGAGGAGCAAAAGTTCTTGGTGCCGATAACCTGTTTTGAGGCGTCGTGATTAGTGCACTTTATAGTAAGTATGAGAAAAACTACATATCTTGCACATCAGACAAAGAATTATGAGATGCTCTTGAGGCAAAGTTTAGAGTTTCTGATGCTGGCGGTGAGCTGTACCTTATGGAGCAAGTTTGTATGACTACAAAATGATTGAAAACCATTTCGTAGTGGAATAGGCTCATGAGATACATGTGCTAGCAAAGGAACTAGAACATTTTCCATGTTTGTTGCCCGACAAGTTTGTGTGGTCAAGGTATAATCGCTAAGTCTGCCACCTTCTTGGAGGGATTTTGCTACCTCTCTAAAACACAAGAGACAAGAATTTAGCGTGGTTGAGCTTATTGGATCTCTTGATGTCGAGGAGAGGACGAGACCAAAGACAACCGTGGGAAAAAGTGGAGTCTTCCATTTGCTAATATGGTGCGAAGAAAAACTCATTTGCATCCCGTAACAAAAAGAAGAGCATGCAAGAGAACATCAATACAAAGCCTAAGCAAACTGTTGCGTTTAAGAAGAAAAACAACAAGAAAGGTAGACATTGCTTTATTTACGGAAGTGATGAGCATTGGGCAAGTGCGTGCCCAGACCGCAAATATAAGCAAGAAAAGAAATCAGCAAACGTGGTGATTAGTAAAACTGGAGGAGGAACATCTGGGTATGGTAATTCTTTACCTTTTGTTCTTTCAGTTTGTCTTTCTCCTGAGTGGTGGATGGATAGCGGTGCTAATATTCATGTGTGTGCTGATGTTTCATTGTTTACTTCCTATCAGGCCAGCGGGACTGGAGCCTTGCTGATGGGAAACGGTTCGCATGCGTGTGTTCTTGGTGTTGGTACGGTCGTTCTGAAGCTTACTTCGGAAAAGACGGTGCTATTAAAGAACGTGCAACATGTCCCCTCTATCAAGAAGAACCTTGTTAGCGGTTCTCAAATGTGTCGCGATGGCTTTAAAATTGTGCTTGAGTCCAATAAGTGTGTTGTGTCGAGACATGGAACATTTGTTGGAAAAGGTTATGATTGCGGAGGCTTGTTTCGCTTATCTTTGCTTGATGACGTGTGTAATAAAGTAGTAAACAATGTTAATGTTTCAGATGAGTCGAATATATGGCATTCACGACTTTGTCACATTAATTTTGGCTGTCTCACGTGGCTTGCAAATCTAAATTTCATCCCAAAATTTAACTTAGTCAAAGATTCAAAGTGCCAGGTGTGTGCAATCGAAGCAAACACGCAAGACTCACAAGGCTGCTGAGGTTAGGAATTTGGCACCATTAGAACTCGTTCATTTTGATTTATGCGAAATGAATGGCGAATTGACTAAAGGCGGTAAACGATGCTTCATGATATTTATAGATGATTGCACTAGATTTTGCTATGTGTATTTATTGAAAACTAAAGATGAAGCGTTGCATTATTTTAAAGTCTATAAAGCTAAGGTAGAAAATCAACTTGAGAAGAAAATCAAACGTTTACGGTCCGATCGAGGGGGAGAATATTTCTCAAATGAATTTTCTGAGTTTTACGCGGTGCATGGAATTATTCATGAGAGGACACCACCATACTCACCATAGTCCAATAGGATTGCGAGAGAGAAAAAAAACCGCACTCTAACCGATTTGGTTAATGCCATGTTAGAGGCTGTGGGACTATCTAAGGAATGGTGAGGTGAGGCTATATTGATAGCGTGTCATGTCTTGAATAAGGTGCCCCATAAAGAACAAAAAAATTACACCATTCGAGTAATGAGTGAAGAAGAGATTAAATCTCTTTTACCTACGAACTTGGGGTTATTTGGCAAAGGTGAATGTGCCAATAAACAAAAAGCGTAAAGCTTGGACAAAAAGCTGTTGATTGTGTTTTTCTTTATTATGCTATTCTGGCGTGGGTTATAGATTTTAATTATAAATTCTAGTGTTCTTTGAGATGGCTGTTCATACAATCATGGAATCTAGAGACGCTATATTTTTGGAGAATGAATTTTTCATGAAAAATGCACCTAGCACGATTGGTCATGAATTTATAATTCCCCTTGAGCATCAAAATTTTATTATGATAGAACAAATTGAGGAACCCTATATGCAAAATACTGAGGAGGATGACACTATAGTCACTAGGAGAAGTAAGAGACAGAGGACTGCAAAGTCTTTTGGTGATGACTATATTGTGTACCTTGTGGATGACACACCAACGATCATTGAAGAGGCATATTCCTCTCCGATCTTCGACTTATGGAAGGAAGCAGTACTGAACGAGATGGATTCTATTATGTCTAATAGAACTAGGGAAATAATTGATCGTCCTTATGGGTGCAAGCCTATAGGGTGCAAATGGGTGTTCAAGAAAAAGCTTAGGCCTGATGGTACTATTGAGAGGTACAAGGCAAGACTTGTGGCCAAGGGTTATACTCAAAAGAAAGGTGATGATTTTCTTTGATACTTATTCACCTGCGGTTGCCGATTGACTACAATTGAGTTTTGCTTTCTCCGATGACTTCTTATGGTCTTATCGTTTATTAAATGGACGTTAAGACAACTTTTCTAAACGGAGAGTTAGAGAAGGAGATCTATATGGATCAGCCAGATGGGTTTGTAACAAATAGTCAAGAAGGCAAGGTGTGTAAATTATTAAAATCATTATATGGCCTAAAACAAGCTCCTAAGCAGTGGCATGAGAAGTTCGACAGAACTCTAACATCTGCTGGCTTTGTTGTGAATGAAGCTGACAAATGTGTGTACTATCGGTATGGTTGGGGTGAAGGAGTTATTTTGTGCTTATATGTTGATGACATACTAATCTTTGGATCCGACCTCAAAGTGATTGAGGAGGTGAAGAAATTTTATCTAATAATTTTGAAATAAAAGATTTGTGAGAGGTGATGTTATTCTTAATATCAAGCTTACGAGAGAAGGTGATGGTGGAGTAACTCTGTTATAATCCTACTATATGGAAAAGGTGTTGAGTCGCTTTGGGTTTAGTATTTGTGAACTTGCTCCTACACCTTATGACCCTAGTGTGCTATTTTGGAAAAATCGGAGAATAACAAAGGATCAATTGAGATATTCCCGGATCATTGGTTCGCTCATGTATCTTGCTAGTGTAATAAGGCACGACATCTCATTTCTTTGTGTGTGCAAAGGCGAGGCAGTTTATGTTAAACCTAAGAGATGATCACTTTGGTGTGCTCTTGAGAGAGTGATGCGCTATCTAAAAGGCACTATGAGCTATGGTATTCGTTATACCGCATACACGAAGGTGCTAGAAGGCTATTGTGATGCCAAGCTGGATCTCTCGATCTTTGATGAGCTTTATGCCACAAGTGGATATGTATTTTCACTTGGAGATGGTGCTGTTTTCTAGAAGTCTTACACAAGAGACTATCTTAGCGAAATCTACAATGGAAGCAGAGCTCACAGCATTAGACACCGCTGGCTCTGAGGCCGAGTGGCTTCATGATCTCCTTATAGATTTACCGGTTGTTGAAAAACCCATACCGGCTATTTCTATGAACTGTGATAACCAGACTGTAATTACAAAGGTTAACATTTCTAAGGATAACATGAAGTCCACAAGGCATGTTAAGAGACGACTAAAATCTGTCAAAAAATTGAGAAACTCTGGAGTAATAGCGTTGGACTATGTTCACACGTCTAACAATCTGGCAGATCAATTCACTAGGGGTTTATCACGCAATGTGATAGAAAGTGCATCGAGAGAGATAGGTTTGAGACCCACATAAAATTTACTATAGTGGTAACCTGTTCTATGTGATCGGAGATCCCGTGAAGTAGGAAGGTGAAACAAGCTAGTTGTAAATTATGAGGAAAGATCCTTAATAAGACTCATTTCTGATGCATATCTTTTCTTTCTGTAAGGCAGGTTGGTTTTTACCTTAATGTGTTCCAAGTGGCTTGCTAAAGCAAAGATGTTGTCCTACAGAATATCTTTTGAGGAACACACTTATATGAGTCAGACTGCTGGTCATAGTCTATGAGATTTGAGTGATCTCTAAATACTCATAAAAGACATTGGAGTATGACTTATATGCTTCAAATAGAGGGGATGCCTTTTGCAGCCTAGTATTAGCTAAGGACTTTAGTGACATTCACCTCACACAAAACTGTCAATTCAAGGCATAGTCCATTGTTCAGTTGTGACTGAGTGAAACTATTGCTCTAAATGGATGTTCAACTTAACAGTCTCCATCGAAACACTGGTATATAAAAGAAATATGGTTCTGAGACTACTTTGTTATAAACCCTAGAGTTTGGTGGGGATTGTTGGATATATTATGGGCTTGGCCCATGTAATATTTAATAAATCAAATAAAACTCTATGGTCCGTAACATTAAGCGTTGTATGGTTTAATACCGTACGAGATTTTGACTGAATGTTGACTTAGCTTATTTGGTTGGAAATTATCCATCTTAATTGAGAAGCTGAGAAAAGGACACAAGAGTGCCACACGCTCGCGCGCGCGCGTCGCCGTCGCCGCCGGCCGGGCCGGGCCGAGGCAGTGGGCGTGGGCGTGGGCGTGGGCGTGGGCGTGGATGTGGTGTGGCAGGCAAGCAGGCGGCGAGCGAGCGGACGGGCGGGTGTGGCTAGGTTTTGCCTCTTAATCCACATAATTATAGGAGTTTCTCTCTTTTATGGTAGAGGCGAGTTGATTGCGCCAGTTACCATCTCTTCGTGTCTCCGTCTTCTGAGTTCCTCGGCAGGCTTTCTCCCTCCCCTCCGCTGGGCATAAAACCAGAAGTCCTCCGTCAGTCCAACTCTCCCTTCACTTCCAAGAGACCACATTTCAACTGCCCTTTGGTTTTCCCCATCCCGTACCTCTGCACGCACAGAGCAACGGGAGAGCAGGTGCCTCTAGAATCCTTGTCTGCCTGCGAACCTTGCACGGGATGTGCAGCGATTAGGTTTTTGGGGAGCGATTCCGCGACTGCTCGTCCACGTTGCAGACGTCTTCTTCCTGGTGATCGCTCACGGAACAGCAAGGTGTCTTGTTCCTGGTGACCGTTCGTGGGACTGCACTGCGAATACCTTCCTGCATCGACTGTGGTCCACGATTTCGAGCAATGCACTATGTCTGGTGCGAATGGAGCCTCCGATGCCCTCGGCATGGCACCCTCCGCTGGGTACACTTTTAACTCTCTCATTACTGTACTTTGCGTACTTACTGTATCGATCGGTATGTCATACTTGCATGCTGTAGCGTTTGTTTGTGATATACACATACACATATATGTCGTCACGAACCTGTTGATGTTTTATTTCTAGATTAAATTGACCATGAAAATGCCTAATTATCTAACATTTGAAAAGTCATTAAAAAATCTTTTCTTCATCTTTCTATTGTGCGCACTTTAGAAAACTAGCCCCGCTTTCCATCTTTACTTAGCGATTAATCTGAAATAGAGAATAACAATAATTGAACCTGATTAAGAGGATCTTTAAGAGCCTCTCTACGTCCTTCTTATTTAATAGAAATGGATATTTTGGTGAAAATGACACTAAATAGAAATGGATATTTTGCTGAAAAAATTATACTCCAACAACTTCTTCAAATGACTCTAAATGATAATTTTAGCGAGTGAGTTTAAGAGAAAGTCTCAGAGATGCTCTAATTCAAAAAGTTGTAGGGTATTTTTTAACCAAAATTTTTATTCCTATCAATAACAAAGATATAAAGAGACTCTTAGGATTGCTCTGAGAATATTATAAATCGTCAAATCTCTGGGCCGGGGTTGCACTTGCAGTCAGAGCGTGATCACCTCCATTACCTAAGGTCGGGGTCGGCCGATTCGGCTCAGTTGACAACCATATGTGCACGCTCTGTCTTTCGATCATGCCCGCACGCACTACAAGAGGAACACCCCTCAAGCAACGCATATATGTATTGCTAAAAGCCCAAATAAGTGTTGCTACGGTCTATACCAATGCATGTTATATGCGTTGCTAAAAGTGGCGTTGCAAGGTTCTATTGCAACACATATATATGCGTTGGTAAGGGATGTATATAAGTGTTGCAAGCTAGCAACAAATGTGCCTATGTTTCAGCAACACATATATGTGTTGCTGTGAAAATATGCCATATGCTTTCAGGATTTTGTTATTATAATTCTATATATGCTGCAAAATATTAATTCTTTTCGGCCAAATAGCTTGGCTAATTAAATATACTCCATACAACAATCAACCACAACTATAAATGATCCGGTACATACAACAAAACCAAATAATATTGAATCTTTTTATTAGATAGAAGATTCTGTACATAGAAGAGAATAGCACAAAGTGTTATTGTATACAATGGTTGACGGCCTAGGCAAAGTTCACTGAAAATAAAATACACACTATATCTAAAAAAATTGGTTCCTGAAGAAAAATGTTGTTCTTCATCCTTCAATCATCCGAACATCCCAAAATATTATGTACATGTCCTCTGTCAAAATATAGATTGCTTTTGTAAGAACATATATATTTAGAAATACATGCTATTTTTTCCAATGAATGTATATATCTCACTGAAGGAAAATACAGAGTCAATGCGTGTATATACCTGTTCCTAGGTAGCTGTCACAAAACTGATTCATCCGTATCCTTCATCTACAACCCTGCCATAAAAGCAGTTGAACTGAATTAGCACTTAAGCCACCAAAAATAAATTGAATCTCACTGAGGTGCTCTAATTCACTACCACCAAGTAATCTCTCTTTTCTAAATACAATAAAGCTTTCTGCCAGATCTGAGACTCCAGGCTATTCAGATATGAAAAAAATACACAAGTATTCCTTTGGGTATGTATACTATTATATATCAAGAGCATGAAATAACTTTAGCATCGTACTGTGATGTTATTAAGTAAACTAGCCCTAGAACAAAAGTTTGATGTATAAAGCTGATGACAAAAACGTACAATGCAAAGAGTGTTCCTTTATCTACACTAAATACATCAAAGTATCGCATATCTACCCTACTAATGCACCAAGTTTTCTTCGCTTGGTCCACCCAGAAAAGCGTCCCCCGCTGAGATGACCATCCTAAATGCACCCTAAAAATTGTACACACAAAACCAACCACATCCGAATCAACCGTCTAGATCTGTCCTCAATATTCTCTCTCATTACTCATGCACGATCCAACGATCAGCATATTTTGTATGGTATTCCTCCTCCCCCTCCATGCGTTGCGGAAAAAGGAATATTGACGCGAGAAAAATTGACGCACGAGAAATCCGCGGCTCTTTCCACGCGGAGTCCGCCTCCGCACCTACGAAGCCTCGCCGCAGCACGTACGTTGCCTCCACATACGTTGCTCATCCCTCCTCCATTCCGGTGCTCATCCTTCCTACGTGATTCCCCGCCGCCTCCGTCGTGGACGTGCAGGCCGGCTCCATCATCGACTTGCAGGCTGGGCGATCTCGATCGTGGGCAGCACAAGTCCGGGCGGGTCTTTACGACGGTTGCCGCGGCTTAACACGAAATCCGCGGGAGCAGGCCGAGCAGGACGCGACCTGGAAGATTGATCTCTCAAGATCAGCGATCCCAGCGGGCTCTCTGAGGGACTCACAAACGACGGCGACCAGGACGCGCCACCAGTGACGTGAAGACCGCCGCGATCAGCCAAGGAGGACGCGGAGAACCTGTACCACACTACCACGGCACATTCAAAACAGACGACCATCACGGCGACCAAGGTTATGTTTCAAATCAATCTGTGAAGTTCCTGTCATATGGAGGTGTTGCTGCTTCTCTGATGATCCAAAATGTTGGCTGCCTGGACCAAACAAACTAGCAGTATATATCGAGTGGTGTGGGTGTGGCCTTTCGTTCTGCCATATAGTAGGGTAGATGCGCAGCTAGGCGATGCCCCGGCTTCTGAAAGGAAATAGAAAGTTTAAAGCCCTCACAAATATAGTTATATATACGAAGGTAGTATGTTTTGCGTACAAAAAGAAGAGATACATAAAGCAACCAATTTTCAGGAACAACTTAATTTTAGAATTGCATATTTCAAGGTTTTCAAGGTCTTACTGATAAAAAAATAGAGAAGAGGTCTGCAGGCAATCTTTGCACTACTGTGTGTTTACCATTCTTTTTTGGGCCCATGTCCCAGTTTCTCATTCAGTTTTCATATCAAGTATGACAGAAAATAAAATTTTTTATAGGAATACTTACCCAATAGATAAGCTACCTACAGACAACACTCTTTCACCCTAACTTTTGTAGTGCTACCCTCAACTTTCTATCTGAGTTCTAACATTCCATTTTTCATTGACCTGAACAGGGAAGCTATTCATCGACTTGACAATGGGGACGCCAACAGATGGACGCACTGCCTTGAGCGATATAACAAACATCCAAACCCCATGTACGTGATTAACCAAATTAACATACATACAAACAACACCATGTATATATATGACACCACCATTCCGAACAGCTTGCACTGATGAAGATCGCAAGAGGGAGGAAAGAAATAGGAAACAGCGGGAGTACCGCGCAAGGAGAAGGGCTGAACAAACTGACGAGGAAAGGGAGGAAATAAATATGACAAACTTTAGGCCAAATACATGTTTTGGACTCTTTTGGAGATAATATGACAAACTTTGAAGATCTCTGGTATACGGTACGTCTAAATAATTGGTATACATATTTATTTATTTAAAATTCTTCAGTACCTGTTCTGTTTCTTAATTAGCCTTGGTGTTTTGATCATACCAGCTCTTAGGAATGGAAAGACTAATAAAATATGCAACGGGGCTTACAAAACTGGACCAAAGTAAATGGAAACACGGTACCAATATGACATCTTGGCCAATGAAACATAAGATCAAGGTCCCAATGCAAGCAGATGGGTAAAATATCTTTACGTTTTGTGTATATGTCATTGCCTAACCATTATCTGTATGCCTCATATTTGATTGTTTGGAATATTGCCCAGCTATAGTTGTGGTTTATGGCTTCTTAATTATATGGAGTATTGGACCGGAAGTACTTTATCTGACCATGTAACCCAGGTACTTACTTAAGAATCTACTTCTAATACATATCAGTTATTTTTTAATTGGTTAGCATATAAGCAATTATTGTTTGCAGGAAGATATAAGTAACTTCAGGTTCAAGCTACCTGCGATCTTATATAACTCGCTGTTAAATGAAATAAGAGGGTTACCGGATAAAGAGCAAAAGACTAAGACCGGCGATGACCTAGATGAACTTGTCGAAGAGCTCAATGACCTCGATATTTTGATGTCGGGTAACACGAAGTTGACAAGGACGCTAAAGTGGACAAACAGAGAAGACCTATTGACGACAATTTGCGGGTTGTTCCACTTGGTCGCCGATGATGAGACTTTAGAGTAAGTCATGCATTCTAAAGTGCAACATACTGTTCTAATATAGATATTGCCTTTGTCCATTCTAGATTGCTACAGCAAGTAATTTGTTCCTTGTCATTGTTTTCAGGAAAGAGTGGATACGAAGTACACGACCATATCCAATTTCTTTAAGTCTTAGACAAATTATAAATATTTTAGATGATGATAGACAGCTGGAACATGAAACCTTTAATATGGCTATTCGGATGGTCGCGTGCAACCAAGACATAGCGTAGAAGAAACAAATATTCCACTACATGGATCTCAAATTTGCTGTAAGTTGATATATAAAAATCATTCTAAAAGATTGTTTATACATGTCATACTTAAATTATGTAATTGTATAATTATCAGGAAATAACTCATTTTAGACGAGATCCATGATGTTGTCCCAAGATTGACAAGGCATACCAAGATCAATTAAAAAAAGTATTTGAGTGCTGGCCGGAAAAGCAGTACGACATTAAAGAATGTAGCAATGTAAGTTGTGTTTTGTGTATTACTTTAAAACCTTTTAAATTATTTACCACTTACAGTCTGTGTGTTTGTTTATAGATTCTACTACCATATTATCAAGACGGTCTATACACTTTATTCACAATTGACATGCAAAAAATAATCGTGCATATTATGGATCCACTTCAAGATCATGTATGCTTGAATGCTTGAAGGGTTATGATCACAGAGATTCATATATACCTACATTACACACTATTGCTAGAAGGTTCAATCTTGCCATGGGATTGTTAAATTATAAGATGAACGATAATATTTATCACTGGAAGCGAGAATACCCTACGTGTGTAACAAAGGTTTACATAATAAACATTGGTAATCACTTATAATATATTTCAACTTTCATATCACAGAAATAGTTATTTGATCTATGTACATCAAATAAACAATTGATCTTCTGCAGAAATTTGGGAGGCTTTCTTGTATATAGTTTCATGAAGTCATGGGATGGCATAAGATTGCCACCGATCACAATGTAAGCATGTATAGTACATAACTAAGTTTCATAAACTACATTGAAAAATAATAACTTATTTATTGTTATACGCCATGCACACTACCGACTTCATTTGAGGAGGGAATTCTTGGCCGATATTTTGACGAGTAATGCAAAAGCATGTAGCGACAACATCCCTGATAATCTGCAATACATGATTAAGGAGTTAGGTAGAATCTAACTTTACAATGTGCACCTATATGAAAAGTGTTCCTAAATTATATATAGACTCAAATACAATTGTTGTGTAATAGTAATATTATGAAGAATAAATTGGTTATAATTATGAGCATCCCAAGATTAAAACCGTACATCTACTAGCTAGTTATGTCTAGCATTTAGCATAGAGAGTGCATCAGCCGTCATTGTTACATAAATGTGTATATTAAAATTACAGAGGAACAAAATCCACATGCTTGTGTCATGCCTAATTTCCAAACAAATCAGAAATTTTTTTGATACCTAGAGAGATTTTGTGTTTGGAATTAAAGCAATATTAAAGTAGACATCAGGTCTGCAAAAATATAATAAGTGAATATTAGAATCAAGCAATGCTAAAAATATAGGCAGCAAACCGAATATAATTGAAGAGGTAGCCTTACCTTGCCAGACCTTCGTTTCTTCGGGCTATTACGTTCTTGCCCCTATTTTGAACCCCAATTATGATTTTACCCTCATTTTCTTCCACTTTATGTTTTTACCCCTGCTTTTCCAAAACGAAGGTTCGGTTTACCTCTACTCCGTGAACAGCGAGTAGCGTGTTAAAAAGTTGAAAGATGATAAGTTTGCCCTTCGAATATTGCGTTTTGCCCCTATTTCAAACCACAATTGTGATTTTACCCCACTTTCTTCCACTCTGTGTTTTACCTACTTTTCCAAAGCGAAGGCTCCATTTACCCCAATTCTTAACTCAGTTATCTACATCGCATCAAAGCAATTAAAATTAACAAAAGCCCTGTGAAAAGACAAACTTACCCCTTATCTCTCGGTCGTCTCTCTAAAGGTCGTCCCTCTCAACGCTAGCAGCGGTGCAATGGTAATTTGGAGTCTTGCGGCGATGGTGTGCGGAAAAAGCGATGTCGGCGGGGCGCGTGCGGCAGCGGGAGAAGAAGCGTGGTAGCGCGGGACTTAACTCGGCGTGGGCTCCTGACCGAACCGCGGCGCTGCTGGCGCTGGCGTAGGCGTGTGTGAGGAGTTGGCGGCGTCGCGGCCGCATGCATCTGGACTGTCTCTGGCGGTGTCGCGGTGAGTGGGCAGAGCAGCGCGCCGCGCAAAGCCCGCTGCTGCGCGCAGCAAGATCGCATCAAGCAGCGCGTGCTGGTGCAGCGCCACGTCAAGTCAGCTAAGCACAAGGCCTCGCGCCGCTTCTCCGCCTCGCCGCTGCGCGCTTGCGCCGCGCCGCGCCTGCGCCCCGCCCGACGTTGCACGTCCGCCGCCACCGCCGTCGCACTGACCCGCCGCGCCGCTTCGCTAAGCGTTAAGAGGGACGACCACGAGAGAGACGACCAAGAGATAAGGGTAAGTTTGTCTTTTCACAGGTCTTTTGTTAATTTTTAATTACTTTGATCCGGATGTAGATAACTGAGTTAAGAATTAGGGTAAACGGAGCCTTCGTTTTGAAAAAGTAGGGGTATAAACACAAGGTGTAAGAAAGTGGAGGTAAAATCACAATTGGGGTTTGAAATAGGGGCAAAAACGCAATATTCGGAAGGGCAAACTTGTCATCTTTCAACTTTTTTAACACCGTTACCTGCTGTTCATGGAGAGGGGTAAACTGAACCTTCGTTTTGGAAAAGCAGGGGTAAAAACACAAAGTGGAAGAAAATGGAGGTAAAATCACAATTGAGGTTCAAAATAGGGGGCAAGAACGCAATAGCCCCTAGTTTCTTAATTAGTAATTATTTGTTCTTTGATCTCTTCTTAGCTCGTACCTGTATATCATAGATTCACGCAACAAAATTCAGAAGATTTCCCTTTGCTTGCACAAGTTTGAAAAATAAAAACTCACAGTAATCACAAAGAAGTATGAGAAATTTAAGAAAAAAATCATGTACAAAAAGAATATGGGAGAAGCACCTACCAAACCATCGGCCCTATCTCCACAGAGTACCACTGTCACAGGCAGTCCTTCTCTAATCTGCTGCTCAAGCATACGACACCAACTATGATTATACGAGGCTGCTGCAGTAATTACCAGTTTACCACAATGCATGAACTGGGTAAGGTTTGAAACAGCGATTAGTGATTTGAGGAAGTACTGTGTGATGGGAAGATGATCGCACCGAAGGCATAATCAACCAGATCATTCTGATCCAACCAGAAGGGGGCCACACAATGGATCTAGCATATAGGACACAAAGGTTTGAGGAGATCAGATCAGGACCTGTCTATTTGCAGATACGGTGGATGCAGAGTGGATTGCCCTACAGATGGCCTTGGCAAGTTGTCGCCGCCGCATCTCCCAATCACGGTCTGCAGTGCAGATTGGGTCAGCTGCTGCTCGTATGTCCCATGAGGCCGTGACGCTGGCCGCGCTCGGCCGGCGCAGGCGGTGGCTGTGTGCCCGGGCGGCGACGGCTCCGCGACCCGAACGGCGGCACCTGCAAGGGAGGGATGAACAAAGCTGTGACCTAATAATTTTGGGAGTAGGAAATACGAACTGCCGTGGCGAGGAGCCGAGGACTGGTTGGCACAATATAATGACCGCATATTGCTCGCGGGGCGGCGTGGGAAGTGGAGGAGGTTGGGAACACCTGCAACGCATTTTGCTATCGTTGGAAGACATATGTTGCAATACGGGTGTTTGTGTTGCAATGACGTTTGCCTCAATAATGGAATCATATTTGCTGCCACGTTTGGAACTTCTAAGACATCCTATATATACCATCCGTTACCTTCGAGCTTCCGATCCTAATCAAGTGTATCAAAAAATCCAAGATAATCCTAGATTCTATCTATTTTTTAAGAATTGTCTAGGTGCCATTGATGGAACTCATATTCCTATTTCCATAGCCTCTGAGAAAGCTTCTCCTTTTAGAAATAGGAAGGGCACATTAAGCATTAAGAGGATTTTGACTGTAGAGATGTATTTCTAGTCAGGTTGAAAGTGAGATGTGCTCCTTTCATTTAGCTTGAAAATTGCTTTCCTTTTACAGTAAGGTTAAAAGCTGAGATCTGCTCCTATCATTTAGCAAATGAAACAGTTTTATTTGAATTATCAGTTTGTCACTAGTTGTCTATTTTCACCATTCTGATTATGTTTCCACCGTTCCTAGTTAGGTAACTGAAATATGTCTCGTGACTTTAGTAAATTTATTATTATTATTATACATAGTGTGCATCATAAGTTAATAATAATGGCTATCCCTTGCTGTGAATGTATATGTTACTATGTTGTTGTTTGTATCCAGGGACATTTGAACCTCATGGTTAAGTTAGATTTTTTTATAACCACAGTAATGGCCAAAAGAATTTAGATATCACAAACCGGAACAAGTGATGTTTCCTATTTGTACATGTTAGGGCTTGTTTTTTCTCTCTGCCTTTTAGTCTTACAATTTCAATCTAATAGCAGCTGCTAATTCACAGAGGATGCAGTCACTTCCATTTCTATATGTTAGGAAGTTAGCAAAGTTTTTACCATATTAGTACTTAAGATAACTACAACCAGTTTTAGATCATCGAAAAGAATCATCACCGGCATGGTTAATGAACTCCACAGAAGTAAACATGGTTGCCGGCGCTGGACTGAACTTGTGGCAAAATTTGGTTGCATGATTCTTCTGGATCAGTTTGATAAGAAAGGCAGAGAAACCATTTGTCCTTTCAGTTTGATAAGATAGGGATAGAGCCTGTGAAGGCACTGATTAGTTTCATAACTAATCAAACTTTTAAACAGACACAATGATTTAATTATACTTTGGTTGACTACATTGCGAGTCATTTTCGTTCAATTATTCACTAATTTGTAAAAAAACTTACTGTCATTTTCAGGGAGGAAGCAATGATGATCAAGAAACATTTGATTGGACAAAGTGCCTGGACACTTTAGTAGGCTTAGACGAGTTATCTACTAGTTTAAATTATGCTTTGGATTTGTGCACTTTGTGATGGTTTGTGTGAGAAAAGATTGTAATTTCATGAGTGGATCATGACAGCCTTTTGGTGCACCTTTTGTCAATTTTGACAGTAGCTAGCATGTCCTTTATCTGTGGCTACATATTATCTGTGGTACTCTTTGCTGCCCATTATCTCTACATGTATGAGAGCATGATAACAGACTTGTAGATAAAGTACTCCAAAACATGGGAGATTTATTTATTTTATTTTGCTGCAATGTATGAGAGCTTGTTTTTGCTGCAATGTATTTGCAATGTATTTCATGAAATGTATTTGTAGCACTCCAAAACAGGCACGTATCCAAAACAGGTATCTGCTGTTAGTGCCCCAAGCAATACCTGTTTTGGATCCTTGGCAAACCGAACAACAGATAGTTGAAGCAGGGAATAGTCACAGGTAGGGAATAGTTATGAGAGAATTCCTTATTTGTCACCAGACAAATGACCCGTTCCTTTCTTGGCCCTCAAAAAAATTTCGTTCCATATTTAACACCGAGTTCATCTTTCATTCCTTATACGACACTCCGTTGGATTCTCCATCCGTGAACCGTTAACTGCCATGTGAAAAAACGATTTTGCCCCTGTGGGCCCCACCACCCTTCTCCCTCCTCTCCTCCCTTTCTCCCTCCTGTCCGCTCCAGTGTAAGCAGCACGCCCCTTTCGTCTCCTCTTCCTCCTCCTCTCCTCTTCCTCCCGAGTCCAGGGAACATTCCGGCGCCCAGCTTGCCCTGCGCGTCTTCCCGCTTCCACTTCTCCACCGGCCGGGATCTCCCGCTCTTTCCTTGCCGCCGCAAGCTGGCCTGGAGCTCCTCGGCGCGCTCCACGCCGCATGGTCTCGCTGGCCCTGAGTCCCTCGTTCTCCCGCGCGAGCCTCCAGTGGCACGCTCTTTCTCCGCGACGGCCTCCTGATCCGGCGTTGTCGCGGTCGCGACCTCGAGCGCCTCGGCGGCGCGTTAACCTCCTCGACCACTTGCTCCAGCTGCTGGCGCAGCCTTGGCGTTGTCGTCGGCGCAGCACCGGCGCGCCGTGTCGATCTCGGCGGCGCTCTCGCTTGCAGCGGCGGCGGCCTCCTCCTCCGCGCCACGCAGCGCTTCCAAGCAGCGCCTTCTCCTCTGGCGCGCCACCCGTCGCTGGCGTCCTTCCGGTCGGTGGTGAGCGCGTCGGACGCGCTTAGTCGCCGACCACAGCTCGCCTCGGCGCCCTAGAGAGAGGCCCCGGAGCGGTCGCGCTTCGGCGTGGGCCGCCTCGGCTCGTCCCCGCGTCACATAGCCACGCTTTTGACTCGCCGCCTCCCATGCGACCATGGACAGCGCGCCGCGGTGAGCTTCGTCCGCCGCCTTCCGGCTCCGCTCCTCGGCTGCGTCGACGTAGCGGAGCTCGGCACGAAGCTGTTGATCTCCTCATCCATGCCGCCGAACATGAGGTCCATGACGCCCACCGCTGCTGTGTATCGTATGCGTATGCCGCGCCGCGCTGCGGCCGGCCCGATGGCGGCGGCCTCGAGCCTGGCCTCCTCGAGATCGATCTTGGCTCGCTCCAGCTCCTTGGTCTGCTGGACCGGCGACTCCAACATCTTCATCATCTCCATTTGCTTGGCACGCCGCCGCCCCCGCTCCAGAGAGCCGCATCACACGCTCCTTATCCGTGGGCGGCGCCGCGTCGCTCACCATGGCGACTCCTCCATCGTGGGCGGAGAGGAGGGAGAAGGGGAGGAGAGGAGGGAGAAGGGTGGTGGGGCCCATAGGGGCAAAATCGTCTTTTCACATGGCAGTTAACGGTTCACGGATGAAAAATCCAATGGAGTGTCGTATAAGGAATGAAAGATGAACTTGGTGTCAAATAGGGAACATAAATTTTTTGAGGGCCAAAAATGAAATGTGTCATTTGTGTGGTGTCAAATAAGAAATTCTCTCAATAGTTATAGGGCAGGGAATGAGTGACAGGCACGTATCCACTCATTCCTGGGCTGAAAGAAATCTGCTCCGGTATTGAATTCACAGCAAACGAAACGAGGCCTAAGCATGCATTGCATGCAAACGGTAGACGGTACTGATGTTGTGGCGTGATACATACATTGTCTTCTGTAGAGTGCCCTGCAACTACAACGGCAGGACCGTCAACTTCAAGGTGGACGCGGGGTCAAAACCGTACTACCTCGCCGTGCTGATCGAGTATGTGGCCGGCGACGGCGACCTCTCCGCGGTGGACATCATGCAAGCCGGCTGCAACTGGTGGACGCAGATGATGCAGCAGTCGTGGGGCGCCGTGTGGCGGGTCAACTCGAACAACGGCCAGCCGCTCCGCGCGCCCTTCTCGGTCCGCATCACCTCGGGCTCCGGCAAGGTCCTCGTCGCCAGGAACGCCATCCCCGCCGGGTGGAGCGCCGGGATGACCTACCGGTCCGCGGTGAACTTCGGCTACTGAGGCAGTGCGCGCGTAGGAGTTGTTTCTTTTTCTTCGTTCATGGAGCTCTACCCCCTTGTCAGTTTTACAACGAGTTTGGTATGTGCGTCCGGGAAACGCGAGAGGCCGCGCTGGAGGAGGAGGTTGGGTATATTCGTGCGTGTTCGCTGTCACGATGTCTTTGGTGCCTCCCTCCACGGTGTGTCCGGGAAACCGTGGAAGGGTACTCCCTCCACAGACCAGTGTGTTTTCCTTGTGATGTAATGATGTCTTTGGTGTATCCAATGCAAAAACTGCAGAACTATTGGAGTCACAGTACTTGTTAAAAGTGTGCTCATGCATCAGGATGTTATAGCTATACATCATCTTTTATTATTCTTATAAACAGAGATGTGATTGTGTTAAGCGATTAAGCGAATTCCATCTACTGCTGAGCGCTACGGGTCGCCACTGCCCGGGCTCCAGCCTCTAGGCCACCGCTACCATCCATTCCAGGGCACCTTGCAGCTACTGCTTAAGGGCTTGTGCTGGCCGTCGTCTCATAGCTGTAAATTTTGCAAAAACATCCTTCACCAGCAGCAGACGCCGGCTTCGGCTCGTGCTCCGAGGACTCAGCTATGGACGGGCGGATCTTGTGTGGGCGTTGAAGAGAAAATGAAGTGCACGTGAGCGACGCAGAGTACGTGAGTTCCGAAAGTGTTTTTGCTAGCTTCTTTTTTTGACGTTGGTTTTGCTAGCTTCTCGTCTTCTTCCAAAGAATGCACAAATTAACTGAAACTTATAAAATTAATATAAAATCAATATTGAATCCAAAAATTACAATTCGAATTTTATTAGGTTCCTTTCGACTAGAACTATAATTTAGAAGTGATGCACCACATATTACACCTTGACGGTTTTCTGTATGTTTTATTTTGTGGGACCATTTGTATATTTTTTTAAAAGTTGTTTTGCTATATAAAAATTGCAAAAGTTAAGTAACCTACTCGTATCAGTACGACGCTACAGGAAAATATATTCATGTTTGATTGTGCTGCCGAAATTACTGGTCTAAAAATATTATAATCATGTTTAACTTAATTATGCTTAATCTGTTTTTGTATCAACTAGCAACACACTTGTATACAGGGATAATACTCATATTTAATCATGGATACATGCAAACATTAAACAACTTGTGGACGGTTAAATAGACAACCCATTTTATGAGCTATCTTTTTTTATTGTCTATGCACGGGTTTCAAAAACTTGCAGACAACAGATGGGTTATACATGCCCTAAGGCACCCTCCTACGTTTCACAGTTAAACAGTTCTTTAGATCTGGTCCAATAAATCTCCCAGTAAAATCATCACTGATATTTGGCCGGGAGCTTATTACCTATGGTGACTTCAACAAGGGACACAATGAGGTTGTCGATGCGGAAGTTGATTCATTACAGGAAATCAATTTGTGGTTACTATGTACTCCATTCCAAATTGTATTTTTCTAAATATATTATTTTATTATTGTGTATCTAGACATAATATATAGGATTTAGGTGCGTAACAAAAGATATATATTTACAAAAGTCAGAACGACTTATAATTTGGAACAAAGTACAAGGGTAAAGGTGCTCATGGGTGCTCCTAGTGAGAATATTAACTCTGAATCCTTGATGTCATCATCAATGGCCGCGTAGAGCAAATCAAGCATCCATCTTGATTGGATGAAAGGTTGGAAGGTGCTAAATCTATACTCCCTCTGTCCCCAATTAACTGTCGTTGTTGGATTCCGTGTCAAAAGTTTGACTCGATTTATAGAAAATACGTGCAACATTTGTATCTTCAAATAAAATTATTAAAAAACTAGATTCAAATATCTATCTAATGATATTAATTATGTACCATAAATATTAATATTTTATATATGTATTTAGTTAAAGTTGTTTCTCGAAAAGCGAAAATGACAGATATTTAGGGACGGAGGGTGTAGTTGTGATGTATCAAGTGATTCAACCGATGATATTTTTCATCGATTTGGATGCATTTTAGTCTAATTCTCGAACCTTAATTATGGCAATGTCCAAGATTTGAGGATTGGTTGATGGATTTGGCATGAGGACTTTTGCTTTGGTATTCGACAAGGCCCTGTCCATCTAGATGATGATGAGCCACTACAGAAGATGATGATGCAAGGACTTTAATCGAATATTGTTTCTTTTTTTATTTTTTATTTTATGTGTAATTCGGGGTCATAACCGATATTGTCCTCTTTCGGTCCATTTTTGTATTCAACACATATTTATTCATAAATATATTCGGGAAAATTCATATTCATATATACATTACAGATCCAAAGATAAACATGATATGCAATATCCGTTCGTACATGATTCGATTACAACCCCTGCCCACAAGCGCCACCAATGCCTCAACGTTCGGCATGGCACAACACTAGAGGGGTTGCAATCCAGCATGAAGTAGGTGGACTCACCTAGATCCTATATATTGACGTGGTGGTGTTGGTGCTGATGGTCGAATATGCTACAGGGACAGAGAAGGGTAGGGTGGGGTGTGGAGGAAGTGGTCGAGATGCTAGGGGTGATGATGGGAGTCGAGGAAGCCGTGGCGGGCAATGGCAATGCTACCGCTCGACGTGGCGTCATAGCTGGTGCATGAGAGAAAAATGGGGACAGAAGAGAAAGAATCGAAAGGAGGGAGGAAGAAGAAAGGGATAGAACAAAAACGATATATCTTATTATAGTTATTTGTCCTCTAGAGCTGAAAAAGAATATTTTAATAAACGTGGCGTTTTTCAGTAAATTTATCACAAGCTATAGTGTTCACTAGTTAATTGGACCTTTTTTTTGTCCGATGGCAATACAATATCATTTTCAGTATCCTATAGTAAATTATTGCAATAATATATTGACGTTGGTGAACCAATATAGAGCACTGTTGGTTAACATTACCCGTTCTAGCTTTTCTTTCCCATCACAACTTGTTCCTCGAGACAAAGTAGCTTATTCAATTTGCAAGTCAATGAACTAAGTACATGTTTTGCATAACACTGCTCACCACCATTACCAACATATTTCTATATTCAAGAAAAGACATTACCATCAAAACCTGTTTTTCCATTTATATACACTCTGCAATGATCACTGTGTCAACTACTCGGTGCTCTTGTCCTTAGCCCCTCGAACACAACGTGTAACGCGTCTCTAAACCGTCCTAACAGAGCAAACAAACCTGTCGGCAGGGAGGGGCCAGCCTCTCCTGAAGTGCCATCCTAACACAACAAACATGTCCTGCAGATCTGAGCTTTGACATCTTAACCAAAAAGATTCCAATACCCAATAATTAACTATTCATCAGAACGAAACTAGTTCATACGGAGTACACACGAAAGGATCGGATTGAGACGCAGTAGTAGCTCGGCAGGAGAGTGAATCAGTGATCCACGACCCTGTTGATTTTGCAAAAACAAGCCTGCACGCAGATCTCTGACGACGCTGTGTCCATTTTGGGCGTGAAACAGGTCGTGACCATACACTGCACCAAAAATCACAAAAAATTTCCACACGTAGAGGCACTGCGGTGTTCAGCGATCAACGGAGAAGAAAACACTTTCGGCCGCTTGCATCATCATTATTCTTTCGGCCGCTTCAAATTTTGTCTGACACTTGAGATTTTCTTTCGGTCTCGATCGCTTCGAAAGAATTGTCAACTTGCTTGGTACGTAGCACATTATAATAGTTATCTCTGGGCCGATCCATCCAGCTGGCCAGACGTGGCACATTTAGCAGCAATTATAAAATAGCTTTGTAGTCCCATGTTGACAGAGATTTTAGCTAATTATATCGTGTACGGCGAATATAATACAAAAGCAAGTCGACGAGAAAGTGGCAGGCAATAAAGTTCAATTTGGCCAATCAACATTTAGGGGCGTAGGGCACGGCAGGCGGCGGCATTGATGTATTATTATCAGAAATCAGTGATCTGCTTTATATTTCTGTAGGGAATGCAGATAGTTTTCATCATCAGAAATAATAGGGGACAATGGTATTCTTTTTACCAAGCGTACTTACAGCATCGGTTTAAATTAACATGGCGTTCTGCTGCCCCATGGTCTATGCATGTCATGTTAGAACTAACATTTTCGTATGAGAAATTTTACAATGGTTGAAAAAAACATGGACGATCCATTGTGCGAGATCGGACGGTAAAAAAAAATAGGAGGTATCTAACTGAAGGTACCAAATTAGGTATGATAGTATCAAATTATGTGGGACCAGTACCATATTAGGTGGGGCTAAATCTATTTTTCATTTTATATTTTATTTTTGAATAAGGGTAAATCAGTAATTTACTGCCATTCAGGGTAAATCACCCAACTCGGCTACGCTCTTGTACTTGTTTGAGCATCTTGAGCAGCTCGGTGACCTTCTCCTTGGATGCGTCCCAGCCCGTCCTCGCAGCAGCTGAAGCAGGCGCGGTGCCATCCCCGACCCCACCATGGTGGCTATTATGTCGCTGCTCACCAAGGAGATTATCCTTGGCATCTGGCGGAAGTTGAAGAAGAAGAACGTCAACATCCCCTCCCCGGCGAGCTCGGGTCCGATGACCCCGTCGAGGCCGCCATGGCCACGGTGACCGCCATGGAGACGGCACGCATTAGGAAGGACAACCCTGAGGCCAGCGTCTGCAGGAACATCCTCGTGCTCACCATGGTCCCGCGGCCGCTGCTTCGAGTCGGCCTTCACCTAGCGCATGCTGTCCGCTGCGCTCGCTCACTTTGCAGCCTTTCGGCCTCCGGCCGCACGCTTTGCAGTAGCCATGCGCCGACCCTATAGTTCGGCCTCGCTTCGTCTGCTCGCCTTGGCTGCGCCGCCGTGCAGGCCGGGCTCGCATGTCGACAGGTCCTGCCGGCCTGCCGCCGCTAGCACACGCCACACGCTGCCCGCACTTACATGCGAGTGCTCGCGCTATCCCTGCAGCTGTACCCCAGTGCCGTGCCATCGGTCACCGTCGCTAGTACGCCACCCCAAAGCCATACTATGTCTTGTTTTGGATAAGACGGAGAAAGAACAGACGGGGGAGAAATTGGAGAACAGGAGAAGCATGCACGGTGGAAGAGAGAGAATACACCAAATTTATCACACGTTCACAAATCACACCTCAGTTACAAAAATACCCTCAATATTACAAATTATATTCAATAAATAATAAATAATGTTTCTCACTTAGTTAGCTAAAAAATAGAAAAAAATGAAAATACCTAGAGGTACGAAGGTACTTTCTCGAGCATTGTAAAATCTCTCTTTTCGTATGGTCAGATTTGAGTTGCCATTTCTTATGCTGGGAGGGCGACCGAAGAGCAAGACAATAAAAAAAAGAGTTAAATGCACTATAGATCCATTAACTTATGAGGAGGTTTTAGTTAGGTCCATCAACTTTTAAAGTGATTTTTTTGATCCATAAACTTAGTATGATGTATCACTTAGGTCCATAGCTGTCCACATTGGCTTCTCGTCTTTGACATGGCATGATGCCGTGGCCATGCGGGCATCATGAGGGTGTGCCGCCGCCACGCCTCACGGGCGCAAAACAGGCCGGCCGTAGCCCCGTGCATGCGCAGCGAAGCCGATGCCGATCCGCCACCGTGGGTGCTGGCAGGCGTGCCGTGACCCCATAGGCGCATGGCGGCGAAGCCGCCATATGGCGCGGCGAGAGGTGTCGTCGCCGCTTGGCCCGTGGCGCGAAGCGAAGCTATTGTCGCGCCACCACGGTAGCGTAGCGCGAGTAGGTCCTCCCATGGCGCCCACCGGTTGCTTGGCGCGGCGCAGAGATCTCGCCGCCATGAAGCGCCACCACCGACAGCGAGCCACGGCACACAGGCTCGCCACCGCGCTTAGCCTCGACCGAGGTGGGCTCTCGAGAGGCGCCCACGGGTGGCCGGAGACGCTGTTGCTCCCAGCCGTCTCGTGGGGCTCGGTTTCGCGCAGATGTCCCCAGACCGCAAAGCGAGTGCTTGCCGCGCGCAGCTTTCGGCTCGACGAAGTCGTCGCCGCCGACCGCACGCGTGATTTGAGCCTTTGTCGTCGACCACGGCCTCGACGATGGAGTAGGCCTTGGCGACCACGTCGGCAGCCGAGAAGGACGGCGTCGCCCGGCGTGGCCGCTGGAGGGAGCTACGGAGGTGGATTGGTGGTAGTTGTGGATCTCCTCGAGCGGTGGGTGGTGTACGAGTCGGGTTGCGCTTATATCTGAGACTCGCTCATTCTTCCGGACGAGCTCCGGTGAGCACCGGCGTCGGCCCCGCCTTTGGACACCATCTTCCCGCTGCCGCCTCATGCGGTCTCAAGCAGCGGAGCCCGCCGTGGTGTACTGAGAAGGCCGCAGCGCCATCCGCTGCGTCTCCGGCGACCGGTAGCCCTCCGGCTCCGGCTCCGCGCCGCCGCTCCTCTCCCATTTGCCCGACCGCTTCCATCGCGGTGAGCTTTCAGTCTGGCGACGGCTCGAGGCAACTGCCGCGCGCCGCTCATCCCAGGGGCCTCACTCTTGTCCTCGCCTCTGGTCAAGTCGTAGCTACGCTTGGACCCCGAAGCGCCTCCTACGTGTCCGCCGCCGTCGTCTCCCCGCCTCGCCGGATGACGCGCGCCCTTCCGCCCCCGGACGAGCTCTCTATTGAGCCGGCCGCCTTTGGATCGAGATCGCGTCCACCTCCTCCTGGTAGTGCATATGGAAGTGCGACGCGGCGCCGAGGGCACCAGCACCACCGGCAATGCTGCCGGCGCCGCCCGCTCTTGCGACTTCGACGACCGCTTCTTCTTGGATCCTCCCGGTAGCCTGCATGGCCGCGTCTTGGTCGACGATTTACCTCACGGCGAACACCGCCGCCTTTGTTCGCCGTCGCTCGGGCGCAGCCAAGCCTCGAGCACTCCATACCTCGCCAGCGTGCCGGTGGCACGGCGGGCTTGTTCAAGACCGCAGGCGGCGGCGGCGGCTTTTCGCTCGCGCGCCCATAGGATGTTTGACGAAATGAAGCGTCAATAGTTGCTTTAGAAGGATAAGTCAGCAGACCACATCAGCACGAGAAGCCAATGCGTTTTTACTTGTTGGAAGCGGAAGCTCAGCACCAAGGGACCTGGACTTGCAACTGTACGAATGCATATGCATCGTTTTCTTGAGAAAGTATAATTAGTGAATACTGGTACGCGTCATCCTCAGCAGATCCATTTTCGTATCCTCCTGCAATCACCATATCAACTCATCGGTGCGCTTGTCGTCTACTCCAACGCCAACGCCACTACTGTCGCCTGCAGAGCTTCGACGTCTGAACAAACAAAACATCAATGCTGAGAGCAAGTATAATGGCAGACTTTAAGCCCGCTAAATGCTGAGGTAGATGAAAGATAAGAGAAGAGAGAAGAAAAGCGAGCTGCAAGCTTACTGCCGGCCTAGAAAAAAAAATCGAGAAACTTTATAAGAGAGATAAGTGGACCATGTATTCATAGTGGAGAGTTAACTACTATATGAGTGGGCTGAGGGAAGACTGCAAAGATCTTTAGCCCTGTTCGCTTGAGCTACTTTTCAGCCATGGAATAATGTTTTTCTCTCGTAATATTTCAGTATAAATATTAGTATAAGCCAAATTTCAGCATAAGGCTATCTCTAATGGGAGACTCATTGCGGAACCCAAACCCAAAATAGGTCTCTAACACAATACCTATAACCTTCAACAGAGTATCCATATGGAAGATGCATTTTGGATGTCGGGAGAGGCATAACCTAAATCTGAGTATCCTCTCTCCTGAAGAACCATTTATAGAAGTGGTTGTTTTTTAGTTTTATTGTTGGAGAAGACTAAAGTAAATATTAAATTATTTATGTGTAACGCTACCAAAAATAGAATGAATCTTGTATTTTAAGCGAACATTTCGAGCCGGCAAGGAAGCGATTAAATAGAGCCGGTTCTTCACCAGCCAGCAGGCCACGCGTCATAACGACGGCAAGAAAGATGCTCGTACCAGACCAGCAGGTAGCACGTACGCTCGATACTGCGAGCCGGGACCGGGAGGACGGAGGAATAGCTAATGGCAGTATGGTACGGACAACACCGACAGGATGATCTGCAGGCAGTACTTGCTTTGTCTTTCGCGATTTGTCATAAAAATCCAGCCTCGTCGATCACGGATCCCCAACCACGCTACCAGCCGAGCCAATCGATCAAGTCTGTCAGTCGTCGCTGCATCCATCTGAATTTCTTTCAATTTACTACGGCTTCCGGGCTCCTTCCTCGTGTCAACTTCACTCCACACGTCCAGCCCCACGCCATTGTTTATAGCTTCTCCGCCCCCACAACTCGCCGACGCCCCCGCGTGTATAATTAGCCACGGTTCACGACTCACGAGCTTGCAGTTCAGTGCAGTTCTGTGTGTGGTCGAGAGAGGCGGGCCGAGAACGAAGCTTGCCAGTCGATAGCAGCACAGGTCCCCGTGAGCGGATCGTGTGGGTTCGTGACCACCGACCCAGAAGTCAAGAGATGGCAACGAGCGAGCTGCCGTCGGAGTCGGACGCGTTCGCCTTCCCGTGCCGCGACGACGACGGGACGTCGACGGCGCTGTCGCCGCCGGTCGTGATCTCGGTGCTCGCGTCCATCCTGGAGCGGCACATCGCCCGCAACGAGCGGGCCCTGGCGGCCGCCGCGGCACCGGGAGACGACGCCGACGGCTCTGAATCGGCGGCAGCGGCGACGAGGAAGAAGGGTGCGGGCGTTCGACAGCGGCACGGTGCTGGACATGAGTCTGCACGCGTTCCTGGAGCGCTTCTCCCGGTACGCGCACGTCCCGCCGCAGGTGTACGTGGTGGCGTACGCGTACCTGGACCGGCTCCGGCGCCCAGGCGGCGCCGGCGTGCGCGTCGTCCGCGCCAACGCGCAGCGCCTGCTGACCACGGCCATCCTCGTCGCGTCCAAGTTCGTCGAGGACCGCAACTACAGCAACTCCCACTTCGCGGCGGTGGGCGGGCTGGCGCCCGCGGAGCTGGGCGCGCTGGAGCTCGGCTTCCTGTTCCTGTTGCAGTTCAGGCTCAACATCTGCACTAGTTTGTTCCGGAGCTACTGCCGACACCTGGAGCGGGAGGTGAGCCACGGCGGCTGGTACTACCGCGTCCAGAGGCCGCCGCTCGACAGGGCGCTCGTCGTCTACGCCGGAGAAGCGCGGGCGCAGCACCGCCAGGCAGAGGCAGCGTAGTAAAGCCAGTTCAGGGACAAATTTTCAGGGATGGGCGGCCATCTCTGCGTCATCCGCCAGCGGCAACTGGGGACTGAGAGCTGCGGCGTCGCCACCGGCACACTGGTAGAGAAGGTGTCGGTGACCAAAGGGCGCACGGAATGTACATAGATAGCATAATGAGTAATCATGGCTTGCACTATGAGTTTAGACTTGCAAGCATTGTACTCCAATGGCAAGCGTTCCTTTTACCTCGATCGAAAATTATATATATATATTCGAAGAGGAAAAGTAAAAAAAAAAAAAAGACTACATCTCTAATCTTCTCGAAAGAAGAAGAACGCCTTTAAACAAGATCGTAAACAATTGATTCCAGCAACTAACAGAACCGATTGGGACTGGGTGTTTGATAGCGTAATTTATGATAAACTAGTTCGTCGATCCGTGCTTCCGCACAAGTTAAAATTTCATGAGATATAAACTTTGATGTTACTGTTTAATACATATATAACTAATAAAATTAACTTGTATAAATTTACATGTTTTTTTGTTATTAATTTTCTTACACAACTGGTATATTAGATACTTCGTAGTCACTATCTAATTGTATTAAACTTATTGACTATTTATCTATATATTTTTCATTTATATCTCTATTTTTTAAACTTGCAAGGTAATTTTGAATATGCATTTAGTTGAAACCTTAGCTTATATTGTGGTGGCTCTTGTTGCAACCTCTATCTTATGACACCATGAATCTAGATTTTTATTTTCAAATTTTAACCTTTTTAGTTGCTACAAATTTTTATCCTCAAGTTAAGCTAAAGCACTTGTGCTTATTGTATCTTTTATTAACTCTTTCTTTCATATTTTATTGTAAGCAAGGATTTTAGATCATAGACTATACTCTTAAGTACTATACAATGATATGATGGTCATTTAAAATCTACACCACATCTTTTAAAACTGATGTTAGAGTTTGAAGTAAGATTTAAGATGGAGTATTGGTTCTAACCTCAAGATCCTTACTAGTATTTACCCGAAATGAATCTTGAATACTAGGTAGTTAGCCAATTTTAGTCTGTACTAACCTCCCACACTTCTCAAGATGTTTTAATTCTCTTATCAAGTTACATTTGTAATAATATTTCTTTATTAAAATAGAGTTCTTACATCGGTATGTTATTAATATAGATATATCAAATGTTTTAGTAGAATATAGATTTATCTAAAATAACTATATTTATAAATTATATGTCATGTTATTAGTATAATCTAAATGATTTGTTGGTATCATTACTATATGAGTAGCTAAGAAAATATTTTTTATGATTGTTAAAACATAACATATATATCTATTGCTCATGCATGCATGTGTAGTTAATCCACATGATGGCACAATATGTATGTTTATTCTATTTAGTATTACAAATATTAAAAATAATAGAAGTGGGTAATGTTGAAACATAAGTATGCTTAAACTTTTTTTTTGATAATTCATATGTAGATTTGAAAGAATATTTTAGTTTTTTAATAATGGTAGAAGTGGTAATTTAGATGCAAATTTAAGAGGTTAAGTAGATTATCTGTCATAATGGTAGGTGGATGATTATATACAAATTTAGGATTACTTTAGATCAGGTTTTGTCATGGCATATGTGGGTAATTTAAATATGGATTCATGGGTTGTGTTATGTTGTTTTTCATGATAGCAAAGGTGGGTTATTATTTAGGAAAAAAATAGAATAGATCTCAAGGTTATTACTATTAAGGGTGATTAGAGTCTACTGAATTGATGGTAAAATGATTCTAATTTTCATGAGAATTCCTAATTTTTTTCTAGCACCTCTTGGGAGGATTGATGTAGAGGCTCCGTTGGGAGCATCTAGATAGAATATCTAATACTTATCTTTTTTGTAGAGTGATATTTATTTAGTTCAAACCTAAGTTTAATTTATATAAGCTCATGTTGCATCTATTTCATTTGACATTATGAATTTATATTTTAGCTTTCAACTTTTAGTCTTATTATTAGTTGTTGCAATTTCTCTAGTGCTTATTGTATCTTTTATTCAAAATTATATTTTTTGTTTTATTAAAAATGAGTCTAGGTCACATGCTACACTCTTAGTTGCCGCAATGGCATAAATAGTCATTTCAGCTTGCACCATGGTAACCTTGATGTTGAATTTATTATATCAAAGTATTATTGCCTTATGATACTATCAATCTCTCATCTTCAATCTACCAAGACTGAAAATGGGGTGCACTACAAGCTATTGTTGTTGCTTCATTTGCTCTGCTTGCCCTCCAATAGCCTCTACATGCCCACTAGACGATGTTTGATGAAATGTTTAGAAGAAAATTGCATCAGTCTTCTATTATTTAAGATTATGTGATTAGCAGTGTGCATCGGTGAGAGATAGATTTGGTCTCTATGAAAATTTGAAAGTTTCGTTTGGAAACCCAAATTGAATTCTAGAGAAAAATGTTTTTTTCCTGAATGCTCTACGCACAGTATGAGATGTTTACACTCTTCCTGAATGTTGAAATAAATGATTTATTTCTATTCACTTCACGACAAATATACATTTATCTTGAATCCTTATTTGCAATTTCTGAATTAGTTGACATGCTTACCAATCACGGTATCATTTGATACTTCCTTGCTAAACATGGCGCTAAGTGAAATGCATCAAGTTTTGTATTGTAGCCATGATGCAAGCATTGCTTGTTCTTTTGATAATGTAACCAGTTTGTTTGAAACTCAATTGAAAATTAGAGACTAAACACTAAAGTTAAAAAAGAGCTCAAAACTAACTTCAAAAATAAAATAATGTAGTTAGTACTACATTACCGCAACAATGCACGAAAGGAGTTTTATAAGGTACACCAATGGTTAAAAACCAACGAATAGATTCAAAGCGAAACTGTAGAACCCTAGAAATAGGTAGTAGATTAACTAAGACCCGATCATCGCCCTGTTCGCTTGTTGGTTTCAGCCAGCCCAAACCAGCCAGCCAACAGTATTTTCCTCTCACAGAAAATCAGCACCAGCCAGCCCAAACCAGCACCAACACCAACCAGCGAACATGCCCCATACCGCTACTACCCTGACAAAATAGTAGCATCGATTTTTTCGGGATCATGCCACCCTTGGAAGGAAGATGGATAGGTAAAGAAGGCTACAGTAGCGTAAATAACTAGTGGTTAACCACCATTAGACGTATCCAACAACATGTGCTCTGTTCGTTTGGCTGATAAGTCATGACTGAAAGTACTGTTGGCTGATTTGTTGTGAGAGAAAAATACTATTCGTTTGCTGAAAAAATACGGCTTATAAGTCAAGCGAACAGGACGTTGACCCTCTAGAGGACCAGTGGTTTTAAATATTTCCCGCCTATTACTACGGAAGAATTTTTTCGCATCCGTACTTCCACAATTTCTTAGGCTGACAGGTGTGTCCGTGGCGACTGGGGGAGCTAACAACCCCTGATTTCCTTGCCATGTGTCACTAGCTTAACCAGAAGAAGGAGCACAACGCTGCCAAAGAGCGTGTATATATATAGCAAACACTAGGATTAAGCAGTTGAAAGGAAAGGTTTGCTGCAACTGTGACCACCAGAGGCGTGTGGCGCTACTATAGCTGGGAAGGCACCGTCATGACCATCTCTTTTTTTTTGAACATAATCATGACCATCGAATCTGTCGCGCGGTAATGTGTGAATCTCCGTCGTCCCTGGTACGTGCATGTGCAGTTCTCCACGGCACATTAGTTTGACCTTCCTCTCACCACATGTTACCATGAACAACTGTGACCTCCAGAGGCTTGTGCATGGCGCTATAGCTCGGAAAGACGACACCGTCGAGACCATCGAATCTGTCGCGCGGCAATGTGTGAATCTCTATCGTCGCTGGTATGCGCATGCACACTTCTCCACATCGCATTAGTTTGACCTTTCCCCTCACCACATGTTACCCATGACCAGATGCCACCGTCTCCGTCACCACCGCAGCCGTCTCGGCCGCCGGGACAGCCACCGGAGTACAAGCACTTCTGTCGAGTATGCAACAAGGGGTTCACGTGCGGCAGTGCGCTCGGCGGGCACATGAGAGCCCACGGTGCTAGCGACGTCGACGGCTTCGGCGCCGACGACGACTCGCTCGGCGACGAGGCGTCCGCGCAGTGCCTGGGGCAGATCAGTGGGACACGGTGGGAACATCGGCGACGCACGCGTATGCGCTGCGGGCGAATCCGAACAGGCTGATCAGGAGCTGCCAGCTGTGCATAAACTGCGGGAAGGAGTTTACGTCATGGGAGCTTTTTCTTCAACACGGGAAATGCATCTCGCAGGACGAGGGAGAAGAAGAGGTGGATGGGTCTGGCTCTCTACGTTCGTCATCGCCTCCCTCGGACGCCGACGGCGAGGAGGATCCGGCCGTGGCAGCTGCATGGTCAAAGGGAAAGCGATCGCGCCGCGTCAAGGCGGAGGAGCCTTCCACCGTGGTGCCGCTAGAGCGGTGCACATTAGGAGAGGAGGAGGACCTTGCGAATTGTCTCGTCATGCTATCGTCGTCCAAGTCCAACAACGAGCGGGCGACTGTTACTGCAACGGATCATCTGGTGCCAGCAAGTGCATCTATCAAGGAAGGTGATGGAGAACCGCCGTTGCAACCGCAACAAATCTCTTTTTTCACACACGCACAAGAGTCAGTTGTGGCACTGCCTTCGCCAGTAGCTACGGTGTCACAATACATATCACCTGCATCACGTGGAGTTTTTGAGTGCAAGGCGTGCAAGAAGGTGTTCACCTCGCACCAAGCTCTTGGCGGGCACCGGGCCAGCCACAAGAAAGTGAAAGGCTGTTTTGCTGCCAAGTTCGAGAGCAATGCCAGTGAACCAGCACGCCATTCAGTGGCCATTGATACCAACAATGGCAATGGCAAGGCTGCTGCTGTCGATGAAGGCAATGCAGGTGCAAGCGCAGATGCCACAAGAGTTTTTGCTACCACTGGCGTCGAGACCAATGTAGGGACGAGTACTGAGGAGGCAACATCATCACTGCCAATGGCGCTTGTGCCCATCGGACACAATCCATCAGCCGCCACCACGCTCGCCGTCGCAGCACAATGCAAGAAAAAAGCCAAGATGCATGAGTGTTCAGTGTGTCACCGCCTGTTCACCTCTGGGCAGGCACTCGGAGGCCACAAGCGATGCCACTGGCTCACCTCGAACACGGCAGACCCTTGCAACCCGGTGGCGGCCGGTATGATCCCACCCCTGACTGAAGATCTCGTCGGCGTCGTCAAACACCAGCTCAGCCTCCGACCGATGGCGGACGTGCCGGAGCCAGTGCTCGACCTCACAATCGCGGCAAACCCGGTGGCACTAGCCGCTTCCACGGCGCGGCCCGAGGCCAGCAGCAGCTCTTTCCGTCTCGACGTAGCACCGGTGCACTTGCAGCCACTAGTCGTCGCCGTGCCAGGTAATGTTAGCCACCCGAAGAAGGCTGCAGCGATGAGCTGCCATGCCACGGATGCGGTGGCGGAGGAAGACGAGGCGGACAGCACCACAGCCAAGAGAGCTAAGATTAGCGATCTCAAAGACGTGGTGAGCATGGATGGTGAGCCCACGGAACCATGGCTTCAGGTTGGCATTGGTTCCTCGTCGGCCGCAGGTGATGACAGTTGACAAGGGCTGAGAATCAGCTATTGATTAATCGACTATGAGGTATTACGGTACATATTATTGCATTAACTACTAACTCTAGCTCAGAGCATGAATGTACAATTTGTGGAGTCTATTGTTCTATTTATGTATACTTTGATTTCTTTTTTTTTTCCTTATCTAGATTAGTATATACTTGCATCATCATTGTAAGACAGAAATGTACTGCTGTTAAAGACTAATTAAAAGCAACAATATGGAAGACAATATTTTTCTCTTGCTACAATATTTGTTTTGTAATTGATCTTTATAGCATCAAACTTTAGCCGTTAGCATATGATTTTGTGGCTTCGTATATTGTACTTATCCTCTAAATGAACCTCTCTACTCAACACTTGAGTGTTTTAGGGGCTTCTAGCACCCGGGTGTTGCATGCCACCAAAACACCCGATTGAGAACCCAAACAAAATAGAGTGTTTCTGATGCAGGAAACACTCGATTGTGTCATGACAATAGGGTTTAGATGAAATGAACCAAATAAAATTTACAAAAATATTAAATAAACAAAAAATAGCCAGATTATTTCTATGGAAGCCAAATTGAAAGATTTCCAAAGGGGAACCAAATAAAACATACAGAAAATAAAAATAGCAAAAAAAATCAGATAATTGTTCGAGTAATTGTGACCATTCTCATCTACGATAATCAATTTACACTAACTGAACACAAAACTTACATCTAAATAAGAATAGTAAAAATATGGTTCAATAAGACGTAATCTGCAGATACTAAGCAAGGAGCAAATCTTCCACGCTTTCTATAACTTTCTGGACCACGATTGTGGTCCCGGTGCAATGTATGCATACAAGATGGATCAGGCTGCGTGCATGCACGGTCCAATGGTGGGGTCCAGCGACTGCTGACCCGGTGTAGGGGTGAGGTGGGAGACGTAAGCTCGAGCGGTTTTTAAGGCACGGAGGCAGCGGTTTTAAGCTCGAGCGGTTTTTAAGGCACGGAAGCAGCGGTTTCCAACTGAACAGCATTGTGCGGACGTGGTCACCAACACCCTGATCTGACGCACAGGAAATTGAGAGTGCGCGCACGGATAGGAACACCAAACACCCGAGCACTAGATAGCTTTTCTGTTATTTTAACGGTAACCAACCAAAGAACCAAACATTATCGAGCGCAAAGATGTACATGCAACCTGGTGGTCCGCCCCGAAGCCCGCTTTTTTAGCCCTACCTTAGCCCAGCCTGGTATAGTGAACAACAGGCCATGCCAACCCGACCCGAAGGAGCGGGCCATACTTGGGCCGCTCTCCCCACCTGGCGGGCGGCCCAATGGTAGGCCCATAGGGGCCCGATCAGCTGGGACGGGAATAACCCCCTCCCCCCTCTACCCCTCTCACCCCGCCAAACCGTAATCATTTGTTTCCCTCCCCTCTCGCCACACTTGTTCAGTCGCTCTCGGCCTCTCGCCTCCCTCTCGTCATCTCGCGACTCTCGCCGTCTCGCCATCGCCTCCACCCTCGTCATCGGACGCGACCTCTCCACTGCCGGATCTCGCCTATCTCTTGGTGAATCTCGCTCTCCTGCATCTTCACACCACACCTCTGGCCTCTCAACTATCATCTGCCTCTCAGCCTCTTGCCGCTATCGCTTGAAGTTCGCCATCCCTCGAAGGCTGTGGTGCCGTGCTGTGTTCTTCTCCGACTTTGGACTTCGTCTCTGCAGGTAAAGTAATCCTAACCCCAGCTGTCCAGATTGCAGCATGCAGTTGAGAACCAAGAGTTCGAAGAGTCCTTCAAGAATGTGGCTAGATGGAGGTGGAGAAGGTTCTGCAGCCTGAAGAAGTGAAGTTGAACTAGTGGCCTAGTGTTGGACTGCTGGTGCCATTGTATCTGTGATCTGTCATTGTCCTATGTCTTCTGTTCTGTGTGTGTGTGGGTGTGTGTGTGTGTGTGTGTGTGAGAGAGAGAGAGAGAGAGTGAGATAGCGAGAGACTGAGTGTGAGTGTCATCTGTGAGACTAGTGTATGTTTCATGTTTGGACTTGAACTATGGTTTGTAAGACATTAAATATTTGAACTTTGAGCTGGTTGTACTCTTTTTCCTTTCCCGGATTTCTCATAAGTGTGAGTTTTATCAAGAAAGGTTTTTAATGAGACAAAGATTGCACATCAGCTCAATAAAATTTGGCTTTCCATATCTTGCCGGTTGCCATTTTCATTTCCTACTGCTTTTCAATTTCTTAACTTAGATTCGACATTCTGTTGAGTGTTGATCTTCTTTAGATTTCAAATGTGAAATGAGAACATTGAATTGAGTTGTTTGAGGGCTTTTCAGGTCAGTCCAAAAAAAAAAGGCCCGACAGGTTATATCTGGAGTCGATAGTCGGTCGGCCGAGTCGATCCACGGTGCCTACCCCGGTGCCACTGGCCCTGTGCGTCTTAAGAGCGGTTCGAGTGGCCATCTATTGTCCAGCGCACTGAGTTTAGGTAATCTTTGAGAGCACTGTACAATGCAGGCGCTTGTAGGCTGTTATTTTGTTATTCCTCCACCCTGGACTCTAGCTCAGACACCTTTGGGCGCTTACTGGATGAGTCGGAGCTCGAAAAGCAATGGCGCCGGGCGAATCTCACGTGATCTCTAGGCCCGAGAGGAAGCCCGATTTTTTTTTATTTTTAGCCTTTTTTGAATTTTTTTCACAAATATTCTCCTGGAGGTAGGATTTTAAAATCTGGACCCTTAGCTCGGTGGTCTTACACTTCTCGAGCTTACACTGTAGATTGTTGCTGGCGCCGAGGTCTTGGGCTCGACGCAGACGTGGCAGTGACTTGGCGAGGCTGACTCGGGTGTTGTAGATCCCTGGCGCCAAGATCTATAACGCCGAGGTGGTGTTTTAACCTCGGCCCCAACCTTCCTGCCCGAGCCTTCTTTCTCTTCTTTCTCCTTCCTCTTGGGTTTTCTCTCCCACTTCGCCCTACCTCATGAATCAACATTGTGGACCTTATAAACTTTGATTTGATCCGTAGATCTTCGAGAGCAAGGTATCCTCGCTCCTCTCCTAGTTTTTTTCGCATCGATTCGGTATATATTAGTAGGATTTTTCAACCTAAGAATCGTCATTACTTAGGGTTTCATACAATTTTTAATATTTATATTATACAACCGTAGGATGCCAAGGCATGGAAAAACTAGCAAACCAAGGTAACCTCAGCGCATGTTGTTATATTATGGGTTCATTGTTGTGCATCAAATGGGAAACCCTAGGTTTAGGGTTTAATATTAGTTGCTTTTGGTTCTTAGAACGAAATTGGTTGAATTGTAGTTATGGCCGAATGACTAGAAATGCCTTCGACCCATTGCCTCTGCCTAGTGGTGTTCCAGTGTCCATGTGCTTTTGCGGCGATCCTTGCAAGGCAGCCAAGTCCAATGAAGAGGACACGTATAGGTAGAGATATTGGATGTGTTCCAATTTTGCGTTTGAGCCTACACTTCGTCAGCGCCGCATTAACAAGATGGTGAGGAATTGATGTTTGTGTCATATGACATCTTGCATGATTTTTTTTGTTTTGTAACAATTGCATTTTTTGCAGATCCCTCCACCGCTCTATGATTTTAAGCAGCGGATCAACACTGAGATCAAGTCTGAAGACAAGGAATAGATGCAGAAACTGTTGCGGTGGGAGGCAGAGGAGAAGGAGATGATGGAGAAGAGACATGGAGAGGAGGCTGCAAAAAAGGAGCACAAGGAAGAGGAGGAAAGGAGGCGTGTTGCTACGTACAGGGAGGAGAGGGAGAAGAAGCTTGAGCATGCACGCCGAGCGAAAGCAGCGATGGAGGAGAAATCCAATGCCCTGAGGAAGGGAGAGTGACCTCGTTGCACTCAGTAGTCTCTATGACTTGCTAGTTCTATGGTTTATTCATGAACAATATTGTCCACTGTCGATACGTACTTCTATTATTATTGTGTTGTTTAATGTGGCATAGTATTAGACTTTTCATTATGTAGTTATTTTCATTATTTGTGGTCATAATATTAAATATAATGTTGCGGACGTAGTGAAATATTATCACGTGCTGCAAACACAACCTAACGAAGTAGGGCATTATATAATTCAACACACAAAACACATGAAATGGCATGTGAGAACATGTACCGAACTAGGGTACAGAGTTCCTTCGACTAAACCTAACATGCCTTAAATAATTAAATCAAACAATAAACACATGGATGTGCCACCATGTGAATAAGATATGGTCGTCCTAGTAGTGTGGCCACATAGCAAATTGTATTGCACCTTCTCCACATTAGCCTTCCATTGTTGTTGGTGGTGGTGGCGGGGGTGACGGCGGAGGCCCCTTGTTCTTGTGGTTAGGGTAGGTGCAATATGGATCATTGCAGAGTGCCTCTTGTGAATCGACACCATTGTTGTTGTCGTCCTGTTCGTCGTCCTTATAACTGCTGCTAACTTTTCTTTCTAGATCGAAGATACGGTCCTGCAGGTAGTAGATGTACTCCGCATGCGGATAAATAGGTCGAGGATCGATCCACCTAGTAAACCCACAGTTTTCTTCGGCCAAGGAAGACTGCAATAAGTATGTCGTGTAAGTTGTATAGAAGAGGAACATATTAAAGAAACAAATAGTAATAGCAATTACCCATGCTCGTGGGCATTTGAAGAAACGACGACCTCCATCTATTCCTTCGGTGAACATCTGCACTAGGTAGTTCTCACCATGCATGCATTTTGGTCACTCTTCTTTCCGTTCATCGTATCCTCTCAGTGGTGCCTCTTTGGTGAAATCACTTTTGCTCTCAACTAGGAACCTCTCATAAAGAGCTTCCTCAAAGAAATCGGGACCAAAAGAACCCTCCCATATAATGGTAGTTTCCTTCCCCTTTTCTCTCCATTTGGACGACCCTCCAGACATTGGTATTGCAACGAAAGAAAATACTGAGGAGTGCTCTTCTTTCTTGTTGTGTGTGTGAATGAGAGAGAGTGGGGTTATTTATAGGTTGAGAGTAGGAATGGAGGCCTCTCAATGTGCCATATCAGTGATCCGTGTGCCTCTTCACCTCAGCCCTTAGATCAAACAGTCATAAGATGGATGGTGGAGATAGAGTGAAGTTGTGCTTCCTTGCATGCCTTCCTATCTTGAGCAAACCGCTATTCCTCTGTACAATTCTTCCGGAATACACATGCCACGGAGGTTGGAGAGGCGGTAAGAAGCACCTGGTTAAGGTTAGGCCCAAGACGAGCTTGTAGGGGGGGGGGCGACACCATCCTATAGGTGTACTATGTAAGTGAAGTGATATATCACTGCTGTCATCGTACTCCTCGTCCTTGTTACTGAAAAATCTATTTTCATTGTCTAAAAAGCCTAGATTCGTTCGATGTTACTGAAAAGCCTAGATGCTATAGGTGTACTATATAAGTGAAGTGATAAATCGCTGCTGTCATCGTACTTTCCGTCCTTGTAACTGAAAAGTCTATTTTCATTGTCTGAAAAGCCTAGATTCATCTGTAAAGCGTTTGTACGATACGATTGGATTATACACGTTCTAATGAATTTACATTTAATCTATGTACTATATTTGTGCCTTTTTAGCAGTGTAGTATAATTAATGATTTACGAAAAAAATTCACAAGAGTTTGCCTTGTTTCTTACAAACAGAGACATCATTATATAATCCAAACATTTAATCGTCTAAAGAGCACAATGCAACCACAACGAACATCACAATGCCCATATATAAGGCAGGCTTGGCGCCAGTAACAACGGCGCCGAGCTCGGCGCCAAGATCTACGGCGCCGAGCTGCCTGCCAAATCACCGCCACGTCAGCGTCGAGCCCTGGCGCCGAGCAGTGTAAGCTCGGCGCCAGCAACGATGATACACTGCTCGGCGCCAACAACGATGATTTTGAAATCTTACCTCCAAAGACATATTTGTGAAAAATTTTCAAAAAAAATTGGCTAAAAATAAAAAATTCGGTAGTTAAGCGCCTTAAAATGATTTTCCACTGTAGCTTGAGCCCCCGAAGAGACGCTTGTGAAAACAACCTTTTCTCTCTCCTTGGAAGCGCCGATGCAAGAGAGCCTGTGCATTATACATGGCCTAATGACGCTTACTCGGCCGAAGAGCCATAGCTATGAAGTGGAGTAGTATCCTTTCAGTCTCTGAAGATCCGAGTACATCGCTTGGAGTAGACTAGTACTGGTGATTATCTGCTACTGCTACACTGACTATTGTTCTGTTTAACAGGCTGTTCGCTTGTTGGTTTCAGCCAGCCCAACCAAGCCAGCCAACAGTGTTTTCCTCTCACAAAAAACCAACACCAGCCAGTCCAAACCAGCACCAGCCCCAACCAGCGAACAGGCCCAAAACTGAACATCGGGATCCCGCAGCGTTCTGCAGTCACTGCAACTCCCCTGTAGTCCTGTCATGCGGCGCTGCACGCGCTCAGCATTATGAACCTGACGGCGAGGACGCGAGGCGAGTTATATTCAGCGTAGTTCTCAAAACCTTAATCCGTTCAACAGATCAACGATTGGCTTGTACTTACTATTACTGTAGGTAAGGGACTAACTGTGATCACCAGCCATCCAGCTACAAATTCTTGTGTCCTTTCTACTGATTACCCGACGATGATTGCGGGCATCCGGAGAAGAACAGGGACAGTAGGACGACGATATGAATGACCTCTGCTCTGTTCGTTTGGGTTCGTTTGGCTGATAAGCCATGGCTGAAAATACTGTTGGCTGATTTGGTGTGAGAGAAAAATATTTTTCGTTGGCTGAAAAAGTACGGCTTATAAGCCAAACAAGCCCAAACGAGCTCATCAATTGACAATTACCCCAGATGTCTCGTATTCAGAATCCAAATCCAGCCTGTGCCACGGCGACCTTGTGGCGCACGAACTGAATTGCCTGCTGAATTCGTATAAAAAAAGTCTACGGTCGTACTCTACATTGATACCAGTTTTTGTTTCAGAACTGCCAGCGCTAGTATCAGTAAATAACTGGCACAGCCTGCAGTTGCTCGTACACATGCCTCAGTCGCACGCATGATCAGTATGATCAGCATGCTGCTCCCACAACGCTGGAACGGCAGTGCTGGCGTTCAGTGGGGGTAATAATCATCATGTGAACCGGCACGCACCCAATGCCGGAAATCAATAAAAGAATATAAGCACCGTGTCATGCTTGTTCCTGCTGGAATTTATAGAGTTTTCCCTTCAAATTGAAATTTGAGTTGAAGTCAACTTTGGATCAAGAAAATTTCAGAAATTGGAAAAGAAAAGAAAAGAAAAGAAAAGAGGGTATTATGATTATGGGCCACCTGTGCTGCTGCAAGGCCCATAAGGCCGGGCAGCCCAACCAGACCACGAGAGCTCCTTCCTTGTGGGCCTTGCATCTTGCCCACTGCCATTGCCTTCACGACAGCGTCGTGCGCGCAGCAGACGCGGGAGGAGGCGACGTGTGAGGATCTGGGAAAGTACCGAACACAATTCAGCGGAAATCTCGAAGATCGGGTAAGGATGACTGGGCGCTGTTTGTCTCTGTCGCATTGAACGTTTGACGTTAATTAAGAGAACTAAATATAAGGTAATTATAAAACTAATTGTATAAATCGTAACTAATTCGTGAGATAAATTTATTAAACCTAATTAATTTATGATTAGCATATATTTACTGTAGCACCACATTCCTAAACATGGACTAATTAAACTTAATAGATTCGTTTCTGGAATTAGTCATGGCTTATGCAATTAGTTTTGTAATTAGGACTGCTAAGAACGGGTTGTAGTTGTATATTTAGATAGCACTTTACTGATAAATAAAGGGCTTGTTCGCTTGTAGGAATTATGGAGGAATTTGGATGATTTAGAGGAATGTTGGAGGAATTTGTGAGAGAAAAACACTGTTCCAGATGAAAAAAAACAGATCAAACCGAATTTAAGAGCACACGAACCGGGCCAAAGAAGTTTCTTACAATACTGGTAGCCCGGTGAACACCACCACCACGACACCTGCTACTACTACACCTACAGAACTCTTAGAGCAATTGGAGCAGAGGCAACCAGGAATTCAGGATTCATAACGATAATTTGAGGGCTCTCTTCAGTTATCAATGTTTAAATTTTTTTCATTTACTTCAGCAATGGCCCTCAAATTAAGACCCTTACATTCATTCTAACCAAGGATGATATATAGGACCACTCATCGTTCTCAATTTTTTCTCCCTACCGACTGTGCTATGCACGCAACAGAGACCGTGCGTTGGGAACAAAGCCCTATGGCGTCGCTGCCACGCCACCGGACATCTCGGGGTGTCATAGCCGCTAGTCCGACCACGCTCGAGAGAGAAGCTGCGGGGTTGCGGCACTAGCCCGACCATGCTCGGAAGAGAAGCCGTGGGTGTCGCAACCACGCTGCCAAGCCCCGCGGGGGTCACAGTCGCCACGCCGCCAGCCCACCCGCGCCTAGGAGAGAAGACGGCGAGTGGGCGAGCCGAGGAGGAGCCATGAGAAGGCCACGCCGCCAGAAGAAAAACCTATGAGAATAGGCATGCCGGGGAGAGGCCAGGAGAAGGTCGTGCCACCAAAGGTAGATGGATCTGGCGATGGCGGCGGGGAAGAGGCTGCCGCCGACAGGGGAGGGGCTCGCCGAGGGAGAAGACCCGTGAGAGCCACCAATAGGGGAGATCTGTTGGACAGAGTGCGCGGGAGGGACCAACCATGCGTATGAAAACTATCGCAATAGTGATTTAATGGCTTGGACTAGAGCCCCGGAAATGAGGGATGGAGGGGAATTTGAGGGGCCCCTCAAATTTGAGGGTTCTAATAGAGGCCTTATTGATTTTTTTTTACCTCAAGCCTTTAAATTTGGTATTGAGGGCTCAAGTAGAGGCCTGTTGGAATTGCTCTTAGATATCAATGAGGCAATAAGTCTGCAACTGGTTCGAGGCATTATATTAGGACATAAACGATTACAACTTACTCTCTCTCAATCAATTCTCTTCATATGGTGCAGTTTAACATGACACGATCTTTTAAACTACAGTTTAATCATTTGTTTATTTATATTACAAACTTATGATAATTGATATTATATGTAATTACAAATATAATTATATAAAGCTTGATTGTTATATAATTAGAAATCTAATTATGATGCACGCAGTCCTCGGTGCGAGGAGTCGGCGCAACCTTTGGCATTGGGCGCGAGAGCAACCCCCAGCACGAGGGGCAACCTTCGGCCCCCAGCATAGCCTGGCTCCGGCGACGCAGTTTTTTTGTGTTTTTTTATGAAATTAGGCATCCCTACCGGTCAAACAACCGGCAATAAAATGCTAATGTCAATGTTGTCGATTATCCAGTGAAAAACTGCTTTTGAACCGACGGTGATTAATGATTTTAGAAAGTGAAAAGCGCTCTAGGAAAAAGCTTTTGGCTGCTGATGCAAACGTTGGCAAGACGAGGGTTTTCACGTTGGTCAGCTCCAACGTTGTTGGTCTGCTGACAATGATGTTACTTCCATGGAGCTTGTTGGTGTTTCGTAAATCGGACTAGTAAATTTATACGATTGTCACGTTGTTTTAGGAAGACGATGGTAGCATCCAATAGACACGATAATTTATATTGATTAGGCCGGAGCCCTACGTCCAATCTCAGACAAGATCAAGTGCGTGTTCCTCGCTTGAGTGCTCTGAAATTCTTACAATGGGGGTGCAAGAATGATGAAAGAGGTGGTAGAACCTATGCTAGATGAAGGGCAGCCCGAAGAGAAGCTCCAGGAGCCCTGTTGCTATGGATGAAATGGTAGAGGATGAAGAATGTCCAGATCCCCCCAAGGTGGGTGCCCTGACTGCCATTATATAGAGTTCGAGGCTAGGGCTTGATACAAAGAGGAGGTTCCTGTAACAGAACCGTCCAATTTATAAGAGCACAAGTACAATAGCAGCCCGCAAGCGGTCGCACTATCATACTTAAGCCCATATAAACCCAGTAGTCCGTCGAGTACCACGAAGGGTCTCGATTCATCGCTAACATACAACTAAGATCGTACATGATTCAACATACATGCCCCATGTTACATAGAGTTCACAAATACATTGCCATACATCAGAGTGCGATTAAAGTTATTACAAACCAAGTTCAAATAAAGTAGTAGCGGAAGTAAAGTAGTTTTTAAAACATCTCACACCATTGTTCAAATACTTGCCAGTCTATGATCATAACCCATAAAAGCATCATAGATTAGATATATAAATATAAGCGCCTTGCCCGGGGCCTACTCCTCGTCCACAATGGGACAGAAGCAATTCTTACAATAGCCATGAAAGACTATGTTACCTGCAGCAAGTGGGAAATAAACTTTGAATACAAGAAGGTACTCAGCTAGACTTACCCGTCATAAACCAAAAATAAAGTAACTCCAAAGATCATGCAAGGCTTTATAAGTGGAGGTAGCTTGATAACGTTTTGCATAAAAAGCCACTAATTCAGCTATACATTTTATAATTCGGTCACCAAGTTAATTATAGCTATCCATCTCTAGATTAGCAACTAACATGTGCCAAACATGCGGTATATCATTTAGTAGCATAACAATAGTAACCATAGCTGGTGTAATCCATGTTCATCATAACCATCAAATTCCATAGTTCAATTACTACGATGTTGGGGCTAGTCAAGTTTCTCACTATCCGGGAGAGACGACGATTCGAATCGGTTGCAACCAGCTGGGCAGTTATTCCTAACACAAACCCAGGTCTACCAGCCACGGTAGCCTTAGGTCACCTTTAGTACAACTCAGGTCCATATTTCGCGGGTTCGATTAGCGCTGCACAACCAGGGACAACCAGCTGCCAGGACGATCAAGACTACCCTGGCCTTGGGCTCATGTCTGGCTCCCTGCACATCCTTTCTACCATCCAGAATGTGCACTTTGATAGAATGAGACCCGTCCTAAGTTGAGCTACTCGGCTTCGCGGTCGGAACGAGTTATCCGTGAAAGCATCTAGGCCCCTGATTGGGTTTCGGAGATTAATGATAATACGAGATTACTGTGACTAACGTGTGTTTTGTAGATGCAATTAAGTTAGGTCATGGTAATAGCAATTGATTGGGCAATCATGGTTGTCATGCCCCTACGATGAAAATCATTTTGGTTTTTAAAGGATGGACGACAAGGTTAAGGATGGACTAGTTCTAAGTGTCGTTTGGTGTTGAAGAGACACTTAGAGTAGTTTAGGACTTTGTTTTTCCTTTAGTCGTACTATTAAGGGGGGTATGGACGGGTAGCTTGACATAGGTGAGTCTAGTGGGTTAGGTGTGGTGCACACTTGTCAAATCTAGCACTAGGTTGCTCCAAAGTAGCCCTAAGATCAATTGGAGCAAACTTTATTCACATATGATTTCGAGTTGGAAGTGAATGAAGGGTCAAATGTTGATCGGACGCTGGTCCCGGTGTGACCGGACACTGGCAGTAGAGTCCGGTCAGTTCATTTGATCAACTAAAGTCGTCTGGTTGTCACCGAACGCTGAGAGAAATGTGACCGAATGCTGGATGCCAGAGTCCGGTCAACTCCAGTAAGGTTTCAGAGAGGGAGAATCCTGATCGGACGCGTCCGGTTAGTGCTGACCGAACGCTGGTCACGTTTCGGCTACTGACCGGACGCTGAGGAGCAAAGTGACCGGACGCTGGGTGCCAGAGTCCGATCAACATCAGTAAGGTTCCAGAGAGCAGTTTTCGTGACCGAACACGTCCGGTCAGTGCTGACCGGACGCTGGTCAGTGTCCGGTCACAACTTAACTGCTCGGAGGCAGGGAGAACTGATCGGAGCGTTCGGTCACCTTGACTGAAGCATCCGGTCACCCCGCATAGGCACATAACGGTTTATTTTGAATGAGGGGTTATAAGTACTTCCTCTATTCACTCAAGGGATCACTCTTGCCCATTTCAACAGCTAAGAAACACCCTTGAGAGTGCCAAGGAGAGCAAGAGCCTAGTGAGGTGATTGAGATTTGAGAATCCAACATTAAGGCCTCATTAGCAAAAGGAGAGTAGCAAGTGTGCATCCACCCTTCTCATTAGGCTTGTTGTGGTCAAGTGAGAGTTCTTGCTTGTTACTCTTGGTGATCGCCATCACCTAGACGGCTTGGTGGTGATTGAGAGTTTGGTGATCATCCGGTGGAGCTTGTGGATGACCCAACTCAAGTTGTGAGCGGTTATGGGTGATTCACCGCGACGGAGTATCGAAGAATCAACCCGTAGAGAACACTTGATCTTTGCATGGATCAAGGGGAGCTACACCCTTGCGCGGGTGCTCCAACGAGGACTAGTGGGGAGTGGCGACTCTCCGATACCTCGGCAAAACATCACCGCGTTCCTTCTCCTCTCTTTACTTTGAGCAATTCAAATCTTGTCTTTACATTCTTAGAATTGCCATGCTAGAGTAGGATTAGAACTTAGGGTGCTAAACTTTTATGCGATAGATCAATAGAATCATATTCTAGGCATAAGGGGTGAAGTGGACTAAGTGTAGGGTTTAATTATTGCAAAAAATTTTGAAATTAGCCCAATTCACCCCCCTCTTAGGCATCTTGATCCTTTTAATTGGTATAGCAGCCTCGTGCTCGCGTATTTAGGCTTAACCACCTAGAGAAAGATGTCTCACGGGAATGGACCTCCTCCAATCTTTGAGAGAGATGGTTTTCCTTATTGGAAAATCCGCATGGAGGCGTATCTATAAGCTCTAGATGTTGGAATACTTAGAGCCGCCTCACAAGGTTTCCCAAAACCTAGGGATCCCACGCACCTTCAAGGCGATGAAGTGAATTACGAAAAATGGAATGCAAAGGCTAGAAACACCATCTTTAGAGGCCTTTGCAAAGATGTGTTTAACCGGGTGAGGAACGACAAGGACGCCCATGCACTATGGTCGGACATTTGTGCGCTCCATGAGGGAACAAAGGGCGAGCGTGAGGAACGCTATCATCTTATGATGAAAAAACTTAATTCTTTTGAGATGCTTCTGAAAAAGCACTAATGAAATGTACTCACGTTTGAATATTCTTGTAGAGGAAGTCAATGGCCTTGGGCTTACTCAAATGCAACCATCTGATGTTGTAAGAAAAATCTTGAGTGTCCTCCAAATTGACAAATATGGGCATATTGTGACCGTGCTTCATCAAGGTGATCTTTTCACCGCTACTTCAACTCAAATCTTGGGAAAGATCAATGCTCATGAGATGTACATGCACATCACACCACAAGATGGCTCATTCTCTACCAAGAAGAAAGACAAAGACTTGGCATTCAAGGCTAGCCAAGAGAAGGGCAAAGCAAGAATTAAGTATGAGAGCTCAAGTGATGATGAAGTTGATGATGCAAGTCTTGCTCTCATGGTGAGAAGAACCACCAAGATACTAAAGAAGCTCAATAAGAATGGCGTCAAGTTTGATGGCAAGAAAAAGAAGTTCTTCACTAGCACTAGAAGGAAGCCAATCTCCGAGATGGATTGCTATAATTGTGGAGAACTTGGTCATCTAGCTCATCAATGCACTAAGCCCAAGAAAGACAAGTACACGAAGAAGTACAAGGGCAAGAAAGATGACTCAAGTGATGAAGATAATGATGAGAAGAAGAAAAACAAGCCATACAAGAGGAAAGATTGCTAGAAGAAGGACTTCCACAAGAAGAAGAAAAATGGCAAGGCATACGTCGTCGGTGATTGGCTCACGGACATTGATTCATCTAGTTGCTTATCCGATGATGATAGTGACAACGAGAAGGTGGCCGCTATCGTTCTTGACTCTTCATCATCTTCACCGACACCACCGCCATCATCCTCTACACACCTATGCATTATGGCCAAGGGTGAACGAAAGGTATCAAATGATGATGATAGTAGTGGTGATGAACATGTTAGCAATGATGATAGTGATAGTGATGATGATGAATTTGAATTACCTTCATATGATGATCTTGTTAAATTGCTAAATCAATACACTAAGATCATTAGAAAGACTAGAGCTAAGAATAAAAAGCTTGAAATTAAGAATGACTCTCTTTTAGCTAAATGTGACATAGCGGAAAAGGCTAGTGTTGAGCTTAGAGAAGCAAATGATGCTATGTCATCCAAACTCAAGGAGCTCAAATCTTCTAAGAAAGAGCTTAAAGATAAACATGATAAACTTGAGGGGATACATAATGAGCTCATCACTAGCTACAAAATGCTAAAAGAAGAATATACCAATCTCAAGATTAATCATGATAATCTTGTTATCTCTCATGAGTTTTTATCCAATGAGCCACATGATGCTACTAACGAGGTTGTTAAGATTGATATAGCTACATCATGTGATGATTTGATTATTGAGAGCATTGAGCAAGGTTCTAGTAGCAAAGGCAAGCAAGTGGTTGAGTCTAATAACTATGATGAATATGTCAAGATCAAGAATGAGAATGAGAATGAGAATGAGAAGCTTAAGAAAGATCTTGAAGAACTATCAACCACCAACACTATTGTGTTAGAGAATCTTGATCATGGTTATGATGTAGAGCTCAAGGAAGAAAATGACAAACTCAAAGAAGAGAACAAGAAACTAAAGATAGAGAAAAATCATGATGAGCTAAAAGAAGAGAACAAGAAGCTCAAGTTGGAGAAAGAACATCTCAAGATTGGCTTGAGCAAGTTCACAAGAGGCAAGCATCTCCAAAGTGAGCTACTAATGAACACCATCATGAAGATGGATAGAAGTGGAATTGGATATTTGGCAAATCAAGAGAAGAAGGCTCAAACTCAACACCAACAACAACAAAAGTCAAAGCCAAAGCCAAAGAGGTGTTTTTAGTGTGGACAAGAAGGTCACTTTGCCTATGAGTGTAAAACTCCACCACCACGACCCTTGTCCAAGCATGCTAGACATTTTGCTTTCAATGCTCATTACATGCTTAGAAAGGATTCTAGTGGTAAAATGAAAGTCATGTTTTTAGGACCTCTCAACAAGAATAGGCCTAAGAAAATTTGGGTTGCAAAGTCACTTGTTGAGAAAGTCAAGGGCCATCAACAAGTTTGGGTCCCTAAAGCTTGATCTTTTGTGTGTAGGTGAACTACAAGACCGGTGGAAGTCATTGGGTAATTGATAGTGGTTGCACACAACATATGACCGGTAATCCCCGTATGTTCACCTCACTAGATGAAGAAGTAGATGGCCAAGAAAGAATTACATTTGGAGATAATTCAAAGGGCAAAGTGGCAATATCAAATGATCACTCTATTTCAAATGTGCTATATGTTGCTTCCTTGAGTTTTAACTTGCTATCCGTTGGACAATTGTGTGACCTTGGCTTCCAATGCTTGTTTACCGAGAAGGAAGTGGTTGTATCTAAGAAAGATGGTGATCAAGTTATATGTAACACCCAAAAATTTTCATTCTTTTAAAATAAGTAAATTTGATTCAATTATGTTATTAAGTGTGCATTCAAATATAGGAAATTAATAATTTTTGGGAAATTAAAATCAAATATAAGGAATAGAAACATGTTGATGCATACATGCTGCTGCATATTTATTTTGTGATGATTTGTCTTGATTCAAAGTTCAAAGGAATTCAAATCCATTTGAAAATACTTTTGAAAAACTCTAAAAATAAAAAGAAAAGGAAAAATCCTTTCCCTTCCCTCCCTTCCTCAGTTTCGGCCTGCCGACCTTTCTCCTTCCCGTGGCCCGCTCACCCTCCCCCGCTTCCTTGCTGGACCGGCCTAGCTCGGCCAGGCAACTGCTGCCGCCGCGCCTCCTTCCCTCTCAGCCGCTGCCAGCCCGGGCCCACCACTCAGAGCCGCCCCCTTCCTCCCGCAACCGTAGCGCCAGTCAAGCCGGTCCAAGCGCAACCGCAGCTCCACTCCGCGTCGTGGGAGCGTCCCCCCGCGCCCCTGCCTCTACAAAAGGAAGCCGAGGCCGTCCCCGCACCCCCTGCTGTTGTTCCCCGCTCCCTCTCGCGTCGCCCGTGCCTGAGGAAACTGCCGCGCCGAGGATGCCGTGATCCGCCATCCACCGAGCTCGGAACCACCGTGCGGCCATCGTCCCCGAGCCATCTCCGACCTTGTTTTTCCCCGCTGTGAGAACCCCCTTGATTCCCTCTATCTCTCCACGCCGTTATTTATTTGTTTCACGGCTTTTAGCGCTCTAGCCGTGTGCGCCGACGACATCCGCACCGTTGGCCATGGCGACCGCCGCCTCGGCCCTCCCCTCTGGCCGTGGTCTAGGCTTGGCCGAGATCCCCTGCTCCCCCGCTAATCCCCGGTGCCTTCGGTTGGGAAAACCGTGGCCCTTAGCCCCTGTACCGAGCTCGCCGGCGTGATCTCGCCGTCGGCAATGGCTGCACCACCGCGGCCGCACTGTTCCGGCTGGCCACTCCCTTCTCTTCCTTCCCCAGAACTGATCCAAGCCGTCCATCTCTAGATCTACGGCCAGGATTAGAAGTTACCCTTTTGCATGTAAATTTGTTAAAGAGACCCCTTGTTTTCACCAAATTGAACCCGCCGTCCCTAGCGTAGTTTCCAGAGTACGTTTTCTAGTTTTGAAAACGTAAAGTGCACTGTTTTAGTTGAAAATACGTTTTCAGTATTTACAGAAATGCCACTAGATTTGTTTTGCTCATAAAAACTTCGTTTTAGCTCCGAATTGATCCGTTCAAATTGCGTTAGCTTCATAATTTCATAATCTACGTGTTAGTACCACTGTTAATCAAGTTTGCAACTTTTAAATTTCATGATTAGTTTTAATTAAATAAAGTGCTATAGAAACCCCTGTTTAATTCATAACTTTCGCGTTTTAGCTCTGATTTTCATGAACTTCGCGTTGACGTGATCGTAGCGAGACGTAGATTATTCTCATAAACATTTTATATTGTTTTCTATACTATTGGTGTTCTGTTCTAATTGTAGGATTGTTTGCTTTGCATGAATATTCCTGGAATGTTGTGTGTGGCCGTGTTGGTCGTGTTCAGACGGTGAGGAGAACGTTGGAGATAAGAGTTCTTCGACGACCAGCAGGACCAGCAAGAGTTTGTGAACCAAGGCAAGTATAGCATGGGCCTACCTTGATGTCCTATTCACTTTAATCATTTACTCATGTGCATGTCTAACTTTGATAACCATAAGGACATTCTAGTCATTTGATGACTTGTTCCGTTGACTCCTATGGGTTAATTGCATATGGGTAGATTGCTAGTGCTCTAACTGAACATGATCTATACAATGGTTAATGGTTCTATGGAACTAAAAGTATAATGTGATTTGTAACAACTGATCCATAGGGCGAAGGTGCAAATGACTTTTGATCATGTTGTTCCTGGCCCTCCATAAGGACTTATCTGTCGGCAAAAGCTGGGACTGACAGTGCACCCATGAGAGTCATATGGCTCTGACTTTAGCTCAGTGATAGGATCTTTTCTAGCTTGTTAGAGGATACCTTTATGGCACAAAAGGGGCTTGCCACGTTGGGTATAGGACTGCCTCTGTTCCTATGTGTATAGCCGCGATGGATATGTGCCATAGGAAAGGGGGGTTCCTACATCTGCCTGCCAAGAAAACCTAGCGGCCCTAACTTGTTAGAGAAACCTATGAAATGGCTTCATAGTGTACCCTGCCTGCTCACCTTGGCAGTGATATGGGAGTAATTAACCCGGGCATATGGGAATCACGACTCACGGTGAATGTGCACCACCTTTGTAGAGGGTAACAAACTGTTATAACAGCCGATCTCACGGTCACGAGTGGCCCGAAAAACTCACAGAATAGATGGCTACTTATAATGTTGTTTATATGGGATGATTATGATGATATTATGATGATGTTACATGACTCAATTGGATCGGATATATGATTATGTGGGTTTAAATGGGAGCTTAAGCATAACTTGATAATAACTGACGATAAAATCTTGACTTACTAAAAGTGCTAACTGCAGTAAACCAGTGTCATCCTTTTTGAGCCTCATGAACCCCATGTTATCTTGTTAAGTACGGGACGTACTTACGCTTGTTTATTTTCTTTATTTGGATAAAAATCCTGGATGGGTAACAGATGACAACATGTATGAGGAGTTTCCTGAGGATTATTAGGCTTGTGGTCAACCAGTTGACCTTCCCTGTGATGGTGTTCCACGAGAGAGAGTTATCTTTCATTTTCCGCTGTGATGTATAAGACTAAGTTATGTTATTATCATGATGTAAGATACACTGTGATGATACTCTTTTATAATTTGTCAGCTTGTGTGTGTGATTGATCCTTGGGCACACATAAGTTAGTGCATTCAATTTTATCCTTAAAATTGGGTGTGACATTATATTCAAGGGATTTAGATACAACAACCTATATCTAGTGGATTTCACCTCCGAAGATGCTAACATGAAGACATGCCTATTCACCAAAACATCACTTGGATGGCTATGGCATAGAAGACTTGCTCATGTTGGGATGAGCTTACTCAAGGAGCTTATGAAGAATGAATTGATAAGAGGGTTGAAGGATGTGAAATTTGAGAAGGACAAGCTTTATAATGCATTTCAAGCCGGCAAGCAAGTTGCAAACACTCATCCTATAAAAGCTTTTATGTCAACAACAAGAGTCCTAGAGATCCTTCACATGGACTTATTTGGGCCAACAACATACAAGAGTTTGGGAGGAAATCTTTATTGTCTTGTGATTGTTGATGACTACTCAAGATACACATGGGTGTTCTTCCTTCATGACAAGATCGATGTTGCTTCATGCTTCAAGAAGTTTGCTAGGAGAGCACAAAATGAGTTTGAAGTGAAGCTCAAGAAGATTAGAAGTGACAATGGTAAAGAGTTCGACAACACAAACATTGAAGCCTATTGTGATGAAGTTGGAATCAAGCATGAAGTCTCCGCAACCTACACTCCTCAACAAAATGGTGTAGTTGAGAGAAAGAACCGGGCACTAATCACACTTGCAAGAACAATGCTTGATGAGTACAACACACCCGAAACTCTATGGACGGAAGCTATCAACACCACATATTATGCATCAAACTGCCTATTTCTTCAAAAGTTTCTTGGCAAGACACCTTATGAGTTGCTCAATGGAAAGAAGCCGGACGTCTCATTCTTTAGGGTGTTTGGTTGCAAATGCTACATCTACAAGAAGCGGCAACACCTAGGGAAGTTTCAAAGACGTTATGATATTGGTTTTCTTGTTGGTTACTCATCAAAGTCCAAACTATATCGAGTATTTAATCATGCCACCGGCTTGGTTGAAGAAACATATGATGTGGAATTTGATGAATCTAACGGCTCCCAAGGAGCACATGAGAATCTTGATGATGTAGGTAATAAACCATTGAGGGAGGTCATGAAGAATATTCTGGTTGGAGACATCAAGCCTAAAGATGATGAAGATGATGTACAAGTGATTGATCCACCTTCTTCATCAAATGTACCACAAGATGATGATAAAGATCGGAGAGTAGAAAATGAAGATACTCACGTCTCTCATGATCAAATTGTGGCACAAGCACAAGATGTTGATGCTCCACAACCTCCTCCTCAAGTGGTTGATAAAAGGAATTCACCTCTACTATAAGCTCATTCACAAGATCTCATCATAGGGAGTCCATCAAAGGGTGTAATGACTTGATCTCAAAAGCTTGCTTCTTTTATTGAACATCACTCTTTTGTCTCTTATGTTGAACCTAAGAATGTAGAAGAAGCTCTTTAAGATTTCGATTGGATAAATGCCATGCATGAAGAGTTGAACAACTTCGCCCGCAATGAAGTTTGGACTCTTGAAGAGTGACCACAAGGTGTAAGAGTCACTGAAATAAAGTGGGTGTTCTGCAACAAGCAAGATGATCAAGGCGTTGTTGTGAGGAACAAGGCAAGACTAGTTGCAAAGGGGTTCTCTCAAGTTGAAGGGTTGGATTTTGCAGAGACCTTTGCACCGGTTGCAAGACTTGAAGCCATTCGTATCCTCCTTGCATATGCATCGCGTCATGAAATGAAATTATATCAAATGGATGTTAAAAGTGTATTTTTAAATGGCTTTTTAATGAACTAGTCTATGTTGATCAACCTCTCGGGTTTGAAGACCCTATATATCCTAATTATGTTTATAGGTTGTCCAAGGCGCTATATGGGCTAAAGCAATCCCTAAGAGCTTGGTATGAGCGCCTTCGGAATTTCCTCATTGAGAGGGGATTCACCAATGGGAAGGTCGACACCACACTATTCACCAAGAAGCTTGAGGGAGAGATCTTCATTTGTCAAGTATATGTTGATGATATCATCTTTGGATCATCAAATGAAGATTCTTGCAAAGAATTTAGTGAATTGATGTCGAAGGAGTTTGAGATGTCTATGATTGGAGAGCTTACATTCTTTCTTGGTTTTCAAGTCAAGCAAATGAGAGAAGGGATTTTCATCACTCATGAAAAATATATCAAGGATCTTCTCAAGAGGTTCAATATGGATGAATGTAAGCCAATCAAGACACCAATGCCATCTAATGGACATCTCGACCTAGATGAGAGAGGTAAAACGGTTGATCAAACTCTCTACCGCTCTATGATTGGTAGCTTGTTATATTTAACCGCATCTAGGTCCGACATCATGTTTAGTGTGTGTATGTGTGCTAGATTTCAAGCTAATCCTAAGGAAGCTCATTTGATTGCCGTTAAAAGAATCCTTAGGTATCTTAAGCACACACCAAGCATTGACTTTTGGTATCCCAAAGGAGCTAGATTTGAATTAGTTGGCTATTCCAATTCAGATTATGCCAGTTGCAAAGTGGATAGGAAAAGCACATCCAGAGGGTGCTATTTGCTTGGTAGATCACTTGTGTCTTGGTCCTCCAAGAAGCAAAATAGTATGGCTTTGTCCACCGCCGAAGCGGAATACATTGCCGTGGGTGCTTGTTGTGCATAAATACTTTACGTGAAGCAAACTTTGCTAGACTATGGTGTAGTTCTAGAAAAAGTACCTCTTTTGTGTTACAATGAGAGTGCGGTAAAGCTTGCTAATAATCCGGTTCAACACTCTCGCACCAAGCACATAGATATCCGCCATCACTTTCTTAGAGATCATGTTGCTAAGAATGATATATCATTAGAAGGTGTAAGGACCGAGGATCAATTAGTGAATATCTTCACTAAACCGCTAGATGAGGCTACATTTTATTGGTTGAGGAATGACCTCAATGTTCTTGATTTTAGTAACTTCACTAGAAAATGAGCTTGTGTTGTCCCTTGCATTGCATTGTAATATACAACATGTTTACTTCTTGGTAATGCATTTAGGGCTTGTCTAACATGGTTAAAATAACCACCAAAAAGCATGTGAAGAAGCTTAACCTTGGATCAAACTTGACAAGCAACTAGAATTACTTTCGAGTATTGCATTGCATATGCATGAATGTTGTTTTATTGTTTCTCTTCAATTACCCTTTTATTGCCTATTTTCTTAAAAAAATTATAGCCTAAGGCAAAATACTTTAAAAAATTTGAGGGTTTGAGAGAGGTCACTCACATTAGTCCTAATTGGTGTTTATTTGGGTCTTACTGAAGTTGGGATTTCATTGGGAACAGGCAGCACGGAGGAACTTTGAAGATTTGCAGAAAAAGAGTGACCGGACGCTGCACCAGACTCTGAAGTCCAGCATCCGGTCAGTTCACAGGAGGTGAACCGTTGTTGCAAAGGAGTGACCGGACGCTAAAACAATACCTTTCCTGTGTCTGGTCAGATGACGTCCCTGCGTCTGGTCAAACGAAGAAGAAGATCTAAGGATCGGCCGGACTCTGGCTGCGTCCGGTCAGTGGTGATCGGACGCGTCCGGTCGCAACTCGAGAGGATTTCGACCTCTCTAGAGTCGACCGGACTCTGGGTGGTAGCGTCCGATCGTTGGCACTGGAGTGTCCGATCAGTAGAAAATGTGCGGGTTTCGAACTCTTTCTTCTTTCCTTATCCGTTACGTCTGGGGGCCACCATATAACATCGCGCCTTGACCTAATCCAATCACCCGCGCCGACTTTGCCGTTCCCGAGCCGCCGCACCGCGCCCAAGTCGCATCGCCCATGCCCTAACCCTCGCGCCACCGCACTCGCCTCCGCCGCCGCACAGCCACGCCTCGCTGCCAGCCACGACCCGTGCCCGCACCGAAGCCCACGCCATCCACACCGTAGCTCGCCCATGCCACTGCTCCGCACGCCCGCAGCATTCCCGCGCCGCCGTGCCCTGCTCTAGTGCCGCGCCACGCCTTGCATCCTACCACTGCACCGACATCACCAGCGCCACGCACTTGAGCCCTAGCACCTCCATTGCCGAGTCCAGCGCCACATTGCCTCATCGAACCCTAACCTACCGTTGTCAATTCCGGTGGTGCCCCATGACTCTTTCCTCTGCTGATTCGTCGTCGGGTAGTCTAATTTCGTAAGGTAGCAAGCCCTTGCTTTCAATTTCATATCTATTGCTTGCATCTTAGGGTTTCATATCTCTAGATGTATATTGAAATTATTCATATATCCAATCTATTCCATCATGTAGTGAGTCGGTGTGTTTGAGACCACTTTGGCAGTTGTCAGTCAACTCGGGGCCAAGCTTGCGAGTACGGATTAAGGCCAAGCCTCGGAAGTGACAGTTGGCAGTTGTTTCTTGTCAGTGGTAGTTGCTCATTTTAGGTCCAGCAATGGCATGTGTCAAGAACGTCAGAGGTGGTCCAGGTGATGAAGATCCGAGGCCTCCACCTCGCTTGCCTGCTGAGGTGAAAGGCAAGTCGAAGAAGACCATCACAAAGAAGAGGAAGTTTGTAGATGCTGATATAGCGAGAGCAGCAGCAGTGGCAGTTGCCACAGAGCATGCAGAGAGAGGAGATGCTCGGAGTGGAGTCCAGATTGTAGATCAGCTTTCACCAACACAGAGGGTAGCCATTGAGCTATTGAGCGTCATCATGGTAGTCCAGCTGGGACTGTCATGCTTGAGGGACGGCGTGTTGTTTTGGAGGAGACTTAGCCTCAGGGGGAGCCACAACAGCAGACAGAGCAGACTCAGGAGGGAGAGCAGACAGAGGAGACAGAGCTGACATCTCAGCCATAGCTTCGCCGCTCTAGTCGTACCCGTACCTAGGTGACACTGAGGCCAGAGACACAGCGAAGGGGTTCTCATCCACCTCCTAGACCACAGGGTCCATCTCTAGTGACTCATCTAGATTTGAGGGTTGCCACGGCCAAGCAGGTGCAGCAGCTCAGATTCATACAGTTTGAGGACTGGTTCCCGCCGAGGAGGGATAAGCATGCTTTAGAGGGGTTCTATACACCACTATAGGAGGATTTCTATAATACATATCTTAACAGTGGGGTTGCATTTAGGTCTCAGAGGGTTGGTTCTATTGAGGCCATTGTAGCAGTTGCAGGAGAGCAGATACATCCTCACCTCTCTTACTTGCTAGGGCTGACATATTTACTTGGATGGACAGGTAGATATGTTCCATCTTGTGTTCGTGAGTTCTATGCTACACTTTGGATTGACCCAGCTCATAGGTTCATTCACTTTGCATTCAAAGACCGAGACTACAGGTTGATGAGCTTCAGGGTTAGAGAGATACTCAGGCTTCAGGAGTCACCCATCTAGCTACATGAGGTTTGCTATGGTCATATAGAGCCTCCTAGACGCCCTCACGATGGTCTTGTACCTCCCACAGATCTCATCCGACCTTGCTTCACAGAACCATTCGGTGAGGGGTCGAGCAGGACACCTAGGGATCTTACTCCTATAGCCAGACTGCTTGACGCTATTATGAGGAGGACCCTGCTTCTGAGGATGGGATATCATGAGGGTTTGACTCGCGTTCAGTTATGGATACTGAACTCTCTGATTCATTAGACAGTGTTTGATGTATGGGATGTCATTCTATCTGAGATGGAAGATACACTTGTAGAGGGATTCAGAGGTCATAGGCAGCTGTCGTATGCTCACTGGATTACTTTTTCTGATTCACAGGGCAGTCACAGTGAGGCCTCCTGAGATGTTGGAAGAGTATTCTAGTGCTAGTATAGAGTTTCCAACATATAACATGACTCAGATGCTCCATCATAGTGCAGCGAGGACACCTAGCCAGCCGCGCCGTCGCCCAGAGCTGCCAGAGACTGTAGCCCAGTAGGATGAGACCATCAGGGGCATAACAGCTACAGAGGAGGAGCTAGATGCTCAGCAGGAGGGTATCATCGAGAGTGACCCCAGTGATAGTTCAGATAATGACTACCAGGATATCCCTCAGATGCCTCCATGATGACATGACGATGAGGCCAGTGGCTCCAGCTCAGCTCCACAGGCACCGTAGACAGACCCCGCTCTACTTGCTATACTTGAGCGGATGTGGCAGGATCAGGCTCGCCAGGCCCAGGAGACAACAGCTGCTCTAGCATAGGTTGAGGCCAGACAGGATGAGTTCCATCGATAGTAGTATGCTATCCAGCAGCAGTAGTAGGCCATGCAGCAGCAGTACCTCCTCATGCAGTAGCAGTTACTTGGATTCATGCAGCATGTTGTTACTGCTATTGGGGCTCCACCACCATAGTTTACACCTCAGCTCGGCCAGCCTACCACCACTTCACAGACTCTAGTTCTACAGCCCAGGGGGCTTCAGAGTCAGGGACAGCCAGCAACACAGTTTGCCTGACCTATAGAGCAGGTGTCCTAGCGGTTTGCTTCACCAGTGATAGCCCAGGGTCCGTAGTTCACACCGCTTCACACAGGCTTCACACCGGCTCAGAGCTCCTCGTTGCTTGTGACTGATACCCCAGTTTTCAGGAGCCTTGGTGCTATATTTAGTGAGTTGATAGGACAGCCAATACCGCCAGATCTACATGTCTCTGGTCCTTCCATAGTTGCTCCTATTACTGGGACTATAGAGATGCTCCCATCATCAGTTGCATCTTCAGAGCCGCCTGCTTCAGTGATACCTACAGAGTCACAGGCCGCACCAATACCAGATCTGATCCAGACTGCTTCAGCATCACTTCTAGTGACAGAGGGTCATGTAGCTCAGAGCTCAGGATCAGATGATGATGCTACCCAGTTCTAGATCGCTCATCGCACCTCAGCGCCTGACTCGTCCGCTGCTGCCCCGTCGTCAGACCCTTAGGTTTTGGTGCTTGACGCCAAAGGGGGAGAGGGATCGAGTATGATAGACTTAGGGGGAGTGATATATCTAGGGGAAGCTTATCTATTACATTTGACTTTTTATGTGTGATACATTATTATGCATTCATGTTTACTTTTATGCATTGAACTACATAAGTGTGATTGTGATATTAATGTGATCATGATATTTATGTGATATGTGACATGTGTGCTCTCTACTTTGATCTTTATATATGTCATGTCACTTGGTTATGCTCATTTGCCTTGCTTCCGCGTTTTACTCCTATGCAAATGAGCTTTATTTCTTATACTCATGCTTAGTTCATATCTATTGAGTACATCATGTTGGCTTGGGTCATATAAGCTTGCCTAACTTTTTTGTTCTTATTGTCAAAAGCTTATATGAACCAAGCATGTTGAAAACCTCATCTCTTTTACATACTCGAGGTTGTATTGTCATCAATCACCAAAAAGGGGGAGATTGAAAGCATCTAGGCCCCTAGTTGGGTTTCGGTGATTAATGACAATACGAGATTACTGTAACTAACGTGTGTTTTGTAGATGCAATTAAGTTAGTCATGGTAATGGCAATTGATTGAGCAATCATGGTTGTCATGCCCCTACGATGGAAATCATTTTGGTTTTCAAAGTATGGACGACAAGGTTAAGGATGGACTAGTTCTAAGTGTCGTTTGGTGTTGAAGAGACACTTAGAGTAGTTTAGGACTTTGTTTTTTCTTTGGCCATACTATTAAGGGGGGTATGGATGGGTAGCTTGACCTAGGTGAGTCCAGTAGGTTAGGTGTGGTGTACACTTGTCAAATCTAGCACTAGGTTGCTCTAAAGTAGCCCTAAGATCAATTAGGGCAAACTTCATTCACATATGATTTTGAGTTGGAAGTGAATGGAGGGTCAAATGTTGACCGGACGCCGGTCCCGGTGTGACCGGACGCTGGCAGTAGAGTTCGGTCAGTTCATTTGATCAAGTGAAGTCGTCTGGTTGCGACCGAACGCTGGGTGCCAGAGTCCGGTCAACTCCAGTAAGGTTCCAGAGTGGGAGAATCCTGATCGGACGCGTCCGGTTAGTGCTAACCGGACGTTGGTCAGGTTCCGGCTACTGATCGGACGCTGAGCAGCAAAGTGACCGGATGCTGGGTGCCAGAGGTCGTCAACATCAGTAAGGTTCTAGAGAGCAGTTTTCATGATCGGACATGTCCGGTCAGTGCTGACCGGACGCTGGTCAGTGTTCGGTCACAACTTAACAGCTTGGTGGCAGGGAGAACTGACCGGAGCATTCGGTCATCTTGACTAGAGCGTTCGGTCACCCCGTAGAGGCACATAACGGTTCATTTTGAATGAGGTGTTATAAATACTTCCTCTATTCACTCAAGGGATCACTTTTGCCCATTTCAATAGCTAAGAAACACCCTTGAGAGTGCCAAGGAGAGCAAGAGCCTAGTGAGGTGATTGAGATATGAGAATCCAACATTAAGGCCTCATTAGCAAAAGGAGAGTAGCAAGTGTGCATCCACCCTTCTCATTAGGCTTGTTGTGGTCAAGTGAGAGTTCTTGCTTGTTACTCTTGGTGATCACCATCACCTAGACGGTTTGGTGGTGATTGGGAGTTTGGTGATCATTCGGTGGAGCTTGTGGATAATCCAACTCAAGTTGTGAGCGGTTGTGAGTGATTCACCACAATGGAGTGTCGAAGAATCAACCCGTAGAGAGCACTTGATCCTTGCACGGATCAAGGGGAGCTATACCCTTGCGTGGGTGCTCCAACGAGGACTAGTGGGGAGTGGCGACTCTCCGATACCTTGGCAAAACATCACCGTGTTCCTTCTCCTCTCTTTACTTTGAGCATTTACTTTTGAGCAATTCAATTCTTATTTTTACATTCTTAGAATTGTCATTCTAGAGTAGGATTGGAACTTAGGGTGCTAAACTTTTGTGCAATAGATCAATAGAATCACATTCTAGGCATAAGGGGTGAAGTGGGCTAAATGTAGGGTTTAATTATTTCAAAAAAAATTAGAATTAGCCCAATTAACCCCCCTCCTCTCTTGGGCATCTTGATCCTTTCAATCCAGCCAGCTAAGTGAGAGGCATGCATTCAATCTCGACAGAAGTGCCAACAACGGTACGATCCTTAATCGATATGGACGGGACCAACATAGCAAACCCAACACCATTGCATATAAGTTCCTACCCGGTCTCCACTTAATGGCACCCCATGGTTATTTTCCACGATAGCAAATATAGCCAACCGTGCTCCGGTATCCACCTATATCTCACAGGTGACAGGAAATCACCCGACTTCTACCGGTCTAAGCATGGCTAAGCATATATTCGATCATGGACCTATACAGGGTTTAAGTATATATCTGGATAAGGTAGTTCTACACATCAAGTGTTTCCAAATCAACTCTTATAACCTAATGAATCAAACATAAAGGACTCAAGTGATATTTTATAAAACATAGGAGGCTTAGAATGCTCTGGGGCTTGCCTTTCAGAAAGGAGGTAGGCCTGTGATCGGGGCACTCTAGTAATTCCTCAGGAGCCTGCTCCTCGCCTTTGGGAGCTACCTACTGTGGTGCCTCCTGATTCTCCTCCTCCTCTTCTTCGAATTCTGGTAGGATTACTCCTTCGGGCGATCCTATATGCATGAGCACGAATAAGATATCATGGATGCATAGGTAATGACATGGATGATATGATGTGGCAGAACCGCCCTAAATAACACGCTTACGAAGGTCCTCGCCTTCCACCAGGCACTAAGCACCCCGAAAGCAAGCTACAACGGGCGGTATCCGTCGGGCACACCCCAAGGGAGAACCCGAAAGATCCACATTTTTCCTAAGGATCCAATAATGAGAATGAGTTACAATATAGGACCATCTCATACATTTGAGTTTCTTAAAAATTACATTATTACATTACCAAATGTCAGAGTGCGGAATGATAAACGATGGAATTTAAAATAAATATCTAGCGATAAGAACGAGGATCCGTCTGAGCCCACCAGAGAAATCCTCCATACAAAGGTACTTCTCATGCATCACCTGCAACAGGGGTAAATAAACCCTGAGTACACAATGTACTCGCAAGACTTATCCGACTAGTGGGAATAATTTCCCGACTCCAAGGGATATGATAAGCTTCATGGTTTGCTGGTTTTCTTTTTGCAGAAAGCAATACTAATAGTGAGTCCTTATTTATGTTATTATTATCAGCAGCATTAAGTTATTATCTATTTAGTCTATATAAGCACCTGTTCTATTTTCAAGCAAGAGTTGAGCAATCAGTTCCATTTCTTCTTCTTTTAACTTTTAGTTCTTACTACGATGCTAGAGGTAAGACAAGTCGTACCGACTCGGCGGCGATTCGCGAACCAATGTGCCTAGCTGGGTGCCCCGAAAACACACGTCCCACTTGTACCCCAGGCACAAGCAGGACTAACCCATCACCCTCCTGTCCTAGGTGTCTAGGTCCCCATGCAAACTTGGACTCTAAGACCCCACTCCTGAGTCCTGGACTCAGTGCGGTGCAAGGACCTCCACCATCTTTGCCTCCAATCAGTCGGCCCGGAAAGAGCTAGATCAACAATAAGAGAGCAACAAGTCTTCCCTGCACCCATACCCAAGTATGCACTCGGGACAATAGATCTGTGACTTGCCTCGCGTCCATTGCAATGACCGGTCCTTAATTGACACAGACAGGGAAAAAGTGTAACCGAGCTATGCCCTGTTGGCCGTAGGACACAACCCTTTACACCCACCAGAACCCAACCATATCCCTGCCCGGTCACCATTTTCCTTTCCACCATTTTATCATGAGTGATCATATTTATCACCTATTTGTGAGTAACGATAGGTTACCCACGCTACCGACATCCTGAGCATAGCAGCTACTCGATCTATACTAGTAGGACTCATGGGTGGATATATTTATGCACGTAGTTTCCATAAAATGACTGTAACGCAAATGCACCACACATATATATATATATCCAGTTATTATTCAAAATAAGAGTTATGCACCGGGGCTTGCCTTGGGCAGGCGCGGTGTCAGCAAAGTCAGTGATGGGCGGCTCCAGAACATCCTCCTGCACGAGGATCTCCCCCTCGTACTCTTCAACGACTTTGTCGTACTCCTGCTCGCCGAAGATCACGATCTCCAGTGGCTCGTTCTCTATATGCATGCAGCGATGATGATGTAATAATTAATATTTAGGCAACCGCAACTCTTAAAATAAGAACACGCTTATCATGCTAACAAGCTAGCTCTACTGATCTCATACCAACTAATTTCTTAAATGATTTCATATGCTTTAGATTAGGGTATGTTAGCTACCTTAATAAATTAGCTATTCAGAGGCTACAAAAATTACAGAGAGCATCCAATATTATCATGAGTCTACTGTAAAATTTTTAGGGCTAGCATTTATTCCAATGCATCACAAAAAGTCATTCCCTAAATAACCATAATAATAACAAGCAACCTAGAATTAATAAGTAACCCTAAAACATCATAGAACCATACGAACAAAATACACCAACAGATAGATCAGGAATTTAGGAATCTAACAAAATTTATTTCACAATAAATAAATAAATTCAAATGAGCTCTAGAGATGAAGAAAATGATATTATTGGAGGAGGCTAATCATGCTATTAGACTTATTGATCAGCATGTCACTGTGAGTCTAGAAATAATAGAGAAGGAGAATGAAGGAATCCTTGCAGGTTAGCTACCTCGGTCGATTACAGCTCGGAGAGGGAGATCGACAGGGCGACCTGGAGCTTGGAGAGAGAGAGAGACTGGAGAGGCGAGAGGAGCGACCAACGGTGTAGGATGGCGGCGAGCTTGGTGTCGCCCTTTTATAGGCAGGAGAAGCGAAGGCGCAATAGCGACGCGTCGTAAGGTTAGTGGCTAACTAGCTTGCTTAAAGGTAATAAAGCGTTGCTTGTGCACGACGTGCTGCTTGGATAAATAGTGTTTTCTGCGGTGAACAATGTTTTCTATGGTGAACAGTGTTGGATTTCACGTGATGGACTTGAGTGGGTCTTTGGTCCTTCAACGTGTCAACTGGGTTGGCATTAAAGAGTGCATATGTGCTAATTGGATTAAGAAGGGAGAAGGAGACCGCAGGTCAAGGTGTCGGGGTTCTAATACTGGGATACCCAATGAGGTAGAGTTGATAAGTACCAACGACATTCCCAATCGAACAGGAGCGCAACGACTCCGCCTCGTCCGACCCCCGAGGGCCAAACTCCGCCTTGTCCGACCCCCAAGGGCTAGACTCCGCCTCATCCGGCCCTAAAGGGCCAGACTCCGCCTTGTTCGACCCCCGAGGGCTAGACTCCGCCTTGTCCGGCCCCAGAGGGCCAGACTCCACCTCGTCCGACCCCCGAGGGCCAGACTCCGCCTCGTCCGGCCCCCGAGGGCTAGACTCCGTCTCGTCTGGCCGACAAGGGCTGAGCACCACCTCACCTGACGTCCTCATCCTGCCCCTCCATGATGGCAGGAACAGGGTAAGACTGGACGTTAGGGTCAAACCACGGAAGCAAGGACCATGTCCTGCTCTACTGACAAGTACCATCAAAGTACGACGGGACGAGCGCTTTAGGCCCTGTCGGACATGACAGAACCTGAGTAGTACTATAGGCGCCGGGTTTTACGGAATACAGTATTGCGGGCGCCGCCTTCAACCCTCGAGCACGGAGCCTGACACAAACACCGCAATAGGATTCATGTCCCCGATGCTGACAAGCGTACGGGTGCCGCACCGTTCGCCCCCCACAGCATCGTAGGCCGGCACTCCTACCCGACACATCGCCCGCAGAGGCGGGATGGGACGTGACCACTTGCAGAACGTAGCATCATCAGCACACAAGTACCCGGCCAATGTGCCAACCTCTAACACTAGCTGGTCGTGCCTGAGGATGGCTTGGTCGTGCCTGAGGTTGGCGCGCCAGGTAGGGGCCTTTGCGCATTCCAAACCAGGCCACGGATGGCTAACCACGACGTCAGCTGGGTCCCAGGCGCACACGTGTGCTTCGGGAGCCTAGATTTCATCATTACGGTGGGGGGAGAGTTAGTATGGGCGAACACCGCCATCCGGTCTCTCCCCTCCATCGCCCTCGACCATAAGCGGATTGGGCGCCAGCTCAGCGTCTCCCTCGGACCCCAGTAGTCCAGGAAGAACCAGCATCACTTCGCCCCTTCCAGCGACAACGACGTGGCATGACCTTCCAGAAAGAGCCACCTCTCTCCGGAGTGCCACGTGCGGGGCGCCCCAACAGCATTTCCGTACGGTCTCCGCAACGCCGCGACAACCGCTTGCCACCTCATGGCACTGCGCATGGTCCAAACTCCCACGAACAGTGAGTTCATGGGGGTAATTGAACACGACGCGGAGTCCCTCCACAAACTCCTCATTAAGGAGCCAGAATCATCCTCCAGCTCTGGCTCCAGCATGGGGAGCCACCACCCCTCCCGGAAGTGCTTCATGGCGGACAACTTCGAGGGGCACGTCGAAAGCGTCTCTGAGGGGGACGCTACTCCAACGGCCAACCCTGACGTGAGGGACGGAGGGAGGGCGGTGGCCCCATCCCACGTAAGGACGGTGCAGCTGAGAGCACGAAAGCTAGAAATCGATGATGCCGGACAACAACTCGTCTGGGAATACCAGAGAATCGATGAGGAGATCAAGCATCGCGGGGACGGTGGGCGCGCACGCGCCACGACCCATGATGTGTACCAGAGGATCCTCACCGACGATGGAGCCCACCCTCACTTCACCCAGGCAAGCCAGAACATCACCGCTGCAACGGCCTTGTTTCATGACCTTCCAGAGGCCGCGACGTTCGAAGATCGCCGGGCCCGCCAAGAAATCCGCACGCTGCTCGAACGCGTGGCGGCGCAACAGGCGGAGAGCTCGTTGCCTCGGTGACGCGAGGTCAATGCCAGCCAGCGCATGCTCTCAGTGCGTCCCGCCAAGGACGCGTCGATACACTAGACACCGCCAGGCGGCAGGCAGCGTACCCCTGTTCTGGTGCACCAATGTCTCGGCCGCAACCGCGATGCACGCAGCACCATCGACGCCCGCAGGCACGCCTACAACGATTCAGGAGAAGGAGCCAGACGCGGCTACCACCCTCGGCGTCGCGGACGCTACGACAGCGACGAGGACCGAAGCCCGAGCCCTGGCCTGCCAGGCCCCCAGGCCTTCGGACGGCACATCCTCAATGTCGCTTTCCCACCAAGGTACCGACCACCTACCAATATCCCTAAATATTCTGGAGAAACAAACCCCGGGCTTTGGCTCGAAGATTACCGGCTTGCCTGTCAAGCCGGTGGTGAGAATGATGACGATTTCATTATTCGCAATCTCCCACTATTCTTGGCCGATTCGGCACGAGCATGGTTGGAGCATTTACCGTCCAACGCCATCCAGAGTTGGGCGGATTTGAGGGAAATCTTTGTGGGAAATTTCCAGGGCACGTACAAGCGCCCCAGGAACCCATGGGACCTCAAGAACTGCCGCCAGAAGGCCGATGAAACCCTCCACGGGTACATCCGGTGCTTCTCTCGGCAGTGCAACGAGCTCCCAAACGTCGCCGACACTGACGTAATAGGAGCCTTCCTGTCTAGGACCACCTACGAGTCTTTGGTTCACAAGCTGGGATGCAAGGGCCCACGGACCACCAAGGAGCTCTTGGACATCGCCACTAGCCATGCCTCAGGCGAGGAGGCGGTCGGGGCGATCTTCAACCATTCCGATGACAAGGCGAGGCGGGACGAGGGCGCCGGCGAAGGCACCTCCAACCGCTCTACCAAAAGAAAAAATAAGAAGCAACGGCGTGACGACTCACTCGTGGCTGCTACCGACCGTAAGGGTGGCCGAAAGCCCACGGAGGGCACACCGAACCACTTCGAGAAAATGCTCGAGGGGCCATGCCCGAACCATGCCTTCCCGGCCAAACATCTGTATAAGGATTGTGGCCTCATGCGCAAATACTAGTCCGGAGGCCTCAACAAGGAGGAGCAGGGGAAGGAACCTGTCCCCACCATAGACGACGCCGAGGAGAAGGATGACGCCTTCCCGACGTCGAACGGCGCCCTTATGATTTTCAGGGGATCAACGGCCTACGACTCCAAACGTCGCCGGAAGGTCGCACGCCGCGAAATCTATACGACCGTGCCAGCCACACACGCCTTCCTCTGATGGTCGGAGTCCGCCATAACCTTCTACCGGGCCGACCATCCGGACGCCGTCCGACACCCGGGAAGGTATCCGCTGGTAGTCGACCTAATCGTTTGCCCAAAGCGACTCACAAAAGTGCTGATGGACTGAGGCAGCGGCCTCAACATCATGTACGCCAAGACACACGACGTAATGGGCGTCGACCGGTCGAACCTCCACCCAATCCGAGCGCCCTTTCACGGCGTCGTACCTAGTAAATAGGCCATACCACTAGGGCAGATCAATCTACCCATTACCTTCGGGGATCGGTCCAACTATAGGACTGAGACCCTCACCTTTGACGTGGTAGGGTTCCCTAGAAACTTCCACGCCATCCTAGGATGACCATGTTACGTGAAGTTCATGGCCATTCCGAACTACACCTATCTCAATCTAAAAATGCCAGGCCCCCGTGGGGTCATCACCATCGACACCTCCTTCCAACGTGCCTATGAATGCGAGGTCGAATGCTGCAGCCACGCCACGGCAACTGTTGCCTCCGAGGAGCTCGTTGCCCTCCAGGATGAGGTGACCGAAGAAGCACCTGACGCCAAGAAATCGGCCGGGTCGTTCGAATCGACAGAGGGCTCTAAGGAGGTCCTCATAGACCCCAGCAACTCTGAGGGTAAAACGGTACGCATCGGTACCACGTTCTCCTCCGAATAGGAAAGCGCGCTCGTCGACTTCCTCCGCGACAACAAAGATGTTTTTGCGTGGAAACCCTCTGATATGCCAGGCATCCCGAGGGAGGTCGCCGAGCATGCCTTGAACATCCGCCCGGGCTCTAAGCCAGTAAGGCAACGCCTACGCCGCTTCGATGAGAAGAAGCGCAGGACCATCGGCGAAGAAATAGCAAAGCCATCAACCGTCGGGTTCATCAAGGAAGTATACCACCTAGAGTGGTTAGCTAATCCCATCCTTGTGCGGAAGAAGAGCGGAAAATGGAGGATGTGTGTCAATTACACAGGTCTCAACAAAGCATGCCCAAAGGATGTGTTTCCTTTACCATGTATTGACCAAATAGTCGACTCGACCTCGGGGTGCGAAACCCTCTGCTTCCTTGACGCGTACTCTGGATACCATCAAATCGCGATGAAAGAATCCGACCAGCTCGCGATGTCTTTCATCACCCCCTTCGGATCGTACTGCTACGTCACAATGTCGTTCGGTCTAAAGAACGCTGGGGCTACGTACCAGCAATGTATGCTCAAATGTTTCGGGGACCTCATTGGGCGAACCGTTGAGGCCTACGTCGACGACATCGTAGTCAAGACCAAACAGGCCGATCACTTGGTTGTCAATCTTGAGCAAATCTTTGTGAAACTCTAGGCGAACAACATCAAACTCAATCCCAAAAAATGTGTTTTCAGGGTCCCGAGGGGCATGTTGCTCGGCTTCATCATCTCCGAGCACGGCATTGAGGCCAACCCAGAGAAAATCTCGGCCATCGCAAGAATGGGCCCGATTCAGAACGTAGAAGGGGTTCAGCAAATCACTGGGTGCCTCGCCACACTCAGTCGATTCGTCTCACGCCTCGGTGAATGGGGTCTCCCCCTTTACTGTCTTCTGAAAAAAGCCGACCGCTTTGTATGGATGTCCGAGGCTCAGGAGGCCCTTGACGGGGTCAAACGGCTTCTGATGAAGCCCCCGATCCTGGTTCCTCCGAGCGACGATGAACCCCTCCTACTATACATAGCGGCCACCACTCAGGTGGTCAGTGCCGCCCTGGTAGTAGAGCGGGAGGAAGAGGGACACTCCCTTAAAGTCTAACATCCTGTATACTTCGTCAGTGAGGTACTGTCCGACTCCAAGACCCGTTACTCCCAGATCCAAAAACTCCTATACGCCGTCCTCATCACCAAGAGGAAGCTATGCCATTACTTCGGGTCACACCTAGTGACCGTCGTAACGTCGTTCCCCCTCGGCGAAGTCATCCATAGCCAGGACACCACAGGAAGAACCGCGAAGTGGGCTCACAAACTAATGGATCAGGGCATCACATATGCCGCCTGAATGACGATCAAGTCCCAGGTGCTAGCTGACTTCATCGCGGAATGGACCGAGGTCCAGACACCACTGGCCATCGTCGATCAAGAGTACTGGACAATGTACTTCGACGGATCACTAATGAAGAAGGGCGCTGGCACGGGGATGGTCTTCGTGTCACCCCTCGGGGTCCGCATGAGGTACATGATCCGTCTCCATTTTCCCTCATCAAATAATGTGGCCGAATATGAGGCACTCATCAACGGCCTACGCATCGCCATTGAGTTGGGCATCCGACGCCTCGATATCCGGGGCGACTCCCAGCTGATCGTCAACCAAGTGATGAAGGAGTCAAGCTGCCACGACGCTAGAATGGATGCGTATTACCAGGAGGTTCGACGGTTGGAGGACAAGTTCGACAGTCTCGAGCTCAACCACATCCCGAGGCGCCTCAACGAGGCGGCCGATGTACTTGCAAAAGCCGTGGATGGCCGAGAGCCAGTACCGACGGGCGTGTTCGCTAGCGATCAACATAAACCCTCGATGCGCTATGAAAGGTCGGAGCCGGCCGATGATGGCCCTTCCAAGCAAACCCCAGGGGCCAACCCACCGATGGCTCTGTCCGACCCCAAGGTCATGGAGCTTGAAGTGGATCCAACAATGGAGCATGACCCTCCAGATGACTGGAGAACACTCTACATCAACTACCTCCTCCACGACGCATTGCTAGCAACCAAGATGGAAGCTCGATGGCTCGCACGTCGCGCCAAGTCCTTTGTTCTTGTAGAGGGCGAACTCTACAAACAAAGCCACACCGGGATCCTCCAGCTTTGCATCCCTAGCGAATAGGGAAAACTACTGTTGAGCGACATCCACGGTGGGGTCTGTGGTCACCACGCCGTGCCAAGGACCTTGGTTGGAAACGTATTCCGACAAGGCTTCTATTGGCCCACCGCGGTATCCGACGCCGAGCAAATCGTACGCACCTGCGAAGGGTGTCAGTACTACGCTCGGCAAACTCACCTCCTGGCCCAGGCACTCTAGATGATTCCCATCACATGGCCCTTCGTGGTCTGGGGGCTCGACCTAGTTGGACCATTCAAAAAGGCGCCCGGAGGCTTCACCCACCTACTTGTCACCATAGACAAGTTTACAAAATGGATCGAAGCTCGGTGAATCGCCACAATCAAATCCGAGCAGGCTGTGCTGTTCTTCCTTGACATCATCCATCGTTTTGGAGTACCAAACGCCATCATTATAGACAATGGCACACAGTTCACTGATAGAAAATTCATCCGATTCTGTGATGGACAACACATCTGGATCGATTGGGAGGCCATCAAGCACCCCCGAACGAACGGGCAGGTCGAGCGCGCAAACGGCATGCTCCTGCAGGGCCTCAAGCCTAGGATCTTCAACCGGTTGAACAAGTTTGGCACACGCTGGGTCGCCGAGCTCCCCGCAGTACTCTAGAGCCTAAGAACAACTCCCAGTTGAGCAACCGGCTACACTCCTTTCTTCATGATCTACGGCGCCGAGGCCATCCTTCCAACGGACCTCGACTATGGAGCACCAAGGATCAGGGCATACGACAAACAGGGAGCCGAAGCATCACACCAAGACGCCATGGACCAACTAGACAAAGCCCGCGACATCGCCCTCCTCCATTTGGCCAAGTACCAGCAGGCGCTACGGCGATACCACGGCCGACGGGTGTGGGACCGAGCCTTCAACGTTGGGGACCTCGTTCTCCGCCTTGTGCAGAGCAACAAGGACCGCCACAAGCTCTCCCCACCATGGGAAGGACTGTACGTCATCATGGAAGTACTCCGTCCAGGTGCTTACAAGCTGAAAACCATCGACGGCAAGGTCTTCACCAACGCCTGGAACATCGAACAGCTACGCCATTTTTACCCTTAAATAAACGCATACTCTTCCTTATCAGTTTGTGTCTTTACAAAAACCCGACCTTTAGTGACGACCGACCCCTGCAAAATCACGAAGGGTCAGACCTCACTCGAGGGCTGATATAAGTAATACAAGTATGTTTACCCTGAAAGAACTTTCTATGTTACATTTGCAAACATTCTCTAGTGTTTTCCGGTCTCCTCATAACCAAGTCCTAAGGACCAAGATTTCAGGAGCTAATTCTGACAACAACTAGGTAGGACTGCGAGAGACCCACGCCCGGCTACGACCTCTTTGCTCAGCAGCGTAGTCAGAATTATTTCACCCGCACTCCTGGTTCCTTACGGCTTGATCCATGGGAAGGATCTGAGGGCACTGATGCCTCTTCTACATGAAGAGGAAGCTGAAAAACTGTTTGCCACAACAAAGGACGAAAATTTGTTCATTCTTCGCACAAATTCAACACTAACAAAGTGATTCCATCGCAAAAAGGACCAATGTACTCGAAAATTAAGAGAACTATTTACTCAGGGGCTCCCCCACGATACTCACCCAATTCCAGTTTCTCCCTAGTTTTATTACAAGTATTACGGCGGCCGCCGCGCCAAGCTCTCCATCGACAACGACCTGGCAGTACACGGGCCAGTTCGTCTACTGCGACCGCCGCGCCATGCTCACCATCGGCGATGTCCTGCCGATCCACAGGACCCCCGAGGGCACCGTCATCTGCAACGTCGAGCACCACGACGGCGACTGTGGTACCTCTTCGCCGAGGCACCTAGGGACTACGCCATCATCATTAGCCACAACCCCAACAACGGTGTCTGGATAGGGGACGCCCACCGCCGAAGGAAAGCCACCAAGAACGACGGCGAGGCCAACGACGCTCGACACCTTCTGGTGTCCCTCCTGCTTAGACGATGGCGACCCCTTCTCAGCAAAGACAACCCGCACCATCTCATCTACGTTGAATGACCTCCAACTCGACATCACACTCCGGATTCACGAACGAATCAGTGAGTTTCTCTCTCTCTGGCATTACCCTTCCTCACTCAGGAACCGCTGTGACGGACGAACTCATCCGGTGGAAAGAAGAAGAAGAGGTAGCGGCTCAGAGGCTGGCCAAACGAGATGGGACGAGAGCTCCCCTCCCCTCCCTAATTAAAGAGGGAGGCGCTGCAGCTAAGGAAAGATGAAAGGTTGGGACAAAAAACTCTCTCCCTTCCCCTACTTAATGCAGATATGAAATCGACGCTGATGGAAAGCCGAGGGGAAGCGCCTAGATTGGCGGGACACCCTCTTGTCAAACAAGACGTTGCATGGGAAGGGCCCACCACTACCAGGGGCCGAACGTGGCAATTAAAGCGCGCACACACAGGCAACCCCCCACTTCCCCAGGCAGGACAACAAAACGATCCAACGATGGAACCCTTCACCAGGGGGGCCCAATGAGCCGCTCGGGCCGAACGAATGGCCTAGGCAAAGTGACGAGCCAACGGCTGCTGAAAGATAAGCGTCTCTGGTTTCTCGCTTTCACGTTAAAATTCAGTTCTGAGCTCTCGACCCCAGCATCAGCAGGGATACGGATATCGCTCGGGGGCTGCCGAGGGTGACTACCAGTTTAGACATCCTCTGCACCCGACCCCTCCATATGTTGAAGGCCAAGGGCACGGTATGCGAGCCGGCAAACCCTACGCCCCGATGGCTACGGTGTTTTTGTTCGCCTGAACAAATCGAACTCACAGTCCCCCGCTTCCCCAACCTCGGCATCCACCTTCTCAAGAAGGGCTCAGAGGGGCCCACCTATAGAATCCCCCCAAGGGAGAAGTTGTTAGGTCGCCCAAGTCAATCGAACGATCGCCACCAAGATATAGAATCGAAAAATACTCTTGCAGGTCGCACCGGCCCCATCACGAGATATCAGGCTCGAACCCCGCGCAAACACGTTTGGTAGGAGCTTTTCGTCGCTCATACCAATAAGGTAACATTACCGACCCCACCTTCATTTTGATTAAAATCGCACATTCAAGACATCGCATATGCGAATCACTGCATCCCAACGCTTCATGTCGCATCATGAAACGGCAATCGCCTCATTCAATATGAGCCACAACAGACCAAGGTTTGAAGGCCAGGCCGCAAAGGGCTCGAGGCTACCTCGTGTCAAACAGAGCTAGGGAGAAACAACTGAGACAAGCCCCAGTGGCCCTGCCCGACTCCGTTCAAAAGTGGACTGGGACATCTTGACCTTTTCTCGTTCGATTCTAACCCCGAACCAAACCCACAGAATCTCCACCGAGGAGAGGCCTGTGGGCCACTTGAGCCTATCGAACGGCTCAGGCATCTATCGGGAGGCGGGTTAAGAAATTGTCGAGTGCCACCTGAGGGCTCTGCCGACCCCGTCAGCAAATGACAGACCCGGATTCCACACGAACGTACCCGTTAGTGAGGTCGTTGAGCGCAACACTCGAGCCGTCGAGGCAAGTGTCCTCTACTCAGCCCCTCCGATTGCGAAAGTCGAGGACGAGGTAACACGCGAAATACGGCCAACCCCTATCAGACCCTAACAGGGCTCGGGGGCTCGACCCACTTGATCCAGAGACAGAGGTTCAAAGGGGTATGGGCTAATACAAGCGCAAGCTTGCTTCTCTCACTCCGATCTCCAGTAAGACCCGACCCCCGCAACTGCAAGAGGACAGATCTCACTCAGGGGCTGGTAAAGGTATGGCTACCTCCCTTCCCTTGTTTTTTCGAAAACAAACATTACATCAGACAAAGGGAAGGGTCGGATCGAATAAACACTCTTTGTGACAGTGAAAGGGGAAGAAGGTGAGATCAAACATAAACCAAATTCCAAGCGCAACCATCAGAAACAAAATTATGAAGCAAAACCACAAAACTACTTCCAGACATGAAAGGACCGACACTTGTTCACATATTACATATAAAGTGTTTATCAAATTTATTCGACTAACTACTTCCGCGGAGGAAGAACCATTTCTTTCAGATTGTCCACCAGTTTTTTCGCAAGAGGAGCCACCGCCTTCTCAATCGCGTCCAGCTCAGCATCCTCGTAAGTTGGCGGGAACCCTTCGCTCATCACCGCCAGGTTGACCTCCTTCTCGTAATGAGAGTGGGCAACGGTGAAGGCCTGGGTAATCCCAGCGTGAAAAGCACTCTCCTCAAGCTAGCCCACCCGAGCCGTGATACCAGCGGCACGGGCCGCAAGGGACCTGGTCCCCTCCTCTTGTGCCACCTGCAGGTTGTCACAGACCACCAGAACGGCGGAAGACAGCCGATCATACTCATCACCTTCGGCTTGGAGAAGCCCCCGCGCATCGGCAAGATCGGCACGTAGCCCGACAACAGCTTCCTCGACCTCCAGCCTATGGGCCACCGCGGTTCCAAGTTCCGTCCGGAGGGACTCAACCTCCTGATGTGCTTCATCGCGCTCTAGGATGGCCCGGTCGCGCTCCTCGTGGGCCGTGCTGCGCTCTGAGCGAAGTCATTCTTCTGCCCGATGCGCCTCATCCCGCTCCCTACGCAGCCGATCGATCAGCACGACATCCTGATCCGCCCTCCGCTGAAGGTCCGAGGTCCTATCCTTAGCCTCCCACCTGAGATCTCGCTCCGTCTCTAGCTTGCTCAGGACCTCGGCGGCCCGCTTGCTGGCCTCGACATCCTTCCGGACCAGCTCATCCTGCTCCTTTTTGATCTGGGTGGCCTCCTCCTCGTCTAGCTTCACCCTTGCCACTAAGTCCTCGAACATCCCATGGGTCTCCTCCGCGTCCCGGCGCGCCTGGGCCACCTGCTACTGGGCGGTAGCAAGCTGCGCGCCCACGTCTCCTCGCAGCCGGGCCTCCTCGACAAGGTGATCCCACTCCGCCTTCTGCTCGCGGAGGAACTAGGATTTGCTCCGACTACGAGCAACAAGGATCTAGAAAGAAGACCGGCATTAAGAAATACGAAAACACAAAACTACTTGAAGAAAGAAGGAAGAACGAACGGATACTTGGCTAGTAGGAACAAAGATTTCACGCAGGACCCCTCTGGCCTGGTCCAGGGCATTCATCATGGTCGAAAGCCCGATGTCGACACTCTCTCGCTCCATGCTCTTGGCATGATTGTCGAGCGTGAAAAGGGTCGACGTCGGGTCCTGAGCAGCCATCCATTGAAGCGGTGGCTCACCCCGCGTGGGGGAACGGTGCCTCCCGACAAGGGGGCCGGGGGCGACTCCCTCCTGGTCCTCCGCACCGCCGCCACGACGCCCGAGGACCCCCCGACTGGTTCCTCCTCTATCCGGGCTGCCTCAAGCTCCACGGGTGGATCCACCGGCGGTGCCGATCCCGTCACCCCCTCGGATGCCACCGTGGCGACACCTATCCCCACCGGGCTTGTCGTGGCCACGGTCGTCTCCACCTAGGCCTCCGATGGCACGGACCGCACCACACCCTCGGACAGCACCATGGCTGCGTCCGGCTGCTCCCGGCACGACGTGGTCGCATCCACCTCCACCGGGGCCTCTAGGGGCACGGACCGCACTACGCCCTCGGGCACCACCGTGGCTACGCCTGGCTGATCCTGGCTCGGTGCAGTCACCACTGCGACCACCGGCGATATAGGACCCTCGGCCGGCGGTACCGCACCCACCACGGATGATCCCGCCTGCTCGGCGGCCACCAAAAGCGTGGGCACCGCCACGACCGCCGTCGAGCCGGTCAGCACGGCCGCGGCATCATCACCACTCCTGCCCGAAGCAGGAGCAACGTCAGCCGACGCCGCCCATCCCACCTGGCGGGCAAGGCTCTTCTTGGGCGCCGGTCCCAGAGGGTGGCCCGTCCGCAACAATCTACACAGTGGAGAAAAGCATAAAGTCAAGACAGAAAAATGAAACGGAAGAAAAAACAGGGGAGTCAGTGGCTTACCCTGACGCCCTCGACCGGCGGGGTCGCTTTGGGGACGAACCCCTAGACCCCTGCCCTGACTCATCGGGGCGAGACCGCTTTGAAGCTACCTCCCGCTCCTGGGCAGGGGAATTCACCTCCCTCATTACCGAGGGCGCGATAGCAGAGCCACCCCTCCCGGTCAACACCTCGGGTGGGGCACCAGAACCGCTTCCATTTGTCAGCTCATGGAGCACGGCGTCGGAGCCACCCCCCTCCATCAGGACCCTGGGAACCTCCTTAGATCTAGCCACCCATCGATCCTCTGCCGGCACCCCGCGCGAATCGGCGGACTCGCTTCCCTCTACGCGGGACGAAAGGGGTTCCTGCGCGGATGGAGGGGCACTGGTCAGCATGCCCTCATCCTCCAGGATGCCCCAATCCACATCGGCAGCAACCTCATCATCATCATCATCGTCATCGTCATCATCGTCATCGTCGTCGTCGCTGCTTACATCCTCTCCTTGATCCCGTGCTTCCTGCTTCCGCTGCTTCTCCTGTTTTTTCTGCTCCCATACCTGCTTGTCCCACTCGGCCGCGATGCGATTCGCCATCGCCACGACATGGTCCTTCGGCAACGGGACCAGGCAGTCCTTGAAGATTAGCCTCCTCGGCTGGTCCTGCCATCCCAAAAGTTGATATCAAAAAGGTCGGAAACTCAAACTACAAGGGAAACACGGGGAAGAAAAAACTTGCAAATTCCAAAAACCCTGGTTCTGGCCGCATTGGGGGATGCCCCGGCACCGGATACACATGTTCGAGGGTGGAGCCGGTGGTGTCCTTCATAAGCTCCATCATCTTCTTGATACGCTGCGCTACCTCGGAGGGAGCAAGCGCCTCATCAGTGAGCACCGTTCCGTCGAACGACTCTCCAGGAACCATCTGGTATAGGGGGAGCGCGCGTGCCATCAGCGACGCCACCCTCCTCGCATGGTAGGCACCAATAATCCCCGACCCCTTCACGCCCCGAACCTTCAGAGAGTGAATGGTGGCAAGAAGGTCGGCAAGTTGTTTCTTCGCCAGCGTCGGGCAGCCCCACAGCCACGGCTCTGGGGCCTCGATGATAAGACACCCAGAGTACCTTGGCAAGGTGGCACTCAGGTCATCCTTGATGTAAAACCACTGCGAATGCCACCCCTTATTTGTGGTCGACGGACGCATCAGCGGGTAGTCCTTTGACCGAGTGGGGCACAAATGAATACTGGCACAACCCATCGGCACATTCACATCCTTCCCCCCAATCTTCCTCTTCGACAAGCTGACGGTGAAGAAGTGCCGCCACAAATCGAAGTGGGGATCGATCCCCAAGAAACCCTCATACAGGGCAACAAACGTCGCCATGTGCTGAACACCGTTGGGGGTAAGATGCTGCGGGTACGACAAATCAATGCGCGGGTACGACAAATCCCCGCTCATGAAAGACGTCAAAGGACATGACGTACCCTTCGGGCGGCACCGGCTCATTCTCCTCGTCGGGCAGCAGCCACTCCCCGATGGTGGACAGTGGGTGGAGGAGGCCACTCCCCGATTCCACCCGCATCACCCGGGGGCTCGGGGGCTACACCCATCAGGTGCGCTCGCGCCCACCCTCTGGCAAACTCGAACACCCTCAAGCGAGCCAGGACACCCCCCGGGCGATTCCACCCAAATCACCCGGGGCTCGGGGGCTACACCCATCGGGTGCGCTCGTGTGCACCCTCTGGCAAACCCGAACACTCTCTAGCGAGCCAAGACAACCCCCGAGCGATTCTACCCAAATCACCCAGAGGCTCGGGGGCTACTGTCGGGGATCTAATACTGGGATACCCAATGAGGTAGAGTTGATAAGTACCAACGACATTCCCAATCGAACAGGAGCGCAACGACTCCGCCTCGTCTGACCCCTAAGGGCCAGACTCTACCTCGTCCGACCCCCGAGGGCCAGACTCCTCCTCGTCTGGCCCCCGAGGGCCAGACTCCGCCTCGTCCGGCCGACAAGGGCTGAGCACCGCCTCACCCGATGTCCTCATCCTGCTCCTCCATGATGGCAGGAATAGGGTAAGACAGGATGTTAGGGTCAAACCACGGAAGCAAGGACCATGCCCTGCTCTACTGACAAGTACCATCGAAGTACGATGGGACGAGCGCTTTAGGCCTGGCCGGACATGACAGAACCCGAGTAGTACTGTAGGCGCCGGGTTTTACGGCCTACAGTATTGCGGGCGCCGCCTTCAACCCTCGAGCACGGAGCCTAACACAAACACCGTAATAGGACTCACGTCCCCGATGCTGACAAGCGTACGGGTGCCACACCGTTCGCCCCCCATAGCATCGTAGGCTGGCACTCCTGCCCGACACGTCGCCCGTAGAGGCGGGATGGGACGTGACCACTTGCAGAATGCAGCATCATTAGCACACAAGTACCCGGTGAACGTGCCAACCTCTAACACCAGCTGGTCGTGCCTGAGGCTGGCTTGGAGGAAAAGGAAGACTCAAGCCCTTTGAAGGACCTTCTATACCCTTCGTATTTTTCACCTGTAACCCCTGCTCCCCCTTCGTCTATAAAAGGGAGGACCGGGCTCCCTATGAAGGAGGGGACCGAACAAATCGACTTTCAACAGACAACTCACATATAGACGAGCTCATAGAGCCTTCTGTTCCACGCACACACAGCCAAGTCGCCGCCAGGCCCTTGGCATCCTTTCAACCCCTCCATCAAAGACCTGGGACCTATCCCTCTCTCGACCGTTTGTACCCCCTACTACGAACCTTATTTGGTGCTAATAATACAAGCAGCAGTAGCGGACTGGATGTAGGGACATTCGGCCTGAACCAGTATAAACCTTGTGTCCTTTAGCACACTATCCGGGCCTAACGTGCATCAATTATAAATTCACTGCCGGTGTTTGTTCAAAACACCAACACAAGGAAATAACAAAGAAGGAGAAGGAGGGGATTTTTGTAGGCTGGCTACCTCGGCCGATTGAAGCTCGGGGAGAAAGTTTGACAAAGCGCAGCTTTCTCAGGCAAGAACACAGAAACTCTATTTGGGGAGTAAGATGGTGAGCGGCGGAGCGCAGCTCTGGAGCTCGATGTGATGGGGGGGTTGCGCGGCGTGTCCTTTATAGGCAGGAGACGCGGGGCTGGAGGTGGAGCTAGCACTGGGAAAAACACCTGGCATGCGCAACACACTATGGCAGCGGCAGCGCGACGTGCGCTGATAATTTTGCAAGGCGATTAGCAAGCGAAGTAAAGGCGTGGGTGATTAGAACAACGAGAGAGGACAGTGGCGCGTCATGAGATTGATGGAGATATTGTTGGTCTTAATATTGGGTGCTAATCCACTTTTGAGAAAAGAAAAAGTATTTGGATTAGTCACACTTGGACTTGCATGCACGTGTCTAGTTGAGGAGTGTGTTTTGGGCTTAACATGTTGGTGTTGTTGGTGCATGAACGTGTTGCACGGGTAGTGAGCAAGTGACGTGCTCAGCTGGCTGAGCCTGTGGAGAAAACGACTTGCGCAGAGAGGAGCATCATGGTCAGCTAGCACAGGGTAAGAACGTGCAGCCCTACAACAAGGCATTAATGGATGGCAAGCGAATTTCTACGAGTTGCTGCTGTCGGTCATCTTCGTTTGCTGAAGAGCATGTGCAACACGCTAGAGGCTGCTGCCTAACTCGCCATTCATGACATGGCAAAGTAATGACACTGTGACGAAACTTGCCAGTGAAGGGTACTGTAAGCGTGCTACGCGGGCATGCTCTACGAGTGTGCTGAGGGCGTGCTCTGGGGATCAAGAAGGAGAGGAAATAGCGAGAGATGGAGTTGGATCAGAATGACAATAGTGAGTTGAACTGTGCTGGAGAGTATTTGGACAAGGAATAAATTAGAGCTCAAATTGAGAATTAGTGCAATAAAATTTAATTTCTTATTTTACCACATGCAATAATACATAAACATGATGCTCATGACATAGTTTTATCAAAAACTATACAATGTAACACTGAGGGTGTTACATATGATATGATGAAAAGCATAATCATGAGAGTTCTTAACAGCAAGGTATTAGGGTGGTAACAAGATTAACTTCTTTTACTGAGTAGGTGCATATCTTCTTTCTAGTAATGAAACAAACACCTATTTAAATATTTTCTAGACTTCAAGACAGCAGCTACTCGTTTTCATGATAACTGGAGTTATACACGTCCAAACAATATGGTTATGAACTTTCTAGAAATCTTATTAAATGGCCTACAACTTTCTTTTAATCATATTAAGGTGATTCAGTAGTTATCTAGGTTAAAGAATTCAATCTTTCAGATCTGTCCAGAGGGCAAGCAAATCTGATAGCAGACTTCTAACAGCTATAACTCTTAAACCATTAGTCCTATGACCATGCAATTTTAGGACAACCTAAATTATCAAGTTATATACAACTTTGTTATTAACAAGTTTCACAAAAGAGGTCATTATCATCATGAATTTGTCAACACAAACAGAAACTACTCATGCAGTCATTTAGTTGAATTATAAAGCAATAATTAAATAGCTACCTATCACCAATTACTTCCAAGAACAACTATTCATCTCAACAAATTATATGCATCACAAGCACCCTAGAAAACATCATGGTTAAGCCCAAATAATTTATTTATATTCATTTATTAATTTTCCTTATATAACAGGGTGATTTAGAGGATAAATATTTTTAGTGCTCAATAAATTCTGAGAAAATTGCAGTAGGTTAAATATAATCCCAATAGTTTGCTATACAAATTTGATGCCATTTGGATAAGTATAGCAACCTCGACATAAATGACAAGTTGCATAGGCTTATTTTTGTAAAAATAGTTTATCCTAGTAAAAAGTGTCAAACAACAGATTTTATATTTTTCTTACTTTCATCCTAGCATAAGAACAATGTGTAAAAATTTGCATGATCATATGTTATCTATTTTTGCCCCAATTATTTTCACTAGAAACAAGCAATTATTTAAGATTAAATAGGAAGACCATATTCCAAGTATAAATACTATAGGTTTAGTATTTTTCCTAGGTAGAGCATGTCAACACAAGACTAGCAAAATTAGAATCATAATTTTTACACTTCTTTAGCTCAAGTTATGCATTTTACAAGATAGAAACAAATTTAAAAGCACTTATATAGCTCGATTTAATTATCCTAGAAAAATATCCCAAACAGTAGATTTCATATTTTTATCAAATATTACACTTCATGATGAATCCAGCAAAATTTGGATCACCTCATTTGGACACTCATAGCTCAAGGTATAATTTTTGCAAGTTTGCTACAAAATCTGGAAAAACAAATAAAGAAAAATCAAATTTCAAATCGGGCCCAGCAGCTAGGTGCACCCGGTCTAGTGCACCCGGAGGCGCTGACAGTGGGGGCCCGCAATCAACGTGACCCCACATGTCATACACACAAAAGCAGGGTGGCGCTTTGACTGGCCGTAGCTCACCAACGGCGAGGTCTCCGGCGATACGATCACCACCGTCGTGTTTCCCTCAACATCCCGCATCGAAGGAGGTAGGTCATCGGACCTCTAATGGTGGTGGTGCTAATGGTGGCTCGGCGGAGGCGCGCATCGACGCTCCGGCCATCCCTGGCCGTGGCGTGCTCGGGCGAGCACAGCTATCGCTTCGTGGTGACCTAGCGGAGATATAGGGTTAGGTCTAAGCTACGGTGGAGCGGCGGTGTGCTTCGGCCACGTGCATGGCAGCACGGCGGTGAGGTGCTGTTCTGATGAGACGGCAACTGGTGGCAAGTCTCCATCATAGGGTATGGTACTAGAGTTTACGGTGGCGCGGAAACAAACAGAAGAGGGGGAAGATGGGGTCTCACGAGGGCCGGCCGTGATGAGCTTATGCTTGCAGCCATGGCAGGTGCGCTCGGTGTGGCGGCGCATTCCTACGCGGTGGCGGTGGTAGCGGTTAAATAAATGACGACGTGAGCATCTATGACCTAAGGCGATGACGGACCCAGGGAGAAAGAGGTAGGAGGAGCAGCGGATAGGGTTGGCCATGGTGAGCTCGAAGCTTAGCGACGCTCCATGGCCATGGCGGTGACGGCGACGTGAAATGTCAAATTACTTGGGCTCGAACGGTGGCAATGGCGTGTCGGGGAGGTAGAGCGGCTCACGGCGAAGCTATGCACGTGATGGATTGGATGGAGGTGCGACGGTGGTGGCATGCGAGTGCGATGGAGGTATGAGGCGGTGACGGCGAGCATGACTCCACTCGACGAGCTAACGAGAGGGAGAGAGCAGAGCGAGAGAGAGAGTGAGAATGAGCGAGCGCAGCGGCTATGCCTCCCTTTTCTCCCCCTGCTGGCCTGACCGGCCAGGTCGAGGCTAGCGAGCGGCCGCCACGTGACGCACGTGGCCTGGCACCGGTCGGCCACGACGGGCTCGGCTGGCCGATTCAAATTGGCCGTCAGGCCGACTGATAAGCCATCTTCGTACCACTGTTACTCCTAATCTGTGTAGAATTAGCAAAAATTCCATTACTAAGAATTGTGGAGCTACATGTGATCTCTAACTTTGCTTAAATGAGATTGGTCTAATTCAATCTGGTTTTCAAATTGCAAAGCTTCAAAGTATGGTACATGAAGCTATAAATCAGTTCTTAGAAAATTTCCTAAGTCTGAAAACAACATCTGATTGCTACTTTGGAGCTATTTTTGACTATGTTAGGCACTGAATTAGCTCACGATGCTTAAATAAAGTTTGTTACCCATAAGATAAGCTACAACTTTTATTAAGGGTGCTCTGCCATGGAAACACTCTAAGCTATTGTTCAACTTTGGTCAAACTAGCATCATGAAAAATAACATTTTCAGTGAACTAGGACTTAGAAGCAAAATTGGCACATGTCATGAATACAAACATTGTTCCATTTACCCTCCTAGATGTGTATAAGGTGTTTTCGTGACCTCACAACCATATCTTGCATTGGTCACACATGATCACAAGCATATGCATGTATATAATCAACATCACATGTGATAATATGTAAAGAATAAGATGAAATTCCATATGCTCATGCTCATGAATGCTTGGATGATGCTTGTGCTCATGAAATGCAAGTGCCAAATGTAATGCTTAACACTAGGGTGTTACAGTTCCCTCAACCGAAGGGTCGTGAGCCTGAGGAAGGTCCTAGCTAACTTGGCTTGCAAGTTACGTCGTCTTCTGGTGTTCGTCTAGGCGTGGCTATCGTCTTATGGCCATGTTGTGGTAGGGTCTGACGTGGTGCTACTGTGCTGGCCGTGGTAGCACTATAGCCATGGCGATAGTTCATCAGCTATCCTGTGCAACACGACATCCATCATGGTCTTTGTCGTCGTCTCTAGATTCCTCGCGGCGGCGTACCCGTAGTAGGTAGCTGCCCCGGGTCATCGTTTGTCTGGTCGCTTCATGGGGCTGAGGGCCACAACCCCGATCGTCGAGGTCGGGGCTTTTAACCGGTCTGGATGGCTTTCGTGTTGAGACCCTAGTCGTGGCTCCCATCCCATAGTGGGTAGGACCGTGTACCTATCTTGTCGGGCCGTATCTAGCCAGTGGTCATCATATCTGTCATTATCGCCTCAAGGTGGTGTTGTCTTGTCCATGCGGTATGGCGCTGGGTTGGCGTCTGACCAGACCAAGGTGACCGCTGTCACATCGGTTCTTGCGAGGTCAGCGCGATGTGCTTGCCTTCGTCAGAACAGACACGTTGCATGAGGCTCGACCTCTCCCTATCTCTCCTAGGGGTCATGATGGGGGAGAGGTCATGTATTTGAGCATCACGCGGCTAAAGCTAGAGGAGTGGATCGTGATCCCCCCGGCCTTAGTGCCTAGCGTGCTTTGCTTGGCTTTTGCTAGGCCTCGGTCGTTTGGGCCTTTGCTAATTGTTGTGTTGCGGGCCACGCATCCTGCTAACTAATCGGTGCCTTGAGACACCCTGGGGTTATAACCCCAACAGTAGCCCCCGAGCATTTTCGTGATTATGAAGTGATCGTGAAAACGCTGATACGTGTGTGCGTTGCAGCGTGGGTCGGTGGTCGTGGCCTGCCCGAGCTTCATCGCTCGACCCCTTGTGGGCTTGGTGCATTCAATGCGGTAGGTGGCTGTTTGTGCCCCATCCTGTCAGGACGCCCTGACGGCACGGTGCTGAGCCCTACCATGTCAGTGTGTCATGTTTTGGAGTTCATGACCTAGGTTGAGCCGCGTGATCTCGTCGACCCTGTTACGGCTCTGTCTTTAGGAATATATCAATTTTCTCAACCTCTTGCAAGCGTCTGGTGTGGGTCAGGACCTCCCTTGGCTCGCCATGTGGTGAGGGGGTCCCGGGCTGCTCAGTCCTCCCCCGTTCTTTATAAAAGGCTCTTTTTCTGCTTCAACCACACCTGGCTTCTTTGAGAGATTGGGTTTCGAAGAGGGAAAGGTTTTGGAGAGGACCGTGTGGTTCTTGAGCATGCGACCCACTAGGGGTAGTATACAGTGGTCGGAGGCGGCTGTCATCCATTCTGGCAATCGATGCTAGAAGGCATCTTATGGGTGGAGGAGTGAAGGAGGGCGCGACCACCGTGTAGGAGGCAGTGTAGCCTTTGTGACATTGTTGCACTTTGGCCTCTCTTTTGCACCATGTTGGGGTCGGGATGGTCGCCAAGATTCTTGTTAGAGCTAGGCAGTCTTGCCGCTCTCTTCCTCCTCGCACCTTGTTCCCAAGGTTGCGACACTATAGGAGGGTTTGCGAGTTCATTTTTTGCTTTATCTCACCTCCCTTGTAGCATCGTTCCCCACGGGCCTTTCAGTGATACCACCACTAGGGTGTAGTGGCATCAGTTTTTTCATTCCTTGTTGTGTGGATTGCCCACACATCGCTTTGTAGTCATATAGGATATGAATAAAAGCTCAAGGAATCCTCCTTCCGGAGTTGTTTGGGGCTTAAAGCTATGATGAGCCCCCGAGCCATTTTGGCCAGACTTAGGCTCGTTGACTAACGGTTTCCCACATGGGCCATCGTTCTCTCATTGTGCGAGGTTGCTGGGGAGCTTTGGGCTTCTCTACTTGAGCTCCTGGGTTGCATTTGACCAAGCGTTCATTTTCTCTTTTGCGTGGATCGCAGCCTTGGGCCTTTCTGCTTGGGTGTTCACAAGTTGGAGTTTTGCAGGCTTTGGGTGAGTCATTGGCCTCTCACCGCACTAGATGACGAGGTCGTTGAGCGACCTTAGACCTCTCCTCCCCAGTGTCTATGAGCTAGAGGACGTAGGCTTTGGGTGAGTCATCGACCTTCACCGCGTAGGGCGACGAGGTCATCAAGTGACCTTGAAACTCTCCTCTCGAGTATCTGCGAGCTGGAGGACGCAGGCTTCGGGTGAGTCATTGGCCTCTTGCCACACAGGGCGATGAGGTCGTCAAGCGACCTTGGACCTCTCCTCCCGAATATCTATGAGCTAGAGGACGCAGGCTTCGGGCAAGTCATTGGGCTCTCACCGCACAGGGCAACGAGGTCGTCAAGTGACCTTGGACCTCTTCTCCCGAGTATCTGCGAGCTAGAGGACGTAGGCTTTGGGCGAGTCATTAGCCTCTCGCTGCATAGGGCGACGAGGTCGTCAAGCGACCTTGGACCTCTCCTCCTGAGTATCTGCGAGCTAGAGGACGCAGGCTTCGGGAGAGTCATTGGCCTCTCGCCGCACAGGGTGATGAGGTTGTCTAGCGACCTTGGACCTCTCCTCTCGAGTAGCTGCGAGCTGTAGCGTCACTTCACAAGGAAGGTGTTGTTGCACGACTTTTTTAGCCACCCATGGCAACGACCTCCCTCAAGAGATCGCCTGCCCTAGGCCCAGCCTTAGGTCGCTATTTTCGGGTTGTGAGATGGTGCTGGCCGTGGCCCAGTCCCATTTATCGGGACCGCTTGGACCGGGCCCTGGCTTCCTTCTACTGCCCTTTTTCGTCCCTTGAGGGTCGTGCCGCCTTGTTATGAGTGGGGTTTAGTTTTCACCCCACGCGGGGAGAGGCTTGTCCACCGTAACCACGTGGTCGGAGCGGTGCACCTCGGTGGGGTCGATGGGTAATTCGAGTGGGACCCGATATCCTCTCCAATCGACGTGGAGATCGGTTGTGCCTCATGTGAGATGTCCCATAAATCGTCGGCCATCAATCCCATTGGTCCCTAATCGCCTCCGCAACGGCCAGAGGGCAAGATGCCTCCCCCTAGAGGGGGTCAACCTGAGAGAATTCGAAGCGGGCGACTCGAACACAGGGAGAGATGTCGTGTGGCTCTGCACCACCGATTAGAGCCACGAGGGCCCATCTCTCTTTGCCCCTATCCCTTTTTCGGCCTCGAGCCCGTCTAAGGACCGGCCCAAGTGTAGGTTTCATATGCACGACGCGGGGTCGTGTTCGCAGCGGGTCGCCTTCGCGTGCGGATTTAGGGGCATGCGACCTCCCAGATCACGCGGCGCGGACGACGTCCACTCGCTGGCTACGGGGCACCCTTTGAACGAAGGCGCGTGAATCAAAGCGGTACGAAGAAATGAACACGAGCAGGGCATACCTGGTCTGGGTTACCATGGGGGAGACCGCCGCCTCGCCTTCCGTCCAATCACTACTCTAGTTCTGCGGGATTACCAAAGTGGTTAGTAGTGGTTGTGAGCCTGTTTCGCTCTGCCGAGGTTATCCTTGCGGCTATATGTCCACTGGGAAGGTGCATTGTGGGAAGCATCGTTCTCCTGCCTCTCGCATCGCCGTCTTCTTCTCTTTGCTCGCGTGTTCGCCGCTGCTCTCCCTTCGGTGATGGATCTCATGCTTGATCCATTTTCTCCAGTAATATTGTATTGGAAATGGCTACTTCATGATTATTTTCTCGTTTTTGAGTACCAGTGGCATTTTTCTTAGTTTTTTTTGAACTAGCTGCGTTTTTTATTGGTTAGTTTTGCAACTAGATGCAGTTCAGTAGTGGCAGTTTCTTGCGAACGGAGATAAGTAAGCAGTTAGCTAGTTACAGTATTTATTTCAGTTTTTTTCAAATTTAATTTGCGGTTTTCAGTTTTAGTCGAGCAGGCATCTATAATTTTGTATCAACAGAGTTTCTTGAACACTAATGTTCTAAACAATTTTATTTGTTTTACTTTTTTCAATTTTTTTCTGTATCATCAGCAGGTGAGCTACTTCATCGTGAAGAGCAAGGTAAGCCAATTTTTTTCATTTTATCATTTCAATGTTTTTTTCATTTAGATATTCAGCTTTATATCTTCATTTTTAGCTACAGATCTAGTTCAATTTGTGGTATTATATGTACAATGTTTGTTCTGTTATTAACTTACTTTACCTTTTATACTGACTGATATGTATAGTATTCTTCTGTCTATTTTCTTATTATGTTTAGTTTTTAGATTTGACTTATTCTCAGTTTAAGTTTATTTTTCAGTTTCATTTTCTGTAGCTCTAGTTCTAGGGTGATCCCTGTCCACAGCAAGGACTACGCCTAGCCGCCTAGGAGGGGTGGTTCGCCTCGTTCTAGGTTGCTTTGTCTGTTATTTGAACTCATGATTTCATCAGATTCATTTTTTGTTTCCGCCAGTCCCTACAACTGCGACTGGTGGATCCAATCCAGTGAGCTCAGATGGAAGAATTGCGTTACACACGACACAGGCGAGGCCCATACATGGACAGCCACCTCTGGTTGCGGCAATTCCGCTCCCCATCTCCACCCTCGCCTCGATCCCCACCCGTACCCCATGAAGCGAATCCTGCTTGCATTGCTGCCTCCAGCATGGCCATCATGGGTCTCAAAGAGGTGGTGCTGACCAAGGACTATGATTGTGTCATCTGCCTCAGGGCTTTAGCTAGCCGATATCAGGAGGATGACGCAGCTAGTGTAGAGCCTGCCATGTTGACACTTCGGGCCATGCCCTGTTCCCATATCTTCCATCAGCATTGCATCTTTGAGTGGCTTAGTCATAACACCTCTTGTCCCCTCTATCGCCACCTGCTCCCCAGCACGAATGATGATGATGTGGTGGAGGGCTAGGAGTAGTTGTGAATATAATATATTTCTTTTGTAATGAATACAAGCGGGTGTTGCATTGTATCATGTATTTTTGTTGAATGCTGAAAGATAATGTTGGAGATGAGTGGTTGAGTCTTATTTAAGTTTTGTTTTATTTTAGTTCTGTTCAGTTTCAGTTTTTTCAGTATGTTTCGTTTCCTGCTGGATTTTTGCTCCTGCGAAACTCGCTGGGTTCTTGAAGAAGTTTGCTATTCCTGTTTGGATCTGGCTAGTTCAGGCAACATTTTCAGTTGCTTTTGATATGCTAAGATCACCATAGTATTGAATCCCCGACCCATTGCCTCAACATTGTTTTATTTTGATTTTAATTTCCTGTGTGCTATACTGTGTTGATTCTAGGAATCCATTGCATGCTTATTATTTTCCTTTTACCTTCAGTTGTATTTTATTATTTTTTTTATTTTTTCAATTGCAGTCATGTTCAAGTTATTTGTTCAGGTTTAGTTTTTTAGTCTAATGTTTTTTTTCAGATGTCTGATGTTGTTACTCAGGATATTTCAAAGTTCATTTATGTGAATAGGCCTGCGTCCAACTATGTTTTCGAGATGTTTGATCTTGAAGTTGGTCCGCAGAGCCGTTTGATTGCTGCTCGAAGGGTGGGTGGATTTAGTGGAGTTACATCTCAAGATAAAGTGACCAGTGTTGCACGTGCTTGTAAGGAGCTTATCCCTCATACTTTTGTTGAGAAGTTGAAATTCTGTTATGATGAGGCTAATAGGATAGTGTATTGCCACGCTACTGATGATCAAGTTGCTGAAACCTATTGTGCTTACTCTGTTCGAGTTGGTGAAGTTAATGTCACATTTTGTAAATTCAGTAGTATTGTGATGAGGAAGAATTTAGTTAGAGCATACTTTGATGTTGATATCACTGTTAAGGTATGTTTTCTTATTCTTTTTTTTTATGTTTCTTATGTGTCGATGTTAAATATTCTTGCATGCTTTTAGTTATCTTTTGCTTTGTATCATTTTTATATTTTCAGTCTAGCTTTGTACGGAGTGTTGTGGTAGTCTAGTTTTGTTTTTTGTGCATCAACATGTGCCTTTGTTTTGTTATTTGATTAGACCATAACCCAACACTGCATTTTGGTTCGGTTTGACCCAATCCCCATAAAACAGTTGGCTGGGTTGAATGGATTAATCTTTTTGGGGTGAACCAAAGGTGACCCGCCTGGACATGTTAAAGAAAAATACTTAGTTTGCTCTTTGTTGCTTTTTTCTGTCGAGTGTCCTAGTAGCTCAATGTCTTTGTACCTATTTATTCATTTATGAATTTGTTTCATTTTCTTTTTTGTACAGGGAAATTGTTCTGGTGCTATTCTTGAAAATGAAGTTGTCTCTATGTTTGTTTTTGAGAATCTGGACTTAGTTCCCAGAGAGCAATCTAGTGTCATCGCTGTGAAAGATTTGAACATCGAAGATAAGGTGAAGCTAGTTGCTAGGTTTGTCAGGCAAAGCCGTGGGCCTTCGTTTGTTCCCAAGTACAAATATGCTTTGGATTCGGTCAATCAAATTGTTTATGTGTTAGTCGCTGATGCTGAAGATGTTGAATCTATGACTGGTCGTTCTTTTCGAGTGGATGGTCAACATGTGTGTTTGTCCCGTGTGCTTAAGATGAAAAGGCGAGCTAAGGCTGATGACTTCTACCAGTCTGTTTATTGCTCTCAGATTTGGCCTATGCGACAATATCGTTTTAAGTAATTTTGGGAGCTCTCTGTGCCTTTTGACCTTATGGATGATGAAGAATTTTGTCAAAGGATTTGGTTCCATCTAGTATTTTAAACTTTTGTTTAGTTTATTAAGTTGAGACTTGTTATAATGTGTAGTTTGTTTGAACTTGTCATTAATTAAGCTACTTTTGGATGATTGTTTTCAGTAAGTTTGGATGGATGGATCATTATTGTTTTGGTTGATCAAGTAATCAAAAATGGTTTTTAGTTGGAGCAATCAATCAGCTGCATGTTGGCAGTGTCAATCAGATCTTAACTAGTCTCTTAAAAACAAGTCATAGGATTCTAAGCGATTTTTTTTTTTTTTTTGCTGTCGTCCTCGATTTATTAGCTTTTGCAGTAATCTTGTTGGACTTCTTTTTGTCTGCTATGTTTTTGTTTCAATTGAGATTGAGATATGGGTTCCTGTGCTCATCCTTTTTGCTTTTGTGTTTGTGTCAGCCGTCATTTTTTGACTTTGGTTGTTTTGTTGCTTTTTGAAATAACTGGTTGTATTGAAGGGACAAAACAACTGAATATTGAGCCTACAGAATTTTTGGTTGTTTTGTTGCTTTGAAATAACTGGTTGTTTTGAAGGGACAAAACAACTGAATTTTGTGCCTACAGAATTCGGTTGTTTGGTTTCCTTCAAATAACCGGTTGTATGCAAAGGACTGAAACAGCCGAATGTGCATTAGACAGACTCTATTTATATCTATAACGTTTTGTGGCCTTCACTTTCTCTCGAGTACGTATAAGTTAGAGCATCATGTCAATGTATGGTGGAGAGTCTGATCTCAATACGAATTTAAACGTATGACGTGATCCATATAGATAAATCTCCAACCCTTGAATGCCTATACGTGTTAGAACGACACATATCTAGGCATGGTACTTTGTCTAATTCCAAGATAAATTGGAACATATAGGGCATGTCATCCAATGTCAACGCAACAAGCGGCGTCCTGTTGCAACGCAACGACATGTTTGTTAGTAATATTTAGATTTGATTTACGTTATAATAAATATCTTGAGTAGATTCAAAGTTTGCATAGCGGTGAACTAACTGTTCAACCGAGCATTTGAAATTCTTTTATAAATGAAGATTTTTTAAAATTCCAAGCACAATACATCAAGATGATAAAGAAGTTTTAAAAAAGAACTCCCAAGAAGCCAAAAATTAAAGTAAAGGTCAACACATTATATCGCCTATCTGTAGGCTAGATCAGTACTCGTGTGCTCTAGAAAAAAAAATATCCCTGACCATGTGCTCCTACTGCAAAACCCGTCATGTTCGTTTGTCTTCTAATCCGTACTTTTCAGCTTGTTTTTTTTCAGCTGGGACAATATTTTTATCTCACAACAAATCAGTCGGAACAGTGTTTCGGCTTGTTTTTTCAGCGAAAGGAACGGGCCGATGATAGCTAAAACCTTGGCCCTGTGTGGAACATGTGATTTTTTTTTCTTGTTCCTGTGTTTCTTTTGTGAAGTTGAACTATTTTTTTTAAAAAATTGGTGCGTTCTAAACAGGCTCTAAAGTTGGCTTCTGTAGAAGGAGAAAGAAATTGAGGTTGCCCTAAAAAAAGAAAGGATTTGAGGTTTAGGTCAAAGGGGTTTTTATAGTCTGCAGAAAACTAGCATACGTTCAACTAAGCAAAAGCAACGGATGCCTAGTAACCGACTAACGATGGCCTTGTTTAGATTACATCAAAGTTCCAAGTTTTTTCACTCTCTCTTCATCACATCAATTTTTGGACGTATGTATGGAGCATTAAATATAGATAAAAAAAGTAACTAATTGCATAGTTTGGTTGTAAATCACGAGACGAATCTTTTGAGCCTAGTTAGTCCATAATCGGACAAAGTTTGTCAAATACAAACGAAACATACTGCAGTGTCCAGATTGCAAAAATTTACAATCTAAACGAGGCCGACGATTCTCTCCCGGAAATACGCCGTGGCCAAGACATATACAGCTATAAACACCTGGATGTTACTGTTGTTTCACTGTAGCTGTAGTCGTATTTTTCTACTACTAGTAGTACATTCTGTATCACTCCGATCCAGCTGCGGAAGAAAGAACGAAATTACATCCCGATGATGATTCGGATGAAAAAGGTCTGGAGAAAGGCTGGAGACGGCGGCCATTCGGAGAATAGAGAGAGCAGGAAAATGACAGGGAAAAGAGAAGGGGAGAACAGAACAAGAAGCGCTGCTGGTGGCGGACGTCCGGCCTTCCAAGCTACAGCCGTGGCGTGTGGCCTCATCACTTGCCCGGCTGCCTCGTATTCACTGGCAGAGCCCAGCCTCCCTCCAGGACGATTTGGTAGCTTACAAACAGAGACCGCTTGCCGAGTTGTTGCTCCGTTGCTCCATCTTCAATTCAGTTGGCGATAGAGCCCCATATAGTAGCATCTTCAATTCAGTTCCGCTGGCTGTAGCTGTGGCTGGCTGCTTTCTTGCCTACTCAACAGTGTTTGCTAGTCTTTTTTTTTTTTTTTGCAGCAACAGCCAGCTCTGGAACTACCGGTGCTCGCAGCATAATTTTGGTTGCTGCAGTTGCTCCTACACACACGGCTACACATGGCCCGTCCACAGCACAGTCGATGAATGCTTGAGCAAGAATGGTGCCGGGCGAGGCGATTAACTTTGGAGTAGGTGTTTAGTGGGGTAATCATGTGAACCGGCGCGCACCTACTGCCAGGAAATCTCCAAAGCGGTTGGTTGGAATTGGAAAAGCACCCGCCCTCGCCCAGCAGGCGCACCAAAAGCGCCTCCACAGGGCCGGGAAGGCACGCTGAGCCCATGCTTTACTCGCTTGCTAAGCTCCCGGTCTCAGTAAATATCGTCTATTTTTTTTAGAAAGGATTTGACTTACTCGTACAGGCTACAGGGGGGAAACCAGTAACATCATGCCTTGTTAGAGAGTGGTAAAAAACGGATGGAAGTCGATGCAAGTAAAGCGTGGAGTACGTAGTAATTTCAGGAACGGGAGAAATTACGGGGAAGGAAAGGAATAATGAGATACTACTGCCTGCCTGGCCCTGCATGTCTTTGAGAGGAAGGAAGCTACTGATCGATGGAATGGAGCCAGTAATGAAGCGTTGCCAAAACCATACCGTGATCTTTGGTTCCCATCCACAACCGGCCGGATCATCAATAAATAAATTAATTGGAAAGGCGTAAAAACAGAGGGTGTGCATTGCGACCGACTCTTGGGTGGTAGTGGTCAGTAGCATGCACTGCATGCAAGCACTTTGTTTGCTTCCCGGGAGCCTTCTGAGCATCCCAGCCAGCCTTGTTGGCACCTTCTCCTTGTTCCCTCCCTGCTCTGCTCTGAACTCTTCTTCAGTCTCCCGCTCACTCAGCTCGCTGCACGTATGGCGCACCAGCAGGGTTGGAGGTTGGAGCCAGTCAAGCCAAGGCAAGGAAACCGGCCAACCGCACTTACCAGTCGTGATCCGAGCGGAATGGTGGCTTAACATGGAAAATCTAGCCTATATTAAGCTAGTCCATAAAAAGGCAGATTGACAGCCATCGCCGTGGTGGAGAGTGGAGACATCTTGAAAAAAATCCAAACTTGCTAGGATTATTGCTCCTAATTCTTGTATTGACAGTAGTAGCCAACTAGAATTCATCACAGAGCTGGTTGGTCAAAAATATATATATAATATATAACACAGCTGGTTCATAAAGTAGTGTGCGTGTACAAATGATCTGTATATATGGTTGGAAATAAATACTTAATTGTTGATTAAAAGTGATCTTTGTGCCATGCATACAAGACAAGGAATTGGACCACAAGATACATTTCATATCCTTCATATGACCAACATCAATTCATACAATGCACGCAAAATTTATACTTTTTCCTTCAGTTATTTTTTTTAGTTCTTCCATTCTTTTTCTGAGTAGGATACTAAGAGTATTTAAGGAGAATTTCCCGGGCCTGTCACTTCATATTTTTCTTTTTCTCTCTCTTGACAATGCACAATATTTCTCTTGCCCATCATCTTAAAATTAATTAATGTTTTTGGTATTCCAAGGATACAATAGTTGTGCTCTCAAAATTGCAATAACCAAAGGATACGAGGAGCCCCACAAAAAACAAAAGATATAGGAGGAAATCAAAAGGAAATAAATGTGGGGGAAGCTTGGCAGTTCCGCTATATTGTAACTCCCCCACGGAGGCAGGGGGGGCAGGGCAGTTCTCTCGCTCGCTCGTTTCCTCCAAAAGCTCGTAATTTTAGCTCTCCCGAGCTCTCTCTCATCAAGCTCTCCACCAAGCTCTCGCCATGGCCAAGAACACATGCAAGCTATGCTCCCGCCGCTTCGCCAGCCCCGCGCCCTCGCCGGCCACATGCGCGCCCACTCCATCGCCGCCGCTAAGTCGCAGATCTCCTCGGCGTCGTCGGCTTCGACCTCCATCGCGGCCGGCGGCGGCATCGACGACGACGACGCCGACGCAAAGAAGCGCAGCCCCATCCAGGGGCCGCACGCGCTGCGGGAGAAGAATCCCAAGCGCCGCGTCCGCCTCGACGACTACTCCGACTTCTCGGATCACGAGAGCGAGACGACGGACTACTACTCCTCGTCGCCGGACGCCAAGCGCTCGCACGCCGGATCGCGGGACGCGGAGCCGGTGAGCTCGGTCTCCGACGCGGCCACGCCGGAGGAGGACGTCGCGCTGTCCCTGATGATGCTCTCCCGCGACTCCTGGCCCGCGCCGCCGCGGCCGTACCCGTACCCGTACCGCCTCGACTCCGACGACGACGAGAGCAACGCCCGCCCGGTGGTGGTCGCCGCCGCCGCCGCGGCAGCGCAGAAGCGGACGCGGTACGAGTGCCCCGCGTGCAAGAAGGCGTTCCGATCGTACCAGGCCCTCGGGGCCACCGGGCCAGTACCGTGCGTGGCGGCAGGGGCGGCTGCTGCGCGCCCCGCTCAGCACTCCGCCGCCGCCCGCCCCGGCCCCGCTGCAGCCATTGCCAGAATGCGAGGGCAGCGAGGAGGACTCCAAGGCGCAGCAGCCGCACGAGTGCCCCTACTGCTTCCGCGTGTTCCCGTCCGGGCAAGCTCTCGGCGGCCACAAGCGGTCTCACCTCTGCTCGGCGGCTGCGGCAGCAGCAGCAGCAGCCGTCAAGTCAGGCGCTGATCCTTCGATTGCAATGAAGAGCCTGGGTTTCATTGATCTGAACCTCCCCGCGCCCTTCGACGACGTGGAGGTCTCCGCCGTGTCAGATCCCTTCCTCTCGTCCAAGCCAGCAGGTTCTTGAAAGCTAGCAGAGCAAGCAAGCCGGCCGCTCGCCTTTCGGCTGATTCCAGTGGAGACGATTCGAGGTAAGGATCATCAGAGACAGAAAGAAAAGACTTACTGATTAACGAAGCAGCAAGGAAGGCCGCTCGCCTTTCCTCGTTGGTTTCAGCCTGTGCTTATCAGTCAGCCAACAGCCTGTAATAAACTAGCACTAGCCAACCAGCGAAGAGACGATCTTTGCTTGGGTTGGGAGGTTCGTTTTTTTTCTTAGTAATAATATTTGTTCGTTTGCATTGATTCAGTCAGCTACAATATCTCTGTAGTCCTCCATTTCGTTCTGTCTTTTTGCTTGTTTCAAGCCATGGAACAGAGTAGATCGGGGCAGCTAGCTAGTTCTTGAATTCTCATCTGAATCAAGAAAATCCAAAAAAGAGCCAGAGAAGAAAAACTCTAGCTGAAGCGTTGCTTTCTGTTGCAGTCTCCAGCTGTGCTCGTTCCAACTGTCCATAGCAGGGAGCTTGGCAGAGCCACCAAGGCAATCGCAGTCATTAGCCGGTAGCCAAAAAAAACCAGCATCGAACTGGCGATAGCAATGCAGGATTGGCCTGGCGTTCATGTTTAGTTTGTTGCAGAAAATGAAACTCCGCCGCTCTGCTTGCTCTCTTGCTCTCACTCTCCTTTTGCTTCGGCCGCATTGCTGTTGCCTGCCTGCTGGAGTGCTGGATGCTGCCGCCGCCCACCACCACGGCACCACCTGCATCTGCCGATGCATCCTTCTGCTGCTTGCTGCCACTGCCAGGACCAGCAGCAGCAGCGAAAAGGCTAGGCATGAACAGTGCGCACTGTGCCCAGTCCATTTTGTTCTCTGCCCCCTTCTCTCGCTGCGCGGAACGCTACCCGGCACGAGTATAATGCATCCCAACAGATTGTCCGTCGCAGCAGCTGAGACTATAAAAAAAATATAAGACCCATTCGACGACGTTTGAGTAGCATTACAGTCAAATGGTTCAATACCCATTCAACATTCTCTTCAACAACATGACCCAAAAGAGAATTCTTTCTGCAAATAGGTTTCTAGGAGAGAGGATACTTATATTTAAGTTGTGCCTCTCAGATAACCTAAAATAAGTCTTCCGTATAGGTACTCTGTTGAAGACTGATTTTGAGTCTCCTACTACTCATATGAGTCATCTATTGAAGATAGTCTAATGCAGTTTTGAATGAGTAATATAGGCATATAAATACGCCATATACGGATCTAGATATACCTCGGATATCACTGTAGGTGCGGCTACGAGCAGGGACGGATCTAAGGGGGCTGGGGCTCCAGCCCCGTACAGCTGGTGCATCAATAAAAATATGGGAAGGGTGAGGAAGAAGAAGAGGTGGAGAAAAGAAAAAAAAAATGAAGAGAGGAAAAAGAAGAGATCAGCCTCTCCTTTGGTCGCTAGCTATGAGTACTATACGAGATTGTTGGTTGGTTGGTTCGAGTTGGTCTGGGGCTTTCGATTCTACAGGCACTGCTCCTGCTCTCTCCACGTTCGGCGGGAGCGCCGGGAGGTGGTTATATGCATGGCCCACCACTCACGTCCACGTGGCACCCGTCCCTCTCAAAGCCCAAGCCATGAGCCATCAAACCGTCGTCATCATCCTTTCTCTTCTCTCCCCTCCCTCCTACTCCTACGACGCTTGGTTTGCATCGGCTGGCCTCAGGTCACTACAGTTCAGTGGTCAGAGTAACGTCGGTTGTTGATTCTGGGATTAACACGTGGTTAAAAGAGAATGGGGTTATTAATAAATTCCTCATTAATAAATAAATGGGCCTGTACTGTTACCATACCTGAGCGCTGGAGCCCGAGGCGGATCTCATGGGTGAATTCGGTTGGTCCACGGAGCAATTGGGGGAACCGGCTATGACACGAGTGAACGCGAGACTTTTGTGACGAGCTCGCAGTCCCTCGGTCTTGGCGAGAGCCGAGAGGTTGAGCTTGAAAGTTGAACCGAGCTCTCACGCCGCTGGCCGTCCCATCCGGGCAGAAAATCCCTTCGGCTGGCTGCTCGCTTTGGACCGGTCTTGGCGTCGCATTGGTCGAATCTACAGCTGCCGCAGAAAATTACTAGTACCGGTAGCCTTTGTCCTGTGGGCCTGTGCCGCTTAGCAGGGAGCGCACGCATAAACGCAGAGCACGTAGCAGGCAAGCGTTAATCCGGTTTCACTTGACAGTTGCAACGACACACCAACCGGTTCTTGTCACGCTTTGTAGATATCGCCGTATGGTATTGGTATCGTTCGCAGTGCCATAGGCGGGCGACAAGGGAGTGTTCAACTACTATTATAAGTCGGCTTATAAATTATAGTATAGTATTTTTTTTTCTCAACAAATTAACCGTACAAATCAGCACAAGCGGCTTTACGAGCAGCCAAACAGAGCAAGATTATAGGCTTACAGTTACAGCGACGGTCCATTAGCCCGATGATCGACGTAGCTGCCGGGAACTATTCTTCGCACCTGATCGAGCAGCAGGTAACGGCGATCGGGGAGTGGGACAACAGTTTGGCTGGTAGCGTCGACGTGGGCGCAGCGTGCAGTGCTGGCGAGTGACGCCACCACGGCCACGGCGCGCGGTGGCTAAGGCTAACGCGATGCGACCACCACAAAAATGGAGTCGCTTTCTTGGCACAGTGAGTGAGTGCTTTGCGTAGGTTAACCACCGGTCCGTTTGCGCTTAACTCTCCTCCGTCTTCTCTTCCCCCACAGCCAGACCTCGTGTTCGTGCGGCGTTGCTGGTGCACTGTTCATCGCCATGGTACGTGCTACGCGGTTCTACAGCGCTGAGAAGGAGGACACCAGCTCTGCGGACGATGGGAGCTGTACTTGTAGTACATCTCCAGAGTTTTGCTTTGGAAATAGCCTTTGCGACCAGCAAAGCCATTCATGCATGGTATACCCACTATCGCATGACGGCATGAGCAATCATGGACTTGTCTTCTGAAAAGCCGATGTGTGCGTGCATGCATACGAGACGAGTACATTGATGGGGGTTGGTTTCTCCGTGGAGCACACAGGGGGCGGGGCAGGGGCAGGGGCAGCTGCTGCCGCGCGCCGTTCACATACAGGCAAGGGGTGAAGCCTGAAGGGGCGCATGGTACCCTGTCATGCGTTTGCTGTCTCGCAATTAGAACGGCATCGGGAATAGGCGTGGCGTACTGGCACGACGCACCAACAGCATCTTCCTCTGCTTTCCCCCTGCTCTCTCGCGGCTCATCTTTTCTTTTTTTTCTCTGCCCGGGCTTTTACTCGATTGTTTTGATGGAGCCAATCCTGATTCTGGAGTCCGGACACGGAGCAAGCAAGCAAAAGCAATCAAGCAACAATTGGTTATGGTTTGTTTACCACGACAATGACAGGGTATTTTTGTTTCTGCCTGGGGACATTTTCCATGCCATGTCTCTGCCAGATTTTGTAAGTTCCGGCCTGCGCCAGGGAGGCTTGCTCTTGCTGTCGCTTTGCGAAGAGACATTTGGAGATATCTCATCCTCACAGTAATGTAACAGAAACAACCTTCCTTCGTCAGGGAAAAGGAAAACACTAAGATGCTGCAAACACCAAACGCTGCGTACTTTCTTGCTCATCCCTTACGTCCTCATCAGCTCATGTACCCTTTTATGCGTGCTGCCACAGCATCATAAGTGTGCCGGTCACGAGAGCTTAGTTGGCGCAGGGGCAGGCCTCTGGACTGTTGTTGAGGCGAGGGTGAGGGGCTACTGTTAGTAGGGCTCGATGGCACGCTCCGACGGTAGGAATCTTGCTTGCTTGTGCAGCCAAGATGGTTCCTTCACCCTCCCCTCTCATCATCAGCCGGGACATATTTTTGTTGCCATCACAGTCACACCCACAAGGGGGCAAAAGATGAGCTAGAATTTGCATGTGGACCTTTTGTTTGAAAAAAACAAAAAACAAAATACAAAGGTCCAAGGCGAATGGCAATTTGTGGGCGAGAGAAACCTTGGGTTGTAAGGCATCATATGCATGGCACACCCCGTGGTATCAAAATAAACATTTTTTTTTAAAAAAAACTTGGCTTGGATAATCTCATTTTAGTCTCCTGCTGCTGCAAGTAAGAAGCATCTCGGCTTGATCTGAATTGTACTTAGCAAAGCAGATGCACATAGCTCTCATTTCAAATATATGCTTAGCTTCTCACAAGTCAGAACTCAGAACTCCTCCATTGTAAAAGTTTCTTTCTTTTTTGTTTTTTAATTATGTAAAAGTATCAGTGTATTACTGTACTGGTGTGGCACGAGGCAGCAGATTCTGGCACAAAGGGAGAAAAAATCAATAGGGCGATAGTGCTTTCGTCCATTTGCAGCTGGTAAAAGATGAAGAAAAAGAAACATGGATGCCTCTTTTCCCAAGTTGGTACTGACCGGTAAGGCTGTGACCTAGGACCCTAGCCTGAATGCGGTACCGCGTGACGAACGAAGTGGTAGCTATGCATGTCATTAATACATAGAGACTTGGTTAATATTGTTACTCTTCTTTTTTTTACAATGCCAGTAAGGGGCTTCGTCTGTTTCAGTTTCAGTACCACTGCGTGCCAAATAAGATGGATTCATGCAAGATAGAGAAGGCAAAACAAATTAATGGTGTAACATTGTAGTCATTTTTTCCCCCGTGGAAGTAAATTGAAGTAATCTTGTTAGAGGGTAGTGAAAAACCTCTTGGCCGAATATGGCAGTAGGACAAGAATAGCCTTAAAATGGTGGAATATGGCACAGCATATGAGCTCATTTGGTCCACACAAATACAGAAACAAAACTGGCACCATGCTTAAAAGAGATATAGCTTCTGAATGCACCATCCCACAAAAACAGGAAGCATCTCCGTGAACGAAGAGCTGAAAAGGGAAGCTGGGGGAAGAAACACAGAGAGAATCGTTTCCCTTAAAATCAGTTTTGTTTGTTTTTTGCTTGTCCATTAGCCTCGGTTCTATACTGGCCCTTTCACCGTCTGCATGAACTGACTCGGTGAGTGACCAGCTTTTGCTAGCTCATGTAGGAGCGCTACTGCACTGGTTCTTTGCCATATCCCACTGTAGTGTGTCTGTACTTGGCATCGGCAATTAGCATCAAAAGCGGCCTGTCAAGAAACGAATGCATGTGCCTCTACATCACCTCCATGGCTCCATCCTTGGTCCCCCTGATCTGATCATCCCTTGTTCATAAACCAGCTAGAGACGAGCGTGTGAGAAACGGCCCAGCAGCAGTGTTTCAGGTTGCAAACTAAAGTCTGAGCAGGAAAGAGCGGTTTGTGTACTGCACTGCACTGCCAGGCTATCATGCCCTAGTACACTAGTACTGGAGTAACCTACTAATGTTACATACAAACATGAAAGCAAGGAGTGGTACTCTTAATTCTGAAGCCTAGATGCCTTTGTACAGCTGCTTTGGTTTGGTTTCACTTTCAGTGACGCGAAAAGTGAAACGCGGGCGTTCAGTGGTGAAAGAGACTCCAGCTCGAGTGCAGTGCAGCCAGGTTAGCCGCCATTCGCGTTGATGTCTTACAACTCCAGCTTCGTAACTGATGAGCTTGAGCTGCGCGGGGAGGAAAGTGCTGCTCAAGGCCAATGCGCAGTCGGTGCCTACATATCCAATGTCGTGCTTCAAACTCTCGCCGATCTGCCGCAAGCTTACCTCGGCGGTGTCCAACTACTGGTGGGGCAGCTCGCTTGATAATCACAAGATACATTGGCTGCGGTGGGAGAAACTGACACGATCGAAGTGCCAAGGAGGTATTGGATTCAGAGATTTCACTCTTTTCAATCAGGCGATGCTCCGTAAAGAAGGGTGGATGTTAATTTTTTTTTTGAACTAAACGGAGGGGAGAGTTTCCCCACCTTTCCATTCAAAAGCACACGCCCAAGTTAAGTAGGACGTGGAAAAGAGTTTGAGGTACAATCGCGGAGGTGAGCGTACCAGCCCAAGCAGGCCGTTCCCTAGCTCGGGAGGAAGGCGCTTGCGCCAAGTTACAAGGTCATCACAGACCCTCGAAAGAACCACGCGATTGAAATTTTCATTACGGAATACATACCCATTCCGACCGTCCCAGATACGCCATAAGATAGTCGGGAAGATGAAAGGCCGAGAGTCGTTTCTAGATTTCTTTGGAGTGTCTCGCTTCCCATGCTTCATCATCCGTCATCTGTCCCACATCGCCCATGCCTATTTGTAGTCCACAGCGCATCACTTTGTTCGCAGCCGAAGAAAGCGTGTCGCCTGTTCTCCGGTGCCTAGCGCAGCGCTGCCGCATTGTTCGCCGTCGACGATGTGTTTTGCATGGAGGTTCACCCTTGTCTTGAGCCGGTCTTTGAAGTACTGCCAAGCGAACACCTTGACCTTGTTTGGTAGCCTTGTCCGCCAAAACGCCCACCGTCGTGTGTCGGTGTGGTCACTGAAGAGTCGAGGGCTGCGTAGGCATCCCTAGCGGAGTAGGTGTGCCCTGTCGACTTGAGCGAGCCGTAAGTCGGGGCCGTCGCCGATGTTCATCTCCTGCAACAAGAGAGAGGGCTGCCTAGGCTGATGGCTAGCAGCATTAGTGAGTCGAGGACGCAGACGCAAATCAAAAACCACTCTGGAAGACGCGCTGCACCGAGATGTTAGGCATAGTGGTGTGTGTGAACAAAGCATGATGGGTGGAGAAGAGGGGGCGGCGGGAAGCCAATGGTCGAACCAAAAGGAGGTTGCGGCGCCATTGTTGACTTTGACGATGGTGATGGAGCGAAAGGTGGTAAGCTCGTCATTGACAATGCGCCCGAGAGAAGCTAGACGCTTGCTTGTTGATCGGGGTATCGAAGGAGAGAGGCACTGCGAGAAGCCAATCTTTCCAGCTAGTTTGTTCTCCGAATAATTTGTTGGCGAATTTCATCGCCAAGCACCGGTTCTGAAGCTCCGTGTCTTTTATTCCCAGCCCGCCGGCGTTTTTGGGAGCTTGGACCGTGTCCCAAGCGACAAGGCATTTGGAACCGTGGCGCTATCTTCTCCGATCGAGAAGAAGGCACGACGTCTCTTGTCGATGGCCTTGAGGACTATCTTAGGCACGTTGATTGCAGACATGTAGTGAAGCGGAGTCTTGCCGAGAAATGCAATGCTGAGAGGTGGCGCCTGCCATGTTAAGAAGAGAGGCTCGCCAACTGATAAGTATTTGTCGTAAGAGGTGATAAGGGGCAAAGGCGATCGAAGCAGAGACTTTGTGAGGGGTAAGAGGTAGTCCAAGGTAGGTCTGAGGGAAGGTGGAGGTGGTGGTGCCAAAAGAGGTGGCAAGGGCGGCGGCTTCGTCGTCAGGGACGGCAATTGGTAAGAAGGTAGTTTTGTGGTAGTTGATGGCCAAGCCAGTAGCTTTCTCGAACAGCTGCAGGATGCGTTTGGTCGCAGAGATGGCGTTGGGGGTGCAGCGCATGAAAACAAGGGTGTCATCGGCGTACTGGAGGACGGGGCACGGCTCATCGGGGAGGATGGGATGTCGAATATCCGCGGCAAGGTGATGGTTTTGGAGCAGACGGCGAAGAACATCGGCAACAATGATGAAAAGATACGGTGATAGGGGGTCCCCCTGCCGGAGTCCACGGCGGCAGTTAATCCAGTTGCCAGGAACACTGTTAAGGAGGACAGTAGTTTTCCCAGTGCTGAGCAGGACGTTGATCCAGGCACACCATCTATCAGAGAAGCCACGGCATTTCATGATCTTGGTCAAGCTGTCCCAGGCGACACAATCGAAGGCTTTGTGGAAATCTAGCTTCATGAGAACGGTAGGGCACCCTCTCCGGTAGCTTGACAATTGATGAGATCTCTTTGCATAGAGAGGAAGCTGTCCGCGATGCACCTTCCTTCCACGACGAAGCCGGATTGATCGGCCCGATGAGAGAGGGATAAAGGGCTGCGGCGGTTCATGAGAACTCGGAGATGCTCTTATAGTAGAGTTTTGCAACGCAATTGTCTGCGAAATCATGTGGGCGCCGGGCTCCCTCCTTCTTAGGTAGCAAAGACGAGGTAGGATCTGTTGATCCTTTCGAGATCCACCGAGTGCATATGGAAGGCGAAGAGAAGAGGGCGGTGATGTCTGCAGAGATAAGCGTCCGGGAATGTTTGAAGAAGAGAGATCCAAAGCCGTCGGGACTGGACTTGCGGTGGAGTGCATATTTCGGAAAGCGGACCGGATTTCTTGAGTTCGAACTCGCCATCCAAACCAGCAAGGTGTTGGGCATCATCCGGTACAAGCCATTCAGATCAAAATCCCAAGTGGTTTTGATCGGCGCTCCTGGGAGGTTCGGGTAAAACGAATGAAGGACAATGACTTTTTGTTCATGCCCGTGGACCTCGCATCCATTGTGTTCCAAAACTTGTATGTTGTTTCTTCTCCGGCGTTGATTCGCTGCAGCGCGTGAAAGAAGCGTGTATTTTCATCGCCCTCTACAGCAGCTCGATTTTGGCTCTCTGCTTCCTGCAGGCGGTAGCTTTGCGTTGGTGGTGCGGCAAGCACGATGCGACGACGATGCGTGAGACTAGCCTCATGCGGCGGCGTAAGTCTGCGCTCTTCTACTCGATCGATGAGGTTGATGACAATCTTACAATCATGCTCTTGCCGATTAAGGTTAGACTGTTGCTTTCTCCAAAGTTTGAGGTCCCTTTGGTTTCCTTGACTTGGCGGCAAAGCAAGCAAAAGGGGTCACCGTTGTTGGGCGTCCGACAACGCCATAAGCGACCTCGACGACTCCCCACGAAACCTGGCGGTGGATCCAGTAGTTCTCAAACGGAAGATTTTGGATTGGGGATGTGAGTAGACACGTTGACCAACAGAGGAACGTGATCGGGGCGTATATGCCGAGTGAGCGAAGAAAGGGTAGTGTTAGGAAGGACAGCGGCCCCGGGCAAGATTGATGAAGGCACGGTCAAGTCGTTCAAGGGTGGGGAGTCACGGTTGTTTGTCCAAGTGTATCGCTTTGTCCGGGAGTGGCAATTCGATCGAGACACATGGCGTTGAGGCAATCATTGAAGGCTTGACCGGAGTGATGAAAATTTTGGTTGTTCTTTTCATGGGGTAGCGAATCATATTGAAATCGCCAAAAAGCATCCGGGGGAATCGGGGTGAGGTGTGAGAGATCGTAGTTCATCAAGGAATGATGGCCTCGGCTCGGGGAGTGGAAGGGCGTAGACATTTGTTACAGCCATAGGGGTGTTGGAAGCGGTGGAGACGAGGTGGGAAGTGAGGGTGTGAGTAGAGGATGACGCTTGTTGTTGGAAAGCACGCAGCGAGAACTACACCAGTAAGAAGGATGCTGCTGCCGGCCAGTATAACAAGAGGATTGTAGAGGAAGCATCCAAGGCGACGAGGGAGGAACGACCGCAGTTTTAGGGGAGGATGGAGTGCAGTTTAGTCTCTTGGAGCAAGACAATGTCAGGATTAGCGGATAGGAGTTCAGACAACACATTGCCACATTTAACGGGATCATTCAGGCCTCTTACATTCCAGCTACAGACTTTGATGCTTCTATTCATAGATAAAAGATTCTACACCGTGCGCGGGACGGGGTACCCAGGCAGCCGTCATCATCTGTACATTATTTTTGCAGCAACCAACACCGCAGAGGTAGGGTGTAGACATGGTTGTAGGAAGCATCCTTGTACTCATACTAGTGGGGTTGACATAGCGCTACTACTACCTAGTACAAAATTGAGCACACAGTGCTCATTTGGCGTAGAAGTAGGCTCGCCCATCTCGCTCGGGCTCTGGTGTAACACATTAATTCTGTGGTGGGCGGGCATAGCCGCCTACCGAGATCTCTCGCCATCTCTTCCTCGTTGGCTCCGCAAGCAAAGCAGCCGATATCTAGAAGGGATTGGTGTCATCGGAGGGATAGTGGTTATCAAAGGTAAGATAAGAGTGAGAGAGGGCATTACGAAGACGACGAGACGCACCAGAGAAATCGAACTTGATCTGCCGAACGCAGCGCCTTGTCTTGGGCAGCTCAAAGCCCGCTTCTTCCTTCTCCATGAGACGCAGGCTCCTCCTCAGCTTGCTGGCGCTGTCCTTGGCCCTCTTGCGGCGGGCACGCCGTTTCTGGGCACGGCTCTCGTGCTGTAGATCAGTGCGCCCACCGGTGGTGAACCCGCGTGGCGCGTCGAGGGCCGCAGAGCCGCGAGCCACTCAAAGAAGATGTTGTCTCCATCCTCGGCCACCTCGAACTCGGAACCACCTCCTCCTCTCGGCATGACCGCCTCCTTGCCACCATCCTTGTCTCCGCATGAGACACACCTCCTTCACGGGTCTCTCGCTCGGGGACCCCGCCGATCCCGTGCGAGGAAGGGGCAAGCCGGACCGGAGAGCTGCACAGGCGGGGTATATGGCGTGGCGCGCTGGGTGCGGACCGGGCGCATGGAGGAGTGTCTGCGACGTCGTTCTCCCACTTCGAGTCTGATGGCCACGTGTTCTGCTGGGCGCGGTGGCGGCAGTGGTGGGCGGGTTGCCGACAGGGTGGTAGTAGGCGCGGCGCGCGCAGCGAGCGGGACGGGACCAAAGTTGTAGTCACCCCATTCCGGCTCTGGCCCGGGGTCGATCCACGTGCGGATGGCGTAGACGTTGGCGATGCTCGCGGGACCGTTGTGGTTGCGCACGAGCAGCTGGTCGGGGATCTCCTGGTGATGGTCCAGACGGACCACGGCCCGCATGGAGGTGTAGTCTCCGCCGCCAAAACAGCCGGGTCGAGCAAAGCAGACATTGCCGATGGCCCCAGCGCCCCCTCGCTCTTTTCTCGTCCCGGTGCTCGAGGGGGAAGTCCACCATGGCGATCTCGGCGTGACGCGGTAGAAGGCGTAGAACCTGTTGTCCGCCTCCTCGTGGACTTCGATGGTGGCGTGTTGCCATCATGGGTGATGGGGGCTCTAGCCACGACCTCCTCCCTCTCCTTCGGGTGTTGAACACCATGACGCTTGGCACCTTCCTCGGCCGACGCCGCGCGGTGGAAGGCGGAGCGTCGCAGTTCTGTTCCATGGCTCTGGCGGATGAAGAGATGCGGACTATGGACAGCATGCTCGAGATAGAGCGAGGCAAAGACCCTAGAGTCGTCGTAATCGCCATTATCGGCGTGGGCCTCGGCCATGGGCGCCTCGGGTGGGCGGATGATCCCTCCCCGGGGCTAGGTGGTGGAGCGTTGGGTGATGTGGGGGGGGATGGTGAAGTGGTCATGGATGATGGAAGCGGCTGCGGTGAGCATGGTCGAGGTTTCGGGGAGCGGGCTCTCGGGCGAGCCATCGTTGGAGGATGTTTTGGAAGACATGTTGTAGCGTCGCTTGCGATGCGTGCTCTTGTGTCCGGAAAAGAGTACGACGTGCATTTTATAGGGTCACGCACCTTTGGGACACCAAATGATCGGATGATAAACATCGGAAGCGATTTTCACCGTATTTTTCCTTTGATCCTAAGGAACCTCTTCATCCGTCGAGGGCTGCATGGTTGCCACCACCGCTGCTCTCGTTCCAGCCATGGAGTGTCAATTTGTGGACGTGTCCATTTTTGCCGAGCCGTCCCATCGAGGTGTCGATCACCGTAGTTACCCAAGACGCAGTAGAAGGGGTGAGTAAGCATTGTTGTCACGATCGCTCGTCCGATTTGTAAGTCTGCTGAAAGATAGGCTTAGGTAGTCAAGCGGCGGCGTCGAGGTAGGAGAGAGGTTTGGTGGAAGCATTGAGGCGTGGTCGGATGAAGTGCGATTGCCAAGACATTTCTTGCTTCCATCGCCGAAGCGTCACAGGGGTTGACACACATCGTGTGAACTGCTTTTGCCTTCCCTTTGGCGCCAGCGATTTTGTCGAGACAAGTGGTAGGCGCAGCGGGCCGTTGTTGGGCCAGGCGAGAGTAGCTGATTCGAAATTTGAAATGGGAGCCCATCGAGTACCACTTGCGAAGAGATGACGCCACGAGCAGCGAGTGGACGATCGGGGTGGATGTGGTAGATGACTCCGTCCATGGCGCAAACACCGATTTGTAAAGATGGAACAGCGATGTCATTGGAGACCATGGTGCGGAAGATGAAGGGGAGATCGTCATGGACGGGGAAGGATTCCGGAGGGGCGCGAAGTAGAAGTCAAGAACTTTGGCTACTTGGCGGTGGTTAGGGGAGGCCGTGTTCGTCTGGGCGATCGAGAGAACCACGGGGATACTAGTGGCCAGCTGCCTAACAACCGGCAGCGATAATCTACCAGAGCGGTTTTGAAATTGCGTGCGGGATGGTGGCGAAGTCGATGGAGATGATGCACATTCGCGGCGCCCTTGCGGCCTCCATGCTCGTCTTACGCTCCACGGACGGCGTCGAGAGCGACACCGCCATCACCATGGCGATCATGGCGGAGGAGCTACGCCGGTGTCCTCCGTACTTCGCCGTGGCCGAGCTCTTTATCCCGAGTAGCAGAGCTGCTGCGAGCTTAGCCCAATCTTCGCACGGTCTTTCGTCGACAGTTGGCGGCGAGATTGGGAGGACCATGTTCGCTTGCACCGACGGCCAGATCCGTGTCTCCATTGGCGGTGTTGCCCGTCGGCGTTTGTTGTCCGACGTGAGCGGCGGTGTGTCGAAACACCTCCCCGCTGGGACGGCAGCAGATCCATGGGGGGGCGGGCGGAGTGGAGGAGGAGGCGGGCGGAGGGAAGAAGGGAGTGTGGCTGTGGGGGCGAGGCGAGGGGTGACAGGTACCAAGCATAGTGGCTGAGGATGGCGTGGAGGGTGGCAGCCGCCCGACGGGCGGGTGGTTGCTGGCGAGCGCCTGGTCGGGAGTTCGGCGCTGGTGGTGGTGGCGTGGGGAGCGGGGGGGGGGGCATGGCGAGCCCAGCCGGTTCGCTGATCCAAGGGTGGATGTTAATTATGAGGCGGATTCGTTAATTGTGTGCTAAGGTGCTGAGGGGAAGTATTTCCCGAATGGTGATTTCCTTTCAGCTACCAAGAAAAACGAAGCTCGGAGACGTGGAAATCGATCCTCCATGGGAGAGTTGTGCTAAAAAGAGGGCTGATCAAGAGAGTTGGAGCGGGGGAGACAAATATCTGGCGGGAAAATTGGATCCTCGGGCTGAGGTCTCTCCGGCCATTGGTGAGGTTGCCGACAGCGGATGCAGAGGTGGTGAGCGGTCTCTTTGTCCCTGGTACGCGTGTTTGGGATGAGGAGATTGTGCACAAATCGTTCATGTCGTTGGAGGCGACAGAGATACTGAAGATCAAGCTAGGAGTGAACCTGGAAAGCGATGTGATGGCCTGGGCTTTTTGAGAAGAATGGTTTTACTCAGTGCGCACAACCTACAGGCTGCTCAAGGACGAGCAAATGGGGCAGGCCATGGCTGCGACAGGGGGAGCCTGGGCGTCGGGGAACGATCGGGCCTAGAAGTTTGGTCTGGAAACTGAATGTACCTCAGAAAGTGCGTGTGTTCTGGTGGCGGGTGTTACAAAGCTCCCTACCATCAAAAGCGGAGCTCAAAATAAGACATGTCTCCAAGGAGAGTTTCTGCGAGATGTGTGGCGATCCACCGGAAACTGTGTACCATGTGGTATTCCTTTGCCCGGTGGCGAAAAGATTCTGGGCTGAGGTTAAGAAGTTCTCGGGGGTGATAATCCTAGCCCTCCACACCTACACTTGGGCCACAGATGTCCTCCGTGCGGACATTTGTTCCACTAACACGGCTGCTTTGATAGTTTGTGGAGCATGAACGCTGTGGTCGGGAAGAAATGCCAGGCACCATGGACGGAACGTGTGGGAACCTGGTGCGGCAGTACTGACATATATCTACTATGCTAGAGGACTTGGCTTCGCTTAAGGTACCCGTCAAGCTGAACCAACCAAGAAGGGTGGCGAGATGGCAAAGGCCGGATGATGGATGGGTGAAGGTCAATACTGATGCAGCCTTCGACGCTAGCTCCTGCACCGGTAGCAGCGGGGTGGTGATCAGAGATCATGCTGGCCGAGTGCTCTCAGGAGTAGCGCGGTGGTTCGAGCATGTGCCGGATGTGCTGACGGCTGAGGCTGTGAGGCATTGGTGGCAAAGGAAGGGCTCGAGTTGGCTGTGGAGAACGGATATGATAGAGTCATCCTCGAAGTTGACTGCAGCAGTCTGAAGTCGTTGCTTGATGATCAGAACGGGATGAGGTCGTCAATTGGAGGCCTTTGGTTTCATATTACAGAGCTAGGTAGGAGTTTTTTTTTTCAAAGTAGTGTGGGTGTGTAGGGATGCTAATTCGGTGGCCCTGTTTTGGCTAGACTATATCCCAGAGTGGTTATTGGGATTAGCTGCCGTCGATTATACTCCTGTCATTGATTAATAAAGCTCTGTAATGCTAAAAAAAACTGAGTAACTAACAATTGCAGGTTGTGAATCATGTGGGGGGAGGGAGGTGCAGTGATTTACGCAGAGGTCAGACGAGGCGACGGCGAGAGAAGCCCAGGCCATTTGATTTTTCGCCTCCTGCCTAAGCCAGGGCAAAATACCCGATACCCATTACCTATACCCGAATTACCTAAACCCGGACCCGAATTACCCGAATCCGAGGTACCCGATCCCAAATTCGGATAGCAATTTTGATTACCCGAAATTAATTTAGGTAATTCGGGTAATATCCCTCGGTACCCAAACTACCAAAACATTTGTCTATGTCTTTATATTTATCATGTGCTTTTAGTTGAACACTTGAACTTATTACTTTATTAGAATATAATTATCTCTGTTTGAACAAGTGACTATAATACATTATTCTTTATAAAATGCTATTGAAAATCTATACAAATTGCTGCTGAAATTATATATAAATTGCTACTGAAATTTTATTTAGTTTGTTGTTTTATGTAAATTCGGGTATATGGGGAATACCCGAACCCAAACACGAATTATCGGTATCTAAAATTACGGGTAGTGTTTTTTCGGGACTAATATCGGCCGAATTTTGAATTACCTGACCCAAAAACATCGGGTAACCCGAACGCCCCGGCCGCCTCCCGCATCCGATGGTCGTACTCGTATGCCGGCGGCCCAATGTGACCGTGATATATCGGTCGCGGCTACGCGCGTGCTTCGGTTGGCTGCTGGAAACCTGACCGTGATATCTCGGTCGTGGCTGCGCGCGTGCTTCGGGTGGCTGCTGGAAACCATCCGGTCCGAACGGCCACGCGCGGGAACGGCCACGCGCGGGAACGGGAGGCCGCGCGGGAGGCAGTACAGTACCACGCAGGAGGCAGTACAGTACGGGTATGTATTTTTTTCTTATTTATTTTTTCTTTCCTTTTTTTTTCTTTTGATTTCTTTTTATTGTTTTATTTTCCTTCCTTATATTCATTCTTATGTTTTCTTTTCTTTTTAGTTTTCTATGTTTTCATTTTTATTTTATTTCCTTTCCTTTTCTTATTTATTTTTACCTTTCATTTATTCTTTTTCCTTTTTGATCCTTGCTTCTATTTATACTTTTTTCGTTTCTTTTTAAGTTTTGTATGTTTTCGTTCTTATTTTATTTTTTCTTTCTTTCTATTTTTTTCCTTTCTTCCCTTTTATGTTTGCGTCTTGTACATGTGATGTTCTATTTTTATCTTATCTTTTCTTTTTTATTTTTGATTTGTTTTCTTTGTTGCTTTTCTAATTATGTTTTTCTTTGATTCATGTTTTTTATTTTTTAATCTTTCTTTATTTTTTTCTTTTTTCTTTTCTTTTCTTTTTCTTTTTTCTTTTTCGTGCATCATTCATTTTTTTATTTTCTTTTTATGTTTTATGCATTTATTATTATTATTATTATTATTATTATTATTATTTAATTTTTTACATTTTTTATTTCTTTTTTCTTTTCTTTTCTTTTCTTTTCTTTTCTTTCCATATTTTTTATCATGTTCTATGTTATTTTTTGTGATGTTCATGGTATACATGTGATGTTCTATGTTTTATTTAATGTTTACGTGTTATACATGTGATGTTCTGTGATATTTTTTATGTTCACGTGGTATGCATCTAATGGTCTATGATGTATTTTGTGATGTTTGCGTAATGTACCGGTGATGTTCTCGTAGTATACATATGATGTTCTATGATATTTTTTGTGATATTCACTTAGTATACATGTGATGTTTCACGATGTATTTAATGATGTTCACGTAATATATATGCGATGTTCTATAATGTATTTAGTGATGTTCTATGGTGTATTTAGTGATGTTCACTTAGTACACATGTGATGTTCATCCTTATTTAAGTTATTCATTTATTTTATTTATTCTATATATTTATCATTTGTTAATCATGCTTTTATGTGTATCTTTCTTCTTTGTTGTTTTACTCTAATTAATTGTTTTAATAATTTTATTTTTTTTATTTTTTATATATGTGATGTTTACGTAGTATACATTTATTGTTCTACGTTGTGTTCTGTCATGTTCACGTAGTCTACATATAATGTTCTAGATGTTTTTATCTTCACGTAATATACATGTGATGTTTCTGTAGTATAATGTAATGTTCTATGGTGCTTTTTATGATATTCACTTAGTATACATATGATGCTCTACGATGTATTTAATGATATTCACGTAATATATATGAGATGTTTTATAATGTATTTAGTTATATTCTATGGTGTGGTTAGTCATGTTCACTTAGTATATATGTGATGTTCTATAGTATATTTTAGAGTTAAATACACTAGCGGCCTTTAAACTTGTAGCGTTGTGCCATTTAGGTCCACGAACTCTCAAAATTGAAATTCAATCCCTGAACTTGTTAAATGATGCACAGATCCATACCCCTTCGGGAGGAGCTGACTAGGCTACATTTTTTAAAAAAATACCCTGCTATAGTCATGTTCTACCCATGCCATCCATCTCATAGGTCGCGCTCGTCATTCACGGCTGCCGCCATACGCGTAGTTTGATCGTTTCATTGTGCCTCAGCTCGTAGGACGCGCTCGCCATTCGCAGTCACACAGGAGACCGCTCTACTGCCCCCTTCTAGACACAGAGATGACGCCCTGCGTGGTTACGTACCACTCCCCAGTGCGAGGCATGCACACCACGACTTCCGGCTAGGCGGTCGCTGCGTGACGTCAACATGTGGCACCACCCGGAGCCGCCCTTGCGAGGTGTAGCTGTGCTGCCTATCGCGGCACGTAGCTTGGCCACAAACATGCGGCACAACGGTCTACTGACTGCTGCATGCCTGTATGTGTGCAAAACATCGAAAGATAATATAGTCAATTAACAGAATGGGAGTTGCCGTTGTTGCTTATCCACATGATCAGAAAGGTATGTTGGTGCCTGGCACGGAGAAGAACGTCACCGCCGCCATGCGCGCCATCACTGAGGCCACGGGCGGCGCCTTCTCCTTCGTCGAGAACCAGGCGGCGATCCATGACTAGTTCGTGCGTGGCCGTGCAGTGCAGGAGGCGCGCGTGTCGCCGTCGCGTGCCTGTGCAAGGAGGGAGGATGGCCAGTTTGGGGAGATGGATGGCGCGGTGAGTTCCGTGGGCACGCGAGCTTCGGGAGCGTGCTTCTGTACCAGGGCATCCGCGACCTTCGGGACGGTGTCATGTCCACAGAGGCATGGCTGGCTAGGCACCCCGGTAGGCCCAGTCTGATCTTGTTTTCTCGCACTACCATGAGGAAAGCGCGCTGGTGGAAGGCCGGCCACGAGGGAAGCGCATCGGGCACCGCACTGGTAGACGGCCGACCGCGAGGGAAGCAACTGCGAGCAAACCTCACGGGTGGACGGTCGGCCGCCGATGTCGCGCACGTGGGAGACGACGGCCGCGGACGCCGCCGCACGCGAGGGAGACTGAGGTAGGACGTGACTATCAGGTGCTTTCTGTAAAAATTTTAGCCTAGTCAGTGCCTCCTGAAGGGGTATGACATCTGGTGCATCACTTAACAAGTTCAGGGTCTCGAATTTCGATTTCGAGAGTTTGTGGACCTAAGTGGCACAACGCTATAAGTTTAAGGGCCGCCAGTGTATTTAACTCTATATTTTAAGATGTTTGAAAAGTATCCATGTGATGTTCTCTTAAATTTTCTCTATTACGTGTATTTTCCTTATGCTTTGCTCTAATTTTATTATTTTTAACGTTATGTATTTATTTATTTTTATTTTGTTATTATTTTTATTTTCATGGTTATTATAATACCAATTCAATGAACCTAATATTGTTCTCGTAAATCGAGAACGAAAGGCGTAATTATTATTTTTTTGAACTTAGAACATTGCTACGCTCAATAAAAAATTGTTCTATCTTGTAAGATAAATGTTCATTATAAAATTTATCTAAGTATATCCATGTGAGATCTTGTTTTGAAGAATTTATTGCAAGGAATATGATGATATAATCGAAATTTAATTTAGATGTTTAATTTAACATTTATTACTTTTAAAACTTGTGCAGATGCTTACTTAGGCATATTCTCGGTGTGTTTTTCTTTTTGAACATGCATGCATGTGAAGGAGTAGTTTTCAATAAAATTTTTTGTGCCAATGGTGCTACCCAAAGTTCAAAAAAGACGACGCCTTGGCTCTCGCTTAGGCGCGACTAGTCGCTAAGTCGAAGGGTGCCCACTTTGCCAATGGAGGTAGGCGGACATCTGGGCTCTAGGCGGCGTGAAGCGGACGCAAAGGGCGAAGTAGCCAAAAAAATACCATTAGATGGGCGAAGGCGTGAAGACTTCCCACGCAGAGAAGGACGACGCGGTCGAGCGTGCGCTTGCACTGGCTTTGGCCGCACCTAAAAAAAGGCGGGAAGGATAAGAGGAGAGGACGCACTTCCGCCTACCATTTGGTCATCCCCACCGGGCGCCCTCCCACCGGACGCGCTCCTCCCACCGGACGACCTCCTCCATGCAGCGCCAGATTGTGCTCGTCCCTCGCCTAGAAGAAGGTCGTCCCCGTCGGTCGTGCTCGTCCCCGTCAGGCGCACCCTCCCTCCCTTGAGCCCCAAGGTTGGTCCCCCTGCTCCTCTCCCTTGCTCAAGCTCCCTCTTCGCTCCTATCCCGTGCATCTTGAATGGTGAAGTGATTCAAGTGAATCTTGAATGAATGGATGGATCTTGAATATATTCTCTTCGTGAATAATGAATGAATGGATGGATCTTGAATCATCTTTTGTGATTGTTCGAATATATTTTGTGATTGCTCAATGCATTATTGATTGATTGAATGTATTATCGATTTCGATTGGTGAATGTCGATGTATAGGAGTCCTTTGAAATCTGAATATTTGCTCTTTGAACTCTGAAACCTAAATGTATGCTCTGAACTCTTGAATGTAGGATGTCGATAACAGAAGCTTTACCTACACCTAAAACTGAAACTGAGGGAGCGAATCTCCCGAGAAGGAATTCGGATGATGTGGAACTGTTTGTTGTCTATTGAGTATTTACAAGCTATCAATCCTTGCTGTAGGAACTAGGAACAAGCTGTCTATTGATTATTGAGCCTAAAACAGTAAGCCACTAAGGTATGTCTACTGCCCTCTTTTTTATATACTGTATTCAGCTACTCTATGCTTCTATTTAACTAATTTACTCTATGCGCTAAATTGGCAAAACGCCTAGAAAAACATCTTGGCCAACCTAGGCGCTAGACTAGGGGTCAGCGCCTAGCGCCTCCTTAAACTTTGGTGCTACCACGTGATCTACTCACTGTAAATAAAGGCAGTGTTCGGCTGAGCAAGAAGCCGGTTTGTTCGGCTTGTTTTTTCAGCCAGGACAGCGTTTTTCTCTCACAACAAATCAGTATAAACAGTGTTTCCAGCATGAACAATATTTTTTCGTAACAGCCGGACACCGCAAAGAAGTCAGAACGCGCTCTCTCTAGTAGCCTCGACGCGGCGTGGAGAGAAATGACGCGAAAATTATCGGCGCGCGGACAGAAACCAGCTGGAGCGCGGGAAAAATCATCGGCGCCGGGTTAGGGTCTGACCCTAAGGGCACTCCCGATGGAGAATTAATGGTGGTTTCTATCTCTATTAAATGATATGCCAACTCAGCAAAATGCTGACATGGCATCCTAATTAATGAAGAAAGAGATGAAAAATAGAAGAAACCGTTTCTTCAAGAGGAAACGAAGTCGTCTCTTGAATCGATGCACGAAGAAACTGCGATTTCACTGTTGGGAAGAAGTGAGTCGTTTCTATCAAGTTGCGGCTTTTGTGATGGCTTGCCGGCCACCGCAACACGCTTCGCTCATAACGCCCCCAGCTACTTACCTGGCGGCGTTCGCTTGCCGGCGCCACAGCGCTTTCGCGCGCCATGCCGCTGCCGCCATTACCGGTTGGCAGCGCTCATCGTCGGCCGCCACCACGCTGGCCCGCTCACTCGCCGGCCGCCACCATGCTCTCGCCGCGACCGCTTGTGCGACGCGCTAGCAAAGCGCACCATACGCGCGCCGAAACGAGTGCCAAAATCACGAGGCGCGGCGGCGGAAAGCGGGACAAGAAGGTCGTCGTCATCTACTAGGGCATCCATCGCGGAAGATCATGAAGGAGGGGCGGCACGGAGTGGAGGTGGTTACTGTTTCAGGTGAGCACTTGATCTCGCTCTACACATTGCAACCGCCGGGTTCCAATTTGTGATGGTCGCCGTTTGATTGTTCGCTATTCGTTCATATGCATCATGTGCGTCACGTGCGGCTATGGGACACGTATAGAGCGGACACGTCGATCGACATGAAGAAGCACCACGAGCATTGTCACCAGCGGCGACTCGCTTAGCCCACGCAGCGCGCTTTTACAAGCGCTTTCGCCGACCCGCCGCCTGCGTGCTGCTGCGCTGCGCGCCGCGCGCACCAGACAGACACTCGCCGGCACCGCGCTTGCGTGCGGCTCTGCGCGCGTCGCAGGTCGGGTATTGCTCTCGCCACCGAGCTAAATCACGGCAGAGAATACCAGAGGCGAGAGCATCCATGGTAATCGGTGGAGGGATAGAGAGAGAAACACACATTTATCACGTGAAGAAACCTGCATTGTGGGGATAGTTTCTATAGATAAAATTTTGCTGATGTGGTCGCTACGGAAACCGTGCGTAGTGTCTACCGCTGGGACTGCCCTAACACGCTCCGGTGGCTGCTGCATGTGTGCACGGTCCGTACGAAGTGGACGGCTGCTGGCGCCTGGTGGGGTGCTCTCTCAGCGATGCGCCAGTGCGGGCTCGCAGCCTGCAGGTATGGCGCCCTTTTCGTGGTAGTAGAGTTTTGGGCTCAGGGCCTTTCTGTTTGAGCCCAGAGCTGAGCGTGCGCGGGCCCATGATAAAGCAAGCGGACGTTCCACACAGCAGCCTGGTTGACACTAGAGCCTCCCTCGTGGGCTCGTGGCCTCGTGGCCTAAGCCTGCGATTTACGACTATACGAGAATCCCCCTCCGCGCACCAGTCCAGCACACAGTTCGCTCCCCAAGTTCCCCGTCTCTTTCCCCACCCACCCACTCGGTCACCGCCGAGGCCGAGCCGATCTCCGACCATGCCTTCCGCCGCCGCGCTCCTCCTCCGCCCCACCTCCGTCACGACACACCCTCCCCTCCACCAATCCAGCCGCAAATCATACTTCCTCCGCCTACACCCGTCTTGCCGCCGCCGCCTGCCCGTCCCGCGCCTGTCCCTCACGCCCACCACCGCCAGCAACAGCAACAGCTCTCCCCCACCGCCGTCCCCTTCGCCCGCCCCCGCGGCCCCGCCTTCCCTGTTCTCCAACTGGTCCCCGCCGCGCGCGATCTGGCGGGGGCTCTCGGCGCTGCTCCTCGCGGGCCAGGTCTTCCACCGCGTCCTCACGGGCCGCATCCACCGCCGCAACCTCCTGGCCCAGCTCCGTCGGGTGGGGCCCGGGAGCGCGGGGTCGCGCTCCTCACCGCGGCCTTCGTCGGCATGGCCTTCACCATCCAGTTCGTGCGCGAGTTCACCCGCCTCGGCCTCCACCGGTCCGTCGGCGGCGTCTCGCCCTCGCGCTCGCGCGCGAGCTCTCGCCGGTCGTCACGGCCGTCGTCACCGCTGGCCGCGTCGGCTCCGCGTTCGCCGCAGAGCTCGGCACCATGCAGGTGTCGGAGCAGACCGACACCTTGCGCGTCCTCGGCGCCCACCCCGTCGACTACCTCGTGGTCCCTCGCGTGCTCGCCTGTGTGCTTGCGCTCCCGGTCTTGACACTGATCAGCTTCGCTCTCGGCCTCGCGTCCTCGGCGTTCCTGGCAGATTCTGTGTTTGGCGTCAGCGTCAGCATCATTTTGGAGTCGGCGCGCAGGGCGCTGCGGCCATGGGACTTGATCAGCTCCTTGCTGAAATCTCAAGTGTTTGGTGCCATTATCGCAGTGGTGAGCTGTGCCTGGGGAGTCACAACCCATGGAGGAGCCAAGGGCGTTGGCGAGTCTACAACATCTGCCGTGGTTGTTTCCTTGGTTGGAATCTTCGTTGCAGACTTTGCTCTCTCGTGCCTGTTCTTCCAGGGTGCTGGTGATTCGCTCAAGTATGCAATGGGTTGAGGTGGGTCGTTGCAGAGGAAATTTTTGCTTTCTAGGAGATAGCATATCATAGTCTTGTACATTAACAAGAATGGTGCACTGGATTCCAATAGGTGAACATTGCAACATCTGCTGCCGTCCAGGTGACATGTATCATTTTTTTCCCCTTGATACCTACGAGAAATCATTTAGAGTGTTCTACCTTTGTTGTACTAAACTGTTGCTCAATTATTTGCCAGTGATTCATGTATAACCTTATTCATAAAGCTATTGGTCAAAGTGAATCAGTGTAACATATGATGCTAATATAAGTACAGAGAAAATGTTGGTACAATCTGCTTAGACAGCATTTTTGTGTAAATACAAATTGCTTGAGAGGTCTGCTGCTTTCAGATTCAGAAAACAACATTGAAATCATATTGTTTACTGATTGCAATTGCAACATATACACAAGGGAAGCTCATATGCTCCTCTTTTAAGAATATTGATTTCCTGCGAGTGCACATAATCTTGCATCTTCAGCTTTCAGCATCTGTGGATGAACAGAATTGCAATAGTTTGTTAGAAACTCTAGAAAATACAGTAGTTAGACAGCGTGGCCATTGAGATAAACATCATTGTCTCTGGGTTCCAAATGGATTGCCAGGACTAATGTATGTATATATGAGATATATGATGAGTATGGTTAGCAGGATAACGGTAGCAGAAAAAGCTTGTTAGGGCAACATCCTAGATGATTAGATACTTCATCTTGAGCCTTTGTTCGTTTGGGCCGGGAACAGCCGGGGTCGGCACCCAACCCCATGGATCATCCCGGCCTGGAATGGATCATCCCATGGTCAGCGAGATAATGAGCGTTCAGTTAAGCTCGGCGTGGTTACATGGATCACCCCATGGTCAGCAAGATAACGAGTGTTCAGTTAAGCTCGGCGTGGGTTGTAACCCAGCCTACCCCAACCTTTTACCCTCACCCCAGCCTGGGAACGAAGCGAAGCCCGGCCTCCAGTGGTGTGGGTGAAATCCTCGTCGCACGGGGAGAGGTCGCGGAGGCGAGCGCCTGGGTGATGGTACGCAGTGGCGACGACGTGGTGGTAGAGTGGCGGCAGGGCAACGTAGACGTGACAGAGCAACGGCGACCCGGCTCTCGCGTCTAGCGTCCACTCCTTCTGGAAGCCACCTCCTCGCAGTTAATCGTGTCGTGCTCTTCATCGTTTCCTTAGGGTTTTCTTGCAGTTCTTGATTTGTATCCTGACATGGTCGGCGGCATTGTCCTTGTACCGTGTGCACGCCGACGGCCTCCATGGACTCTACTCCCTCTCCCCTTTCACCAGTGCTTCCTGGTTCAGTGTAGATCTAATGACTGGTGGAAGCAGGTAGGTGCTGTCGCCGTGACCATGTCGTACATGCTTATTCATGCTTGCGATTTTCATTGGATTGAAGTGTGGAGAGGAGAGAAGAGGTGGAGAGGAGTGGTCTTGCTCGTGCAGTGGTGCTGCGTAACCTGTGTAGACTACTGTTGAGTGTTCACATTGACAACAGATTCAGAGGCTCCTCCTCCTTGCTTCTCTGCAAATTTTTTTTTTTGTCTCAGATAGATGCTCTGTAATTTATTTTTTGATGATAATTAGTTACTCTAATTTTGGCGGTGCAGAACTAGCAATGAATATTATTCAAATTTCGAAATGAGTTGCGATCTTCTTAGGTCTAACAATTTGAGAGACATGATAGCGCAAGAAATGTGGAATGATTACCAACTGCATTGAACTTAATGAAATGGCTTAGTAGGTTCGCACCTGCACATTTTCCTTCTCGGCTGTCCTGTTTTGATCCAATTTAATATGAAATGGCTAAGTACCTCTAGTGTTCCATTGTTCCATGATTTGATAAGTGTTTGGTTGCAACCTAATTTTGGTCAGTGAGATTATGATGCAAATACTTTGATGCTAACATACTGTGGAAGTTATTTATCCATTGAAGAAATTTTGACCAGAAGTTTTGGTGATTTTTCTTCACATTGCTAGGTATTAGTACAAGTGTCGCCTGTTGGTATTAGTTTAAACTTTAAATTAAAAGAGACCTCTGATATGAAAGAAGCTGATAGCTTTTCTTTATTCTTATCTGTATTTATATGTATCTCAACTTTATACCTCTTGGATCTAAATAAATATTTACAAGGGAGCTTTACCTCTGTAGATGAAAAACAAGTTTGTGAGCTGCTCTCTGTTATTTTAACATAGTGCACCATGTGATGATTTGTGATAGTCTAAGCTAGCTGATGATTACAATTCAAAACTCCTTTCCTTACCTGTGTGCAGAGACGTAGAAGCCCCCAAGCCTCAACCCACCCGAGATCATCTTCCTCTGCAGCTATGAGAATTATGGCACGACCTTTCTTGATGTCAGCGCGCCCCGCAAGCATGCTCATGTGCACAACGCGAAGCAGTATACCTGCAATGAGCCCAACTGTTGGAAGGTATTTCTGCCTGGAACTAGCATCAGTACCACACATACTTTTTGTTTGTTATTGCAATATGAACTTGAGTCTTAGTGTACTTATCTGCTCTCAAACACAAAACATCTCAAGATGTTTTTGTTTATATTAACTGAATATGTCTACCTCTTCCTTATATGCTATCTGTACCTGTCCAATCTTTATCCTGAGTTCCTGAATATGTGCTTCTGCACCAAAAAAAAAAAAAAAAATCCCGATTGATTCAGATAATATGTTTTCTTGATAACATGCCTTGGCTGCATAGCACATCGGCAATGCTGCATTAGTAAAGCTCTCGGTATTTTAAGATGCATCGCTGTGGCTGAGGATTATCCAAAATGATTGTAGCATTACTCATGAACCGACTCATGATTATTTCCATTTTCTACTACTAGTCTACTACATGTACACTTTAAAATTAGCAACAATGTCCATTATATTATAGGTTCATTTATTATTGTATTATTATTGCCTCACATTCTTTTTTATTGCAACCTACTTTGGTTTATTGTGCATATTCATTCATTTGTCTCATGGTGTTACAGGGTAGGAGAAAGCAATCGGATCAGAGAAAGAGGAAGTCAATTCACATCCTGCCAGTTGAGGCATCTTTAGGCTTGATGTTGGTAGCACTTGAAGGCAACATGCCTGTTGATGCATATTCTGTGCTGTTCTAGCATATCTGATCATTGCTGGATGTTAATTTTGTCGATTTGTATTTTTTTTATTTGGCCTGCATCAAATCTGTGTTTAATTCGAACAGAGAAGGATCATATGTATTGAGAATTGTATGACTGGCATGTTTAATTTTTTGGAGAGATGTATTTATATGTTTTATGTTTAAACTTGTGGAGCAATCACAGGGTTTCAATCCCTGCATTAACCAAACACATGGTTTCAAAGAGAGGGATTAGAGAGGAGAGGAATAAACCCCCAAAGGGATTGAATGTCATGGGAGGAATCCACTCAACTTGGGGATTTGACCCCTATCAACATAACAAAGCCTGAGGGTGACTTGTATGAGTGGAATTCCTGCTGTGCGTGCCCTTTGTTGGCATCCCAGATTCTTCGGGTTAATTATTTTTGGCTATTCATTGTATCATCAGCACATGTCTCTGGAATGTTGAATTGGACTCTTTCACCATGGTAGGCCTCAGGTTTTTTTTTTTTTTTTTTTTGGTCATGCATGCAAGATATGTAGATTCTGCTCGCTGTGACCTGATAAACAAGTATGCAAATGATCTCGTGAAGCGAGTTTGTAAACAAAAAAAAATTGTTGTCTCTGAGTAACAAAGATAATCAGTATGGGCGCAGCCAGTTTAGACTGTTAATCCGTTGGTTGACACCATCGTCATATCTTTTGTGTGTTCACGAACTTTGACCTATTGCGTTGAGAAATGAAAAGATCCTCACTTTATGGGTAGAACTGTAGCAAATAGCACACATTAAGAAGCATCATGGCTTGTTTTACTTTATGCAAAAAAAATAATAATTGAAGAGACGAGAGGTATCATCAGAACGTTCTGTTCTGTTTCGCAACATCATGAGTGGAATGTTTTGTGTTTCGCAACATCAAGTTAATCGAGGAGAAGCTCCAAAGAACCTTGTACCCTGATTATTAGTGTTCGCATTGCTGAGATAGCTTGAACAAATACAATACATCTCTCAGTCCTTTTTATTTATTTATTTATACGTATCGCGTACATATTTACTATTTTAGGTACAAAATTTAGCGGAACGAATTGAACCATATACACCACCATGACAGCATAGAAGAGAGATCGCGAAAGCAGTGAGTAGAATTTTGCTTTCTTCTTGCTTTGCTTCTTATTTTCCGTTACTACTACGTACTATTACCCTCGTACAGTAGTCGTTTAGGCAACCTTGCACGAGAAGACTTCCTTGGCTCTTGCTGACAACTCCGGGAATACCCGAGTTGGGCGAAAGTCCTTGTTGAGGCAAACCACGGTCGCTCTGCCTTCCAATACGAGCTGACAAGTATATATAGGAACAGTGAGTGTGAGATGTATATATGATGCATCGCTAACAGCCTAACGTATGTTTTTTTTCTCGATCACGCAAAAGCTTTGCGCGTCTTTGCATTAAGATAGAGAAATGTTTAATACAATACGCCTTAGCGACGTCGCAGGACCTTCACTTGATGCGTACCTTACGATCCGGCAGGGCCTCGATCATGTGCTCCACAATCATCCGCACGCCTTTGATTTGGACAGGCTTCACCTTGACCACGAACCTGTCGCCGCTCTGACGATAATGAATGATAAACAATATAATTTCTGTGAGATTTTCCTTGCCTTTGATTTGCCATGCATGTGTTCACACAGCTAGCAGAGAAAGATATGTACCCTCAAAGGCGCGAAATACTTGAGGTTGAGCTCAGAAAGAGCCATGGCGTTGCCCGTGGATGTCCAGTAGTCCACGCTGATGCCCAGCTTCTCAAGCACCACGTCACGACCTGACCACGTACCGTGCCACGCCTCAGTCAGATAATTGATATTCGTAGATATATATGCATGTGCCATGCGTCATGGTCTCATGGAGATAGCTATGGTCTTTGGAGGTCGAATAAACGATGATGGCTCACCGCTATGGAGGTAGCTGGCGTAGATGGCGTTGTTGACGACGCCGTACTCGTCAAGCTCGTCGTCGCGCACCTTCATCTCGATCTCGAAAAACTTGTCCTTCCTGTGTGTGTTCTCGTGTGTACCACAGAAGATTATTCAGTTATAAGGGAAGGGACAGGGACATGCATGCATAGAAGCTAGATTCTCGTGTGTACCATCGAAGCTAGCGAACCTGACGGTGACGGTGGTAAGCTGCTGCCTCGGTACGGTGTGGCTAGGGCGAAAGTGTTGATCGAGCAGCTCGCGGCTGGTGGTCTCGCCGGTCTCGGGGGCCGCGACGCCAGCGGCACCCCGGAGCCGGCAGTACTTGGGCCGCGCAGCCGCCGTGACCCTGCCGAGACGCGCCCGGCCGGAGCTGAAGCTCACCATCCCGTGGGCGGCGCGCAGCCGAGGGGAGGGCCCGGTGGCCTGATGATGAACGAGGCCGGCCATCTGCTGCTGCATTAGTTGTGGGATTGCGCGAGGCCGAGAGCGAGTGGCGTGGCACGTACGTACACGCGTACGTTCTTGGCTGATGATCGAGCTCTGCTGGATGCCTTGGTGTGCAGTGTTGGATAGATAGATATATCGCAGTGATCGTTGATGCCAAAGCGTGGGCGTGGCGTCCTATATATATGGAGCATCAACACGACGACATGGCCAGAAATTTGCCGGTTGTTCAACTGTCCTAGCTCGTCGCGGGGGCCGGGGGGTGTTACTCCGAAAATAATGTCCAATCCTGTGTGTGGGCGAGCCACTGGGCTTTGCCATTTCTCATGCTCTAACTAATCCAACAATGGCATGCAGCAGCAAGTTTGGGCTACGTACGTGCTAACTAATCCAACAATGACCATTGGATTGTACCGCGCACCGAGTTGGGTTTTCGACTGTTCAAGTACCTTGAGCTTGAGAACCGGCCAAGGCGTGTGTGAATTAATCGTGGGTCAAGCTGGAGGCGCGCGCGCGCGTGTCCCTTGACCTGTCCATGCCATCGGTAGGTGGCGCCGTCGTTGCAATGGCTTTCCTGAGAGTGTCGATGGCGGGTGGGGTCAGCTCGAAGTAGGTCCACAGAGTCATGGAGTGTTAAGGGATTAGCATTGCGTGCAGAAACCTGTGAATCTATGATGATCATCTAGGAATACTAATGGTGAATGACAGCGGCCGGATAAACTAAAGTCAGTCGTTGTCCCACGGTGTTGAATTTTTCAATTTTGTTGCGGCGACGCCACACAAACCGGATGCGAGTTCGTGCGTCCTTGAAAAGTTGCTGGAACACACAACAGTGAACACACACGCACTGCAGCGGCGACCACGAAAATTTCACGCCTGTCCGCCATGTCAACTGTTACTGTTACTATTTTACTTCTAAAAATAAAAACACTCTGCGTGTGCAACGGCTAACCTCTATACGTATTTGCATGGTAGCTTCTGACAGAAACTGTCTTTCTCACGATTTCTTTACCGTGAGTATGAGACTGTAGTCCTTTGCTTTGATCATCTCACCGTTTAAATGGACGAAAGAAAGAGCTCTAAGGACGTCCTTCTGTTTTGTAGGGGTATGAAACAAGCAGAGGCACTTCATTTGTTTTGCCCGGTTACATTCCAACACCACTTCTCCTGCGTTTTGCATGCATGTGCACTGCTGAAACCGTACCGTTCATATTGTGGGCGAGCGTCGGGCGCAGGCATATTTGATTTTGTGCTCCATATATGATATGAGATATGCCCTGTAGTATATGTTTATGTTTTTCCCAAGACCATATTACTTTGTTTCGTGGGGTCATAATATAATTAATGATATAAATCCAAGGATTAGGATATCATGCATCGGGATTGAAATCTGAAACAAGAAAAAAACAATTGGATCACTTCCTCTTATAAAGCTAATCCTTGGTACAAGTTTTATCTCAACATGCAAGCTATCCATAACATCTTCCACTAACTATTCACATCATCTCTCTCACTAATAGCCATCCCATCCCACTATGCAAGAACACATGTAGATAATTTAACTTATATATTCAACAAACACTATGTCTAGATGCATAGTAAAAGCAATATATCTAAAAAAACAAAAATATCTTATAATTTGAAATGTAAGGTGTATCATTTAATATCTATCATGCCAAAAGGTAAACTATAAGAACATATTTCATAATATATCTAATGAAACCTATTTGATACTTCAAATATTATTGCCATTTTTTACTAACTTTATCAAAATTAGGACAGGTTTTATCTAGAATAACTGAAAATTCCTTGTATTTTCGGAGGAAACGAGCATATCCAAGTATCAAGTATGGCATGAGTAACACGTTTTGGCGTACGTCGGTACGGGACTTCCCTGTTGAGATCGAAAGGATAGCAGATCGTGGACTCTACTCCCTAGTCCATGCATACTTTTATGATCCGTCTGTTCCAAACTACAAGTCATTTTAATTTTTTTTAAATCAAAACATCTAAAGTTTAATCAAAATTATAGAAAGAATTACAAATATTTATAACATCAAATAGGTATACTATGAAAATATAATTAACGAAGAATCTAGTGATACTTATTTAGTATCGTAAATGTTATTATTTTATTATATAAATTTGGTCAAACCTGAGATGTTTTGACTCTCCAAAAAAGTTAGAATGACTTATAATCTGGAATCGAGGGAGTAGTTTAGAATTAGAGGGAACACCAACCAATTTTCCTCGTTTCGTAGCGATAAAGTCCACGAATATCACGTATCTTGATTGTTTAATAGTGATGTATCGGAAGTTCGGAACTGGAATCTGAATCGAGCAAGAAAGAATTTGGTAACTCTCAGGCCTGTTTGGCAGAGCTCCACGCAGCTTCAGATCCTAAAAAACAGCTCTTCTCTTATTTTTTACAGCCAAACGCCTCAGCTCCGCAAACTCCAGATCTGCCAAAAATATGGATCTAGCTCCCAGATCCACCAAATCCATGGAGCACCTCTAGGGGTGCTCTGGAAAACTATAATTTCGTAGAGTTGGTGAAAATTACTCACCATGCCACTGATTAGTTGAAAATCTTTCCTTCCTCTCACAACCGTTTCCGCCATACTCGCAGTTCCTCCCCGCACCACGTCTGGCCGCCGTGCCCCATGGCCGGTCGTGCCCCCTCGTCGCCATGCCCCCACGGCAGCATGGCTGGCCACTGCCCCTCGCCAGAGTGTCCCCATGGCCGCCCGCGCCCACATGGCCGCCTGCGGCCCCTCGCCGGCGTGCCCCCATGGCCGCCCGCAGATACTATGTTCGTATGCCATGTGGCATTTTCAGCACTGCAGTTCCGTGTTTGTCAGATTCGGAGTATTTTTAACGAAAATGAGAGCCGCCTATTAGGGCATGTACATGTGATTTTATATAAAGGCCTGTTTGGATCATCTCCTTTAAATTTTAGAGCTAAAATCTCCAAACAGGTGGTCTAAAATTAGTTCTAAACTTTAGCCCATTTTACATCAAAGCTTTATCTCTCAAAATTGAGCTAAAGTGCGCTAAAGTTATTAGAGCTCTAAAGTTTAGAGGAGGGAATCCAAATAAACCCTAAGTCACATAGAACACAATAGACTAGTTGTTATATGAATTGTCTAAAAACAGTTTAAAAAAACATCAAGTTGTTAAATGGTATGTAGCATATATATATAATAGGCAATATCTCTACAGTGGAAAAATTATTATTTATAAGGTAATTCCTAGTGCTATCTTTTTATTGTACATATTCTTAGAGTGAGGTGTGGGTGAAGAAATGAAACAAGACACATAGTGCAAAGTTTCATTTTACAGTTTCATAGGTCTACATTGTTGGGGAGTTGCCTTGCGATAGAAGGACTCACGAAATTGAAACTAACTTTTGCAAAAGCCTATCTCATGGTATATGCAGGGCAGGATGAAAAGTCGAGGCCAAACCACTATGAAGAAAGTCGGAGGACGTGATGAAAAGTCGAGAGTCAAGCGCTTTGAAGAAAAGTCAGAGGCCGGAGCGCTACGAAGATAAGTCAGAGGCCGCGATGAAAAGTCAGAGGCCGAGGCGCTGTGAAGTCAGAGGCCGCGACGGAAAGTTAGAGGCCGAGGTGCTATGGAGATCAGTGAGAAGCCGCGATGAGAAGTTAGAGGCCGGAGTGTTGCGAAGATGAAGTCAGAGGCCACGGTGAAAAGTCGGAGGCCGAGGCGCTATGAAGTCAGAGGCCGCGATGGGAAGATGAAGGTCAAGGCAATTTGAAGATCAGTCAAAGGCCGCGATGAAAAGTCAGAGGTCGAGGCTCTATGAAGATCAATGAGAGGCTATGATGAAAAGTCAGAGGTCGCACTGCGAAGATTAGTTGGAGGCTGTGGTGCGACGAATAATGGGCTGAAGGCCCATGCTCGACAATGGCCCATCAACAAAGGCGGTAGCAAAAGAAAAAGACTCTGATGCCCTCAAGGCATGAGCACAGTGTAGAATATACCATAATATACCTTAGTTGCCCTAGGGGCATTTCTGTACTCGACAAACAATGTAGCCGTACCCTATAAAAGGAGGAAGTCAGTCATCCAAGAGAGAGGGGATGGCATGTAATTCAAAACCCTAATTGTCACCTCGGTAATTGCGTGAAGTTCGTTTCTCTATTCGTGCCTCTCGCTAGTTGAAGGCCCTCGCCCAGAGCGGGGCCTTCGACATCCGGGAGTCGAGCCATAACGAGCTGCGTCTCTCATTCTCTGTCTCTTTGTTGGGATCCCTATTTCCCAACATTGGCGCCTTGTGTTATGCATTTAAATATTGTTTGATGTTATGAAATGAAATGGTTACGATGAAGTTTCACTCGGTTTTCAAGTGTGGGCATGAAACAAAACACTCGGAAGTGGGGTTTTACTTAGTTTACAATGCATTGGAAATAGTCGCGGTAGATTTCATTTACACACCGTTTGGATGTCTACATTGAGGCCATGGCATTGGAATTGGAAATAGTAGACCCGAATTCCACGTGTTTGGATGGTCTTGGCATTGGAGTCTAGAAACTGAGCGCGATTCCGCGTGGCATTCGCTTCACGTAGCACGACCCCAAAGCGATGCCGAGCCGAGACCCTCCATATTGGATGGAATCACATCCCCTCCGTCTCTCGTCGTCTCCAACTCCAGCGCCGGCCCCTCCGTCCCTCGTAGCCAGTCCCTTCGTCCTCCTCGCCAGAGCTCCTCCACCCTCGCAGCCAGCCCCTTCGTCCTCCTCACCGGGGCCCCTCAGATCCACCAAGACCTGCGGCGAGGCAGCTTCCTCCTCAGTGCTGGCGTCGAGCTCTCTTCTCCCCGTCACTGCTTCCCCTACCCTGTCGAGCTCCCTTCTCCCCTGTCATCACCTGTCGCGGTGGGCGTCCATCCTCAGATCCGGAAGGGCCCGAGCTCAAGCTTCTTCGTGCATCCTCTACGTGTTGGGTCGTGCTCGAGCTCGCTCGTGGCCTTCCCTCGCGTGCCGCGAGGGCCAAGCTGAGTCCGCTTACGCCGCCTCCTCGTTAAATCGACGGAGTGCCCGAGTCTGCTAGCAACGCGCCAAGGGAGCCCGCTCATTGCCATCTTCCGTCTTTGTCGGGTGCCCGGATACTCCACACGAGGGAGCCCGCTTGTCGCTATCTTCCACGCCCGGCGAGGTGGGCACTCTGCTTTCGTGGGATCGCGGCTATCTTTTCTTGTTGCCAGGCCATGTGATTTGTGAGGAGGTGGGAGAAATCAATTTCATGATGTGCACATCCAAACATAAATTGGTATTTGCCAAGTCAATAGATTCGACCAGCAAATCCATCCACATCCAAATAATGATTTGGTATTACAATACATTTCAATACCCGATCCGATTTGATATTGGTACCAATGCAATTCCAGGATCTCTAATATCTACATCCAAACGGACCCTTAGATGAAACGCATCTCTTCTCTCTCCTAATAATTTACATGTCATATCATTATCTTGGTGAAGGAGGATGAGATCCGACATCGATAGCAAGAGTATTTTGACAAATTGTTCAATGGTGAGAATACGGACACAACCTTTCAGTTGGATGACTCTTTTGATGACACCAATAGGCGCTTTGTGCAGAGAATCCAAGAATCTGAGGTCAGAGAGACGTTGAAAAGGATGAAAGAATGTAAGGCGATGGGATCGGATGGTATCCCAATCGAGGTGTGGAGATGCCTCGGGGACATAGCTATAGCATGGCTAACCAAGCCGTTCAACCATATTTTTCGATCGAACAAGATGCCTGATGAGTGGAGAAGTATATTGGTACCGATCTACAAGAATAAAGGGGATATTCAAAGTTGTACTAATTACCGGGGAATTAAGTTGATGAGCCATACTATGAAGCTATGGGAGAGAGTTATCGAGCATCCCTTGAGAGCAATAACACGGGTCTCTATGGACCAATTTGGTTTCATGCGGAAGGTCAACCATGGAAGCTATTTTCTTAATAAGACAAGTTATGGAGCGGTATAGGGAGAAGAATGACCTACACATGGTTTTTATTGACTTAGAGAAGGCTTATGATAAAATACCAAGGAATGTTATGTGGTGGGCTTTGGACAAACATAAAGTCCCAAACGGCGCACGCCGGGCTCATTAAGAACATGTACAACAATGTTGTGACTAGTGTTCGAACAAGTGATGGAGACAACGATGACTTCCCGATTAGGATAGGACTACATCAAGGGTCAGACTTTGAGCCCTTATCTGTTTGCATTAGTGATGGATGATGTCACAAGGGACATACAAGGGACATCCTTGGTGTATGCTTTTCATGGACGATGTAGTGCTAGTTGATGAAAGCCGGACAGAGTGAATCAAACTGGAGTTATGCGGGAGACTTTGGAGTCCAAAGGTTTTAGACTCAGTAGAACTAAAAGCGAGTATATGAGATGTGACTTGGCACTACTACTCGGGAGGAAGAAGATATTAGTTTAGAAGGTCAAGTAGTGCCTAGGAAGGATACCTTTCGATATTTTGGATCAATGCTACTGAGAGAGATGGGGATATTGATGAAGATGTTAGCCATAGAATCAAAAGGGTGGATGAAGTGGCGCCAAGTATCTGGTGTCCTATGTGACAAAAGGGTACCACGAAGCTAAAAGGCAAGTTTTATAGGACGGCGATTAGACCTGCTATGTTGTATGGTGCGAGAATGTTGGCCTCTGAAAAAAGACGACATGTTCAATGAGATATGTGTCATGAAATGCGTATGTTGCGTTGGATTTGCGGTCATACAAGAAGGATCGAGTTGAACGATGATATACGTGATAGATTAGGGGTAGCACCAATTGAAGAAAAGCTTGTCCAACACCGGTTGAGATGGTTTGGACATGTCCAACGGAGACCTTCAGAGGCACCGGTGCGTAGTGGAATCCTAAGCCAGGATAGTAATGTGAAGAGAGGCAGAGGAAGACCGAAGTTGACTTGGGTAGAGGCAATAAAAGGGACTTGAAAGGATGGAATATACCCAAAGACTTAGCCTTAGATAGGAATGCTTGGAAAACAGCTATTTACGTGACTGAACCTTGATGGCTTCTGCTGGGTTTCAACTCTAGCCTACCCCAACTTGTTTGGGACTTAAAGGCTTTGTTGTTGTTGTTGTTGTTGTTGTTGTTGTTGTGTATCACCTTATTAAATAGGAATGAAACTCATGCTAGGACCAGTCTAAGAGATTTCTCTTGTGTTCTCAGACCATTTGTTAATTACTAGATGACATCTTTTTACTCCTCTTTCTTTCCTTTCCACATCGGATAAAATCATACGTGGCACCTTCTTTAGACACGAGGAAGTTAAGATCCAAATTGGGGGTATATAACCAGCAACAACAAAACACCTGTCATGTTTGGAGTATTGGACCATAGATGACAGATTTAGTTATGGGTAATTGAAAGGAGGGAATAAGAGTTTGGATTCAAGTATTGAACTATAGATGACACTTTGTGTCGGTGGTAGTTGAAAGGAGAAAATAACAGTTTGGAGTTTAGAAATCTTTTCTTTATTTCATGGTTGTGGAAGTTTTGGTGGAAAGAGGGGGGTTTATAGGACCAACTCCACTAATCAATTCCCTTGGGAACAGGTCGAAATTGGATAGGAATTATGTTTATAATGAAAGATGAAAACATCCTCACTATTGATCATGGTTTGTCCTTTAATTTCTTAAAAACTCACACCAAAAGGGGATATGAATTTCCTCTTCAACCAATCTTTGATTCACCCTCCTATTTCCCTTTTTTTTATAAAGGAAGCTTTTATAGATTTCAAGCACTTTACATCGAGATGATACAAAAGTCTTGAAAAGCGCTTCCGGCCTTTGCTTAAATAAGCACACAACCAACAAAAGAGAGTAGCCCAACACATTCTAGTGGCTATCAATCCGTAAACTAGATCACCACGCACGCGCCTGGGAAAAAATATCCTAGATCATCTATCCCAATTGTTGCGATGCCGCCACAACCAAACCCTGCAAATACAGCTTCCAGAGAATGGACCAAGTACAGAGCCAATGGATAATTGAGTATATAACCTGCACAAGAGAAATAGAATTCTTCTTTAAAAAAATAATAGCATCTTTGCTTAACCATAGGGACCAACAAGTGGGGGCTGCCTTGAGACTATTACTAATACCTTCTAACCAGTTACCAAACATATGTTGCACACTATGAGGTTTAGCTAATTCAGTAGACACCTGGGTTATAGCCCAGATCGCAGGTGCGAACCATCAGCACCTCATGATCCTACATCCGACAATTTCCTTTCCTGTTCTTAATACAACATGCAGATGCATTCCCCCAGAGTAAGAAGAGCTTTCTGTACCAAACAACGACTGCAGTAGCAGATCAAATGTTTCAGATGTACAGTTACAAAGAATGCAGATGGACTGTGCTCTTCTATGACAGTGCTGCTCAGATGGAGATACATAGGTGGTTTTCGACAACACTGCAGGACCAAGCAGGCGCCAGTTTCCAAAACTAGATGCTACTATTATTGCGATTATTATCAGAGTCATTTAAGGTCTGCTATATTCTTGGATGAGGAGCTGCAGCTTGGATGACATACATAATTTTGGAGATAGGATGGTACTCTTTCGTTCAGACAATAGCCCTTGTCTTTGCCTCCAAAATTAGTTGCAGCTGTTATTCGATTATTAACGTCTTCATTTGACCCTCTGCTGTCCTCGGATGAGAAGAGCTGCATCTTGGACAATAGTTCACGAGGAATACGGGTAGGATAGTAGTCTTTGTTCAGGCAAACAGCTGTTGCCTTTGCCTCCAGAATTAGCTGCCATTAGAAACAGGTCGTGGAAAATTGTTATATATGTATCTTTCGCTGTATACAGAGGTTGCACATAAATGCATAAAGTAACATGTAACTGTATGGGTTGACACAATCCCACACAGAGTTCTGCACATAACATTGTGGCAGAAGAGCTTAAACCCACGCTGTTTCTTGTTTCTTCGGTTCTGAATGTGTAACCTGGTGTTCTGCATACCTCGTGATTAGGCAGCTTCTCAATGACGTGCTCGAATATCATCCGTACACCTTTGATGCCCGCAAGCCTCACCTTAACAACAAACTTGTTGCCGCTCTGCCAGTCGAAAGAAAATAAAGGGGCAAATCAGAACCAAGAGAAACTGCTATGCAGTGACATGTTCAATCAAGGTTTCAAGCTGAAATAATTTCATCAGATTTCTTCAATTTTGGTTTCTGCATGGCTTAGGAAAGGAGCACATTACCCTCAAAGGGCAAAGTACTTTAGGTTTAGTTCAGAGAGGGCCAGCGACTCCCCACTGCGCGCCACTGCATCCGCACTAATGCCTACACTCTCAAGCAGCTCGTGACGACCTGCTCAATTTCAAGGCATAGAATCAGATACGGGATCTCAATATTCTACCTAAACAAGAATTAGATTTTAGAGAACAAACCATGATAGCATATAAGACTGAATATGCTACCTAAACAAGCGTTAACTCCATTCTAACTTCCGAGTTTGTAATATGTACAGAACTCACCATGTTGGCAGTAGCTAGCATAGACAGCATTGTTGACAACACCGTACTGGTCAAGTTCATAGTCACGCACCTTCATCTCCACTTCAAAGAACTTCTCCTCCAGCCTGACAATCAAAATAATTAGCAGTAAGTGTAAAAGGGAGCTAAAGATGACAGAATGGCATAGTTACTAGCGAGCAGCACCCATGAGTCACATAATTGATATGGATTTGTGGCGCAGTTATGCTACGAGATCGGCAAAATTAGTGGATGTGTAAAGGGAGCTAAAGATGACAGAATGGCATAGTTACTAGCGAGCAGCACCCATAAGTCACATAATTGATATGGATTTGTGGCGCAGTTATGCTACGAGATCGGCAAAATTAGTGGATCCCTTCCCGAATAGCTACAAAATTCGCCACGGAGATGCTCCAGAGCAAAGTGAGCAACAGCAGAGTGCATACCACAAAGTAAATAATCCGACGGCATCTCAAGATTCCCCCACGTCCAGTGAACCAAGAAGTACAAAGAACAAAATTCCAAGAAGTATAGACGACAAAGGGAGATTCGGAGAGACCTCAAGCCGGCTTGGGGGCTGATGGATTGGGCGGAGACGGCGAGGGGGCGGCACGCGCGCGGGCCAGCCGCGGAGGCGCCCGGCGCCCGGCGAAGCGCCACGGCCCGGTAGTCGGGCGGAGAGCTCCGGCAGACGGCTCCGCCGTGGATCGGCGGCAGCGCGGGGCGGGCGGTGGGCACGAGGCGCGCGAACTGGTGATGCATTGCGGCGAGCAGGCCGAGGGCCGGAGTGGGGCTTGCCAGCTTGACCAATGTACTAGTGGGCAGACAGCCTGCCAACGAACTAAGGTCTTGTTTAGATCTCATTCCAAAGTTTTTTCATTCTCTCTCCATCACATTAATTTTTAGCCGTTTGCATAGAGTATTAAATGTAGATAAAAAAATAACTAATTACACAGTTTAGTTAGAAATCACGAGATGAATCTTTTGAGCCTAGTTGGTCCACGATTAGACAATATTTGCCAAATAAGACGAAAGTGGTACTATTCATCCGGTTAAAAAAAATTTCAATCTAAATGAGGCCTAACCAAACTTTAGTTGACGAATTTTTTTTAAATAATATTATAGCATTTTTGTTGTTATTTGATAATTGATATTTAATTATAGTTTAATTAGATTTAAAAGATTCGTGTCGTGACTGTTTAACGAGTTCAACGGCATCTCCCGCACGGCCGCACCCTCGAAAAACCCAAACCCAAATGCAAATCCACCGAATCCCTTAAATCCAACGGTGCGTCGGGGTTCCCGAGGTAGCGCCGCCGCTACCTCCGTTGGCGGCCTTGACCAAAAGTTGAGCACTCTGGCACAACCGCGGCATGGACGGTTCCAAGGACGCTGATCCCCTGACCAGCACCCGTAGGTGCGCCAGTCTTTCTCCCTTTTCTTCAATCATCTGGAGGCTCGACTCCCGCCGAGACACCGCGTAACCCTATATGTGGCTTCCTCGCAGTGGCGACTGGCGACGGCGGGTGGTGGGAACTGGAACCGTGTGTTGGATTGATAGTAAACTTGCACTGGTGCTGAAATACTGAAATCCGATTTCTGACTTTACTGAATCCTTTCACGGGTAATACTGAATCCATGTTCTGGTGTATCCGTATATGGATATATGCAGAACATCCTTTATTAGGTTAATTCCATCCTTGAAATTTTATTTTTCAAAGATGCCTTTGCTTATTACATAAGGAAGTCGGAAGGCTACCTGAATAGCTATAGTGTGATCCTTTGGTTGAAATGTTTAGTTATTGATAATTTGACCCTGAAAGGAACATGATCTTTGCTTTCTATAAAAGCTGGGTGTTACCTCTGTCAAAAAAAAGGAACATGATCCCTGATTTGAGATAATTGACACTGTGGCCTTTATTTTCAGGCTGGTGATTTTGGATTAGATAAGCCTGTGCTGTTGTTGGGGACAGAACTTCCAGATCAGTCATGGTTCGTGACGAAACACCTTTCCTCTGAACATAAGGGCAGGCAGCTCATGCCTGATGTGGCAGACAAGATGATCCGCTAACATGTGTCGAGATATATTGGTAATTAACTGAATTTTCATGTTCTGGTCTATGGATATATGCATCGATTCCTTACTAGTTTCTTATTTACAGTTTGTAGATGAAATATCTCCTAGAAGGGATCAAAGAAACTTTTCTTGAACAGTTGAATTTTTTCTCATTAATAACACTGGATAAGAAAAGTGGATTTCCATGATTAAAATTATTTGAGCAAACCAGGTTTAGTGCAGCTGCCTGGGCCGTTGCACAATTTTGCAAAACAAACACACTGAAATTTGATGTTATTCCTGATATGTTTGATACTGGTAGAAGTTTACAGGGCAATCCTTGCAATGCTTACTATGTTATGGGACCAATTTGGTAGTTAGTCATTTGAGGAATCTATTTTCTTTTAGCAATATTCTATTAAACTATGGAACCAATCTGCTATTACTCATATCCAGGAGAAGCATACTTGATCTGGCATCTAGACCACTAGATCACTTCTTTTGACATGATTTTTATTTTATTTTATTTGGGGGGGAAGGTTTTTGGAATATGATTGGATGCTGCTCGAACTATGAAGGCGGGCCTGGTGCAAGCGGTGAGAGTCTTACCGCCTGTGACCGGAAGGTCCCGGGTTCGAGTCATGGTCTCCTCGCATTTTACTGCAGACGAGGGTAAGGCTTGCCACTGACACCCTTCCCCAGACACCGCACAGAGTGGGAGCTCTCTGCTTGCTAGTACTTTCGTTCAGTATATATGAGCACAAAGTGCAACTTTTTGAAGCGCCTCTTTTCCTTTCTAAGTGTCATTTATGTTCGACTTTGGCGTTTTGTCTCTCTTATTGTGAATCCCTATTACTATGTTGTTGTTTTTGGTATTAAGTATTATGTGAATAACTAGTCACAGTAAGCTGTTGATACTTCCCCAAAACTGTGCAGGGCATGGTCGAGATACTGACACCACAAGGGTTTTTTTTCCAAGATTTTGTTCAGAGCACTTAATGGAATTTGTTGAACGTTATCGGTGGGGTGGCGACAAATTAAACAAAGAAGAATATGAGCAGTATGAAAAAACACTTTACCTCATGATAACCCTTACTGTGCTTTATGGAAACTAGGCTCAGAATTTCTCCAAGATCATCAGCATCATGCAAAAGATACAAGAATGTGGTGCGGTATAGTATACCCCTTCCTTGGGGTTGCTTCCTAGTGATACTGTTGCAGATATCTTTCCTGGTCTCTATCTGAATACCATGGGATAACAGTAAGTCAGTGGCTATTTTCTGTTAGGTCCTCATCTGTGGCTGTTGCTCCTAACCTTAGCAACCAACTTGGACTTCTATCAAGTATTCAATAACTATGGTTCAGATATGGTGGGTTTTTGAAAATTTGCTTATCTTGTACATAGAGGGGGAAAAACTGAGACTTTTTTACATGATGAATCAGGTTGTTAGGAAATAATCTAGTAGATCCATTTGTTAGGCATGTATCAGGATACGTTAGGAAGTAGGGGATCATGTCATGTCTATAAGTCTATAACATCCCATCTATAGAATGTTTTTTTTTTGAAAACGCAGGAGAGCTGCGTCAAGCATGGCGGCATCTTCTTCATTGCCTAACAGAGATGGGTAGACTATCTGGACATTTTGAACATTTGTGCATCTATAGAATGGCTTGAGAGCCAAGTTTAATCTCCTCTACAAATAGCTGCCCCCTGTACTCTTTATGATTCAACCAGATAGGAACACCCCCCCCTCCCTTCTACCTTTGTAGCTCTCTGTCTCTCCATCTCCTCCGCCCTCCCTCCCTCTCCCATGGTACTGTTCTCGCAAACAGCACCTCTGCCCCTTCTCTCCTCCAACAAATATAAGCACATAAGAAAGAGAGATGACACTATAGATTCCATACTTGTGAGGAAATGTCATTGGTTAATGGAAGTGAAGGGTTGCTGCCAACTTCTCCAGGAGTTAAATATGAATATGTTTGATGCTGATCTCCAAGGGTTGATTTAAACCCGTCACCAGTCCACGTTCGAAGCCTGCCACGTCTTCTTAAGGCTAAGTGTGGGGGAGTTCGCCCCAGTGGCACACTTGGATTTCTATGATGAGCATTCAAACATTGGAGAGGCACAAAGAGTTCATGAAAATATGTAGAACTTACAATAGAAAAAACCATAAATATATTACAAACCTTTCATACAAAATACTAGTTCAAATAGCTATGAGAAACATTGAATATCTAGTACAACTTAACTCTGATCTTGGTTTTAGGTTTTATAAATATTTAATCTTTATTTTCTACGTTTCAAAATAAAATAAAAAATAACATCATATTTTTCCAAGAAAATAAAAACAAGTGATATCTTTTTTCCTTTTTGCGAGGAACAAGAGCTATCTTTCATTGGCATTAATCATTCTCCACTAAATATACCATTCAACAATTTCTTTGAACCAGGAACAACTAGCTTCCTTGCTTCCTGTTGTAACACCCCAGGTGTTTGCCACCGGTTAAGCAATGGGTTTGAGCTAAAACCTGGTATATTAAGTGAGGATGAAGATGTCAATGTCAAACCTATAGAAACGAGCCCCAACCTAAACTTGGATATTGCACCTTTGCTCGCCTATAGACCCCTTTTCAAGATATATGCTTGGGTGGTGTGATTGGGATATCTTCATATGTCTCACATCAATACCCATCTATATTGGGCACTCGAAAAGTTTCATGAAGTTTGGAATCGAGAAAGTCACATGAAATGACGAGTTATGTCCTTGCTTGAATTAATTTATAAAGTGAATGGAATTCTCGATCGTCAACCAAATCTTGCAACCATGCCCAAATGACTCTAGATGAACTCTACAACAAAAGTCATGAAAGGTTCATGTTGGGCAAATGCCAAGAAAATGCTCCAATGGATCAAAAGGATAATTTAAGCTTCATCATGATCCTACTTTGGTCAAAGTAGAACAGCAGGTTCTATACCAGTTTTGAGGTTGGACCTTAAATGAAAGTTGTAGTACATATCATGTAGAACAAACTTTTTGTTTTGGACCAAGATCTAGATCAACTTGGAAATAAGTCAAACAGAGGCTCGAAGTGGGAACCTGCTGCTGATTTCAGCACTTAGAAATATTCTAAGTCCGGAGTTTCGCTAAGCAACGACGTTGGCATTCGCGTTCTCCGAAATTCATTAAGCAACTGGAGTTGGTCCAAAAATAAAAGTTGAATGTTATATTATGGAGAAGAGCATGCAAAAAGTTGCACTGAGTTTGACCGAGTTTTGACCTCTGAAGGCGAGTTCCCGTGACCGTTATCAACATGTTGACACTTTGTCATTTTGAGGCTTAATTACCCGCTGTTACAGAGTTCAAATGATCAGGCACCTTAAATGAGAAACGTAGAGTAGGCCGAGGTGAGCAAACTTCATTTTTGGCCCAAGGACTGATTCAGCCCGGAAGTGGCCCAAATTGGCTCCCCACCATGTCAACTCCGGCGCGCATGCGTGCTCGACAGATTGTCTTCGTGGGACGCCATGCACCGGAGCAGCGCCCCGCCATGGCCGGCCGCGTGCGTCCTACCTCGTGCGCATGCTGCTGCTGAACGCCTTTCTCCTCCATAACAGAGCGCCAGGGCTGCCCGTCCCTCTCCGTCCCTTCTCTCTCTCTCGCTCTCGCTCTGGCGCACCAGGCGATGCATCATGGCCGCCGTCATTGAACTTCCTTGCCGTCATTGCTCCCTCTCCTGCAGCCCCTCCAGCGCCACCACCGAGCATTCCTCTGGCTCCACGACCGCTCTCCAAGCCCTCATCGTGGCCGAGAGCCCGCCCGCCGCCGCTGCTGCTGCCCTGCGCCTACGCCGCCTGCGTGAAGGTTGCCCTGCATCGCTTTCGGTGATCTTATTGCTTTGCTTTGCTGCTAAGGTTAGGCCAAGGCTAAGCGTGACCCTGCTGGCTGCGGCAGCCAAAACGCTGGCCCCTCCTTGCCTCCACCGGCCGCTGCCCCGCTGGCCGAGCCCTCCGTTTCCTCGGCTGGCTGCTGCTCCGGTGTTTTCTGATGGAGGAAGAAGAAGGACCTCGCGCGGAAATAAGGGAAAAGGCAGGGGGTTATGTGAAGAACCTGTGACTCATGTGAATAGTGCCGTAAGGACTGATTTGTAATTATTTTGCAGGAACTTTGGAAATTCATAGTAAATCGTAGAAAATTCGTAAAATAGTAAATGAGGACTTTTTGGAATCCTTGTGAAATTGTCTATGCATTGGATCTATAATATGGCATGTTTTAGTTTAAATATTTTGCGGTAAAAATAGATTTGTGCAGTAAGGTTGTGATGCTAGTTGAATTTGTTATTTTTCATAACTGTAGATCTAGGGATCCAAATGAAGTGAAATTTTTGTGGCATGCTACCCATGTGATAGTTGATGTGTGGTAAAAATTTCATGAGTATTGGATGAAGTATGAGTGAGTTATTGGTTTATCTTGCTCTCACGTGATTTCTTGCTTTAGCAACTTGTCTTTTTCATAGAGGTTGCTATACATATTCAAATGGAGTGAAATTTGTACAGTAGACTATTGATAGGATATGTGAGCCACTGTAATTTTTGTAGAATTTATTGTATACTTTTGGTATATGTTCATTAAGTCCCCTTGTTATCTAAAATAAATTAAGAAATGCATTAAAAGAATTTAATTGGTCATGTACACTAGGTTTTCTGGTGTTCTTTAGTCATGTGGGAAATGTTGGTAAAGTTGGTTTTGCCTAATTATGTGTTTGCAACATAAGTTAATATTTATTTTCTTGCAAATGTGGTTTTGGACAGATCTGGGAACTTAGCAAAGTTCTTCATGATAATGTGCCTTGTTGTGAAACTTGTTTATACAAAAGTTGTAGATAATTCATATATCTAGCTGCTATTAAAATTTGGTGTCATTTGGCCAAGTAGTTTAAGAGTTACAGCTGTTTAAAGTTTGGTTTCAGAAATGACTGCTTTCTGTCAATTGTGGACCAGTTTCTGTAAATGGATATATTTGACTTAGTTAACTTGAGAATCATGCTAAGATGATTAAATATGAATTGTAGAAAATTTCATAAGCTTTCCAGAATGTCTTCTTGCAAGTCATTTGGATTTGCGTAACTCAGTTATAGCTAAATCTTGTAGCTGCTGTTTGCATGTCCAGAAATTGGCATATTCCAATTATAGTGTTTGCTTGTATATTGTTAAGTGTGACTTATGCCTTGAATGATGACTGAGTTAGAGCACCTGAGATCTTGAGAAACTTGTGCCATACTTGATGTGCTTGCTCTCTATAGTTAGTGGTGTGATGTTAGTTAAATAGTTATTGGTGTCTATGTCTTGCATAATAACTTGTTTGTCTTGTATGCTTATGTGATGCATCTTTTGTTACAATTCATCACATTCATACACATGCATCTGGCATCTCATCTAGGTGCGCTAGATGAACCACGTGAAGAACATGATGTTGAAGCCGAACCGAAGGCGATGTATGGAGGATCTATCCGAAGATGGAAGGACTAAGCGAATGCTAGGACACGAGACGTCACCGGACGGTGCAAGCTAACTGAAGCCCGACTTGTGTCGGATCCGTGCAAGCCCGAGCATTATAAGTCTCCTAATTTATAAAAGCAATTCTTTCTATATATGAGTTATATATTGTTGCATTAAGTTGTAGGAGTTGATTGAAACCGTTGATGCATTTATTACTATCCTTGCCTACCTTATTACCCTTTTACCTGTTAGGTCAAGATCGAATAATTGCTTAGCCTTGCTTAGACCGGTAGCGATCGGTGATATCCGATCACCTACATTTATAGGTGGTTCTTGGAAGAATTTAGCTATGGAAAGAATGATATCCTGAAATTAACCATGTGTGATGGATAATTGGAGACCGGACGAGAAAAGTTGGAGGCAAAACGCGGGGTGGTTCGGGTGCTGTTAGTTTCCGTCAGTGTCGATTAAGGACCGACCGTTGTTGGCCCTCGAGTCATGTTGAACGCATGCCTTACATTTAGCTGGCGAATAAAGTACCTTCCGACCGCATGAAGCTGGGAGATTTTCGGGCCGAGTAGATTGCCCTGTAGCCAAGTTGTGCGGGAGCAGGTGTGGTAGGACACGGGCGGGATGATAAGACCAAAGCAAAATCGGTCGGCCCCGGTACATGTGGTTCTGGCAAACTCGAGATACCTGAAAAGTTGACTCGGTGATCAATATCTCACTTTAGCGGGTGAGTGAGGTTTGTGTAAGGAATAAATCACCGGTGGTTAGGAATCGATTCGAATCGCCATCGCTCTGGATAGTAGTGAGCACTTGACTCGAGTTACTTCATCGTAGTAATTATTATGGAACAATGATGGTTATCTGGATGATATGGGATATGCTAAATCTAAATTGGTAGCTGGATGTTATTGGTTAATCAAGTGATTGCTATAGTACGGTGCTTACCTAGATGGATAGGCCATAATAAAGATGATGCAAAGTACTTAAAATGGTTTCTTCATGATAGCTTATGCTTTTTCGCAAAACAAGTCAGCTAGCCCACTAAAGAAAGCCTTGCATGATCCTTGGTGTCATTTGTTTTGGTTTAAGCGGGTAAGTCATTTGAGTACATTCGAGTACTCGTGGTTTATCCCACCTTGTTGCGGTGATGTCCTCGACTTTTGTTGATGATGGTGGCTAACCACCGGTGGGCTCGGTGATTCTATATTGACTTCTCATCTATATGCTTTTGTCGGATGATGTCACTATGCTAGCAATATATTTGGAACTTATATTAATGTAATCATTTGAAAGCTATGTGGTTTTCATTAAGCGGTTTTGAAACCCAAACTTGTACTATTATTTGTTAACCCTTTGTAATATTATTTCCGCCGCAACTTGATGTATGTGATGTGTATTTGCTTAATCACGCGATCTTGGTTGTGATGTTGATTTACCGAGGTCTTTCGGGACACTCGGTGGACTACCGGGTTTATATGAGTGAAAGTATGGGTGTGTCAAGCGTGTTAGCGGGGACAACCGTACTTGATCTTGTATAAATTGGGCGGATTCTGTCAAGTTATCAATATTCAAGATTAAATAAAATCCTATAGAAAAGTATCTCAAAAATGACATGCACAATTTTTTTCCAAGTAGATCTCGGTGATAAGGAACCTAGAAAAATTTGTTTCAACAAATTTGGAGCAACTTTGAGTATCCAAACATTTTGCAAACCATTTACATTTTCAAATAATAAAGAATAAATTTAAAACAATTCTTTCAAACTCTACTGGGTCGGCCCGTGGAAATGAATCGCCCACGGCCTGTAAACGGCCCTTTCGGTAGAAGCGAAGAGGTGAGCGGCGGCCTAGCTCGGGCTCGGCCCAAGCCACCTGCCCACTGCTCGGCGGGCAAAGGCCACGCCATCATGGTTGGTGAGCCGCCCGGTCAATGACGAGAGCAGGGGAGGCGCCCGCCATGGCCGGTGATCACCGGTGGCAAGCCCTCCCGGTGGGACAAGTCTGGGCCATCTATAGCAAAAGTTCTTTCATTACCTCGGGGAAACATATTTTAGGTGATACCACTTTTATCAAAATGAGAGAATCAATTTATAAGGGAGGAATGCATGACATGAATGAAATGCACAAGTAACATGATGTATATACGCGTCGTGACGTTCTCACAACTTAGGAATAAATAATTTCTAACGACGAATTCGGTGGCATACAACGATCTCTCAATACGTAGCTAATACGTTCTACACGATAAGCGTTGTTATGTACTGCAGAAGATTCATTTCAGCCCAATTCCCAATAAATGCATAAAAGCGAAGAAAAGTTTTATCTACACGCTCTACACGAATCCCCGACACGTGTACAGCGGTAGTAACTACCCGAACCATCGTCCTATTGACGGCATCGCCTCCACGCAGACGGAAGACCCATACATGAGATACCTTTGTAAAACATGCGTAGAACATGTAATTACTCCAAACATCATATAAGCATTCACCCTAGATCGGCGGTGTATCCGATCACGCTCTCACAACTCACACTTACCGAGGCGTGAGGCAAATGATCCATTCATTACCACTCAAACAAGTGGCACTCATACAATAGCACGCCGTAGTATGAAATGATTTAAAGAGAAATATGATGCAAGAACCCCAAGTCAAGATTTAATTAAGCCACCGAAAGTCCTTAAGCGGGCATAAGGGATATGATCACTTTGGCACACTTTATATTTTTAAACTCACATTTTCCAAATGCCTTTTGTTTTAAATACACTTGTGAACAAAGAACACGCTAAACCATGCTCGATGCCACATGGTAACAGAACCGACCAATTATACGAAATTAAGTAAGAAAATTATCCACCAGCGAGGACGATTGAACAAACTTAAGCCCGTATAACCCGGTGAGTCCGTGAAATCACAAAGGATTTCAAACCAACTCGTGTCCAAACCATGATCGTAATAAGTTTAGTGGTCACCATCACATATTACATAAAAGTTCGCAATCTCGGATACATCGAGTTTAAACATAGTTATTACAAACCAGTTCGAATAAAAAGTAGCGGAAGTCATTTGTTCAAACCACACACACACTCACGCGGAGTTTAAATATAGTGCCAGCGAATGATCATCTCCAACAAAAGCATTAGATGAGACGTAAGGAATGACCATGCCCATGGTCCTAAGCATCACCCATCGCAGGATAGAGGCGGTGATACAATAGCCGTAATACATCCGCCCATCTCGCAACAAGTGGGAATAAAACCATGAGTACGAGAAGGTACTCAACCAGACTTACCCGACATAACCGAAAATAAATGACACCAAGGATTATGCAGGCTTTATAGTAGGGTAGCTGACTCATTTGCAAAAGAAGCATTTTTAGCATTTGATGAACCTTTCTAAAAGCATTATTGTCAAGTTAATTATTATTAACCTGTCGACTAGATTTGCACCTATACTAGAGTAAACATGTGATTAAGCAATTAATGATAACCACTGATCATTAAACAACTTTCATACTATCATATTCACTATAACTGTCCAAGTGTTCCATAAACATTTACTACGATGAAGTAACTCAAGTCAAGTGCTCACTATCCAGGAGCGATGGCGATTCGAATCGATTCCTAACCAGCTGGTGATTTATTCCTTACACAAATCTCACTCACCCGCTAAAGTGAGATATTGATCACCGAGTCAACTTTCCGGGTATCTCGAGTTTGCACAGAACCACATGTACCGGGGCCGACCGACCGCACTTTGGTCTTATCATCCCGTCCCGTGTCCTACCACACACGCTTGACACAAGGTCTGTCATGGGCAATCTACTCGGCCCGAAAAATCTCCCGGCTTCAGCGGTCGGAAGGTACTTTATCCGCCCGACTAAATGTAAGGCATCGTTCAACATGACTCGAGGCCCAACAACGGTCGGTCCTTAATCGATTACTGACGGAAACACTACGGTCAAAACTCGCAAGTCTCCGCCCGGTCTCAACTTCATTTAACACTTAGTTATACCATGACTTCATAGCCATCCAAGCAGATCCAGGTAACCACCTATAGCTCGCAGGTGACAGGAAATCACCCGACTTCTACCGGTCTAAGCCAGCTAAGCATTGACTCGACTGCGGATACCAGGGTAACAAGGATATAGTATAACAAAGGTAAACAAGGTATAATGCAGCAACGGTTGCAAACAACTCCTGAACGTAATGCATCAATTTAAAGTAAAGTATTTAATGAAATCATTGCAAACCAGGAGAAAGATGCTCCGGGGCTTGCCTCTCTCGAAGGAGCTCGGGCGGTGATCGGGGCACTCCGGAAGTTCTTCAACGTCCTCCTCGTCGGCTTCTGGCACTTCCTGCTGCTGCACCTCGAACTGCTCCTCGGGCTCCTCGGGAATGACGACTGGGTTCTCGGTTTGCGATCCTGTATGATGCAATGCGTGTAAGTGCCTATGCAATCGGTGCATCGAAGGAGATGAATGCAATGGATATGTTGAAAAGCAAGGTAGTCACATCATCCAAGAAAATATACTACAAGCACATGTCATCTACTGCATTCTCTTCTACTACTAATAGGTTAAGTCAACACATCTTATTAAATGCTTCAAAGATACACCAAAGCTAACATTATTAACTAACTTGCATTAAAGAGGATTATTTTATTTCATTTGAAACTAAGGCTACAACAGCAACCTATATTTCTGATGCTTATAAAAATCTAAGAAAATTACAGTAGCATAGTACTACTCTAAGCAGACTACCATAAAATTTTCATGGCATTTGCATAAGTAAACTATCCTACATAAAAATGACAAGTTATAGCATAAAAATGAGCATGAAATTACTTTGTACTATGAAAAGTGTCAAACAACAGATTGAGTATTTTTCCTATGTTCTTTATAGTATATAATCACTGTACAAAAATTGTCACATGCATGTTTTATACAAAATTTGTGCTCTAGCAAAAATAACAAAAATCAGCCATTAAAGGTACTTGAACTACACCTCAAAATTTTCCCACAGCACATGCATGAAACATATTTTTCCTAGGAAGTACATGACATAAAAAGATTAACAAACTTAGAATCATAATTTTCTGAAGCCTATATATTTTTCTACATATTTTTCAAGTTATCAGCAATATTCAAGATTAAATAAAATCCTATAGAAAAGTATCTCAAAAATGACATGCACAATTTTTTTCCAAGTAGATCTGGTGATAAGGAACCTAGAAAATTTGTTTCAACAAATTTGGAGCAACTTTGAGTATCCAAACATTTTACAAACCATTTTCATTTTCAAATAATAAAGAATAAATTTAAAACAATTCTTTCAAACTCTCTTGGGCCGCCTGTGGAAATGAACTGGCCCACGGGCCACCTGATACCGCCCGCCTGCTCACCGAAAGCGAAGAGGTGAGCGGGCGGCCTAGCTCGGGCTCGGCCCAAGCCATTTACCGCCCAGCTCGGCCGGGCAAAGGCCACGCCATCATGGTGGGCCTGCCGGTCGTGACGAGAGCAGGGGAGGCGCCCGGCCGGCCGGTGATCACCGGTGGCAAGCCCTCCCGGTGTATGCTGGTGAAAGCGGCATGCACGCCATGCCGAGCCGCAACATTGGTGGGATGGTGGAGGTGGTGGCGGCGTGATTTGAGCCACCCGGCCGTGGTGCTCTCTCTCGTGGAGAGGAAGGAGGCGGCCACGCTTGGTTCTTACCTCGATGACGACGGATGTGAACGCAACGCAAGCGGGGAGGCTAAGCGGAGCTGGGTGGCGTGAATCGGGGAATGAGGCGTGGGAGGGTATGTCGCCATCGAGGAGGCATGGCGGCGGCGATGGCGAGCTCTTGTTGCTTGTGCATGGAGGCTGCCTGCTGTTGCTCTTACTCGAGAGAGCGGGAGGAGGAATGGGAGGAGGCAGTGACTGGGGGAAGAAGAAGCGTGGCGGAGGAGGTGGAGCAGTGCCGTGGCTGCCAGTGTGGCGTGCCAGCAGCAGGCAGACATGGTGATGGCCATGTAGCGCTGGCCATGACATGTTATGGCAGTGTGTGAAAAGGCAAGGAGGCAAGGCAGGCGCTGTGCATCTGTCAATGGGCCGAGCGAGGCGAGGCAAGGTGGCAAGGTGCTGGAGGCTCGGCTGGGCGGCAATTTGGAGGGCAGGTTGAGGAAGTGTCCCGCTAAAACAGAAAACATTTTTTTTTCAATTTCCATTTTCAATAAATTTTCAAATAACAGTTTTCAAATATTATTTTGAGCAAGAAAATGACCTCTTTTGAAAATGTACCAAAAATGAAAGTTGTTTAGAATTTAATTCTCTACATCTTTGCTTTTATGACCAAAGTCCAATTCTATCTTGATTTTAAATTATACAATCAAAGTTAAATTTTAACTCAAAACCCTAATTTTTGAGAATTATTTTAAAAAAAAATTTGGCAATAATTCAAATACAAACCTTGCTCCAAAAATTGTGCTAAACAATTCTAGATGATTTACAATCATAACCAAACAAGTTCTACTAACCTAGCAAGCAAGAATCGAGCAAAACAAGTCTAATAAGTGTATGCATCATTTACGTTTCACAAACATGTTTCAGTATGTTTCAAGTAATGTTTCATTATTATATGCAAGATTATGCATGCATGATTAGGATGCTTGATGATGCATGATATGCGTGATTTGCGATTGCCTAAATACGGGCATAACACCGGGTGTTCTGACCCTCCCCTTATAAAAATCTCGTCCCGAGATTTGGGTTCTGAACCATTTGTTATAAAATTCTTCATAAGCTTTTTTTGAGATACTCTCCTGTTTCCCAAGTTGCATCTCCCTCATCATGATGATCCCATTGTATCTTGTATGTTTTCACCACACTATTCCGAGTAGCACGTTCCTTAGTGTCTAACACACGGATTTGGTTGTTCACGATACACCAAATCTGATTTGAGTTGAATACCTCGAGGTTCTATTCTTTCCTTCGAACACATAAACATTTCTTGAGATGTGATACATGGAAAAGCTGGGAAAATCAGTACTCATTGTCTCGTAACTCTAACTTGTAGGCTCTGGGACCTCTTTGTTCTAAGATCTTGTATGGTCCTCACGAATCTAGCGGCAAGCTTTCTTGGACTCAAACCTTTTCTTCTTCATTGGCGTGACTTTCGGATAAACATAGTCACCAACTTCAAACCTAAAGGGTCTCCTTCTTTTGTCCGCATAACTTTTTACGACGTGATTGGGCAGCTTTCATATTCTCTTTGAATAATATGAACTTTCTTCTCGGCTTCTTCTACAAAGTCAATGCCATAATACCTTCTATCTCCGTGCTCGACCCAATTCAATGGTGTTCTACATTTTACGCCATATAAAGCTTGAATGGGGCCATCTTGATGCTTTCTTGATAACTATTATTATAAGAAAACTCAACTAACGGTAACCATGACTCCCATGATCCCTTAGAAGACAATACAGTGCTCTTAACATATCTTCCAAAACGGCATTCACTCGTTCATCGACCATCCGTCTCCGAGGATGATAAGCGATGCTATGAATCAAACTAGTTCCTAAGCCTTTGTGTAAATGTTCCCAAAAATGAGCCGTGAACTGTGAGCCTCTATCGGATACTATGGTCTTTGGTATACCATGCAACCTCACAATTTCTGCGATATACTTCTCGGCATATTGAGGTGGTCGATATGTTGTTTTTACTGTGTAGGAAATGAGCGGTCTTGGTAAGACGATCCACAATTACCCAAATCGAATCATGTCCTTTTGGAGTAGTGGGCAAACCCGTGATAAAATCCATACTTATATCGTCCCACTTCCAACTAGGGACTGATAAGGGTTGCAACATACCGGCGGGGTTTCATATGAATTGCTTTCACTCGACAACATGTGTCACATCGACAACATATGTGTAATTTCTTTTGTTCATTTTGGTCCACCAATAACGAGATCTTAGTTCTTGATACATCTTACTACTTAGGGATGGATAGATAGCTTAGAAAGGTGAGCTTCATCCATGAGTTTATTTCTAAGCTCTCGATCCTTGGGAACCACAAGACGGTCGTCAAACCACAACATACTGTTCATCCACTTTAAAGTGTTGAGGCGGTTTACATTTTATTTTCTCTTTGATGTGGAATATCCCTTGTCGGTTTTACGGCCTTCTATTATCTTACTCTCCAAAGAACAACTAATCTGAATACTATGTAAACAAAGCAGGATGCATTAGATCGAACCCATCTTCAAGTAATGGCTGCACATTCAAGTAATGTGACTTTTCGCTCAAAGCATCCGCCACTACATTGGCTTTACCGGGATGATATTGCACATTCAAGTTGTAATCCTTGATCAATTCCAACCATCTCTGACTGTCTCATGTTTAGCTCTGGTTGGGTAAAGATGTACTTAAGACTCTTGTGATCCGTGAAAATGTTGCACACATTACCCAAAGAGATAATGTCTCCAAATTTTTAGGGCGTGCACAATCGCAAAGCAAGTTCAAGATCATGGGTTGGATAGTTGACCTCGTGCTTCCTCAATTGACGTGATGCATAAGCAATGACTCTCCTTTCTTGCATAAGAACACAGCCCAATCCAGTCTTTGATGCGTCATAAAACACATCAAATGGTTTCTCAATATCTGGTTGTGCTAGAACAGAGCGATGGTTAACGATTTCCGCAAAGTGTGGAAAGCGCTTCACACTCCTCTGTCCACACAAACTTGTGATCCTTTTGTAGGAGGCTTGTCATTGGCTTGGCAATCTTGAAAAGTCCGGTATAAAGCGACGGTAATAACCGGCTAATCCTAAGAAACTTCTAATCTCAGAAGCGTGGTCGGTGCTTTCCAATTCATAACTTCTTGCACCTTACTTGGATCGATTGAAACCCCATTCTCTCGTGCTGAATGTGACCAAGGAAAGGAACTTCCTTCAACCGAATTCGCATTTGCTAAACTTAGCATACGATTGATGATCTCTAAGTCTGGTCAAGATGGTTCTCGGATGCTCTTCATGATCTTTTTCATTCTCGGAGTACACCGAATGTCATCGATGAACACTACCACAAACTTATCCAATTACGGCATGAAAACCGTATTCATCAAAAACATAAAGTATGCGGGGAGCATTTGTCAAGCCAAAGGACATGACAAGATACTCATACAACCCGTATCTGTGGAAAATGCAGTTTTCGGTATATCCTCGTGGCCTTATCTTGATCGATGATAACCGGATCTCAAATCTATTTTTGAGAACACCTTGGCCTTGGATAATTGGTCAAACAGAACATCAATATGAGGCAAGGGATACTTATTCTTTCACGGTCACAGGCGTTGAGTGGCACAGTAATCTCGCACAATCTCAACGTGCCCTCTTTCTTCTTTTTTCACAAACAAAGCGGGACATCCCCACTCGGACTTGCTTGGCGAATAAACCCCTTTTTGACAAATCTTCTAATTGCTTCTTCAGCTCAGCTAACTCATCTAGAGGCATCCGATATGGTCTCCTTGAAATCGGAGCTGTTCCGGGTACTAGCTCAATTCCAAACTCAATCTCCCTATCTGGCGGAAGACCGGGTAGCTCATCCGGGAATACATCAGGAATTCACACACTAGGAATCGATGAATAGGAATGATCGCCAGTAGCACATGTAACACTTATAAGGTCATTCTCCGAGGCAATGGTACTTGGAAAGTACCCTCACCGAGGGGATCCTTAAGGGTAAGTACTCGACTTCCAGTATCTATGACCGCTCCCCAATTTTTCATCCAATTCATCCCTATAATGACATCCAAGACTAATCCAGGCATAACTATCAAGTTCACTCGGAACTTCCTGCTACCTAATTCAAGGGTTGCCCCTCGAACCATCCGGTTGGTCAAAACATCAGCCCCTGCTGAACTTATACGGTAACCATAACCCAATTATGTGCATAGTTGTTCGTGTTTCGTGCAAATGCTTGACTCATAAAAGAATGCGATGATCCGAATCAAATAGAACAATTGCGGAGGTTTTAGTTGATGAAACTTACCCAGCGATGATGGGCTCTCCCTCCGGAATTTCATCCTTTGTTGTCTTTGTGCACTCTAGCATTATAAGTCTGCTTTGCTTCTTCTTGGTAGTACGGACAAAACCTCGAGAAATGACCGGGTTGATCACAGTTATAGCGAGGTCCTCTTCATCGTCCCTAAGAGATCCCAGTTCCCTTGGAACTTCCTTGTACTGCAGATTCTTGGTGCTTTGTTAATTTATCTTGCCATCTTGTATGGCTTTTGAGGTCCACGGAAATTCGACTTCTTGGTGAGGTGGCTGAACCTAGCGCCAAGTGCGATGGGATGGGCGATATGGAGGACGACCTCCCATAGGTGCTCTAGCTTGAGACGGCCCACCTTCAAAGGCTCTCTTACGTGTCTTGGCTGCAGTCTTTGGCGTTGTTATTCTTCTCTGCTTGAGACGCATATCATTTGATGAAGTCATTGAATCGACACGGTTGTTGGTACCAACATGCTTCATCATTTTGGATTGAGTCCTCTCTTGAAAGCGGCTATTCTTTTTAGCATCCTGTGTCAACCATGTCGAGGAGCATAGCGACACAAGTTGTTGAAGGCATGCGTGTATTGCGTCACGGTTTTGGTGCCCCTGGTTTAATGCGAAACTCTCCCAACTTCATTTGGTCGGCCGGGTGGAATATAGACTCCACGAAAGGCTTGACAAACTCTCTCCAAGAGATCCGAGCATTTGGAGGGAAGGTGGTGCGATGGTGCTTCCACCACATTCCCATGCGGGTCCTCGCAATTGAAGTGCGACATACTCCGTTTTTAGAACCTCGGTCATCCTCAACACACGGAATTTATCTTCCATTGTGTTGATCCATTCCTCAAAGATCGAGTGGCTCTATTGCTTCCTTGAATACGGGTGGCCTGGTGTCCATGAAATCCTTGAAGCTGCTATATTGGTTCACTCCCATGCCACCACCTTGATTGTTACCACGTTGAGCGTTGTTGGCGATGGTGCGCAGAAAATCCTCCATATTTTTACGGGATTGTTCCGCATTCTTGTTGACTCGAAAGTTTGTGGCGAGAAACATCTCGAGGGTAAAGCGGGGAGGAGGTGGGAAATGTGGTTCATGGGGAGGTTCATTGTTGTTGCCGTGGTTCCCACCATCACCACCACCACCGGTCCCCCGCCAGACCGTTAGCACCGGTCTCGTGACTTCATACGTGGTTCGGCGAGTGTTTGTCATCCGCATATTTCAGCAACAAGTAACGATTGAGTGAAGTGTAATGATTGCGAGTGAAGAAAAATTATGCCGCATCTTGATTTTTTGGAGAGAATAAATTCATGCAATAAAAGCAGAGGCACAACAATCTCATCCCAATTAAGACAACAACACTAAATCGAATTACTTCAACGGCAAACATCGCATCCATACGGTCACATTGCCAAAGATACATACACTTTGGACTTTTTATGCGTTCAGATATTGCATTCGAACATCAAGTTCCAACCACATGCCAAGTCTCATACGTTCGAAACAACATACGATAGGTTACATGCCAACAAAAGAAAGGTCGTCGCGACAGGACCTAGATACTAGCGCAAGGCAACTAGCCTATTCCTCGGGGCCATCGTCGGGATCGGAGACGTCACCATCGCCTCTAGGTGAAACTGCAGGCTCGTTCTGGTTGTCGTCATCGATGTTCATGCCAGCGGCGTTTGCTGGAGCATATGGGCCAACCCCATTGTAGAGCGCGTGAAACTCTTCATGCAGGTTGCCGTTGTATTCCTCTAGCTCATCGACTCTCTGCAGCAGAAGGTTTCTTGCGTTCCAGGCTTCATTCCTCTCCTGAACCAAATGTCATACTTGAACCCATAGCAACTAATAGTTATATAATAGGTATTTGAAATCTAAAGTGTGCCAATGATCACTTTCCTTATGCCCAAATTAAGGACTATTAGGTGGCTATTTAAGTACTAACATGGGGGTTTCTACTTCGTCGTCCATACGGCGTGCTATTGTATGGATGCCATTCACTTGAATGGTAATGTATGGATCAAATGCCTCTACGCCAAGGTAAGATGAGTGTATGACCGCAAGATGTGAGCATGCGGTCGGGAAGAGTAGCTTTGGTACGGCTATGTATGCATGCTTGCATGTGTATATGGTACGTATTTAATTGTGGGTTAAATTATTGTCGGGTAGATTGATACGGAAGTATATGTATGGGTATACATATATGGAAGTATTTACGATTACATTCTGCATATTCATTATGGGTTTAGGGCTGAAATGAGATCTTATGCAGGTACACTAACAGCGAAACATGTAGCTCGACTAGTTACGCTATTTATGAGAGAACGTATGTATGCCACCGTGTCTACCGCTAGAAACAATTTTTTTCTAAGTTTGTGAGGACGTACGGAACGAGCATGCATCATGATAATTACCATTCACATAATTACATTGTTCCTCCCCTTATAAAATTCTTACTCGGTTATGTAACTCTTATCCATTATGGCATTGTCTCACCAAGGGGTACATGTTAATGGTGCAGATGGCACGCACCAAGCAGACCGCTCGCAAGTCCACCGGAGGCAGAGCTCCCCGCCGTCAGCTTGCTCCACGTACCCGTCAACGTCACATGTTCCTTGGAGAGTTTGGGATGCCTACACTCTTGTGGAGAGTGCTCAGTTATGTAGGCTATCCTGATGGAATGGAACCCCGCTACTTCTGGGCGAATGAGCAGTTGGGAGAAGGTCTCTTAATTCTTTGTGGAGGCGTTGTTGTTCGTCCTCGAGGTGACGATTCGAGTGGGGCAGCTGGTGTTATGAGTCAACTGGCAGGCTCTTTGAAGAAGCGGTGGTAGGGCAGCCTTTGGGATCTGAGGACATCATGGATCGTTTTCCTCAAGAGCGGCAGCCGCTTTGGTTGGAGTCTTTCCAAGAGGTAACCCTCCCACGACTCATGGCGGCAGACAAGAGGAAAATCTTTGGAGATTGGTGCAGCGAGAAAAGCGTAACGGTGATAACCCTTCCATGAGCGCCATGTTCGCAATGATGAGAGTGTTGGATGGAGTTGAAGGTAGCCTCAGACGTGTGTGCGGTGCTCTTGGTCATGCCGCGAGGACCGACGATACCTTCGGAGGGAGCACGACGCCGAGATTGAAAGGCTCATGAAGAGATGACTCGGTTAACTCACCGGTGAAATGCAGCTTGGACAAGGAAAATGTTCTAAGAGCTCGACAGTTTGAGCTAGGGACAGCGGTGGCTAATGCGGAAGAATACAACGATAATCTGCATGAAGAGGTTCATCTTACGAACAATCAGCTCCACCCTTATGTCCCACACGGAGCCGCAGAAATGGATCTAGAAGGGTACGAGGAAGGAGAAGAAGAAGTGGAGCTGAAGAAGAAGTAGAACACGAGGAAGGAGATGATCTTGTGTCGACCTCGATAGTGATCATGATGAGGATTAGATCGCTTAGCACTTAGTGGAAGGACTAATGTATCACCTTTATTCATGTAATGGACACAGTAGCTCGAATTTGGCCTTAGTAACCGGACTATCATGTAATGTTGATTAAGTGCACCTTTGGTTGAACATCAATGCAATTCCGTTCCTTGTTGGTGATCACGATTTAACTTTGCATGCGTTATGAGCGCGATAAGTGGTCAAATTGGGGATGCCATGTTGCGAGAATGAATTGTTATGCTCTCTTTTTTATTGTGAATTTGAGAATTTCTCCAGTGATTTCAGTTTGGCATGATTATGATTCATACGCAATCTCTTGACATCAACCAATAATCGCTTATTGTTGCAACTTCGCAGATGACGCGTACCCGTCTTTGGAGTGGTAGCGATCCACGATGGCAATGGTGATGACTTACCACCACCACCGCCGCCGTCGCTTTCGGGAGTTCTTTTTGCTCGAGTTCTTGGGGAGCCAAAGGACAATGGAAGAAGCTTTGCTTTTATCGCGCAAAACAACGCTCGTGGCCACCCACGGCAACGTGGGTCGAGCCAAATCAAAGCACAAGTACATTCAAGGAGTTTACGGACACGAAGCCTCCAATCTTCAAGGTGGCCGAGGAACCACTGCGAGCCGATGAGTGGTTGAATACCATTGAGCGAAATTCCGTCTGTTGAGGGTCATGGAGCATCTGAAAGCGAGTATGCTTCTCACCAATTGCAAGGACCAAGCGAGGGGATCGGTGGACACACTTCTGTCGTCTGCGCACGCTAATGCGCGAGTGACTGGGAACAATTCAAGCTAGCTTTTAGGGGACATCATATTCCCGGGCACGATGCGCATGAAAGCGGCCGAATTTATGAGGCTCACTCGAGGAACAAAGTCACTCACGAGTATATGCACGCATTCAACAACTTGTCAAGATATGCTCGGTTTTGTGGATCTTGAAGAGAAAAAGATAGAGAGTTTCAAGCGAGGGTTAGCTGGATACTATCGTCGGTTTATTCAGATTTCTCAAAGATAGCTAAGCCTATGACCGGACTACTTCAGGAAAGATGAGAAGTACAAATGGACACAGAATGTGAAACTTGACCTTTCACACTCTCGAACTTTGTTGACTATAAAGACTTTTGTGTTAGCACAACCAAACATTGAAAAGCCTTTTGATGTATTTTGTGATGCATCGGGAATAGGTTTGGGATGTGTGCTTATGCAAGAAGGAGAGTAATTGCATATGCCTCTCGGCAATTGAGAAAACATGAAGTCAACTACCCTACACATGATTTGGAACTTGCAAATTTGTTGTCCATGCACTAAAGATATGGAGACATTACTTGTTGGGCAATGTATGTCATATCTTTATCTGACCACAAAAGCCTCAAGTATATCTTTTACCGACCAGTGAACATGAGACAACGAAGATGGTTAGAATTGATTAAGGACTATAATTTGGAGGTGCATTACCATCCGGGTAAAGCAAATGTAGTAGCCAATGCACTTAGTCGGAAGTCCCATTGTAACACCTTGTGGAAGCATTCTTTGGAAGATGGATTCAACTTGTTACATCCTGTTTGTACTACACAATATCACAATCGGTTGTTCACTTGAGGGCAAAATCATAGAGCTACAGCAGACAAGATGTGGGAATAAGTCACATCAAGAGAAAATGCAAGAGCAAGAAACCAAACATTTTAGATTGGACGAAAGAGGTGTATTATGGTTCGAGGACCGACTAGTGGTACCAAAAGACCGTGAGCTAAGGAGTCAAATTTTAGAAGAAGCTCACTCATCAAAATTGTCTATCCATCCGGGTAGTAGTAAAATGTATCAAGATTTAAGAACCCGTTTTTGGTGGACTAAGATGAAGAAAGAGATCGCAACCTACGTTGCTAGGTGTGATAACTGCAGTAGAGTAAAAGCTGTCCATATGAAAAGCGGCTTTGGATTACTTGACCATTGCCTATTCCAGGATGGAAATGGGAAGAAATCAGCATGGACTTTATCACAGGCCTTCCAACGACACCACAAGGTCATGATTCAATATGGGTTATTATTGATCGTCTCACCAAATCAGCACATTTTGTACCAGTTCACACCACATATCACGTGGGGAAATACTCTGAGTTATATGTTTCCCAGATCGTGAGATTGCATGGAGTACCCAGGACCATAATCTCAGATAGAGGACCACAGTTCATAGCTCGTTTCAGGGAGCACTTACACCAGGCCTTGGGAACCAAGCTAATCAGAAGTTCAGCTTATCATCCGCAAACTTCAGGACAGACAGAGCGAGTGAACCAAATCCTAGAAGATTTACTTAGAGCTTGTGTTATATCTTCAAAAGGTTCATGGGAGAAATGGTTACCTTTAGCTGAATTCTCCTATAACAACAGTTATCAAGCGAGTATCAAAATGGCTCCATTTGAAGCCTTGTATGGCAGAAAGTGCAGAACTCCCTTGAGCTGGATTGAGCCGGTGAAAGGAGATACTTTAGTATTGATTTTGTAAATGAAGCCAAGAGCAAGTACGTATCATCCAACAACACATGAAGGCAGCTCAATCAAGACAGTAAAAGTTATCTTGAAGTAAGAAGAAGAAGACCACTAACTTTTAAAGTGGGTGACTATGTATACTTGAGAGTATCACCCATGAAAGGCGTGAAAAGATTTGGGATGAAAAGAAGCTTTCACCAAGATATGTAGGGCCATACAAAATTTTGGAACGAAAAAGGAAGGTTGCATATAAGTTACAACTTCCACCGAGAGATGAGTGCAATCTTTGATGTGTTCCATGTTTCTCGACTAAAGAAATGTCTTGAGCAGGAAGAAGCTATTGCACCCACCAACGTGCGACTTCAATCGGATTTGACCTATGAAGAAAAACCAATTCGGGTATTAGAAGAGATGGAGAGAGTGACAAGGAGTAAGATTATTAAGTTCTATAAGGTGGTGTGGAACAATCATAGTGAACAAGATGCTACGTGGGAAAGAGAGGATTATACGCAAGAAGTTTATCCGCCTTTTTCCAAGAATGGTAGGTCTTGCAAATCTCGGGACGAGATTTTTATAAGGGGAGGGCTGTAACACCTCGAGTGTTAGCCTTGCATAACTTGACTTGCATAACATGAGCATGAGCATCAAGCATTCATAAACCATCATTTACAATTGAAACATTTGATCGAAACATATGAAACATTGCTTGTTATTCCGTGTTTCTTGGAACATATGCATATGATCCTGTGCAAATGAATGCAAGTGGGTAGTGCTAGTCACTAAAACACCTTAGCTACACTTAGGTTAACAAAAGGAACCTTGTTCATGAAGGCCACATTTCATGATCAAGCACTTAAGTGATATTTCATGTGTTGACTGAATAGCTATATGAGTGACTACTACATGAAATGCTTAAATGACCTTGCAAATTGTTTAAACATGCTTAGGATATCATTAGGAACAACTTTGGTATTTAGTGCTAAGGCTAGTTTAGTCATTTAGCCATGGTTTGTGTATGTATCATGATTTCAAAGTGACGTGTTTGACTAAAGTTGAACTAGGTGTGCGAGACCTTGCATGGAGGAGTTCACTAAAGCAATGTTGTAGTGTTTGACATAAGGAACAACTTTGATTTTGGGCCTTTGACTGATTCAGCTCCTAACCTGCTTGAATTTGGATTTCAAAAATCATCAAATCACTTGTTTTCAACACTTAGCCATTTTTGTTCTAAGTCATACTCGGCAGTCTTTGTCGGCCCGACTTTGGATCGATTTTTCTGGTTTGGTTGCGATTTAGAACAAGTGCATTGAACAACATTTGTAACGGTACTTAGGTCTACAAAGTTGGTTTAGTAACCTAAGCGCTAATTAAATCACGGATTGTAAGATAAATCATCACGAAAACCCATTGTCATTTGCTCCTATCGGGTCAATGACAAACCGAATCGCTGCGTTCGATTGGCCGACCGGTTCGAGCCGTGGTCGCCAGCGTGGCGCGAAAAGGTCATGCGTCGCGCGGCACTGCCAATAGCAGCCAAGCCAAGCCGAGCAGCGCCTTCAACACGCCGGCGCTCGCGCGCAACCATCCGCGCTCCATTTTAAACCGCCTCGGCTTTTCTTCACCCATAGCGCACCAGCCGAGCTCCCTTGCTCCTCCCGCTGTCGCCATAGCCGCGCCACGGCTCGCGCACCGCCACTCAAGCACCACCGCAACAGCTCCATCGCCACCCCAAGCATCCTACCGCGTCCTCCGGTGCTTTCATTGTTCAAGCTCGGTGAGCTCTAACCCGCGCCGCCGCCTCGCCGGAGCTCCTCGCCACCCTCCGTCGCCGTGGTCCCACCTAACGAGACCACCCCATGCCACGTTTGAGCGCGCAATAGGCCAACCATAGCTCGTAGATGCTCGTCCAAGCTTGTGTTTGCGTCACCGTAGCTTTCACCGACGTCTCACCGTCGTCCCGCCCTCGCCGCTCCGCCATTGCCGTCGCCGTCGTCCTTACTAAAGTCATCAATAGGGCCGGCCAAGTGGCTCAATAGATGCGCTAGGTCACGAGATCGCGTGAGTGATGATGTCACCGCAAGCAACCTCGGCGCCGTCGGTGAGCTCGCACGCCTTGACAAGACCGCCAAGCGCGCTGCCCTGTTCCGTTTCAGCGACATGTGGGGTCCTCGACCACCGGGTCCCACCGGTCGGTGACATTTGTGTTGTAGGCTAGTTCAAATGTTCAGATTTTTGATTTGTTTTGCGAATTTTGTATCATCAGTTTGGGAGCTCCTAAAATTGTGAAATAAATATGGTTGTGTTCCTTAGGAAGTGTAGTATTTAAAAAAAAAATATTCTTGGTTTCAACAGTAGAAATTTCTGGAGATTTAAATAGGGATTTGAAATGTGCTTTTGAATACATTCAAATTTATTTATTTTATATCTAGAGTTCCTGTGCTCCAAAAATTATGAAATTTTGTGGTGAACTAATCTTAGCATATGTGAGCCCTGGTAAAAATTTGAGGACCAGTGCATGGGTAGATTTAAAGTTATAGATTTTTCTTTTATGACTAGTTAATCCTTGCATGAATTTTCATAAATTAAGTATGAGTCCAAAATTCATAAAATTTGTTGGAGGTAATCCTAGTACCATATGGATGCTAAGAAAAATATGAAATCTGTTGCTTGACACTTTTCAATAGGATTTTCCATTTATGCTATTTCAAGCCTTGCTGCCTTGTCATTTTGTATAGAATGTTCTACTTAGTAAAATGACCTGAAATTTTTATAGAAGTCCTTTGATAGCATTAGTAAGGCTCTGTAAATTTTTGAGAATTTATGAAGCACATCTGATATATATTTATTATTTAACCTAGATATCTAAATAAAATAATAAAGGCAATTTAATAAATAGTTTGGGCTTTACCATTATATCATCTTAACTGTATTTGGTATGCTTAAACTATTGGTAGGTTCTAGGTTGTCAAATTTTGAATGATTACCTGAAGTAGAAGTATTCTTACTTTATATTGCATGTTAAGTCATTTCCGAATTTGATTCTAGAGTGTGAGGATTTGCATGTTGAAACTGATGTGTCTTTGTAAAAAAATGGTTAATAACAAAGTTGTAGAAAATTTGATAAGCTTTCGAGAAAGTCCGGGATCACTTTGGATATGGATTTGTAGAACTCCGGTTATGAAGCGAAACAAGTAGCTCTTGTTTGTGGCATAGTCGATGCATTATAGAAGTAGTTAAGTAATAATCGAGAAGAGATATGCACCTACTCAAACAACGTGATGCACTTGTTAACATATATGCATTCGTAATACTTATACCATACTCATGCATCTAGGATCGGAGGAAGAGATCACGTTCTTTGGAATTGAAGAAGCGGAGGAAGGAACCCGCAGGAGGATCCGCAAGCCATGCAGCCTCAAGACGTGGAGCGAGAACCACGAAGAGCTTAGGAGTGTCGACGACCATCGCCCTACTTCCTTTTCTCATGAGGCAAGCCCCGGAGCATTATAAGTCTCCCGATAATTTATCAATGTTTACTTAAGTACTTATGATTCTTTGCATTAGGTTATAAGAGTTGAATGAAACCACTTGATGCATGTACATTCCTTGTCCAGATATTACCCCTTTAACCGGTATAGGTCTAGGATCGAATATATGCTTAGCCATGCTTAGACCGGTAGAAGTCGGGTGATTTCTGTCACCGCGAGATATAGGTGGATACCGAGCACGGTTGGTTAGCATTGCTATCGTGGAAAGAACCATGGTTAACGTAAATGGAGACCGGGCGGGATGTCGATAGAGAAGCAACAAGACATGGAGGTCTTGGGTGTGGATCTATCCCCGTCTGTGTCGATCAAGGACCGTCACCGTTGTTGGAACTTCGACAAGATTGAACGCATGCCTCTCACTTAGCTGGCGGATAATTCGTTCCGACCGCGAAGCCGAGTAATTCAACTCGGTGCCGGGAATCGTTCTCACAGCGCTCCTTCGGGGAACGATCGGTGAGCCCAAGGCGGGTGCTTGGCACGAGCATCCTGGCATCGATGTTCCAGACATGCGGCGTTGTGACGGACCCATGAAATGTGTACTGAGTTGTACCAAAGGTGACCTAAGGCTATCGTAAATTTGGTAGACACTGGTTTGTGTTAGGAATAAATTCGGTGGTTGAAATCGATTTGAATCGCCGTCTCTCCCGGATAGTGAGAAACTTGGCTAGCTCCAACATCGTAGTATGGCTGTATTATGGAACATGATGGTTCGGATGAAAATGGAATTTCAATACTGCTATGGTTACTATTGTATGCTTCTAAATGATACCACATGTTTGGTACAGGATAGTTGCTAATCTAGAAATGGATAGTTATAATTAACTTGGTAAAGGAATCATAATTGTACAACGGATCGAGTTGCCTTTTTCGCAAAATGTTGTCAAGTTACGTCCACTTATACTGACCTTGCATACTCCTTTGAGTCATTTTATTTCTGGTTCATGACGGGTAAGTCTAGTGAGTACCTTCTCGTACTCGTGGTTTATTTTCCCAATGTTGCGAGATGGCTTTGTGTATCATGGTTATTGCAAGAGTTGCTTCTATCCCATTGTGGATGAGGAGTAAGCCTTGGGCGTGCTTCTTTAGTAATTCCTATCCTTGCTTTTGTGGACCGTGATCTAGCTTGGCAATTGTATCAAACTATGTTGGAAACTTTATCTTGAACTTATTTGCTTCCGCTTTATTTATCAAACTCGATTTGTAATAACTTTTATTCATACTCGATGATGAAAAGTATCTCGTGAACTTTATGTAATATGTGGCATGTATGTTGAATCTCTATACGATCTTGGTTGTTGTAAATCGTTTATCGAGACCCGTCGTGGTACTCGAGAGAGAGTACGTGTTATGCCACCGACATAGAACGTGATTGCCACCTTAATTTGGCAATTTCGTGAGGACGAATAGGACGAGCATGCATCATGATTGTGCTTGTGCATAAATATGCTTCCCTTCCTTTGTTCTCGAGTACTAAGTAACTTGTGATCGATGTATTGCACTATCTTCCTTGTGTGGAGTTAAACAAGAATGCCTTGTTCCATGTTGCTTGAATAGGAAGTGCTTGAGAAAAGTGTGTGCTTAGCCTTGCTAGAAATAATTGTGGTTACATGCTTAACCTATAATGTCCTCTAGTTTAGCCAAGTGGTGGGTATGTATGCTTGTTATCTAATTAGTGACATAGTTATCACCCCTTTTGTCCTCGGTAGCTTATCTGAGTGTTGAAGAGTGCTATCCTAGAACCGCGCCCAAGTTTTGGTAATCTCATGGTTATCGTCTCCAATTAAGTTCTCTCGTAGGAGCCTAAGCTTTGTACATATGGTTGCTAGCCTTGAGCGTTATGCCACGAAGACCTTTATCCATGCCTTTGCTTGACCTTAGGCCCAAGCTTGATTCCCTTGAATGCTTGCATGTATCGTGGTTGTCCCGCTCCTGTGTGGGAGGACATTGCTCAAAATCCTTGTTAGATCTCATTGCTCCTTCTTCTTCTGATGAGCTGGTGCAATGCGAATCGCTATCTACCCTGCTTTAGAACCTTTTCCTCGCAGATCATGTCGTTGCCTTATCAACCAAATCCTTAGTCAGTGCCTTGGCTCTGTCCCTTGAATCTTGTTTATTTTGTCTCCAACCTTCCCACGTCTCGGGATGTCTATCAGTCTTGGTCTCATGTTGTTGCTCAACATGACCGGATCTTATGATAATCTTTCATCTGGTAATCACCTTGGTAGACGCGAGGCGTGCGTGGAATTTAAACAAGAATCTCATACTTAGTTGTCTTTAGCAATTAAGCTATGTTCTCTTGCATTGTGTTTTGATCTTCGGATCCCCTGTTTGTTGACTCCCAACCTTGTGACTACCTTTGTTTGTTGTCCCTCCTTTGCATAGTGCTTGCTCCTATGCAACCCAATTTATGCCATGTGAGATTTCTTGTGGGTTGTATGTTCAGTAATGGTGCCACGATTAGCGATCTATGGTGCCGCGACGAAACCGAGAGCCCCTGTGGGTGCACACACAAGGCTGTGCTGCTCGGCACGCGCTGGTATCGAGGTTTCTAGTCATGATCCATTGCAGAACTGCACCGATATGTTATTCTCACTTGAGCTCTTCCTTGGTTATCTCTCCTTATCATGTCAAGCGATATATATGTCGAACTAGATGCAATAGGAGTCCCTTGTGAAGTCGTCCAACGGTTAACCCTTGAAGAGCAGGTCACTAATAGGAACCTAAGCAGACTGCAAGAGGGTAGACAAGTAACTCTACTCGACGTGACTGTCCCTGTAATGACGTTAATCATCTAGTGAGCAACTTATGTCATTTTTCATTGGATTAGAAAGGTGCACCACACTTAAGGCTGAACAAGTTATCAGTTGGATGATAAATGGACCAAGATATTATGTGTTGTAATAGGTCACCTGGTATATATGAGTTCCTGTCCAAGTTCTCAATCTTTAGGTGCATAAGGATCACGTAGACGAACCGACCTTCTTTGGTGTGACCCCCTTTTCTGCTGACTTCAATTGCGATCATCTGTAGGCTTTGACCACAATTTTTATTATCAAGAGTGAAGATTTGGAACCTTTTTAGTGTTGAGGGACAACTGATTTGTTACCAGTAGGAAAGTTAGTCTTCAGTTAGGGAACGACTATTGGTAACTATGAAGGCCAGATCTCACAGAACAATGTTGATCAAGGAAACAGCAAACCTGGCCCTGCAATGCAAGTGCTACTTCTTCTCCAAATGTGCTATCAAGTCAATTCCATCTTGGACAATCACGTATATAGTACAAGACGTTGTATCGGCTAGGTAGGAGCTAACGAAAGCACGTCCCTAGTTTTTAGTCAGCATCTTTGTGCCCCAAGGTGCCACTAACACATGTGTCCGGACTCTATTGGATGAAGTGCCGAAGGATATATAGGAATGGTTCCTTGTTAATGTGGAAATGCCCTACATGTGGAATAATGTTTTGTGCCTGCGAAAAACAGCCCATAAGTCCAATGCTTGTGCATAGTCAAGTTGGTGTCTAGAACGATGGTTGAAGTGTTACCAGAGAGAAGCATGTAAGGAAAACTCTAGCCTCCATCCTCGCCTAGAGAAAGACCGTTGCTGCTATGAGAAAGGTTAGAGAGTGCCAAACACACACCTCAACGTGTGGAGCGAAGAAAAGGGAGGACACGAAATCTATCCAGATTTTGTGGCACTAAACCGGTTATCTTCAAGTCAAGCGGTTAGTGACTCAAAGGAGCTGGATTGACCCCAAACTTGGTGATCTTATTCCTTGCTTAGGGCCCTTCAATGTCTTAAGTTGGTTTGAGTATTGGCTGAGGAAAACATCGGATTTGAGAGATACCTTGTCGGCTCGGTTGCTGCCATTTCAGAACACAACAATTTTGGTAGATGAATTGTTTGGATGGTCAAGCGGTGTCCGTTCGAGTTGAATTTTGGTGAGTATTTAGAAGACTCATGGATCTGTATGCCTACCAAATTCATGCATAATGGAGCTGTAGATTGTGAGTTATGAACAGCAAACAAAAGGGTATAGAATCTACAATTTCTCTGTTGATTTGTGATCATCCTTTACTTTAGAAAGTTGTATTTGCAATTGACGCCAAGATTAGCAACGATCAAGGTGTTCTAGAAGTCAAAATTGTGCCCTTGCAATTGAAAGCAATTGGAAAGGTGTCTAACCATTTTTCGGATTATGGTTTTGAGATATTGATTGGCATTAGAATGGAAGCCTCGACGACAAATGTAGTAAGAAATTTGGTTTTGCTACGATGCAAGTCAACCCAACTCATTTGTGCAAGCGCACCATGAAGGCAAATTATACTCAAACCTGCTTGGTAGTGAACTAGTCCCTAGTTTTGTGGTTACTTGCAACTTGTGTTGTCCTCCAAGCCATGCTAACATCTTTTCTGCGTCAATGGTTCTCTAATCTTGACATGCCTTTGGTACCTTATATGTTTTTACCCAAGAGGTTGCATCATATCCCACCCGGAATCATTGTTGCAACTTGGATCCAAAGGCTCCCTAAGGAATGATCATCGAGAACGTTGAGCCGATAGAGTCGACTACTATGTTTACCACTCACTCTCGCAGACTCGGACCAAACAATATTGTTATTAGAGAAAGCGAAGCGCACACATGGAACCATTGCAACGAGTATCCTTCGGAAGATTATGATCTTGTGCAAAGTCCATATGGTATGTGTTGTATCCACTAGGGAAGTAGATGCTACAAGTATTTAGTCTACGTTTGTATCGCTCTTCAGTACATCGAGGGGACGGCACGTAGGACATTGCTATCTTGGATTCCTCCCAAAGTAACAATACATCGTGAAGGCCAACGAAGGAAATTCTTGAGACAAAACTTACTACAAAGGACAAGTATCGAGAAAGTGTCATGACCAAATTAGCCTCTCGATGCTCGAAGTTAAGTAGCCTAATGCTATCACCGATGTTGGAAAGCTGGATGACATGTTTCTCTTCCCTTAAAAGTCTTTCGCGATCGAATCTGGGGGACGCGATTCCTTTAAGGGGAAGGGCTGTAACACCCAGTGTTTGCCACCGGTTAAGCAATGGGTTTGAGCTAAAACCTGGTATATTAAGTGAGGATGAAGATGTCAATGTCAAACCTATAGAAACGAGCCCCAACCTAAACTTGGATATTGCACCTTTGCTCGCCTATAGACCCCTTTTCAAGATATATGCTTGGGTGGTGTGATTGGGATATCTTCATGTGTCTCACATCAATACCCATCTATATTGGGCACTCGAAAAGTTTCATGAAGTTTGGAATCAAAAGTCACATGAAATGACGAGTTATGTCCTTGCTTGAATTAATTTATAAAGTGAATGGAATTCTCGATCGTCAACCAAATCTTGCAACCATGCCCAAATGACTCTAGATGAACTCTACAACAAAAGTCATGAAAGATTCATGTTGGGCAAATGCCAAGAAAATGCTCCAATGGATCAAAAAGGATAATTTAAGCTTCATCGCGATCCTACATTGGTCAAAGTAGAACAGCAGGTTCTATACCAGTTTTGAGGTTGGACCTTAAATGAAAGTTGTAGTACATATCATGTAGAACAAACTTTGTTTTTGGACCAAGATCTAGATCAACTTGGAAATAAGTCAAACAGAGGCTCGAAGTGGGAACCTGCTGCTGATTTCAGCACTTAGAAATATTCTAAGTCTGGAGTTTCGCTAAGCAACGACGTTGGCATTCCGCGTTCTCCGAAATTCATTAAGCAACTGGAGTTGGTCCAAAAATAAAAGTTGAATGTTATATTATGGAGAAGAGCATGCAAAAAGTTGCACTGAGTTTGACCGAGTTTTGACCTCTGAAGGCGAGTTCCCGTGACCGTTATCAACATGTTGACACTGTCATTTTGAGGCTTAATTACCCGCTGTTACAGAGCTCAAATGATCAGGCACCTTAAATGAGAAATGTAGAGTAGGCCGAGGTGAGCAAACTTCATTTTTGGCCCAAGGACTGATTCAGCCGGAAGTGGCCCAAATTGGCTCCCCACCATGTCAACTCCGGTAGCGGCATGCGTGCTCGACAGATTGTCTTCGTGGACGCCATGCACCGGAAGGCTGCGTCCGCCATGGCCGACGCGCGTCCTACCTACGTGTCGCGCGCTGCTTGAACGCCTTTCTCCTCCATAACAGAGCGCCAGGGCTGCCCCGTCCCTCTCCGTCCCTTCTCACTCTCTTCGCTCGCTCTGGCGCACCAGAGCGATGCGTCGCCATGGCAGCCGTCGCCGAACTTCCTTCTTGCCGCATTGCTCCCTCTCCTGCAGCCCCTCCGGCCGCCACCACCGAGCATTCCCTCTGGCTCCACGACCGCCTCTCAAGCCCTCATCGAAGCCGAGCCCCGCCAGCAGCCTTCGCTGCCGCCCTGCGCCCTCGGACAGCTGCCAAGAAGGTTGTCCCCGGCCTCGCTTTCGGTGATCTTATTGCTTCTTCGCTTCTTGCTTGGTAAGCCAAGGCTAAGCGCGGCCACGGCTGGTGGCATGCCAAGCCCCAACGCGCCCCTCCTTGCCTCCACCGGCCGCTGCCCTCATTGGCCGAGCCCCTCCGTTCCTCGTCGGTTCTTTGCTCCAGGTGTTTTCGATGGAGGAAGAAGAAGGACCTCGCGCGGAAATAAGGGAAAAGGCAGGGGTTATGTGAAGAACCTGTGACTCATGTGAATAGTGCCGTAAGGACTGATTTGTAATTATTTTGCAGGAACTTTGGAAATTCATAGTAAATCGTAGAAAATTCGTAAAATAGTAAATGAGGACTTTTGGAATCCTTGTGAAATTGTCTATGCATTGGATCTATAATATGGCATGTTTTAGTTTAAATATTTTGCGGTAAAAATAGATTTGTGCAGTAAGGTTGTGATGCTAGTTGAATTTGTTATTTTTCATAACTGTAGATCTAGGGATCCAAATGAAGTGAAATTTTTGTGGCATGCTACCCATGTGATAGTTGATGTGTGGTAAAAATTTCATGAGTATTGGATGAAGTATGAGTGAGTTATTGGTTTATCTTGCTCTCACGTGATTTCTTGCTTTAGCAACTTGTCTTTTCATAGAGGTTGCTATACATATTCAAATGGAGTGAAATTTGTACAGTAGACTATTGATAGGATATGTGAGCCACTGTAATTTTTGTAGAATTTATTGTATACTTTTGGTATATGTTCATTAAGTCCCCTTGTTATCTAAAATAAATTAAGAAATGCATTAAAAGAATTTAATTGGTCATGTACACTAGGTTTTCTGGTGTTCTTTAGTCATGTGGGAAATGTTGGTAAAGTTGGTTTTGCCTAATTATGTGTTTGCAACATAAGTTAATATTTATTTTCTTGCAAATGTGGTTTTGGACAGATCTGGGAACTTAGCAAAGTTCTTCATGATAATGTGCCTTGTTGTGAAACTTGTTTATACAAAAGTTGTAGATAATTCATATATCTAGCTGCTATTAAAATTTGGTGTCATTTGGCCAAGTAGTTTAAGAGTTACAGCTGTTTAAAGTTTGGTTTCAGAAATGACTGCTTTCTGTCAATTGTGGACCAGTTTCTGTAAATGGATATATTTGACTTAGTTAACTTGAGAATCATGCTAAGATGATTAAATATGAATTGTAGAAAATTTCATAAGCTTTCCAGAATGTCTTCTTGCAAGTCATTTGGATTTGCGTAACTCCAGTTATAGCTAAATCTTGTAGCTGCTGTTTGCATGTCCAGAAATTGGCATATTCCAATTATAGTGTTTGCTTGTATATTGTTAAGTGTGACTTATGCCTTGAATGATGACTGAGTTAGAGCACCTGAGATCTTGAGAAACTTGTGCCATACTTGATGTGCTTGCTCTCTATAGTTAGTGGTGTGATGTTAGTTAAATAGTTATTGGTGTCTATGTCTTGCATAATAACTTGTTTGTCTTGTATGCTTATGTGATGCATCTTTTGTTACAATTCATCACATTCATACACACATCATCGGCATCTCATCTAGGTGCGCTAGATGAACCACGTGAAGAACATGATGTTGAAGCCGAACCCAAGACGATGTATGGAGGATCTATCCGAAGATGGAAGGACTAAGCGAATGCTAGGACACGAGACGTCACCGAGACGGTGCAAGCTAAGCCTGAATCGACTTGTGTCGGATCCCGTGCAAGCCCCGGAGCATTATAAGTCTCCTAATTTATAAAAGCAATTCTTTCTATATATGAGTTATATATTGTTGCATTAAGTTGTAGGAGTTGATTGAAACCGTTGATGCATTTATTACTATCCTTGCCTACCTTATTACCCTTTTACCTGTTAGGTCAAGATCGAATAATTGCTTAGCCTTGCTTAGACCGGTAGCGATCGGTGATATCCGATCACCTACATTTATAGGTGGTTCTTTGGAAGAATTTAGCTATGGAAAGAATGATATCCTGAAATTAACCATGTGTGATGGATAATTGGAGACCGGACGGAAAAGTTGGAGGCAACGGAGACGGGGTTTCACGGGGTCTTTGTTAGTTTCGTCTCAGGTCGATTAAGGACCGACCGTTGTTGGCCCTCGAGTCATGTTGAACGCATGCCTTACATTTAGTTGGCCGAATAAAGTACCTTCCGACCGCGAAGCTGGGAGATTTTTCGGGCCGAGTAGATTGCCCACATGCCAAGACCTTGGGCGGAGAGGTGTGGTAGGACACGGGCGGGATGATAAGACCAAAGTGCAGTCGGTCGGCCCCGGTACATGTGGTTCTGGCAAACTCGAGATACCGAAAAGTTGACTCGGTGATCAATATCTCACTTTAGCGGGTGAGTGAGGTTTGTGTAAGGAATAAATCACCCGGTGGTTAGGAATCGATTCGAATCGCCATCGCTCCTGGATAGTGAGCACTTGACTCGAGTTACTTCATCGTAGTAATTATTATGGAACAATGATGGTTATCTGGATGATATGGGATATGCTAAATCTAAATTGGTAACTGGATGTTATTGGTTAATCAAGTGATTGCTATAGTACAGGTGCTTACCTAGATGGATAGGCCATAATAAAGATGATGCAAAGTACTTAAAATGGTTTCTTCATGATAGCTTATGCTTTTCGCAAACAAGTCAGCTAGCCCACTAAAGAAAGCCTTGCATGATCCTTGGTGTCATTTGTTTTGGTTTCCGACGGGTAAGTCTGGCTGAGTACATTCGAGTACTCAGGGTTTATCCCACCTTGTTGCAGGTGATGTCCTCGACCTGTTGATGATGGTGGCTAACCACCGGTGGGCTCGGTGATTCTATATTGACTTCTCATCTATATGCTTTTGTCGGATGATGTCACTATGCTAGCAATATATTTGGAACTTATATTAATGTAATCATTTGAAAGCTATGTGGTTTTCATTAAGCGGTTTTGAAACCCAAACTTGTACTATTATTTGTTAACCCCTTTGTAATATTATTTCCGCCGCAACCTGATGTATGTGATGTGTATTTGCTTAATCACGCGATCTTGGTTGTGATGTTGATTTACCGAGGTCTTTCGGGACACTCGGCGGACTATCGGGTTTATATGAGTGAAAGTATGGGTGTGTCAACGTGTTAGCGGGGACAACCGTACTTGATCTTGTATAAATTGGGCGGTTCTGTCACACCTGTTATGCCGATCACATCCCGCACAGCTCTTTCTCTTGAATGGTTGTGTGGCTGCAACTTTTTGCCCATGGTTGATGACGGAGTGAGGAGGTGAAAGAATGGAGCTTTGAGCTGCCTAGGCCATGGTTGGGTGGACATTGCATGAGATGTAGGGTATGAAAAAAGAACAAAATGAGACGATAGAAACCTGTTTTGAGATGGAGATCAGAGAGGCTCGATATGATATGCTTGTACATTTATCTAACACACATATATTATATATTTTATTTTGCGCCAAAATATTTGGGCAATAAACTAAAATGCCCCTTTTTCTGATAATGAACTAAAATGCCCTTGAATGTTGAATCAAGGCACAAGGCAGGTCTGCACTTGGTGCTTCCCCCTTCCCCCTCCCCCTGCAGTCTACTTTTTTTATATAAAAAAGTGAAGGGTTGGTTACTATAATTGACATCTTCAAATAAATCATTATGCTAACCATGGAAAATACTTCAAATTTGTGTGGAATGTAGTTGGTGAAGCTCGGAATTTTGAATGTGGTGCTTACTATGGCATGCCTTTGATTCTTCTGCCATCCTTTATATCTGAGAACAATAGGTATTTACTCTTGGAATTGCAGAATATGGACGTGATTGGTCTCACGATTTTGTTTAGATTACCCACTCCCTCATTTTCCTACTGAATAAAAAGTTATGGTATAAGGTAGGGATGGACCAACACATTCCATTATTTATACCGTCGACCATACAAATTTGCTAGGTTTGGACTTTGGAGTCAAAATTCATTGGCAAAAGCAGAAGTGTTAGGTTCAGAGTTATAATGGCCATACATATTACTCAACCTGTGAGTCGATTCCATGATTTCATCCTGCAAATGAAACTTAACTTCAATTCCAAGGTTTGTTCCTGCTGCAGACGCTCCAAATGCTAGCAACCCGGCCTGCTGCAAATGCTAGCAACCCGGCCTGCCGCAGACGCTGGCGGGTGTGTTTTGGAACTTCTTGCGCCTTGGTCGGATGCCAACGGTCATGCTTTCTCTAAGTTTCACCCTTGCTAGCCAGCTAGATTAATTAAGGGGGTGTTTAGATTGGACTGCTAAAGTTTAGCTGGTTAATTTTAGTCTTGTTTAGTCACTTTTTTACCTAAACACTATAACTAAATGAGACTAAAAAGATATTTAGCTAATTAGTCACCAATGGGTTGTTAAATGGGACTAAGCTCAGACTGCCTCACCTTTTAGTCACTTTGATCTAAACACCCTAACTAAAAGGGACTAAAATACTCTTTTAATCCATCAAACTAAACAAATGTGGCTAAAATTTAGCAACTAGTTTAACTGTCTAAATTTTGGTAGCTTCAATCTAAACCGGGCCTAACTAGCTACTACAGGCGAGTAGCTAGGCGAGTGAGATCTACTACTGGTTTATTACGAGTGTCTAGCAGCTTCTACCGGGCCGAAATAGATTTTCCAGCCGTCCACACACAGCTAACATTATACTCGTACCATAATCTATAGGTTTGTCACGTTGACCGCAGTGGAAGCAGTTTCCTTTGGTTTTTACTGGTGTCCTGCAGTACTAAACAAGTGCTGCTCGGTAAATACAATTCTTGCATGCGACCACCCCTCGCAACTTAAGAGACTTATCACTTCTGAACTGCAAAGTACCATATACATGTAGTAGCTAGTACGAGTAAGGAACCTGCAAATCCTGTATGCAACGTAGAAACCGTGCAGTGCATGAAAATGTGTGTGTGTGACAGATCAGCTTTACCAAATCCCTAGACGATGCATGGTCCAGATCGACGGTGGGGGCCCTCCGAAAAGGGTACTCCTAGATCGGATGGAGACACAAGCGTACACGGGCAGGAGCGCCAAGATCGAGCAGGTAGTAGCGTGCATGCAACAGTGCAAAGGCAGCAGAGACACCCCCCTGCACCGCGCAGCACGCCGCGAGTGGGAACAAAGTCACTGCCGAGGCCCAAGAGACGCCACCGCATGGCACGAGATAGAACGGTCCGAACGCCCCTGCCACCTTCCTATTCCTATATAGGAGTAGCTAGTACCGGCCGGTACGGTGTCACGCAGGCTAGTAGGTCGCATGCGGACACAGCATACTACAAGAGCTGCACTAATCCACCGCTCAGAGCTAGACACTGATCAGAGTAAACTAATCCGCGTGGAGAACCCTAAACAACAGCAACGATCCAAGAACGAACGTACACCCGCATGCCGCGCGGCCGGCTGCGCCCATGCACTGCGCGCGCGGTGCGCGCACATGCCTGCATGCACGAACGCGCACGCCGCGGGGCGAGGGCGAGGGCGAGGGCGAGAACAGCAGCACAAAGGTAAAAGGCCTCTCTCTCGCGTTGGGAGGCGCGGGCACAGGCGCAGGCGCGGCATGCCGGCCGGCATCGGCATGGCATGGCGGAGGTGGACGCCGCCGCGCGGCCCGGCCCCGCAAATAGCAAAGTACACCATCTGAACTTTCAACCCTTTTCTTCATTGGTGATGGAACTGATCATATCAATTACAAACAAAGCCAAAAATGCCTTGGCTTTTCAGAGGAACAATAAATCAAAATTAACTAAAAACTGAGCCCGATCCGTTCCTCTTCAGTTCCGCACCAATTCTACCCCTCCTTTCCCCTGTATATGTCACCTACACGTCTAAGACAACAACAATCATGGGTTCTAGAGGTTTCCAGAAGGTACAGCAACTCTTGCTCTCAGGCTGCAGATTTACTTGTACAATTGAATTGGCCATCAGAATTTGTCAACGTGAATGGAGATTAGCTGTTCAAACTGAACAACAGAAGTGATCAATCAATCATATGTATCTGCCGTGCCCACCTCAGTATAGCTTTGTGAACTCGGCGTTCTGGTTAGGTTCTCCGAGCCTGAATGCATCCCTCTCGATCAGGACATGCAAGGAGCTCATTGTCTTGACCAAAGATGCCCAGATCAAGGGTGCGCAGCAGAACGCACACGCAAACACTGCCAATGCCCTGACAACACCATTTAGATACCAAGGAAGGCCATCACCAATAGCGCTACCGATGAATCCAAACCATGTTGTGAGGACGGTCATCGGGTGGAGGAGGAAAACGTTGATCACAATGGAAGAAAGAGAGAAAGAACCAAGCAAGTAGAGAGGCCAGCCAAGCAGTGGATGGACGGTCCTTGGGATGATGAAGAAGGGTATGGTGTAGGCAGCAAGTATGGACCAAGCTGCCGCTACTCTCAGAAGGGAGAGCAAGAACATAGTGTTTTTCTCCATTCTTCGGTTGTAGTACATCTTGGACAAGCTAGGCGCGCCAGTCGGGTCACTGCTATGACTCCAATGTACAGTACAGCCTGAATTAATACTACTGGTATCTCCGATGAATACCTGTTTTGCATAACATTAACATATTATAACGAAACATAGGTTCTGCATTTCAGAAACTAAAATCAGCATCCTTAACCAGCATGACCTCCCCTAACCCCCAACTTAGGAGTAATATTATACCCTTAATTATAAGAATCCCCTACTTTCTGGAACTTTATATTACCAACGATAAAAAAGAAACATGACAACTTCTTGCCTTATGTAACTTTATCCTAAAAGACAAAAAGGCATGGTAATGCTTTTTTCCCCCTATGCATCTTTATTCTAAAGAAGATAGAAAGATAGAATGCATTTCTTCGTGACATGTTACTAACCACGTCAGGATATAATAATGTGGACATCCTTATCTGGTTCTGTAGGATGTCACTAAGGTTAGAATTTGAGCATGCAATAGAAATAAGCATCACAAAAAGGAAAGTAAAATAGACCACTCACCCTAGGTTTTCACGACGTTGTTCATGCCAAGAGAGCCCCAAAGGTAAAACTGGCCAAGACCACCAGTACCATGGCTTAAACCATGGAGCACTCGGAAATGTAATCACACTGTTCGGTCCACATGGAATACTCCAGCGAAGCTTCAGATCTGAAAGTCTAGTCTGTTAGTCTGGACCAACAGAATGTTTGAGAATGTGGAATAATCATACTGGTACAAGCACTCACAATAGTAAGACGCGTCCATCTGGTAGCCTAGAGGGAGGCGATAAGTACCCTGAAGTTTTGTACCATTAGCTGGTGGATGGAACATTGGCTGATCAAGCAAGTCTGGGAAATAACTAGCAAGGAAGCCTTGGTCTGCACCATCTGGGTTTTCACGTCCAACCGCTAGCTCATGTAGCATGTTCTTAAAAACGTCCATTGAGGGCTGGAAACAAAATAAAGTTAGAAACAAAAAAATACACCAAACTCCTGAGGAAGGCTAATAGATTTCAGGTAAAAAAATGCAATGAGTTCCGGAAGTAGTGAACAAGATAAAATTTTCATTACTAAACAAGGAATAACAAAGAATCAATTATCAAAAGGCAGTTAGGTTTCCACTATGCTGAAGTAATGGACATCAAAGAATGTCGCTAGCTGCAATGTAGGTTTGTTTATAACCATTTCAAAGACAGAAATAACATATTTTCTGATCTGCAAGAGTTAATTTTTTTGCAGAAAATGGAATGCATGCAAAGTAAGTAGCTCTACCTGAAGCACAAAGAGACCTGTATGGAAGATGCAGGGATTGATGAAGACAGCACAGAACTGACCACACTGAAATAACTCATCAGTATTTTGGAGGAAAATGTTGTCAGAGTCAAGCATAACAACTTCGCTCATCTGAAACCAAGCTCCATGCATACAGCTTGTTTAAAGTCAACTTGAATCGCATGTTGAAATTTTCTTGTTTCTCGTAAGGATTTTTCAAATTCTCCACAGAGACCACCTTTACACCATCATCTTTCCTAAAGAAAGAGTTTCAATCCATATATATTACTAACAGAGCAAAAACTGTAAGAAAGAACATGTTACTGAAGTAAACAAGTCCAATTTTGCAGGAAAAGAAAAACATTTCATCCCAAATATATATTGCCGCTGTAAGTGTATGTTCAATGCTTAAAATAGGAGCATAAATTGTAAAACACCCAGCAAAAAGCATCACATCAGAAAAGAAAAGGGATGCTCCATGCATGGTTTCAAAGAACAGTGTCACAGGACAAATTGGCATGATGGCATCAACGTTCATATTTGCTACTTCACACAGACAAATATTGATATCTTTTACCTAATCTTGTGTTTCACTCTATACAACCACTATTGTCCATTCATGATTAGCAGCACTTTTTTAGAGCCAACAATAAAATAGAGTACTGCTATAGTGCTATTTCTTGATGCCCACACCAAGGGTATAATAAGCTCAACTTGTGCTCAAGTTTTGTAATACAGAAAAGCAGTAAAGTTTTATCAATTTATTATGTGCAAAGTGCAATTAAGTTTCTGTTCTTTAAAGTTCACAATTAAAAAATTTCTCAATATAGCAAACAATTGAAGATTTAATATTCTAACAAACAAAGAGAAACGTTGGACCACTAGGATACCCCCCAAAAAACACAAATTCCAAAAAAAAAAACAGCATCCACTCAAGGTATAAGTTGTTGAAAATAGCTGACAGAGTCATAAGTCATAGCACAGACAGATATTTAGCAAGAAAAAACAATGAAAAACAAACTCCAGTCGACATCCACATGTGGCTGTTTGGACAATACGACATATTTTACATACTAGTCCAACTGATATATTGTTATAGCCACAGTCCCCATCAGCTAACTACTTACTAGAACGTGAGGCAGTGGAAATCAGCAGGTCAAATATCACAACTGTTCAGTAAACATCGTAGATAGGCCAAGTCAGTAGCCCATTGCAGACATCATTTTATATAACATCGCAGCTGCAATCGATGAAATTCAAACGCCAGGACTGGAAATTCGCAGCTCAAATCTCGTAGCTTATCAACAAATATCTCACATGCACTCACCTCAACAAACTTCATGGCCTTACTACTAAAGTCAACATGAAAGGGACCTCCGCACTAAGAGACCGTTGAAATTGTGAGGCCATTTTGCAAAGATGCAGCCAGAGCACGAACACAGTCATCTCGCACTTTGACACAAAGTACATGTCAGAACACTAACAAGTGTCGGCTAGTTAGAGAAGTTCAGATAGTACGGTAGAGAAGTGCAGCACGGTTTGATCCATGAAAAGAGAGGAATCACTTTAAATACGGCTGGAACACCTGATGGTCCTTATGTTTAAGGAAATGTGACGAATACAATGAAACTTGAACTGAACAAGGAAGGAGACAATTTATAATCATACACCGGAACATCAACCTATCAAAATAACCATTAATTTGCGTCCAAGGTGTTGAGCCAGACAACCAAAAGGACCAAAGTTCGGCGCGGGCGTGAACTTGACCCAACCGAACATGAAAATAACCACGAATTTTGCTTCAATGAACTAAGCAGGCATCAAGTCAAACCCCGAGCACTTCAAAATGCACCCCAAACTGATCGGAACGCAGCAAAGTACGCATCAAACAACGGCAGGGGCGTCCGTTACCGAACGCCCAGCGATCCAATTAAGCGCCACCCGGGCGGGAGCCGAGTGGCGCGCTCGCGCAAAGAGCCAAAGAGCAAGACGGGAGGAGGTGGGAGAGCTTACAGCGCCTGGACCCAGAGCGGCGGGACGTCGAGGGACGCGATCACGACGCGGTCGGCGTCGGCGCTGAGCCGGCGCAGGGACCGCATCATGACGCGCGTGGCGACGTAGAACTCGTAGTCCCGTGGCGTGCCCATGTACATCATGGACGCGTACGCGTGCCGCCTCGGCGCCGCCGCGACGGCCGCGACCTCACCCTCCGCCGCCGCCGCCGCCGCCGCCACCGACACCGCCGCCACGAGCCACCACAGCCCCGCGGACCACCCCATCCCCACAAGGGAAGGCAGGGACGGAACGAACCCCACTTCCCAGCACCACCCCGAGATCTGGGTACCAGCGTGGACCCCTGGGCCTTACCGCGCCGGGCTCCGGAGTATCCGCGGGCGGCCGGAGCTCGGTCGACGCCTCGACGGCTCTGTGCAGCCGCCGGAGGTGTCGCACGCTCGCCGCAGCCGTGCCTCCGGAGCGGTGGATATTTTTTTTTCTTTCCCTGTTTTTTTTTATCTCGATGTCCTTTTGATCTGTCTCGCTCGCATCAACGGGAATGGGAGAAGGGTTGGAGGTGGAAGTGGAGGGAGCAGTAGAAGACGCGAGAGGCGAGACCCCGAGGAACGCGGTGCTTCCAGCGATCAGACGGGCCTGGCTGGCCAGCTGACCTAACCGGGTTGAGCAGCACAGCACAGCAGAGCTGAGCCTGAGCGTGAGCCGTCAGCAGCTCAGAGCTCACCACCTGCCTCTGCCTGACCGTGTATATAATTTTAGGCTCAGTTCGCTGTCATTATAAGTCGGTTTATAAGTCGGCTAAAAAAGAACGGTGGTTGTGCCTGCGCACTTCCGCTAATAATTGTGAGTCACGTGAAGCACCAGTTGAATTTGCGTAATCACGATGGGACTAATGATTAGGGGTTGGGCTTGTCACAGCGAATGCAGCTGGGTAGGGCTTGTCACGTTGGCTGAGAGGCTGGGCCAGGCCAAGCTGGGGTTTCTTTTTTCCAGATGGGCTTTGTGATTGGCGAGATCTTGTGCGAGTTTTTGGGTTCGCAGGCCCATCTCAGAACCAAATACAATGGTCCGCCGAGGCCCGGCAGAGATACCCGCACGCCACCACACGATGTGCCGGCGGTGCCGCCGGATGCCCGGATGCGATCCCACTACTGTCACTGGTTCCCTCACCCTACTGGCCGGTGTCCCCGCCCGCTCATGGCCCTCGGCGTCTCCGCGGTGCCTTGGCTCTCAGTACCCTCTCTGCCAGATGCTAACGGCGTGCCGTCGTGCCAATGCTGCCGTGGACACGGCAAGTGCTCGGCAACATCCTGTTTCTGCAGAGCTGCGACTTCACGAGGGATGGGAGTTTCTTTTAGGGCAGGTTCGTCGTCTGCAATTCTCCATTTGAGCTCTAATACACATATGATGAACTGGGTGTTCATCTTCAAGACGAAAGACCAGGTGCATCTCTTTTTAGCAAAAGCCTCATTTGCATGGCATTGGGTAAAATTCATTTATATTAACAAGGCACAACTTTTAGTTGGTCCAGTCTGGATCAAAGCATTCCTCTGAAAGAAGTTGGATTCGATGCAAAAGCTTTTGAGGCTGATATCTCACCGGTACTTGATTGCACAACCACTGCCTGATAGGCTTTATTAAAGAAGGAGAGAAGAAACCAAGAAAATAGGCTATTAAACTTCATGCTGCAGCTACCGAGCAAACTGTTGAAAAGCTCACTCCAACTAATTGTCATCAGTTAGTCTCACAAAATTCGTTAAAAAGCACCATATCACAAATAATTCGTGAAAGAAAGAACTCCAAAACGAAAAGGTCACATCCTGCTGATCGAAGCCAGTCTAACAAAACCAATGGAGGACCAGCTAGAAAGATTCGTAAACTAGTTCCTAAACCCCACTCCAAAGTCCTAATCCGAATGCTATTATTCCTCCGTTCCCTGAGCTGAGCAGCTGAGCTGCGCCTCCACTGAATCCAGGTCACCACTGCACTTTGTTCGTGTCATCGTGTGTACTTTGCTTCCAGAGCCAGGAACCACACCACCAACCACTTCTCGCGCTCTCCAGCTCACTGGTTCTTGCCGAGAAAAGGGAGGAGAAGATCGAATCTTTTTGCCGCCACTCTTGCTTTCCTGTTCTTCGTTCAGCGCCATGAGCAGTAAGCTGCTTCGGGTCTACCCTTCCGAGCTCAAGATTCCCTGTAAGTTCTTCATAACTAGTTGCTTCATGATGTTTTTTCTTGGCTGATTCTAGTCTTCTTATTCCTGTTGCCATGAGAAGATGAGGTCAAGAAGCAGCGGTCTTGCTGCATGGAGCTGACGAACAGGACCGACCAGTACGTGGCCTTCAAGGTGAAATTTCCTGTCCTTGTTGCTGTTCCGAGCTGCTGCTGCTGCGGTGCATTGGGAGGGAGAATGATTGGCTTCGATGCCCCCATACGTAGGTGAAAACAACGAACCCAAGGAAATACTCTGTGAGGCACGCCTGCGGTATACTTCATCCCCGGAGCTCGTGCAATCTCACAGGTGCTGTCTGAGCAGCATGTGCTCGATTAGTCGATTAATTGGTTAATCTGATTCAAATTGGCAATGAAGGGTTGGAATTGGCGCAGTTACTATGCAGGCTCCAATGGAGATGCTATCTGATCACCACTGCAAGGACAAGTTCCTTGTGCAAAGTGTTGTAGTGAGAGATGGGGCGACGATGAAAGACTTCCTGCCCGAACTGGTACGTTCTCTTGTGGGAGTTTAGTTCATGTATTGTTTAATCATTTACTGCTGGCGTGAAATATTAATGTTGTGATTTGCAGTTCGTTAAAGCACCAGGTAGGGTGATTGGGGAGTTCAAGCTGCGCGTGGTGTACATTGCTGCTAATCCTCCATCACCGGTTCCAGAGGAAGAAGAAGAAGAGGATTCATCCCCTCGGTCAGAGGTGATAGGCTGTGAAGAGAAAAGATCACTTGTATTTAATGCTGTATGTAATGCTACCGAGTTTGATGCTACTGTACAAAGGGAAACCTGACATGGATTATGTAATGCTATAGTTTGTTTCTTTTGCAGACACCTACTTATATACGGGCATCTGGAGAAGAACCTTCATGTGCTGAGGTAACTCTTTTCTCGGTATAGCAGTTTTTAATTTCGCGATCGGATGTGTACCCATATTTCATTAAGAAGAAGAGAAAATTTACACGACATCGACAAGATCCGGCCGTGCCATGCCCGCTGGCAAGACACTAGCGTGCAGGACCAACCAGGAATGTCAATAGGCTAGAGCTAGAATCGAGCAGGTACAACACATACAGAGACAACTATACTGCAGTAATTTTCTCGGTATAGTAGTTACTCCCTCCGTCCCATATTATTTGTCGTTTTTTTTTTGTTTCCGTGTATCGGTGTTTTGGACCGGGGGTCCTCTACCAACTAGTGAATTTGAACTGCGTGCTCCTAATCTCGGATGGTGATGTAAAGAGACACAAGGTTTATACTGGTTCGAGCAATCGATGTCCCTACGTCCGGTCCCGAGAGATCGATCTTATATTCCTTTGCACGAAGTGCTAGTAGTAGGGGGTTACAAGCACAGGGAGAGAGGGAGCTAATCCCAGGTCTCGGCGAGGTGTCGTGTGGGCTGCTTGAGACGTTGCTCTCGGACGGCTGGGATGTGTATGTGTGTGAGCTACCAGGTCTTCTCCCTATTTTCCTTTTCTAAAGGGCCCAAGTCCTCTCTTTTTATAGTTGAAGGGAGGACAAGGACAGTACATGTGCTGACTATACGGCGTCGTGCCAATAGGGGCGGTGTGTCCGAGCCCTGTGGCCTGTTCCTGTGGCGGCGTGGTCGTCGGAGTGGTCCGTCCTTGGAGCACTGGGGCGACGTGCTGGTCACGTCCGACCCTGTGCATCATGGGAGCTTCTGGGCTACCTCGGAGCAGGTGCGGCGGCCAGGACGCGGATCGCTGTGGATTGGCGGCGCGTGAGGCCGAGGCTTCGGTCGAGTGCCGAGGCTATTTGCCATGATGGGGGTCTCGGCGAGCACGAACCCCGAGATAATTTGAGACCTTGGTGTATAGTGCCGAGGCTCGAGAGAGGCGGTGATCTGGCCTTGGTTGGCTTGAGGCGGTGATGACCCGGCCAAGTAGTCCACGCGATGTTGTTTTCGAGATAGGGATTGCGGGGCACGAGTCACGGTGTGGGCGCTGATCGTGGGCCTGCTGTCGAACACGATGGCCGGTAATCCCGGCCCGGTATGGGCACGCGGTCGGTGTGGGCGTTGATGCGACCTCAGTCCCGTCGGCCATTTCAGTGGTGTCAAGCCGTCGTCCATTTGAGATTGCGGGAGTGGTTGAAGTATTAATGGGACATGACGTCTTTGTCGGGAGGGTCGGTCGAAGCGGGGCGATGGACTATGGATAATTTGGCCTTGCATGTCGGAGAATGAGGCCTTACACGTGAGGCGGAGGGCGAGCCTCGCGCTTGATGGAGATCAGACTCCTTGCCGAGGCCTTCCGTGAAGAGCCTCGCGCGAGGCGGAGAGATTGCGTCCAGACGCCGAGACCTTCTGCATGAGGCTCGAGATGAGGCGGAGAGGCTGGCGGGCTCGGGACGTGGCGGGTGAGGGGCCCATGGCTTACCTTCTAGCTTTGTATTTTGATGGGACTTAAGTGCCCCTTTGATGTTCGCTCGGGTACCCTATCCTAAGGTACCCGACAAGTAGCCCCGAGCCTCCGGGGAGTGCGTGCACTCTCCCGAGGGTTCGCCGAGGCTTGGTTTATTCCCGCTCCCGTAGGAATTAGGTTTTGTTTCTTGAGGTTCCGGTGGGTGGGTGCCTGGGCCTGGCCGGGTGTAGTGAGGCCGAGGCCCCGGAGGTGGAGTTACTCCTCCGGGGCTTTTTTTTCGTTCGCATTTGAGCGAGGGTTTTTATCGCATTTGCTTAGAGAGCCCAAGCGCAAGTTCGGGTTGCGAGGGTCTCGGCGAGGCTGCGCAGGAAAAGCCCTCTAGCCTCACTTGACGGAGCGAGAGATCCGTCGAGGATCCCCGACTTTGGGTACGACCCTCACGCTTCCTTTTCGTTCGGAAGGAGGGTGGAATGTGCCGAGCTACCCTTGATGGGCACAGCGTGGGCACTTCGGTGAGTGTTATCGGGTAGTTCGAGTGGAGGCCCGAACCCCATTCGCTAAGGGTCGGCTAGCGGTCAGGAGACGCACTCCAAGAGTACGAGAGGGTTTCTCTAGTGGATGCCGAGGCCGTTCGGCTGGCCTCTCGGCCATTCGTGAGGCTCACCCCAAGGTCGTCCCCGACTCTATTGCCTGGGCATTGTCGAAACCTCTAGAGGCCCGACCTTGAACCCCTAGACCGTGTGAGCTCGGTGCCCTTTATCGTATTTGTAATGGAACTTCTAGCGTGGACTTAGACCGTTTGTCTTTGTCTTGGGCGCAGGGAGGAGCCCCGAGCCTCCGCTTGAGGGAGCAGGAGAGGCGGTCAGGGGTCCCAGCTTTTTCATCCGACCCTCACATGTCCTTTTCGTTCGGACGGAGGGTTTGTTTGCCGAGCCCATTCTCGGGTGTGGCCGGAGCCTTGGTCTCGGCAAGGTTGCAGGAAGAGCCCCTAGCCTCTGCTGAGTGAGGCGAGAGGGCCGTCGGGAGTTCCCCTAGCTTTTTATACGCCCCTCGAGCGTGAGGGTTTGTTTGCCGAGGCCCCTTTGGGCGCCAGCCCGGGTCGTGGGGTCTCGGCGTATCTGCAGGAAGAGCCCCCTAGCCTCTGCACAGGTGGTGAGAGGGCCGTCGGGAGCTCCCCTGTCTTTTTGTACGACCCTCACGCTTCCTTTTCGCTCGAAAGGAGGGTTTGTTTTGCCGAGCCCCTTTGAGTGCGAGCCGGGGTCGTCGGGTCTCGGCAAGGTTGCAGGAAGAGCCCCTTAGCCCCTGCATAGAGCGAGAAGGCCGTCAGGGGTTCCCCTGACTTTTTGTACGACCCTCATGCTTCCTTTTCGCTCGGAAGGAGGGGTGGAATGTGCCTCGCTACCCTCGGTGGACACGAGCGGTGGCACCTCCGGTGAGCTGTTTTGGGTAGTCAGTGGAGGCCCGAACCCGTTCGCTAGGGGACGGCTAGTGGTCGAGACACACTCCAAGAGTACCGGAGATTTCTCTAGTGGGTGCCGAGGCCGTTCATTTGGGCCTCGGTGGCTCGGTGCCTCCCCTACGGTGGGATCCCATTCGAGAGACCTTTCTGCCGGTCTCGGACACGACTTTGGGCGTCCCAAGCATTTCGCTTGCTTGGGTCTCGGCCCGTATAGGTTTCGCCCATGGTCGTCCCTCGACTCTGTTATCACGGGCGGTTGTCGAAACCTCTTGGGGCCCGACCTTGAACCCCTGGACCATAATAGGGCTCAGAGCTGGTTCCTTCATATGAAAGGAATAGGCCGTGGGGAATATCTTCCCTATTGGCTCGGCCACGGGTGGCGCGCTTTTGAGGCGGCTTCGGGAGGCGAACGATGCTGCTGCCAGTAGTGGCCGAAGCGTGACATGGTGGATGGGATGTAATCTGTTCTCGCATTTAATGAGGGAGGCGTGGGCGCGTGGGCGGTGAAATCGGCTCGTGGTTAAGCTGCGCCGGATCGGGGGAAACTTCCCGATTTCGTCATCGCCGTTCGCTTTCGCCTCCTCCTGCATAAATACCGAAGAGTCCGCCCTCCTCGTCTTACCTTGCTGCAGATTAGCATCGCCTCCGTCGAGCGTCACTAGAGCGGTGGGTGCGGGAAGAAGAGGGAGAAAAGCGAGCCTAGGGAGAAAGCGAGGAAAAAGCAAGAGCGTGGGAGAGAGAAAAAACTCACCGCCGCACCCGATTCCTCCATCGCACCCATGGCCGGCGACATCGTCGTTGTCGAGGTGGACCCCTGGGATCCATCGGATGTCACCGAGGAGATGCTTCAATCGCTTGTCGACGGTGGACTCCTTCGCTGGGTGACAGAACCCACCGAGCCGAGTGGATTGCTCCGTCTGCGGTGAGCAGGCCGAGGAGGCCCGCGACGGCTACGTCGTAAGCTTCATCTCCTTTCACGAGCGCGGCCTCGGTGTCCCGGCGGATCGGTTCATGCGGGCGCTCCCGCATTACTACGGCATGGAGCTCCACAACTTCAATCCCAACTCCATCGCTCAGGCGGCTATCTTTGTTGCCGTCTGCGAGGGGTACTTGGGGATTGCTCCCCATTGGGAGTTGTGGCTCCACCTATTCTAGGCGGGGCACACTACCAAGCCGTCGAGCACGTCGGGTACGAGGAAGGCGACGAGGGCCGGCGGCTGCACTCTCCAAGTGCGCCAAGACCGCCTGCACCTCTACATTCCGGCCCAGCTCGCGTCATCCAATCACCGGTGGTACACGAGTTGGTTCTACCTTCGCAATGACGACGGAGGACTTCCCCCCTACACTGGGCAGATTGTGGGGAGTTGCCCGGAGAGATCGAAGTACGGCGTCCCAAAGGATGACCAGCCCAAGCTGCAGCCGCTTCTAGAGGGGCTGGCGAGGCTGTGGGGTCACGGTCTCACCGCGGCTGTAGTCGTGGCCGCCTTCCACCGTCGGAGGGTGCTGCCGCTGATGGCTCGGCGGCGGTGGCTGTTCGAGATGAAGCCGGGTGAGCCCATTGAGGGCACCCGGATGTCCTCCTCGGCCCTTTCTGACGAGGAAATTCTTCGTCAGGTGGGGGAGACGGTGGAGGCGAAGCTGAGGGGCGGCAACTTGACCCCTATCGCTATACGGCCGTTGCGGGGGTTCCTCTCGCTGGTAAGTCATCCGCCGCTTGTAGCCTCTGAGCCTCCTCAGTCTCCCCTTACCCCTTGTTTCCTTATGCGCGTCAGTCGTTCCTGCAGGGGATGAGGGACGCACGCTCATCTCTGCCGCCCGTTCCCGAGGACGCGAGGCGGCGGGTGATCAACCGTGCGCACGCCGATGCGCAGAAAAAGCGGAAAGACGCCAAGGCGGCGAAGCGCACGAAGCAAATCCTCGCGCGTGAGGAGCTAGATAAGCGTCGTCGTCAACAACAGAAGGATGGTCTCCCGTTGGAGGAATCCCCATCGACGTCGCTGTCGATGGAGGCCTCGGACGGGGATGACGGGAGCGAGGTGGGGCGAGGTCCCCTGGACCATCTTCCTGACGTAGTGGAGGTGGTGCCCGGGGATATGGCAAGCAGCCCGGCACTCCCAGGAGGAGGAGGAGAAGCGGACCCAGGGTCGGCGGTTGTCCGCTCCGGGGCCGAGGCTGACACGCTCGAGGCGCGAGCGTTGGGCAAACGCGCCGTCAGCCCGGTGGGCTCGGCGGCTATGGTGGAACAAGTGGCGGTGGAGGCGACACCACCGCCCCCGCAGAGGATCGAAGGGGCGCCGGGGTCCATTGAGGACCGACCGGCGCCGATGGACACGGAGGCGACGCCTCTGCCGCCGCCTCCGCCGTTGCGGATGAGGTTTGCCGTGGTGAAACGGTTGCCGCCCCGTTCAAGGTAAGAGTATTTTTTGCAAGGTCATAGTGCCTTCCATTCGTCTTTTGGTCTCGCGCTGACCCTGTCAGTTATTTTTCCTTAGTCGGAAGCGACCTGCGGAGGAGCTTCCCTTGGCGCCCCTTAAGGCGCTCAAGGCGAGCCCCGGCTCCTCCGCCCACTGGGTGGCGGAGGCACAAGCCGCTATCCAACGCGGCGCGGCGTCGGCGAGGGTAGATCCGAAGGAGCCGGCCGCCCAAGGAGGGGCTACCGAGGTGGCCCCTACACAGATGAGGGAGGGAGTGCCTCCGCCCCATGAGGGCGAGGCTCATGAGTTGGATGGGGCCGGCGTGCCCTTGGTTGTCGAGGCCCCCGGGGTCTCCGGGGCTGAGGCGACGGAGGTCAGGGCGTCCAAGACCACCGAGACCGCAGTGGTTGCGGTCGGTGTTTCTGCGTCCTCCGAGGCCATGATGGCGGAGGCCGGAGCCCCCGAGACCACCAAGGCCATCGTGATGGCGGCGAGGCCATCTGTCCAGGAGGCGGAGATGAAGGCGGTAGAGGCCTTGGTGGCACCCTTGCTTCAGGGGCCGCCGTTGTTGCGAGAGAGCGCCTGGGAGACGGAGGTCTATCCGATCTCCTCCGACGATACTTCCCGGGCGCGGGGGGTGGTCGACGCCGAGGATGCCGGTGCCGTGGGACAGCCGGCGCCGATCTTGGACGAGGGAAACTTGGCCCTCGTGTGGGTGTGACCCGAGCCTCGCGGGTGGGATCACCCATGCAGTCTTGTGGTGAGCCGGGACGACCGAGGGGAGCCTCTGTCGCCCTTGAGGGCCTTGGCCGAGGGTGGGCGCTGGGCACCTTCGAGCAATACCGTCGGTGGTGGAGGCGGTCGCTACACGGGCCTGCTCCTGTGGTGGTGGCTGACACCGCCTGAGTCGCCCAGTTTGCGTTTTTCCTTTCTCGCACGACGTTGTCCTTTTCTAGTTTTGTTACAATCAATGACCCCTGTTCTGCTTCCCCAGGAGCTCGAGACCCGGTCCCTTGGGAAGTCGGTCTTTCTCGGTGGGGAAAGGGGCGTCTGGGACTAGCTTCAGCGGCAGGAGGGCCTTCTCGCCGGCGCCAACGAGCTCCTGTCGGCGTGGGGCGCAGAGGTAGAGGACCTCCACCTTCGTTGTGCTTGTGTGAAGGTCGAGGCGCCACGGCCCAGACGTAGCTCGCCCCTCTAGCGGCGTGGGTCAAGGAGTTGGAGGAGGAGCTCACCCAGCGGTCGTGATCGGGATGCCTTGAGGCCGAGCCATCGATGCTACTGCCTCGGCCAGTGGCTCTCATGGGCAGGTGGGGGCGGAACAGAGAGGCGCACCACCGGTGATGAAAGGTGCCTTGGATGAGGCCCTTCTTTGCTGGTGAGGCCTCATGAACCAAGGCATGTGGTTTTGAGGGGACGGTCGAGGGTGAGTCTTAGTCCCCTCATTTTGTTTTCTTTTCCTTATGTTCGCTCCCTAACTCCCTTGTGTGACGCAGAGCTGGGGAGTGAAGCTTCTAGGGCGGTCGAGGCTTCTCGGGTCGAGGCCCAGTCGCTTGAAGGAGGAGGCCGAGGCTTCTAGGGCCGAGGCCCCTGCTACCTGGAAGGAGAAAGCCAAGGGCTGTCGGTCGAGACCCGACCTTTGGGAGCTAAAGGCCAAGGGTGAGTTCCGTGGGCTTCCTCTCCTAATTTAGGTTGTTTTTCCCTCGCTCAACCTTACTCTGTTCTCCATGGTGCAGAGTCGAGGCGGAGGTTACTCGGTCACCGAGGCTTCCAGCCAGTGTGAGGCGGTGCTCGATACTTGAGATCGGGGAGCACGAGGCTACCAAACATGCTACCCTTTCTACCTGCGAGGCCTTGGAGGTTGAAGGGATTGGTCAGCAGCTCCCTAGGAAGCCGTTTGATCGCTACTTGAGCAACCCGGATCGCATAAGCGGCTCGAGGAGCGCCGCACACGGGTGTCAAGCGCGCGTTGGCCGTCATCTCTTCTCACTACGTCGGCGTCGACCTCCCGGCCATCGGTGATGGGTATGTCCCGCCCTGATGATGACGAGGAGGCCGACGTGGCGGTCATGAAAGCTGATGGAGGCGGGAAGGCCACTGCACTGGTGGCTGGCGACGCTCTTCAAGAGGAGGTGGTTCCTCCCCTACCATTTCTTGCAGTCTTTCAAGGCCCCTGAGCCTTGATCTGGGCCCTAGGGGCTATGTAAAAATAGAGTAGGAGTTATTTTTGTATCAGAACGCTTGTGGCCGCCGAGGCCTTTATTTTTGAAGTATTTGTGTTTCTTGTTTTTTCTCATGTTTCGAGCCTCGTCCTCTGTTGCTCTGATCGATTTTTGCTCTGCAAAACACCCCCTGGGGGCCTAAGCCCCCTTGGGCGAGAGGTAGTGAGGGAGTGCCATAGCCGGGAGCGTGGGCCGTCTCGCGACTCTACCGGCCTCTTGCTTAGGAAACAGACCTTGGTCCGAGGGGTTTTTACAATCGATTCGTCAGAGCATGCTAGAGTCTTGGCGTAGGAATTTTTGTGAAAAACGACTGAAGAATGGTGCGTGGGACCTAGGGGAGTCCCCCATCTAGCCCCCGAGGGAGGCTTGGTTCTGCCGAGGCAGAGCCGAGCCTCCCTTGTCATGTTACTGTATTGCCGAGACCTACGATGGTCTCGGGGGGTTTCTCGAAATATTAGACCAACTAAAGAACGCTTTTTAATTGTATTTCGAGAAACGACATATACAATGCTTGAAAATTTAGGGATAAAAGCGACATAGCTGTTCTATGTTCCAAGCGTTGGTGAAGACTTCGCCCTTCTCGTTGGCCACTTGTAGGTCCCGGGCAAGATACTTGGCGATGATGTACGACCCTTCCCATGGTGGGGTCAACTTGTGGCGGCCCTTGTTGCTCTGTGCTAGCCTCAACACCAGGTCGCCTACCTTCAAGTCTCGGCCTCGGACGCTGTCGGGCCGATCTGATAACGCCATAGGCTCTGCTTTGGTATTTGGCCGAGTGTAGTAGCGCGACGTCTCGGGCTTCCTCCAGTTGATCGAGGCGTCCTCTCGGGTGGTGCGGTTACTTTGTTCATTATAGGCTTGTAGCCTCGGGGAACCATATTCTAAGTCAGTGGGGAGGATGGCCTCGGCCCCATAGACCAGGAAGAAAGGCGTGAACCCCGTGGCTCGGCTTGGAGTGTTCCTCAGGCTCTAGATGACCGATGGGGAGTTAATGAGCCATTTCTTGCCAAACTTTTTCAACCGGTTGTGAATCCTTGGCTTGAGGCCTTGTAGGATCATGCCATTGGCACGCTCTACTTGGCCGTTGGTCCTTGGGTGTCCTATGGCCGACCAGGCCACACGGATGTGGTGGTCGTCGCAAAACATCGGAAGTTTTTGCGGTGAACTGTGTCCCGTTGTCGGTGATGATGGTGTTGGGGACTCCAAATCTGTGGATAATGTCAGTGAAGAACAGCACTGCTGCTTTCGAATTTGATTCGATTGATCGAACGAGCCTCGATCCATTTGGAGAACTTGTCGATTGATACCAGTAGATGGGTGTAGCCCCGGGGCTCTTTTGCAGAGGCCCGAACCATGTCGAGCCCCCACACGGCGAACGGCCACGTGATGGGGATGGTTTGTAGGGCCAGGGGGAGATGTGTCTCGCCAAGCATATAATCCTGGCATCCTTCGTGAGGAGCGTACTAGCTTGGTAGCATCGGCCACCGCCATCGGCCAATAGAATCCTTGGCGGAAAGCGTTCCCCATGAGCGTCCGAGGCGCCGATGGTGCCCAAGCGCCTACGTGCAAGTCCCAAAGCGAGGGCTCGGCTGTCTCGGCAGTGATACATTCGTTGGAGGACACCTGAGGGACTTCGCTGCACAATTCGTCATTGTAGAGGGCGTAGGTCTTGGCTCGGCGCGTGAGCCATCGTGCTTGCCAGTCTGTCTCCGTGAAGCTCCCCCGATCAAGCCAATCGAGGAACAGGGTTCGCCAATCCAGCGTCTGATCAGTCTGCGGAGGCTCGGTGTTGACTTCCATGACCTCGAGCTCGGTCGAGGGGGTCTTGGCAGCAGAAGGGTCGTCAAGCTTTGTCGTGGTTCCCACAGGTGGGCCCTCCTCTGTCATCGAGGTGTAGTCAATGGAAGGTTTGTGGAGGTCTCTGGCGAAGACATTCGGGGGGACCGGGGCCCGTGCCGAGGCCATCTTTGCCAGCTCATCGGCGGCCTCGTTGTACTTCCATGCGACGTGGTTTAGTTCGAGGCCGTCGAACTTGTCTTCTAGGCGACGTACTAATTTGCATTAAGCCTCCATTTTGGGGTCGAGGCAATTAGACTCCTTCATCACCTGATCCACGACGAGCTGCGAGTCGCCTCGGGCATCGAGACGCCATGCCCCAAGTTCGATGGCGACTTGCAAGCCGTTGATGAGGGCCTCGTACTCGGCCACGTTGTTGGAGGCGGCGAAGTGGAGCCGCACCATGTAGCGCATGTGTACTCCGAGGGGCGAGATAAAGAGCAGACCCGCGCCTGCCCCGGTCTTCATCAGGGACCCGTCGAAGTACAGGGTCCAGCACTCCGTCTGAATTTGAGCAGGTGGTAGTTGGGTGTCTGTCCACTCAGCCACGAAATCGGCCAAGACCTGAGACTTGATCGCTTTCCGAGGCGCAAAAGTCAAGGTTTCCCCCATAAGCTCGACGGCCCACTTGGCTATCCTGCCCGAGGCCTCCCGGTTATGAACTATCTCTCCCAGGGGGAAAGATGATACCACAGTCACTGGGTGAGACTCGAAGTAGTGACGTAATTTGCGCCGGGCCAGGACCACGGCGTAGACCAGCTTCTGGATGTGGGGGTAGCGTGCTTTGGTCTCGGAGAGTACCTCGCTGATGAAATAAACAGGACGTTGGGTGGGTAGAGCATGCCCCCCTTCCTGCCTCTCTACCACTACGGCAGCGCTGACCACTTGGGTCGTTGCGGCGACATAGAGTAAGAGGGCCTCGTCCCTGGCTGGGGGTACCAGGACGGGAGGATTTGTGAGCAGCGTTTTGAGTCTGTTCAGGGCTTCTTCGGCCTCGGGGGTCCAAGAAAAACGCTCGGATTTTCTCAAGAGTCGGTACAGAGGCAAACCCTTTTCGCCGAGGCGCGAGATGAAGCGGCTCAGGGCCACAAGACATCCCATAACCCTCTGTACTCCCTTGAGGTCTCTGATTGGTCCCATGCTGGTTATGGCCGAGACCTTCTCTGGGTTGGCCTCAATGCCGCGTTCCGAGACTATGAACCCCAAGAGCATGCCTCAGGGGACCCCGAACACACACTTCTCGGGGTTGAGCTTGATGCCTTTTTCTCTAAGGCATTTGAAGGTTATCCTCAAGTCATCGACGAGATCCTCGGCTTTTCTGGTCTTGACCACGATGTCGTCTACGTAGGCCTCGACGGTCCGCCCAATGTTGTCGCCAAAGACCTGGGTCATGCACCGCTGATACGTGGCACCTGCGTTTCTGAGGCCGAAAGGCATAGTCACGTAGCAGTACATGTTGAATGGTGTGATGAAAGAAGTCACAAGCTGGTCTGACTCTTTCATCTTGATTTGATGGTAACCAGAATACGCATCAAGGAAAGACAGGGTCTCGCACCCTGCAGTGGAATCAACGATTTGATCGATTCGGGGTAATGTAAAGGGAACCTTCGGACAGGCTTTGTTCAAACTGGTGTAGTCTACGCACATCCTCCATTTCCCATTTTTCTTCTTGACTAGCACGGGGTTGGCCAACCACTCTGGGTAGGACACTTCTTTGATGAATCCGGCCGCCAAGAGTTTATGTATCTCCTCACCAATGGCTCTACGCTTTTCCTCGTCAAAGCGGCGCAGGTGTTGCCTCGCCGGTCTAGATCCGGCCCGGATGTCCAGGGCATGCTCGGCGACCTCCTTCGGTATGCCCGGCATGTCCGAGGGACTCCCATGTGAATATGTCGGCATTCGCACGAAGAAAGTCGATGAGCACGGCTTCCTATTTGATGTCGAGGGTGGCGCTGACCCTCAGCGCTTGGTCGTCGGGGCAGGCAGGGTCGACCGGGACGAGTTTGATGGCCTCCGCAGGCCCGAACGCCCCTGCGCGACGCTTGGAGTCAGGCGCCTCGCCACTAAGTTGGTCGAGGTGGGCGATGAGGGTCTCGGCCTTCGCAAGAGCCTCGGCGTACTCGATGCACTCGATGTCGTAGTCGTATGCATGCTCGTATGTGGACTCAATCGTGATGATACCGCTGGGGCCTGGCATCTTGAGCTTGAGGTAGGTATAGTTGGGGACTGCCATGAACTTGGCGTAGCACGGCCGCCCAGGATGGCGTGGTAGGCTCCCCCGAACCCGACTACTTCGAAGGTAAGGACTTCCTTGCGGTAGTTGGAGGGAGTGCCGAAGCAGACGGGAAGGTCGATGCGCCCGAGGGGTCGTGTGCGCTTCCCTGGCACGATGCCGTGGAAGGGTGCGACGTCGCCTCGGAGCCTCAACCGATCGATCTCCAAGAGCTCTAGGGTATTGACGTAGAGGATATTGAGGCCGCTGCCTCCGTCCATCAACACCTTGGAGAGTCGGGTGTTGCCGATGATCGGGTCGACGACCAGTGGGTACTGTTCGGGGTTCGGAACATGGTCAGGGTGGTCGTCTCGATCGAAGGTGATCGCCTCCCGAGACCAGTTGAGGTACTAGGGGGTGGCCACCTTGATCGAGAAGACCTCTTGGCGTTCCCTCTTGCGCTGCCGCGCCGTAAGGCACGCCGAGGGTCCCCCGAAGATCATGAAGGCGTTGCATACCTCGGGGAACCCGTCGTCCTTGTCGTCGTCCCAGTCGCCGGCGCCCTTCTGCTTGGCGGCGTCGTCGGGGAGCCCAAGCCTGGCATAGTAACGCCACAGCATGGAGCAATCCTCGAGGGCATGCTTGACCAGGCCTTGGTGGTAAGGAAGGGTTTCTTAAGCATGTCGTCGAAAGGCCTAGGGCCTCTGGGGCCTCGAGGATTCTTGCGTTCTGCGGCCGCGACCAGATCGGCCTCCAGGACCTCCTGCTTCCCCAGGCGCCCCTTTTTCTTTCTCTTGGGGAGGTGGGAGGCTGAGGCCTCGGGGGCCTCGTCCCTCGGCTTACCCTTGGTGTCGCTGTCGGGGAAGATGGCTCCGACAGCCTCCTCACCCGAGGCGAAGTTGGTAGCGATGTCGAGGAGCATGGCAGCGGAGCGCGGCACGTTCCGACCTAACTCTCGAACCAAGTCTCGGCAGGTGGTGCCGGAGAGGAAAGCCTGGACAATCTCCGAGTCGCCGACGCTGGGCAACTCGGTGCACTGCTTGGAGAAGCGCCGGATGAAGTCTCGGAGAGACTCGTCCGGCTTCTGGCGGCAGCTCTTAAGATCCCAGGAGTTCCCAGGGCGCACGTATGTGCCCTGAAAGTTCCCGACGAAGATCCTAACCAAGTCGCGCCCGATCGTGGATTTGTGAGGGAGGGAGGTGCTCGAGTCGAGGCTCACGCCGAGTCGACAAGAGCAAGGGGAGGTTATGGATGATGAGCAGGTCATCATCCGCGCCACCTAGGTGGTAGGCCAGTGATAATCGGCAAGCCATAGTTGGGGTTGGTCTCGCATGGTGCATTTCGGCGAGATTGGTGGTTGCTTGAAATCGGGCGGGGAAAAAAGCAGCGTAGCGGATGGCCCTGGGCCAAGACCCGAGGGCTCTGGCGGTTCGAGGGAAGGACTGCGGTCCTCCCCATCATAGCGGCCGCCTCGGTGTGGGTGGTAGCCCCAGCGGGCCCCTCATTTGTCGTGGTCTCGTCGCCTGCTTGACCACCTCATGGTTTCCCCCGCACCTCGCGCCGATTGTCGAGGTGGTCCGATACGGGGGCCCTGTGGGCTATCGGTGCTCGAGCGGGCTCGGGACGAGCCGAGGCTTCCTTCTGTCTTGCCGGAGGCGGTGCTGCAGGCAGGTTCGAGACGCCCGTCTGCCGTCGGGAGGTGGAACTCTCGGCTTTCTTGAACATGGCGATCTCTCGGGAGCTCTCGGAGCTCGCCGTGGACCCGCCGCCCCCTCGTGGTAGAAGGCTCGGGCATTGCGCGGACCAGCATTGCCACGGCCGCGACGTTCTGGCTGGCGCGATTGAAGACTGGGGGTTGCTCGCTCCCTTTGTCGTCGGGATGCGATGATGTACATCACGGGCCCTTCGTCGGGCTCCTCCGCCTTCGCCGCGACCTCGCTTTGCTCCTGTTTGAGAGAGTCTCGAAGCTGCTCTTGTAGAAGGAGTCGGTCCTGTTCGACCTTGGCACCGGAGCTCACGGAGCTGTTCTAGGTCTGGACGTTGAGGTCGCGCAAGAGCAGGGTTCTCGTTCCGTGCTGCCGGTAGGACAATGCGCGGAGGTGTGGCGGCGCCTGTACCTGGGCGAAGCGGGGAATAGCTACCCGCCCCCTCGTCTTCCTCGCCCGCCCTCGACATCCCGAGCCCTCGTTGTCGGAGTCGGAGTAGCCGTCAAGCGATGAGTCGCTATGCTGTGAAACGGCGATAGCCCTGTGGTCGTAGGAGTCGTGGAGAGAAATCCACTCCGGGCCATGCCTCGTCCTCCTCCGAGGAGTTGGCGTGGGTGCCCAGGTCGAGAGTGAAGCGCTAGTGGCGTCTCGGGGATCCTTGTGAGCGGCGGGCGTAAGCATAAGCATAAGAGGTGGCGGCATTTCTCAACCCAAAGGGGTATGAGGATGGTGCCGTCGCGGACTTTGCTCACTTGGCCCAAACCGGCTCTTGAGGAGTGGTGGAGCGGAGCTTGGTGATAAGGCGTCGCCATGTGCCACCGGCATTTTTCCTTCGTCCAAGCTCAGGCTAGACAGGTCCCCAACCAGGGAGCCTGTGCCAATAGCTGGTCGTAGGATGTCGGCGGGGAGCGGCGTGCCATCCTGGATTCGAGTAGCATCGGGGTGGTCTTGCTCACGTCGTGCCTGGCGAGCACGGCGAGAGCGGCCGCCCGGGCGCCGCCTACGCCTAGGCTGCCGGTGCGTGACGTCGCCGTCGGTTGGTGGGGCTCGGGCGTGAGGAGTACCATGTCATACTCATGCCCCATAGACATGAACTCTAGGCCCCGAACAAGATCACCGTCTGCAAGAGACATAACGGGTCGACGGGGGTCGCCATCCGAACTTGTTGGGATGATTTAAATCGACACTTGACGCGCCCTACTGGCGCGTAAGCTCGTCGGTGTTTTAGACCGGGGTCCTCTACCAACTAGTGAATTTGAATTGCGTGCCCCTAATCCCGGATGGTGATGCAAAGAGACACAAGGTTTATATTTGGTCAGCAATCGATGCCCCACGTCCGGTCCCCGAGATCGATCTTGTATTCCTTGCACCGAAGTGCTAGTAGTAGGGGTTACAAGCACAGTGGAGAGAGGAGCTAATCCTGTGTCTCGACGAGGTGTCGTGTGGGCTGCTTGAGACGTTGCTCTCGGGCGGCTGGGATGTGTATGTGTGTGAGCTACCAGGTCTTCTCCCTATTTTCCTTTTCTAAGGGCCCAAGTCCTCTCCTTTTATAGTTGAAGGAGGATAAGGACAGTACATATCTCGACTATCTGGCGTCGTGCCAACTTGGGCGGTGTGTCCGAGCCCGTGGCCTGTTCTGTGGTGGCGTGGTCGCCGGAGTGGTCCGTCCTTGGAGCACTGGGCGACGTGGCTGGTCACGTCCGACCACATGCATCATGGGAGCTTGGGCTACCTCGGAGCGAGTGCGACGGCGGGACGCGGATCGCTGTGGATTGGCGGCGCGTGAGGCCGAGGCTTCGGTCGATCGAGGTGCACCGCAGTGATGGGGGTCTCGGCGAGCACGAACCCCGAGATAGCCGAGACCTTGGTGTATAGTGCCGAGGCTCGAGAGGCGGCTGATCCGGCGCTGGCTTGAGGCGGTGATGACCGGGCCAAGTAGTCCGCGCGATGTTGTTTTCGAGGCGGGATCGCGGGGCCTGCAGTCGTGATGGGCGCCGATCGTGGGCACAACGTCGAACACGATGTATGGCCGGTAATCCCGGCCGGTATGGGGCACAGTGCGATGTGGGCGTTGATGCGACCTCAGTCCGTCGGCCATTCTCAGCAGGTGTCAAGCCGTCGTCCATTTGAGATTGCGGGAGTGGTTGAAGTATTAATGGGACATGACGTCTTTGTCGGGAGGGTCGGTCGGTCGAAGCGGGGCGACGGACTATGGATAAGCTGGCCTCGCGCTTAATCACGGAGAATGAGGCCTTCACGTGAGACGGAGGGCGGAGCCTCGCGAGACGGAGATCGGACTCCTTGCCGAGGCCTTCCGTGAAGAGCCTCGCCATGAGGCGGAGATTGCGTCGGGGCCGAGACCTTCTCATGCGAGGCTCGAGATGAGGCGAGAGCTTCTGGCGGGCTCGGACGTGGCGGATGAGGGGCCCACGGCTTACCTTCTAGCTTTGTATTTTGATGGGACTTAAGTGCCCCCTTTGATATTTGCTCGGGGTACCCGTCCTAAGGTACCCGACACCGTGCCACAAATTTGACTAGATTTGTAAAAAATACGTACAACATTTGTATCTTCAAATAAATTTATTATGAAAATAAATTTAAGGATTTATATAATGATATTAATTATGTATCATAAATATTAATATTTTTTATTTAAAATTAGTCAAAGTTATTTGTCGGGAAGTGAGAATGACAGATATTTTGGGAGAGAGGGAGTATTTGTGAATTTGTCAGTGTCACAGATGTACTTGCTCATTTTGGTACAATGTCACTGTCACTTGTCATTACAGAACTGTGATGCCTAATGAGTAGTTAGGTCACTTACCTTGAAATTATTAGTTCTGTCCTTAGAGTAAGCCGGCTGTTTAAAGCTTATTTGTGGTGATTCTGCTCTTTTTCTCTTAGTGTGTGTCTGGGGTGAGGGTGTTCCTGCCCTCTCCCTTGAATTTATTCTCTTCTTATTAATGAAATGATACACCCACAGTAACACAGCTCGTCTGCGTGATCATGAAAACAAAATACCTAATGAGTAGCTGTGCACCTGAACTGCGTAGATTCTTGTTTTGCCAATTAATCCAGTATGGTTTACTGCCTTTATATAAAGAAAATTACCAATTACCAAGGTAGGTAATCCATCAGTTCACTCTGTTTTCTACTGTATGTGTTTGTTCAGGTTACCCCTGTAAAATCAAGGATGGATGAAGAGAAGGAATGTGCAATTGCAGTAGAAGAAAAACTGAAGCTTCAATACAAAATGGTAAATTTTTCCCTTCGGATAAATAGTTTGAAAACTTAAGCGTCAAAGTTTGTTATCAAACAAAGTTAACCATTCAGTTGTTGAGGACTGGTTATCTCGGCTCCTTGAAGGGATTATCTTTGATTTTCAATTTTGCATTCGATACCTGGTCACATGTTCCTAATGTTTGTCTTAACTAGAAAAGTTTGTGTGAGATGCTGTACAGGTATGCAAACAGAAAATGACGTGCTTTACAGTTAGCACTGATTCTGGTGCCCACACTATATGCATGTCTGCATTATAACAGCAACCTCCTGACGCAAGCTGATAACTTTGGAACGCTGACGAACATAATATTACTAAAGTTTTTTATATATATCATAGAATCTATGGCCCTGAATTTTCGTAAGGATTGGCTACAAGTATTTTACTGACAAATACATGAACATTTGAACTCATTCTTGTTTCAGGAACTGCTTGAAGAAACAAGATCATCTCAACAACAAGAAGGATTCTCACTGATGTTTGTAGTGTTAGTCTTCATGTCATCTGTGTTCATTGGACACTTGATGAATGACATCAAGGTTTAGGCAGATGTATGTTTCTACAACCACTATCACCATTGCACTCTCCACCGAAATTGTTTCTTCATTCAATTCGCATTTGGGTATAGCTTCACTCTCAATAGCACACAGTATCGTATCTATCTAGAAATAGAAAGGTTTCATCAGGAATTTGCAGTTCAGACTTCAGAGTTGTATAAACCCACAGGATTTCCTAACAGTACTACTTTCCAATGGCCTGTCAGTTTAACAGATATTTCCTCTATCTTGGACTTGGAATGACAATCACATTTCAAACAGAGAAAAGTCAACTTATACAAACTTTGACCAACAATTATTCAAAAAATATGCAAGTTTAGAACATTGAACTTGTATCAAGGGATTTGTGTTCAAAGTGTCTCTGAATTATGTTGATGATATAGTAAAAGATATTAACGGGTAAAAAAATCCGAAATGGAGTGTACAGAGCATCATACATCACCGATAGGCCATAGAACAGGATTCCCAAGTACTCCTATGTTCTTCAGGCAAGCATAGACAGCCTGTGAGTGAGGTAAACATTCCATACATGGAATGGAATCAACACTACAAGATAACGTTGCATGTCTGTGTCATATTGATATGTTTGATATAGAACTACTACCTATCATTTCGTCACGTCAAAGCCAAATAAAAATGGGACACAGTAAATCTGTAATCCTTATCGTCATGTCAACAGAACTGGATTACTGAAAGTACCCCACAGAACCGAGAACGTGGTGCTCAATAGCGACACGAATCACACAGAAATGTAAGTAGCCATCGGCTTGGCCGTCGAAGCAAGTTTTGCAGCAAAACAAGAGTACAAGAGCACCTCGGCACGAACAGCGAAGAGTTAAAGAACTAAGATAAAACTTGCCTGATCTAGTTTTCTTTGTCTTCTTTACGTCGGAACAACGTAAACATTGACATTATGGTGAGCCACCGCGGCCAACTCCACCGCCAACCCGACGGCGACCACCGCGAGCACGCAGGCTGCACCGCACCAGGCAGCAGCACTCTGCCTCCACCAGCGCCGCTGGACGGTCCTCTTCCCCGTCTCCGCCGCGGCCTCGCGATCGGTGTCGCGCTTCTTGGCAATGACGTCTAGCGTCACCTCCTCTCGAGTTCCCATGGCCTCCCGCTTGTTGGCAACACTATCCGTGGCCAGCTCCCTGCGTGTTTCCGCGGTCTCGTCCTCGGCGTCGTTGTCCTCGGCGATGACATCCGACGCCTCCTCCTTGTTGCGTGCTTCCACGACGTCATCGCGCTTGGCGTCCCCCTCCGTCGCCTCCTGGCACGAGTCGGTGCAGGAGCACGTGGACCGCGAGGACCCCGAGCAGTCGGCCTCCTCCTCCTCAGGCTCTCCCACCACCTCCTCCTCCTCCTCCTCCTCGACTGGTTCAGGTGCAGCGACGACTGCGCGCTGCGCCCACTGATCGAACGTGGCCTTGAGGACGGCGAAGCGCGCCTCGGCCTCGGCCAGGCGCACCGGGCGCGCCCCGCCGTGGCACTCCGCCTCGGCGGCCAGGAGCGGCCGAAGGAAGTCGGTCTTCGCCTTGATCTTGTCGTGGAGCTGCTTCTCCGCGTAGGGGCTCCGCTGCCTGGACGACAGCGCGTCGTCGAGGGAGGCGCAGAGCTCGTCGAGATTCCGGTCCACCACAGCGCTCACCCGCCGTCCCTGCGTCGCCGGCGGCATGTCCATGGGCGCGGCCCGCCGGTTTGTGGGCGCGTTGTCGCTGTTGCGGTTTCGCGCAAGTGCCACGAGCGGAGCGATGTCGCAACGCCAGGGTCGAGTGCCTGTGCAGTATAGTAGCGCGGCGGTTTGTGGGGCTTTTTTGAGCACCGGCGCCCCGCGGCGGGTGAGGTTTCGAGGAGTTGCGAGTTGCGACGCGACGCTTCGCTGAACGTCCTAGTGCGCGCGCGCGCCTGGGGGTAACTGCACGGGTGTACGCGCTGGGTTTGATATCTTCATCTCATTTGATCGCTTCGTGCCATGTGAAGGTGGTGTGAGGGCACGGTTGCAGATGCCAAGTAACTGCAACTCTAGCGCAGGATCCAGTGCGAATGTTTCCTGGAACGATGCATCATTTTTTTGTCTTTTCTCTTTGTTGAGGCCATCCTTGTTTTGTTATTTACCGGAATCTAAAATGCAAGGAAACGTAAACGAAACAATCACTTTCAATACAATGCACAATTCTATTCTTTTATTCTATAGGCATTTAATAATTACTCACTATGTCCCAAAGTAAATGCACGTCTCATTTCTCGAGGAGACAAACTTTTTTAAGTTTGACTAAATATATACAAAATTATAGTAACTTTTATAATTAATGTATAATAAATATCATTAAATTGAGCATGGAATATATACTTATATAATAAATTTGTTTGAAGATAAAAATATTAATACTACTTTCTATATTTTTAGTCAAATTTTAAAAAAAGTTTGACTTCTCAAGAAGCGAGATGTCCATTTATTTTAGGATAGAGAGAATACATGAATCATCTAGAGTAAATCGAGCCTAGAACTCCTTTCAATTTCTACAGTTTTCTACCTTTAACCTTCACTCAGGTGAACCAGTAAGGCTTTGGGAGGATAAATGGTTTGGAAATGCCACACTTAAAGATTAGTATCCATCTCTATATAATATTAGAAGAAAGAAATATATCACAGTTGCATATGTAATCAGCACTACAGCACTTAATATTACTTTTGGAAGAGCGTTAGCGGGGATAAACTACTTAAATTGGTCTTTAGAAGGAGGCCGATCAATCCCAATTTAAAGTTGGTACGTCGACTATTGGAGACTACGGCTGCTTTTCTGAGAGCTTCTTTTTCGCTAGAGTTTCGAACATTGTAATAATAAATGGTTGTGTACAAAACTCTTGCAAAGCTCGGAATAAAAAATTCTTTTTCTAACAAAGAACTCCTTTCTTCTTAAAAACATTTCCACCTCATAAAAAATGATTACTCAGACTTGCCTGAATTTTTTTTTAGTGGATCTCAGACTTGCCTGATGAACGATGAGGGAGAATGAACGATGCATCAAATAGCAGTCCAGATTTCACGGGCCGCCGTCCACGCCAGCGGTGTGGTTTTAGCCCATCAAGGATTTTCAAATGAGATCAGAGAAGTGGGCCTTTATATGGGCTTAAGTAGTAATAACGGTCCCGCCCAACCCATATAAACTATGGGCTCAAAGACACAGTAGCTCGCCGGCTCGCCCTGCCCCTGCGGCCCTGCCCATCGCATCGAGCTTTTCTTTTTCTCACCTCTCTTCTTCACAGTCACAGATAAGCTGGTCTTGCGGAGTTGCGTCATATGATTCCGCTGGTTTTCATTCCTCTGAATGCTGTACTCCGCTCCCCGATCATCAACGACATTATCGATCGGCACCACGACCTTCTTATGGACCGAGATTATTTTGGCTTATGGCATGTTACAAAAAGACATCGAGTCCGCCAAGATCGCCCAAATAGAGTAGCGTAAACCGCAAACTGGAACATGCGTCCGCCACTACAGCAATCTTGTTCGCTAGTTTGAACCCATCCAGATCGGCATCCCGCACCATCATCTCAACCTCACATGCATATGCTAACTAGCTAGTTGATCATCGCAGCATTGTCGCGCTTCGTTCCGGCGGCCACGGGCCACCTATAAATACCGCGCACCCGAACACCGTCTCCAACCATCACAAGCACTTAGCAATCGAGCCATCAAGAGCTAGCTCCTCTCGAAGCTCACTCTGCTCTGTGCCTGTGGTCAAGAGGACACACACTGCTGTGTGCAGCAATGGCAGGCAAGGCCTCGGTCGCGCTGTTCCTGGCCGTGAACCTGGTGGTGTTCGCCATGGCCAGCGCCTGCGGTGGCGACTGCCCCACGCCGCCGACCCCTTCGACGCCGACCCCGACGCCGGCCTCGTTCGGCAAGTGCCCCCGCGACGCGCTCAAGCTGGGCGTGTGCGCCAATGTTCTGGGCCTGATCAAGGCCAAGGTGGGCGTGCCGCCCACGGAGCCATGCTGCCCGCTGCTGGAGGGGCTCGTCGACCTCGAGGCCGCACTCTGCCTCTGCACCGCCATCAAGGGCAAAATCCTCGGCATCAACCTCAACCTGCCCGTCGACCTCAGCCTCATCCTCAACCACTGCGGCAAGACCGTGCCCACCGGATTCAAGTGCCTCTAGGCTAGCCAAGAGCATCATGCCGGCGTGTTCTTTTGCTTGTCATTCGTCTCTTACTGTCTTTGCTTGCTAAGCTAGCTCTGCATGAGTACGTGTCGGCGCGAACACGCCAAGTACGTACGTATGTAGCCGGTTTGATGAGCAGCTTTCGCTTTTGGTGTGTTTCTTTTCATGTAAGTGCCTCGTCCTTTGTATGGACAGTGTCACTGAACTATTTTGATTGTTATTCTTTTATTTGTAATATCCAGCAATATATATGCCTGATGAATAAAGCTCATATTGTTCGAAATATGTGCATATTGTTCTAATATCAGATTTTATTATGAGTCGTATTTCATTTTCATACACGTTTGCAAATACACTACATAAAACATAATTAACTGAGGCAATAATCCATAACCATTTGTACGTTGAGACGTAGAATTACTAGCATTCATGATACTATTCATCCATGTGCAATCTCCAACCGACCAAAAACACTCTCAAAATCTCGAAATAACCATAAGACGAAATAATGCTAAAACATCACGGTGCGCTTATATTATAAGTAGGTTCGTATAAATGATGCCAACATTCCACAACTCATAGTTATTTGAGAGACTGAGATAAGAATCGCATAATAGTTTAAGAATTTTCCATGTAATTATTAGCTGCAGACTCGTAATATCATTGCCACGCTAGAGCAGACCAGGATCGGGTGCAGTAGTAGTTACTAGCTACTACTAACTTAAGCAGTAGCAACATCTCAGCCATCCGAGGGACAAGCAATGGCTTGATGAGAGCCCTTTTCTCTTGCATTTTTCTCCCGCATGTGCTATCGGTCTCCCTTTTGGAGAGAAAGAGCAGTGCTGCTCCAACGTCTAAGAGACATGCTGATACACTTTTTTTTAAGATTACAAAAATAATACATGGAACCCAGCCACAAAATGTTTTACAAAAACAATACTATATATGAGTTTTCAGTTAAATTGTTTGGCCAAAAAATGTTTTTCAAAAATACAAAAAAATCTAAATTAATGCCGGTGATTATAAATATGTGATTTTACCTAGGGTCATTTTCTGTGGAACGATTTTTGAAAATCGTTCTATCAGCAGACGACTTTATATTGCTAGCAAACATGTCAGTACATGGGAAGAATGCGGCGGTGCCTGCTTCTTGGAAGAACGCGACAGCAGGACCCTGGGAGGCGGCGGCGTAGACTGCTCCATATGAGCGTCGGCGTTGCACGCGGGGCTGAAGCAGGGACGAAGCTGCACGTGAGACGGAAAAAGCGGCGACACTGCACACAGGACACGAGCAGCTCCGGCGCGAGACAGGAGCAGCGGCGGTGTAGCGTGCGGGACGGCGGCGTAGGACGGAAGCAACGGCAGTGTGGATGATTGCTCGTCATGTGTAGCGTTCAGGGGGCTGAGTTTCAATAACCGTTTGTCTATAGAACGATTTTTTTATAAGAAATCATTTTTTCTTTTATAAAAAAATAATCACTTTTCCCACATACAATTTTATTTTATCTAAAGTTATTTCCTGGTGGAATGAAATTTAAAAGTTAATCTACCATTAGACAACTTTGTATTATTTTTGTAATCTTCACAAAAAAAAAAGTGTAGAGAACTTCATCCGCATGTCTCTTGGAGCGGCACCGCTCTTTCTCTCCAAAAAGGGGTACCGAGCACATGGGGGAGAAAAAAAGTGGAAGAGAAAAGAGGCTCTGATCCTCACCATTGCTGGCCCCTTGGATGGTTGAGATGCTGCTAGTGCTTATGTTGCAGTAGTAGTTATAGAGCACCACATCAACTCATAGGTCGTGGCATAGTTATTTGGACCTAGATAAAAATGATGTAATAATTTAGTGACCTACCGTGTAATTACTAAAGATAATATATATAGTAGCCCAAGAAATCTTCATCTAAACTATCCACCTATGACACACTACGTCAAAAAGCATTTCTAGAGGCGGTTGTAGACCATTTGTAGGGCGGTTTACCCAGCCGCCTCACGTAAGGGTCTCTACAAATCATGCATTTGTAGGGGCGGTTCAGTGCCGCGCCTACAATCGATTTAGGGGCGGCGGTGTAGTACCACCGCCCTACTAACGGTATTTGTAGGCGGTTCAATCTAGAACCGTCCCTACAAAGACGCTTTTTTCCCATAAAAAAATCAAATTTTCAATTCAAAATCGCTTTGCGAACGTCCCACAACCAACGTTCGAACGTGTTCGCGTTGCGAAACGCCCGTGACCCAGCGTTTAAGCGTTGCCGAACACCCGCGACCGCGACTACAAACATAAGAGTATTCTATAAACTACAATTACAAGTCCAATTCACATGAATATATACAATCCATCATTAAATATACAAATTCCATACACATTGTTATCAACGTCTTAGAGCTAGCATTTACGTCTCACGAAGGTGTTGGTCTTTGAGGATTTGTACCTAACTTTCGCACTCTCGGTCATGGTAGGCGTCTCGGCGTGTACAATCTGGTCCAATATGAAGTTGCAAAAGGTCGCCGACGAGCTCTAAGAGTTGGTCATCCTTGTATGGGTCTCTTTTCATTCCTTTCTCTTCTCTCCACTACAAGAAAATAAGTTTCGGTTTAGTATTTCATACCATTTACAAAGTTTTTATACTATGGGTGAATAGGTTCAAACTTACCCTTAAAGGGTGTCTCTCAGAGGCTTTGGTGTTACCCATCATAGAACATATATAGTATCCACAATGTACGCTCCCGGGCTTACGCTTGGGAGCCGTGTGTGTTTTTTGTATATGAAAATGTTTAGTAATGCTTTTGATGACCATGTAACGGAGTCTTCAAGAAGTAAGTTACTTACCGCACATAGTGTTTTTATAGCCACTTTTCCTTCCTTTCTTTGGATCATGCCTTCCATGATGATTAGTGACATAGAACCTAAATGCCCTGTTCGAATTATTTTAGCAAATATAACTTGTTAGTATCCAAAAGTGAACGTTACAAATATGTATACAAACATATAAGCTAATGAGGATTGTTGATATGTATATCGTCTTGAGAATCGATATGAAGTCTTTGTATGTCACCGTGTCCTTATCTAATGAATCAAAGACCCATGCCATGCTCCTCCCGACATCGACGGCTATACAAATCCAAATGGTTCTTTGCATGGATTTAATCATAGAACTAGATAAGCCCTTTTGCATCTAATGAAATATATCGAACAAAGCTTTAAGTATAGAGTTGAGCTTACTCAAAGTTGTATGGTAGCCATATAGTAGAGTGGTGTTGGAGATTTTTGAAAGCCAAGGCAATGTATGCCGCAACCTTAAGGGACTCTTCCCTTAGCCGCACTCTGGATGCGCTCTTTCTCCCAAGGAGTCTTTGCATTTGCTAGCTCTTTGGCATCCGGTGTCCACCGTTTAGGGTAATTAAAATTTGTTTGGGCTATAGCTTGAGGGTCTACATACCCGGCTTTCACACTTGGCATTTGTTTGACAATGTACACTTGCATCCTACAAATCACGGCGTGGGTTAGTCACAACATAATTCAAAGATTACATTCATATCATATCGGGAGGACAAGGACTTTACGGGCACCACGTATGAATTAGATTCATCTCCATTTCTCCTGTGTGAAAGCATGTGTGCATGTCATTGAAGTCAAAGACAATTTTCCTACTGGGCTTCCAAATGTCTTTGCTGGTGGGAAAGCATGCTTGTATGATATCTATGCTCGTTGGGAGAACACGCAAGTACCAATCATGGAACCTTCTCATTCCAAGTGGTAGTATTTGGATGTCCCATTTGGTAGGAAGGGCTTGCCTCTTTCATATTTTTTTCGGGCAATCCTTTGACCATTCGATGGCATCAACATTTGGATCTTGCTTTGCAATTTAGTGGAGTTTGCTCGACGGCCTCCTCGAGAATCCCGTGATGGGACTTTTTAACTTGGTTTTTAGGCTTGGGCTGATCATGGGAATACCACTTGGACACCGATGAGACGCGTCTTTGATCGGAACATAAAGCGGCCTTATGTTGATTGGAATCTTCTTTCAGAGTTCCCATTGAGCACGTCCTCATCTTCTTGTGCATCACCTTCTTGAGGAGACACTCGTTGTTCATGTATCGGTTGTGCTTGTTGAGAAGACTGTGGCATCTCATGATGCACTTGCCCGGTACGAGTTGGAGAAGGTTGTGGCATCTCATCAGGCACATGCTCGATAGGAGGCGGGGAAAAATGTGGCATCTCAGGAATGTGGGGGTCATGAGACGGTGAAAATATCTCCCCGGTCTCAACAACTCGCTCCAAATTTGCGAGAGGGAGAGGCGACGAAGAAGCAGTCAATATATTGTCCCGTTTGTGCCAGAGGATGAACTGCCCCATAACGTCTCCGAGTAACACCAGCCCCTCGGGAGTTGCGTAGTCTATCCTCCACTGCATGAACTCGGGCTTCACTATATGCACCTTGACCCTAGTGTATTCCGGCGGTATCTTATTATTGTGGTGTAAGCCACGGGAGGATGTGCCACACCCGTTGCCACCTCCATCATAGTGTTCTGCAATTTGTTGAGAAACACCAAGGTGCAACTAGTAGGTTCCCATATGAGATCATTTGGGGTTGTGGCTGCGGTGGAACCTTGGCTATTAGGAACTTTCGGAGGGCTGCCAACTAATGCAGTTCTCCGGTGGCGTCACTAATATACATGGCTCCATAGACATTCCTTGCTCCTCCAGCGCCTTCGTAACTAGAGCCTTCACTTGGAGCTCAAGACTAGTCTTCCGGTCTCGGCCATGTTTCTTGTACATGTGCCTGTCCTCTTGAATCCTTGCTTCGTGTCATCCTTTTCCCTAGCCCCCAGTGCGGCTGTGTGCTCCTTGTTTTCCAAGCCAAGGCTAAGCTCGTCCCTCTCTCTGGAAGGATTGAATGAGCCCGTCTCTTTGTCTTGATGATATTTCAAAGTATCCTTGATACCGCCTCTTGGGTCTCCGGCTTATCAAACTTAAGATTCTTGCCGGATGGTTCTGTACTCCTCGCATATATCCAGTTCCTTGAGCGTACCTTTAAGTTCGTCACATCGATATTCCCAGCATTTGCGGCCTCTTCATCCATCTTCCTAAATTCCTCTTCCTTGGCATAGTAGCCCTTTGGGCCTAGATGATGGTGGTGTTATTCCTCTTCGCCCATTTCGATTGTTACAGCACTTTGAGCTCTAATGCCTCCATTGAAGTCTTCGAGCCATGAGCTCCTCCCATTGACTAGGAGTTATTTTGCCGAACTCGTTGAAGGGAGTTAACCCCTTTTGGATATACTTCGTGTTGAGCTTCGACCTCCAACGTCGAAATGACTCTCCCATCATCCTGATAGCATTTTTTTACCAATTCGTGCTTACCCTCCGTAAATCTAAAATTGACCTTGAGATGCCTATCCCATAGTGCATTCTTTATGTTCTCTGGTACCTCTTTCCAGTTAAGGATTGCTGGGTTTAATTTATCTCTTACTAAGGCCCCGATCACATTACGGAATCGTCCTCTTAATTCCTTTGGCTCAAGGATCTCCCCTCCTGGCCTAACCTCCGTTATCACATAGCAAGCCTTATCTGGATATAGATTTCCTTTTCTATCCCCTCGTTTCCTCTTAGGCTTGGTAGTCGTGGTTGTGTCTTGAGTTTGTGGAGCGAGCCATCGTGATCCGTCTCTCGTGGTTGTTGCCTCTGCTCTCCTTTCCTCTACTCCGTCTTGTCCAAATGAGATGTCGCGGACGTCCGACGTCGTCTTTTACGAGTTTTAGGAGGGACTTGTATATAGGGACAGGTCAAAGTGTTAGCGAGAGGTAACCTGACCCAAAGCTTTAGCAAAATTTACATGCTAAGGCTTCTTCCCTACCTCCTCGTTCGGGTCAAAATCCTTGTCCAAATCTTCCTCCGTTGGCCTCCTTCTTGGTTCGGTGGGAAAGGATCCTTGTGACTTTCATATCCCTCTTCCGACTTATCATCCTCTTCTTCTTCGCCTTCAGCAGACCTCTCCTTCTTGGCCTTCCTTCTCGTCACACTCCTCCTAAGTAAGCATCACTTCTAGATCCTTTTCTACCTCGTTATCGAACCTGTTCTGAGTAATTTGGTCCTCTAGTGCTTGCTCCTCAAGGGTTGGTGCTCATCATCGTGCTCGGGGCATCGAGTGACTTTGTCTGTTGTCCGCGACATTATTTCACGCTTTGTTCTAAAAAGATGCAAGAAAGTGTGCTTTAGGTACTGCGAGAAGGTATAAGAAATAAAAAGGTCTATAAACCAAAGTAGTCCTATAAAACAACAATATAAAAAAGCGAGAAGTAGCGAGTGGTAGAGGCCTCGAAACATGTCAATCATCATCGATCTTGAACTTGGAGCATCAAGGCATCATAACGAGAGAAGAGAGGATAAGGTAATGTAGAGGCGGTGCTAATGATGCCAAGTTCCTCACAAGTTCTTGATCATCAACAAATATTCCATATAATGTATGGACTTGGACAATTTCATCATCGGCAAAACAAAGGAGAGGAGAGGGAGATTTGGTAAAAAAGCAAGCAATTTGCTTAACAAACATAGAGAGGAAAATGTGTAAAAAAAGCAGCACTTTGCTTCCCAAACATAGAGGATAGGAAAGGCGGCAAAAAAGAGGAGAGGGGAGATTTGGCAAAAAAAGTGTGTCTTGCTTCCAAAAAAAAGCAACGGTTGCCATCATCGACTTTGCTCGATCACACATGAACATCATATGCTTAATATCTTACGAACCTAATAGGCAAATTGGACAATCAGAAGTAGTAGACAAGAGTAGTAGTGGGAAGTAGTAGAATTAGTTGATGTAAGTACAAGTAGTTGATAGAAGATGCAGTAGAAGTAGTAAATGATGAGTATTAGGGAAGTAGTAGAGTAGTAGTAGAAGTAGCAAAAGTCGCTTAAGAGAGGAGAGGAGTAGAGTGGAGTAGAGGAGAGTATAGTAGTAGAGTAGTAGTAGGAGTAGCAAGTAGTAGTAATAGGAGTTGTAGGAGACCAACCTTGACCAAGTAGCCCTTTGGTACATGGGCAAATCAATGATTTCGCTCATGCTAACCACATTTCTAATACTCAAAATCACCAAACAGAAACCAAGACATCATGATAAAACAAAAAAAACGTAATACATAAATTATATGAAATAGAGATAGCTGGATGCAAGCTACTGAGACAAATAGACTGAATCGAGAAAAAACTAGCGAGTGGTAGAGACATCACTTCTGCATCTCGCATCTTTGGAACTACTCAAAGCGGCGATGAGAGAAGTCTCTCAAGTCTCAACGAGACAACAAAGCGAGGTGAGCATCGAAAAGGACATGTAGGCGGCCTCATTCCTTTTTCTGGAAGTCACAAAGGGAGGGACAAGTTTGACACAAGCTGTGCCCCCTGCCCAAACTAGCCCCCAATGCAAGCACATTACAACCAACACAATTAATTTCTTATAGTGGCCGATCTCGGCCCGATCTTGCCTGGCCCGTAGCTAGTAGTGGCTATAGTAGTAGCAGTGCACTAGATGTGGTTACAACTTGTTTAACAATGGAAAGTAGTTTAATATCATTGGGAAAAGCAGAGAAAGCGAAACTAACCTGCAATCTAAGAACAGAAAAACAAAGAAAGATTATAGAAGAATGATGTAAAAATTGCCTAATAATTTGAATTATTTTGCCTTGATCTTGCCACAATATTGCCTGGTTAGAGTATATTTAGTTGCTTATTCCCAATGAAGCTCAGTAAATAATCAATGCACATGTACATTTAGTTGCTCTAAATGTTGATTATAGACACTCACATGCACTAGCATTCAGTTCATGAAAAACAACAGTGGAATCACTATAGGCATTTAGATAACTCTCACATCAGGTAGCATTCAGGTATCAGGTATTAGGCAGTAGCATTCAGGTATCAGGTAACTGGAATTTAACTGAAACTAAGACACATCAATGCAGTAACCAGTAGCATTCAGGTACCAGGTAGATCACAACATTAGGTAGATCACAGCATCAAGTAGTTCACATTCAGAAAATAGCACTGAAATTGAAACTGAAATGAGCACTAAAACTGAACTGAAATGACCACTAAAACTAAACTGAAATGAGCATTAAAACTAAACTGAAATGAGCACTGAAAATTAACTAAAATGAGCACTGAAACTTAACTGGAATGAGCGCGACACTTATTTGAAATGACCACTATCCAGCTTTTTAGAAATTTAATAATCTTCGACACAACACTACAGACACTTAGCATAGTTACTTTCAGTACCAATGCATGAATAGACTTACTAGTGCCTGTAATGTAGTTCGAGAAAACAACACTAGGTAATGCATGAATAGACTAGTACCAATGCGGTTTCACTTCACACTAGATAATGCATGAATAGACTATTACCAACACGTACGTGGGCTGCTGCTGCGCCATGCGTGAAGCCGATAGGCAAAATACTATCGGTAAGATGATAGGCAATTAAGTACTATCGGTAAGCCGATAAGTCAAGTAATTATGCAAATAGGTTAGCAAGGCTTTGATCAATACATCTGTAAAAACTTGTGATAGCGGTGAAAAGCCCGACATTGGCATCTCGCTAATGACATTTCCTCTTCAATTTAGTGCTATTAATTAATCATTCTAGGTGGCAGAGAGAAGGCGGTGTAGATGAGCACGAAGGTGCCAATGATCTCTGCACCGAGCCGAATCCAGCAGGGAGTACCCCGACGCGAGCGAGTTGGCGCGCCGCATTGCCAGTACCGATCAAGTAGGCCCTCTGGAACGCCTTGACGAGCCCCACGCCATAGATGGCGCCGAGGCCTTCGGGGCGGTGAGGGGAAGCGGCGCCGGGGGGGGGGCCATCCACCGGGGGAGCTGGCGGCGGCGTCGGCGGCGGGTCGAAAACCCTAGGCGGGAGGAGTAAGCGTCTTGGGGTGCGGGGAAGGAGCAAAGCGTGCGGGGCGGAGATGGGGCGACGGGTGAGGGGAAGGCCCGGCCGCGTGGGTCAACCACCAGGAGGGCGGGCGGGCGTCGGTGGGGGTCGAAACCCTAGAGGCGGGAGGAGCGAGCCTGTGGTGCGAGGAAGGAGCAAGGCAAGGGGGTAGAGATGGGGCGCGTGGGTGAGGGAAGTGGGGCGGGCTTGCGTCGTCAGGCAACTGACGCGGCGAGGAGAGAGAAGCGCCCAAACGAAGACAACACCGTGCGCCCTCGATATATGGACATGATGATTTATAAGGCGGTTTTGATCCGGCCGCCCTAAAATATGCATTGTAGAGGCGGTTCTCGATCCACCGCCCTAAAAATGCATTTGTAAAGCGATTCTGATCCAACCGTCCCTAGAAATATATTTTTATTTTTTAAATTGTTAATTACTGTATTATAAAAACAATTGTGTATATATAAAACAATTGTGACCAAAATAAAAGTAATATAAAAACAATTGTGTATATGCACAAATATAATATTTTGTATTATTATATATATGAAGAAATATATATATAAACGATTGTAGTCAAAACAATATAGAAAACAAAAAAAAATTATAAATTTAAATTTTAAAACTTCGACTATAATTTTATGACTTTAAATTAAATAAAATAAAAATGTTGTAACAATAAAAGTTGGATAACTCATCGACATGTATAACTTTTATTTTGGTCATCTTGTCATGTGACTTTGTTTGAACGATTCAAATTTTCAAATTCAAACAATTTCAATTTGAAACAATATTTTGAAAGAGTAAATGATTTCAGATGAAAAACTCATGAATACCAATGTTGTACAACTCATCAATATGTACAACTTTTATTTTGATCATATTTTCATTTGACCAAATTTGAACCGTTGTAATTTTGAATTTCACTAAATGGCAACTTCAAACAAGATTTTGAAACCTTAAATGATTTCAATAATAAAAGTCGTGAACATAAAAGTTGTTGAACTCCTCACTGTCAACAACTTTTATTTTGATCACTTCTTCATGTGATAATTCAAATTTTAAATTTCAGAAAATAACAGCTTCAAATATGATTTTCAAACACTAAATGATTTCAGCTATAAAGGTGATTAATATAAGAGTTGTATAACTCATCAAGATCTCCTACTTTTATTTTGGTCATTTCTTCATTTCATAAAGTGTTAAGTGATTTCATAAAGTTTTAGTAGTAATAGAGTGGATGTTCAAATAGAGTCATCTGGATGTTGCAAAGGGTAGTCTCACATGCATAAAATGTAGTCTCACACATATACAAAAATATGTAGTCTTACACACGTACATAAATATATAGTCTCACACGCATGCATAAATGAAGTCTTACAAACACACACTTACACAAACACTCCACGTTCAACAACTAGCTAGCCCATCAGAATGTGACTTTTCCACCGACATATTTTCGTTCCCATGGCATTATGTCTTTGGGGAGGTTCTTTCCACAACACGATCTTCTTAGGAAAGTGCGTGAATAGCGGCATCTCATCGTAGTTATTGTAAGCTTCAACATCGTCCACGCCATCAACTCCAATAATGTCTTTGTTTCCCGAGAGGCAACCACGTGCTTTGTCTTCTTCTTCGGGGAGGTTACTTTGTGGGTCAGACATATAGAAAACTTGTGCGACACATGAAGCGAGCACCCAAGGGTCATCTTGGTAGCCTAGATTCTCGAGGTCCAGGACTCTCAATCCGATCTCGTTCGGTTGGTGTTGTATGATCCAACAAAGATCGAAGCAACAGGCTACCGTTATATCCCTTCCATAGTCAAGTTCCCATATCTCTTCAATGATGCCAAAGTATTGGATCTTTCGCCTAATCCATCGAGAGCCTCTATTCAACGCATACTTTGTTTTGATTCACATATTTACTATCCTTTGCGTGGGTATAGTACGTGTACCCATTGATGTCATAAGCATTCCAAGATGTCACTTGTCTCGATGGCCCTCCGCCAACCTCTCGATGGTAATAGAGTCTATGGTTTCTTTAGGCGGTATGTTTTGATCCTTCAACCATGTAGTTAGTCGTTGCTTGTGCTATTTCATGACCCAATCATCCGAACGACCATTTCTCTCCGCCATAATGATAGCCAAGTTGTTGACACAAAATGTGACGCATGTGCACGCATTTTACAAAGCAAAAAGCGTGGCTTCAATCGGGTGCCGGGTGCTTCGTGATCCGAACGTGCGGTCGGTTTGACTGAAAAAAAGCGACAAGGGATAAAACAGTTAAATGTCAAACCGGAACATGTCGGGTGAGACCGAGACGATTCCGTATATACGCCCCTGAAGCCACTTACAGCGACATACGACTATAGGAAGGCATGCGCCAACAAGTTTATAAATCATTCGACTAATCGTAGGATGGACATACGTAAAGATCGATTGCCGAATGCATATGCATGGGAAGACATGTTTGAACAAGTGAAATTGATTATGCGTTAATGCATATCCAAGCTCGACAATCCGGTAGAGTTGGGGTCCATGAAGAAGGAACGTGTAGATAAACACGATTAAGCCAATCTAAAACACAAATGCGCCGCATACGACACCTAGTTTCGTCAAAAAAACTTAAGCGTGATTAACATACATGAACCCACAACATGTGACAATCTAGATTAAAATAATTCAGCCATTACGAGCATGTTATCTATTTGCAAAGGTATTATGAAAGTAATGATCATTGAAAGCTCGAATAAAACCATAGAAGAGGGCGAACAATATCAATCTAGATTGGGCAAAAGTGTGTTACAAATATATAAAATATTTAAAACATGCAACACAGGATAACTTGATGAATCTATTTAGATTTTGCCGTAATCTAATAGAGCCGATAAGCATCTTGCTTCCACTAAGCATATTGAGCAAACGCACGCCTTACGGTATCTACTCATAAACAAAGTATAAGCAAAGACTTCTTGATTGTCAAGCAAAGATCCGCCCGCATACGATCATTGAAAACAAACAAGACTACTTGCATCACGTCTAAATCCACCGCATGATACTAAACATGATAACAAGGTTGCCGGAACTTACGGAGGTCGACGGATCGATGACTCCTCTCGAAGAACTCGGCGACACGACAAAAGGACTCGAAAGTTGGCACGGGGCGGTTGTATTGATTTGGTTGTGAACGCCTATTACAATGGTCGAGGGTCAATATTTATACCCTAGACGAAACACGAGTCCTAAAAGACTACGATTTACAAAGGAACTCTTTAAATAAACTTGGAAACTACGATTCCTTGCCCCAAACTCTCGAGTCCTTTATTATTACAACTTTCATCTTCTCGATCGGCTTTGCTTGCCATCTTACGCTTTCCCGAATGGAGTTACCGCCTTCGAATAACCGACCGCACAAGCATTTAGCCGACCGCTTGCGTTATTTGCCGAACACTCTTCTTCCACGCATGTGGGTCCACTGTCATCTTCGAGAATTGACCAAAATCCGGTGTTAACACATGCCCCCTCAATTTCGGGATAAAAGTTGTTTTATTCGAAATTGACCACAAGCTCTTTCATCCTCCTAGGTCATCACCGTTCAAAACCGCAGCATTTGCCCAAAATTTCAATCTTCGGTATAACTTGAACCTCCTCTAAATCTTCAATGGCGACCCGGATGAAATCCCAGAGGTAAACTTTATTTATATTCGCAACTTTCATCCCATCCTTCCGCTCCTCTTTTGACTTATTCCCCTCGATTTCAATCATCTTCTAAAGGAGTACAAGAGCGATTTTGATCCCTTACGCCGCCAACCCCGACTCCTACTTCCTTGGCCCAATGGGAAACCCCGACCCTTCGAAATCATTGAGAAGGAAACTCAAAGAATTCCTTTCAAGTCTGGAATTACCTCACCAAACCGATGGCCAAACACGTTCAAGAATTGGCCATTCCCCCAATCACCGGATGGCATGGCTAGTACAGGAGAATGTTGGAGAAGAAGCGGCTGACCCTTTGGGACGGTCGGGACATCGGTCATTGTGCTGGAGTTATCTTTAGCGAGAGACACCTGGGAATGATTCCCTTCCGATAGCGACTTCTCATTTTTGGTGCGACGCTACCAATGCCTTTATCTTCGCCATGGTATTATGACCATCACTCTAGCCGACGTATACATGATGACTGGTTTGAATGTGTCATTGCCGGTATATCCTTATAAGTACAAGAGCAAGAGTAATCAAAGAGCCGTTAGTTACGGATGTGGATGGGTCAAACATATTGTAATTACATGAATGCATCTGGCGCCGTCTCGACAAAGAGTTGAAAGCTTTCATGAATATGTGGCTATCTTGATTCATTTTTGTGGAAAATCAATGAACCAACCACGAATCACATGGTAATGGTGAAGACTTTAGCTGCAGAGCACCCAGATCCCATTAGGCAAATATCTTTTAGGGTTACGCTTATCATATGATGCATCAGATCACCCTTGAGATGTGCCAAGGTGGAGAAATTTCTTGTGTGAGCGGCCCTGGTGGCTAATTCAAATGTGGCTCCAACTATATATGCATCGAGATAACCCCTGTGAGCCTCTTCAACCTAAGCTTCCCCTCGATTAACTATCTTTGAAGGCAAAGACACAGCCAAAGGTTAAAGCTTGTCGGACTTATGGGGAAGCGGCGGCATCTATAAGCATTGATATAGACATTGGTCACCTCTTCAAGCTATTTTTCAAAGGATTGACAATGTGCTCTGGTTTCCTTACAGGGAAAATGAAGATCGACTTTGCCACCGCAAGTTTAGCTATGAAATTGGTTGTTCGGGCCAAGAATCCACAGAGATTTTCAACTCCTTTATCAAACCTTGCACTTTGCCGGCCGAATTTCATCATGGGAGATTAGTACAATCCACCTATGAGTTCTATTATCCCAACATGGTAGCGGACAATTAGGATGCAACCAAGCGCCCCCAAAATTCCTCTTCTCAACAATCATAAAATCAAGGAAGCAATAACAGAAGGAATGGAAGCCAAGAAGGTCTTTGAATTAGGATGGGAATTACCAATATATGAACCATCTCCATTTGGGCTAATAGATCTTTGCTCATCCCTCTTTGTCTCTTGGTGGCAAGAATGGCATGCTCATATCTTCAATATAGCAGTTCATTCTTTATGCAAAAACTTGCAACCCGATTTTGCTTCCGACGGTGAGGTAATTTCATTATGCCCATCATTTCTTATTCTTGAATCCACTTCTTATTTTAACATCTGGTTATGCACGGGATCTTGAGTTTACTTCCCGCCAAAGCAATTCAAGACTATCCAAAATTTGGTCCCAAACACTGCTCTGGGGTTTGATGCTCCAAACTTAAAGGAATTCATGAAAACTTACGCAACTTTGGATTCGGCACCTCTAAAGGCACTCATAAGAACTCCTGTTACTTCATTTCTTTGCATCTTCCAGAGGAAAAAGCAAAAGGAAAACACACGAAAGTTTTCTCTTACCCAAGAAACCAAGGACCAAGAAAGCAGATTATCCCTTAAGGCATGAACCTTACATTTTCTTATCAGGTCAACCATTTCATTTGGCGATGGCGACTATCTCTACATTCATTCCTTCCACTCGCAGCCACAAGTCGAAATTCCCATCTTAGGGTAATACCTCGGCGCTTCAGAGAACCAACCCTGAAGTTTCTCTTGAAGATGAAGAAATTCATGATAGCGAAATTTGAGGAGACCCATGAAGTGAAGGTTCAAAGGCTCATAAACTGATGAGACTATAGGTAACATTGCTCAACCAATTCTCCTCTCCTTTCTCTTTAACAACATCTATCTCTTATGCTCATTATCACTTACTTTCTTGAAAATAGATGAGATCTTAGATGAACTGGCAAGGAAACTTCTCTGATCAATCTCAGATCTGTCTCCTCTGAACCTTCAATCAAGTCCTCCGACAAGCCGGTACAACTCATCACGATGACCAATCATTAGCAGTAACGCCTTGTCTCATACTATATTTTAGCAAAATTACCCAATCGGCTAACACCTTCTTTCTTTCTCTTTGTTTAGAAGAACATCACTAAAGCCCGACCACCGATTACTCCTTCTCTATTGAGGACTACATTATTGAGAAAGGTGAAGAGATCACTTCTCATCAAACTTTGTCCTTTGGAGAATCGGGGCTCGGCTAAAAGAAGTGATTATTCTCTTGAATAAGGATACCATTAGTCCGGTTCGAGAATGCGAGACCGGATAAAAGACCTTCTTGAACTCATTGATCAAGATATCCTTACGCTCTCAAAGCTCCCCTAGAATCTGCAGCCCATCTTGATGATCACTTTGCTATGGTGAAAAGGGCAACCAAGAACATATCTTGAGGGCCGCTCTGCGAAGGATAGATCTTTGAAAAAGCGGAGATTAAAGATCTTCACTCTCATATCCAGACTACGAGAAATTCTTTAGCAACCTTGGAGCTGAATCGAGATCCATGGAGGATGAAAAAATCGGACTAGAAGCTCAACTAGCCGGCCTGAATGCCAAAATTAGGTCTCACGAGGCCCATATAACCAATCTCTGCTTGAAGAACATAGAAGCAACTTCACTAAAAATAGCCCGACCATCAAAGAAGACCAGCGAGATCAAAAACAAGTTATCCGGTATCGAGTTCGAAGATGAAGATCACAAAGTGCTAGATAATGTTAGCGAATCAGGGACCGAGGCCATAGAAGCGATCAATCATCTTACGAACCGATGAGACATTAGGCTTGTAATAAACTTTAAGTGTGATACCCTTTTTCCTTGATTAAACAACTTTATGTCCACTTATTTTCATCCGTTCGGAAAAAAGCAATCGGCCATCTTCCCTTAAATTACTCGATTAGAATGTAGCCGATTGTCTCCATTCTTCCGATAACCGAGCGAATCCAATCCAAACATCTTTGTGAGGGTATAGCCGAACAACGTTGGCTCAATAAATCATGGAGATATTTCAAGCGACGTTCGACTTAACTCGGACTGGCCCGATCCGATGCGGTCCATCAAAAGGGAGAAAACCTACTCCGCCGTTCGGGATTCTCGCCCCACAACCCCGTGGAATTCGCCACGATCTTTCGCTTCGACTTATAAATAGCCCCTCCCATTGGCCTTCATCACTATCTTTGCCTCGGCGTTCTCACATCCGTCTCTTCCACTTCCTTCGTCGATTCATTCTAGAAAGAAACCCTAACCTCCGTCAAAGCAAATGACGAACAGCAATGCAACCGTGGCAAGCGTCCTGCCGACGAGAGAGAGGTGAAGGAAGTGAAACATCATTATTGCCGGCGTCGTGGGTATGATTCGGTTCTTTGCCCCTTTGTAATTTCCTCGTTCATCTCTTAATTCGATCTCTCCTCCCCATTCATCGGGATAAGAGTCATCGGCTCGATCAATACCATCTCCTCCTCCGGTGTCGGCGGCTCAGCGGGAACTCCATCTTCCGGCTCCTCGGGTCTTCCGACTCCTCAAGCTCTTACCATTCCAACCCTTGGGGTTCGGCAGAGCAAGAGATGCATACCACCCATACTCCCACGAGGAAGCGCTTAAGTTTCGCCAGGAGAGAGGGATGAAGCCGGGAGGAGCTAGGCGAAGTCTCCAAGAAGTTCGGCATCGATCAAGCCGAATGGGAGGATCGTGAAACAATTCTGCGACGCCATCCTTTGGTTTGATATCTTCATTTAATTTTATCATCGACTTCCTTTGCTTGCCGACTCATTTTTCTTTCATGCCCGACTCTTTCCGCGGAAAATGACCGCTTGAAGACGGCGGCGAACAAGATTGCCGACAAGGTGAATACTCGGGGAAGACATCCGAGGCACGCCTTGTGCTTTGTGGACGGCCGCATTGATCGGCCGTCACCCAAGGTGTGCACCTCGGCGCTTTCTCTCGAAATTGGCAATGACCTCCCAAACCAACGAGGACTACTCCTCCCGCCCGGTTGGCTTTGTTGGAGGACGCCGGGACGAAGTCGGCGACATCGAAGAGCGTCACTCGGAGGCCTCGACGATCATCTTCGCGCCCTTGCCGAAATCACAAACCCTCAATCCGTCCTCAATAAGTTATTTGAGGAGTAGTTTGTATTAGGACGAACTTTTATAAATAATCTCATCCTTTGGAATGATATTTACTTCTTTGATTCTTTTCGGTAAAATCCCACTTGCGATTATCGGAAAAATGCGAAAACAACCCGATTTTGGATAAACATTCTTGTGCTAGAGGCGATGCAAAGCTGCATCGGCTATTTTGTGCTAAAAGCGATATAGGCGATATCGGCTATTTCCAATCTCGTGATCGATTTTTTTAGGCTAAAGGCGATATGAACAATATCGGCTATTTTTAGTCATGTATCCAATCTTCTAGGCCAAAGGCGATTTTTCCTTACATCGGTTTTTCCGATCTATATTTACGAACCAACCTCAACACCTTTGGGGTAGTATTTCTTAAGAAATCTTCCATTAATAGCTCGTAAACTCTTCTCCGAATAAAGTCTTTAATATGTATGCATTGCCAGGCACACATTCTACAATTCGGAAAGGACCTTCCCAATTTGGAGACCATTTGCTTAACGCTCTATCTTTTGTCCCAAGCCTTGCAATAGCTTTTCCAAACCAAATCTCCTTCTGCGAATTGTTTTATTCTAACCTTTTTGTTATAATACACGGCAGCGCGTATTTTTTTTTTTCTCAATATTTTCCAATGCCTTGAGACGAATCAAATGTAAATCTTCCAATTCATCCATCATCGGACTCTTATAATCTTCTTTTGCCAATTCTTTTACGTAGAACAATTCGCCTTGAATCTAACCAGTAACTCCATGGTAGTACTGACATGATGCCCATAAACCAGTTCATAGGGAGGCGTTTGAGTGGATCCATGACAAGCCATTCGGTAAGCCCACGATTGCTTCATTAAGAACCAAGTGCCATTTCCTTGGTTTTTCATCAATCTTCTTACGGATAATTTTAATCATAATCTTATTTGATGCTTCACTTCACGACCATTAGCTTGTGCATAATAAGGAGAAGAATTATATAACTTAATCCCCATACTTTTGGCAAAGTCACAAAATTCGAAGAAGTAAATTGAGTCCCCACGATCGGTTGTTATAGTCGAGGAATCCCAAATCTGTGAACTATATGTTCCTTAACAAAGCTGATCATATTTTAAACGTTACTTTCTTCAAAGGGATAGCCTCAACCCACTTGGTGAAATAATCCGTGGCCAAAAGTACAAATTTGTGTCCCTTACTAGAAGGAGGATTGATCGACCAATTAAATCTATTCCCCATCCTCCGAAGCGGCCAAGGCTTGATTATAGGATTCATAGCAGAATATTTGGAACTTTTGAATATTGCGAATTTCGACAATTGTGACACCCTTTGTAATATTCAAAACAATCTTCCAACATAGTTGGCCAAAAAACCAGTTCTCCTAATTATCCACTTCATCCGATAAGTTTAATGATGTGCACCACACAACCCTTCGTGAACCTCATACATCACTTTCTTGGCCTCTTCTTCGACTCAAGCATTTGAGCAATACTCCATCGATGGACTTGTAATATAAGCGATCATCAAGAAACACAAACTTGAGAGCTTTGTACCTAAGTTTTCGGGAAACCCTTTGAGATGGATTTTTAGGATAATTGGTAACTTCGTATCTCCAATCACCATCTCTTTGGATCGATATTTAAAACATCTTCCTCTATAGTAAAAACTTCCCGATTCTCTCGATATCCGAAGCGACTTGAGCTAACTTATTTGCTTCTTCATTGTACTCTCTAGGGATATGATGCAAGGTTACTATCGAGAAAATTCTTCAAAAGTTCTCTACACTCCTCATAATATTCTCTTAACACATTATTCTTGCATTCATCTTGACCATTCGGTTGATTAATCACCAACTCAGAATCCCCAAAGATTTCAATGACAACGGCCTTTACTTCTATAAGAAGTGAAGCCCTCTAAGCAATGCTTCATACTACGCTTGATTGTTAGTAACATGAAATTCAATAGGATTTGCATACTCAAAAGCTTTTCCTTGTGGGGAAATCAAAAGAATACCAGCACCACCACCTTTGTTGCAAGATGACCCATCGAAGAACAAGGCCCAAGGCACAATGTTTATCGCCTCAACAGAAAGATCCCGATGTTGGGTAATAAAATCAGCAATAATTTGACCCTTTACCGCCTTTGCCGATTCATACCTTAAATTAAATTCGACAATGCTAAAATCCATTTGCCAATTCTTCCATTCAAAATCGGCATTGATAACATATGTTTGATTACATCAAAACTAGAAACCACCACACATTCGAATTCAACAAATAGTGCCGTGATTTAGTGCAGGGAGTAATACACACACAAGCAAAGTTTTCTGTGGCGAATACCTTGTTTCCGGGTCTAATGACTTTCGGCTAAAATAAGCTATGACTCTTTCTTTTCCTTCAAACTCTTGCATAAGGGCCGATCCTATCGTTAGGCTATCGGCAGCCACATACAACTTAAAAAGGCTTTTCAAGTTGTGGAGGTACCAAAGACAAGTGGTGCTTTCATATATTGTTTGATCTCATCAAAAGCCTTTTGTTGTATGTCACCCCATACAAATTTTTGATCTTTCTTGAGCTTCAATAAAGGGAAAAGGGTAAAACTCTTTACGATAAATTGGATATGAATCTTCTTACAAAGTTGATTTTGCCTAACAATGATTGCAATGCAGTGAGATTAGTTGGCGGCACAACTTTGTCTATTGCTTCCATGCTCTTTTTCCCAACTTCAATTCCTCCTTTATGAACTAAAAATCCCAAAAACTCACCGGTAGAAACTCCAAAGGCACATTTGTTTGGATTCATCTTCAATCCATGCTTTCTTGTGCACTCGAGTCTTTCTTAAATCGGCTAAATGTCTTTCATGATTTCTAGACTTGACTACTACATCATCGATGTAGATTTCTACAATCTTGCCGATCAACTCGTGAAAAATATAATTCATAGCTCTCGATAAGTTGCACCAAGCATTCTTTAACCCAAGCGTCATGACTATCCATTCGAACAAACCAATATGACCGGGACATCGAAAGTACATTTTTTCGAAATATCTTCTATTGCCATAAAAATTTGGTTATAGCCAAGCATTACCATCCATAAAACTAATGACTTCATAACCTGCTGCCGCATCTACCAGTAAATCGGCAACTGGCATTGGGTAACCATCCATGGGAGTAGCCTTATTAAGATTTCTAAAATCTATGCAAACTCTCATTTTTCCATTTTTCTTATATACCGGTACTATATTTGAAATCCACTCTGCATACTTGCATGGCGAATAAAGTTTGCTTCTATTAACCTTTCAACCTCCTTCTTCACATCGGCCAATACCTCCTCTTTGTATATCTTCCTTGGAGGTTGTTTATAAGGACGAAACCGTGTTTAATGGGTAATCGATGCTCAACAATGGAACGATCCAATCCAGGCATTTCCGTGTAATCCCAAGCAAAAGCAGTCTTTAAACTCTTTCAACAAATCTATCAACTTTGACTTATATTACGGGTCTAACTTTGCACTAATATACATCGGCCTTGGCTTAGAACCATCACCAACATTGATTTCCTCCAACTTATCGGTGACATAAAACCACGCCCCAACTTTCCTTTGTTGCCATCGACGGATTTCCCATTAAAATTGCTATGAGAATAGCTGCTTGGATAAATTTGTTGGCCTTCGCTAAAAACATTTACAGGACCTTCTTTCCACACTTTTCCGGAGAAACAATCGACGCCCTCATATTCCCAATAGGTAGATTCCGTTAAGCAACACTTACCGAATTATCGGCATGTACAACTTCAACATCATCTCCAATCCATTGAATGAGAATTTGATGCATAGTTGAAGGAATGCAACAATTAGCATGGATCAATCTACGCCCAAGAGTAGACTATATGCCCCCTTGCCATCAATGACAAAAAGGTAGTAATCGAGTTTTTGACCCAATAGTCATTTCGACATGGATAGCACCTCGGGTATCGGAAGGATTGCCCGGCCAAAATCCTAAGCACCATGTCGGTTTTCGGTAATTCTTCATTAGTCATCCCAAGTTTCACGAAGGTAGTATAAGGCATGATATTGATAGCAGCCCTCCATCGACAAACATCTTAGTTAAAGGCTTGCCATTGACATATCCCTTTAAATAGAGTGGCCTCAAGTGGCGATTCTTGATTGGTTTATCAAAAAGCGATTTCTTTGTGTTAATACAAGTGAGCCATCAAATCACGACATTCACTTTCATCAAAATCGAGTACACCTCTTCTTGGAAATCTTGGCTTTCGGGAGCTATAAACTCGATGGGAGGAAGAAAGCCATGCAAGCATTAGCCGAAGGACCACATCCATCGGGCTTCTTTTTGGGGACGCCAAATTTGCTTTGTTTTGACAACTTCTTGTTCCAACTCCTATTCCTCAATCGTTTGTACTCTTCTTTTACGGCTTTTCCTTAGGCTGGAGGACACCACCTTGTCCCTTTTTGCCATACGTATTTACAAAAGTCACTTCTTCATTATGCACTCTATCATGAATCCAACTTTGAACACGCAACTCTTTTCCTTTCTTTGATTCTCAAAGCCACCTATTTTTAAGCGCCGATCATCTTGAGAATCTTCGTTCCAAGTCTTTCATAGGCGGGATGGCGGTTGACTCGAGATTGCCTATACTCGAGTCTTGAGCACTACACTCCGGACAATTATTTCTTGCGAGGCAACCTCAAACCTTCATTCCAACAATGCCTAAAGAACGAACAACCCCAATGAGACCGCTCCTGTTAAGTCATGTATTCTTCTTGCTCCTTGGTATACTTCTTCCTCATACCTCGGCATTCTTCCATAAACCATTGTTTCTTCTGATGTATTCCTTCTCTTGTTCTCTCTCTGCCACTTGTTTAGCAAAATACGTGATGTAACTCGGGTTTGGAAGTTTGACCTTTCTCGGTTCGGCTATTACGAAACCGAACTCGATCTTTCTTGACTCTCTCTTGGTGATTTGCCGATCCGGGTCAACAAGCACCACTCTCCTTTGCTCTATCGAAGTCAACACTTTCACCTTGCCTTTACCTTTGAGATCATTGGCGAGATACCACATTCACGAGAGAAAGAAATCATATTTTGTGGAAAAGGGTGATCATCAATTTTCATCTTGCCATCAAACCTCAAATGTCCCTCTTGGATAGCTTTACGGATTTGCATTACGAACACTCGGCAATCATTAATAGAATGAGAATTAGTGTTATGAAAGCCACAATATTTTTGTCTTTCACTCCTTGAGAGACGTAACATAGGATGTCCTTACGGTAACTTGATGCGTCCTTCCTTTATCAACAATGCAAAAAAGTCATGCGCCTTTAGTAACATCAAAATCATAGGTTCCCTTTTGTTGTTTCAACCAGCGTTGACTAACTTGAGTGGGTTCCTTGTCCCAATTTAACTCAATTTAATGACTATCTCATCTTCATCAATATACTCGAATCGCTTCATCCGTAAAGCCACGATACACCTCATTAGTGGCATTGTTCTTACGAAAGCGATTATCTCTCCACGAACCCTTGGGCTTGATTACTCATAGCGCTAAATTTGTGCAAGTTGACCAAGATCATCAAACTCTAAACCGAACAACTTCTCCACGATATTTGGCAACATTCCTACTATAGCAATTCCGGTAGTTGATCATCCGGTAAATTTAGAGAATAACACATATTCTTGGTCTCCCTAAATCTGCGAAGATACTCCAATGGTGTTTCATTTGTTCTCATCCTCGGACTCATGAGATCAACCAATTTCTTCTCATTGGTACCCGTATAGAAATATGAATGAAACTTACGCTCTAGTTACGCTTGCGTACCAATGGAATGAGCCGGTAGAGAGCGTGAACCATGTGAAAGCCGGTCTGTAAGAGACAAAGGAAAATATCGAATCCTCCATGCTTCATCCAAGCGGCTTCTCCAAGTCTGCATTAAGTACCATCCCGACGTGCTCTATGGTACTAGTATCATCTTGACCGAGAAAACTTGGTCAAATCTGTTGGAGGCTTCACCCTTGGAGGCAATGCCACTCTGTTGTACCATTACGGATAAGGAGATTTGTATGAATAGGATTGATTCTTTGGCTTCAAGCGAACCGATTACGCATCATATCGGCCATCCTGCATCAAAACATCAATACACGGATCCTGGTTTCCTTGTACTTGCACTCAGAAGGCAATCTGAAACACTTCTATACCACAGGTTTGGCACAACATTGATAGCACTGTAATCGGTAAATTCTTGATATCCATCTCCATACATATTCTTCGTAATCTATTTGATGCCGGAGAAACTCTATAAAGTTGAAAGTGGCACTTCTCTGTGGTACCAAATGTCATCGGCCATAAGTGGGATGTGATTGCTTTTCGGTGTGAGTCAATCCACCTATATTTGAAGGCGGCGCTACTTCCTTTCCAACAGGCTTCTCTTGATGCTTTGGAACATTGAAAAGCGTCGGCCCACTAAGTGGTCCAACATTTTCCTCAAGTATTTATCAACCATTGGGCCAAAAGTCATCGATCATGATTGCCCGAAAGGTATTGAGAAAAAGCGTGTGATGGTTTGTCATGGTTTCTCCCATAGCTTTATAAACCGGGGCTGCCATCTTCTCGAGCATCCTCCTCTTGATGTAATCGGTTTGATGCGGAAGAAGAACCCTTGGCATTGGCGCTTTTGAAATACTTTATTGCTCTTGTTTTTGAAAAAGACATCAAGCACTTCCGTTGGTATTGCTCACACGCTTGTAGCACTAAATCCTTGTAATTATCGCGCAATTTCGCCATGCTTACATCCGAACATGATCATTGTTGATCTCGAGATGCCATCTTGAACTAGCAGATGGTCCCACCCGCGTGCCAAAAGTGTGTTGACACAAAATGTGGCGCCTTGTGTGCGCACACTACAACAAGCGAAAAAGCGTGGCTTCAATCGGGTGCCCGGGTGCTTCGTGATCCGGAGCGTGCGGTCGGTTTGACACGAAAGAAACCGACAAGGGATAAAACAGTTAAATGTCAAACCGGAACATGTCGGGTGAGACCAGACATATATATGATATAAGCTGAAGCCACGGTTACAACGACATACTGACTATAGGAAGGCATGCGCCAACAAGTTTATAAATCATTCGGCTAATCGTAGGATGGACATACGTAAAGATCTCGATTGCCGAATGCATATGCATGGGAAGACATGTTTGAACAAGTGAAATTGATTATGCGTTAATGCATATCCAAGCTCAAACAATCCGGCCGAGTTGGGGTCCATGAAGAAGGAACGTGTAGATAAACACGATTAAGCCAATCTAAAAACTCGTCGCCGCAGACGACACCTAGTTTCGTCAAAAAAACTTAAACGTGATTAACATACATGAACCCACAACATGTGACAATCTAGATTAAAATAATTCAGCCATTACGAGCATGTTATCTATTTGCAAAGGTATTATGAAAGTAATGATCATTGAAGCTCGAATAAAACCATAGAAGAGGGCGAACAATATCAATCTAGATTGGGCAAAAAAGTGTGTTACAAATATATAAAATATTTAAAACATGCAACACAGGATAACTTGATGAATCTATTTAGATTTTGCCGTAATCTAATAGAGCCGATAAGCATCTTGCTTCCACTAAGCATATTGAGCAAACGCCGCATACGGTATCTACTCATAAACAAAGTATAAGCAAAGACTTCTTGATTGTCAAGCAAAGATCCGCCGCATACGATCATTGAAAACAAACAAGACTACTTGCATCACGTCTAAATCCACCGCATGATACTAAACATGATAACAAGGTTGTCGGAACTTACGGAGGTCGACGGATCGATGACTCCTCTCGAAGAACTCGGCGATTACGACAAAAGGACTCGAAAGTTGGCACGGGGCGGTTGTATTGATTTGGTTGTGAACGCCTATTACAATGGTCGAGGGTCAATATTTATACCCTAGACGTAAACACGAGTCCTAAAGACTACGATTTACAAAGGAACTCTTTAAATAAACTTGGAAACTACGATTCCTTGCCCCAAACTCTCGAGTCCTTTATTATTACAACTTTCATCTTCTCGATCGGCTTTGCTTGCCATCTTACGCTTTCCCGAATGGAGTTACCGCCTTCGAGAATAACCGACCGCACAAGCATTTAGCCGACCGCTTGCGTTATTTGCGAACACTCTTCTTCCTGCATGTGGGTCCACTGTCATCTTCCGAAATTGACCAAAATCCAAAGTGTTAACACAAGTGTTCATCAATATACGGTTGCATCGGTTGTGTACTACTGCAAGACAATCGTAATGTGCCCGACTCACCTCTTTGTAATCATGGTCGATGAAGACTTTTCTACCACTGGTGCCCTTCCCCATGCCAGCCTACCCTTATGACGAGAATCGGGTTTACCAATCCCTTTATGTACTTTTAGGTACTCTTGACAAAGACTCGACGACTTCTTGAAGATGTAACCCTCTATCATGGAGCCCTCTGGATATGCTTAATTATGCACGTATCGACTTAAAACCCTCTGGATCACGTTTAGTTTGCACCATGTCTTTCCATACTTTCGACCATCCTTTGACTTGCTGTGTCCATCAAGGTAGCAATGAGACTCTCAAAGACATTCTTACGCACGTGCATAGCATCAATGGCATGGGGACCTCCAAGTCCGCCAATAAGGCGGAATCTTTGAAAGAAGACCGATTGTTTCTTGAAAGGTGCGCGCCTTGACGGGAGGTGTGCTTCTATCTCTCTGTTCGTCCCATCCGGATTCTTCTTTCCATAGGCGACGATATGTTTTTCACCATTTACATACACATGTTCTCCGTTATGACGTCTCTCTGGGAGGGGTTCAATCTCCGGGCGTTGTCATAAAATCTAAAGAACAATTTGTCTGCGGTACTTGTGACTTGTCTTTAAGAAGTGTCGGTTCCTTAGGTAAACTATCTTCTTGGATGCATCCAGGTACACCCATGTAGTACCATCCAAGCAAACCAAGCATCCCGTCTTCCCTTTGATCTGTCCGCACAAAGCAAGCAAAGGCAGGTAATCATTGGTAGTAACAAAAATTATTGCTCTACATATAAAGTCCTCCTTTCGGAACGCATCGTACATCTGCTCCCCATGCCTCCATAGCCTCTCCATTTCTTGCATCAAGGGCTCGAGGAACACGTCTAAATCAATGCATGGTTGTTTAGGGCCAGAAATAAGAATAGTGAGGAGAATGTACTTTCTCTTCTGACACAACCATGTTGGAATGTTGTCCATGGTCAAGATCACTGGCCATGTGCTGTGGTTGCTCATCCTCTCATTGAAGGGATTCATTTCATCGGTGCTCAGGCCAAACCGTACATTCCTTGGGTCATCGCTGAATTCTTTGTGCTTCTCATCAAACCTTTGCCACTGACTACAATCAGCCGGGTGTGCAATCTTATCATCATCTACCTTGCGCTCATCATCCCACCATGTCATGAGTGCGGCTTCTTTAGGATTTAGGAACAAACGTCTCAAGCGGTCGGTCACTGGCAGGTACAACATTACCAGGGTAGGAATTCTTCTCTACTTTGCATCGTTGCCTAATGGAGTGTCCTCTGGGGGCTGAGATTCTTGTACCACCTTTTTTGTACCCTTCTTATTCCTCTTTTACCCCGTGGATGGTTTGTCCCCACCGTAAAGGTCATTGTTCTTGTACCGGCTGGCCCCACACCGGGGACATTTATCCAATGACTTGAACGTTTCGCCACGAAAAAGTATACAGTGGTTGGGGCATGCATGTATTTTTTGAACCCCCATTGTCAATGGACTTATGACCTTCTTCGCTTGGTACGTGTTGGCAGGAACTGAGTTTGGTTATGGCAGCACCCATGATAGGAGATGCAATAGATCATTGAAACTACAGTCTGACCAGCCGTACTTAGCCTTCAGGATGAGTAGCTCAAGCACAAAACGTAGTAATGTCCAATGTGTCGGACAACCCTTTTCAACACCATACACAGTCTCCTTCGATGCTTTTATCACTCTTTCCAAATTTTCTAGACCTTTCGGGCTATTTAGTAAAATCTCTGGTCCAAGGGTTCGAATCATGTCATCTAAATCATCTTCAACTCCGACACGTGCTCCACCATCATTATTGGCACCACATTCGTCGTTACCATCCCAACCACCAGCATCACCACCTTGTTCATTGCCAAACCCAAAATCCATTCGTGCATCAAGCTCTGCTGAATATTGGGACAGGGATTCTATGGTTTCGTCGTCGTATTCCTCCTCATCCTCGTCGTTAACAATAACCGTTTCACCATGATAAATCCACACTGTGTAGTCCTCAACAAATCCTCGCATAATCAAATGTGATCTGATGATAGTCACATCTGTCCATGCCATACGGTTCTTGCAATCTTTACAGGGGCAAATAATTGTATCCTTATTCTCTTTCAATGTCGTTGCATGCTTTGTTGCGGCTTCAATAAATTTATCCACCTCCTCACGGAAACCTGCCTTGAATCTTAACAAACCATACATCCAAGAGTTCCTATACTCCATCTTTTACAACAACAACAAAACAAATATTAAAGGACTACTTATTCAGATATATATAAAAATGAATCAAAGTAATAATTACCCTCCCTAATTTACCCTAGTACATTTAAATGTTGGGTCTAATTTGCTCATAAATAGCTCAAGCACCATAGAAGAGAGAGAAAAACAAAACTCTAATTACTCACTAACCAACCATTAAAACTTCAAAAAAAGTTTGGAATAGTATTTTCTTACCTTCTACAACCTCTCCACCAAAGGATTTGAGACCAAAACCTTCCCCCCTTAGTAGAGCAATTTTTAGGAGGTGCCCAAGGCCTCCCCATCTTTTTTTCACGGGTTGGAGTGAGTGACCCGAGGAGAAAGAATGAGCTGCATCTGTTTTATATGGGGGACATTTGTAGGGGCGGCTGGTGATTGAGCCGCCCCTACAAATTGGTGCTATAAATACGGGGCCATTTGTAGGGGCGGCTCAATCACCAGCCGCCCCTACAAATACCATTTCCAGGGGCGGTTGGTGATTTTGCCGCCCCTACAAATCAGACCCCATTTGTAGGGGCGGCTCGTAACACCAGTCACCCCTGCTGTTCCGTTTGTAGGGGCGGCTGGTGTCTGGGCACCCTAGCACGCCACTGTAGGGGCGGCTCCATCACCAGCCGCCCCTACAAAAAAATCGAACCGTTGCTAAAAATCGTTTTCTACGTAGTGACATTATTATGAAAGAAAAACTTAAGTATAATAATGAACATGTAAATATTGTAACACTCTAGAGTCCAAAAAGACTTAGATCCACTCTACAAGCTGCGTGAACCACATACTTCCACCAACCCACTTAAACTTTTGTGCTCGCTTCATGTAAAAGCATTAATCCGGAGTCAGTGGTATGAACTCTAAAGCTTTATATGTTTATGGAACCGACCATCAATAACTAAGGTGGGACTACCCACCCTCAATGTCACATTAACAAACATTTGGATAGGCAAATCCAAACTTGTCCAGATGTCCTCAATATGAACTAAATTACTCTATGTTCCATTATGAATCTATCTAAAGTAAACCTCTAAATTTGAATATAAATTATCTAGTTCTATCTTATGGAAGATAATCTAAAACAAACCCTACATTTGCATCTAAGTAATCCGTTAAATTGGCTTATAAGTTACCTACCTCTAACATTAGAAAATAAATAAAATAAAATTATCAATATCTACTATTATGAAAAGGGAATAAGTAAACATATATATGTTTCTCAGTTCTCACTTCTACTACTAGAAATATACAAAAAAAAACAACTATCTCAAAGAAATGAGCACAACATGTAGACAAAGTATATATGCATCTATGAGCGATAACTATATATTTCTATGGTTTAGTAGTCATGAAAAATGTTGCCTAATAAATGAATCACATAACATGACCCTAACAATTAATTTTAAATTATATTAATAAATTATGACAAATGATTATGTAATTAAGTTGTTGCTTTAGATAAATTTATACATTAATAAATTATGTAATTATGAGAATAAACATATCTACTAATTCATTTAATTATAAGCGCTCTATTGTTGCAAAAATACTAACACGCATGATTATTTGAAAGGTAATTCAACACCTAGAGCACTAATATGACTTTTTATGTCAATATAGTAATTAAAAGTGCAGTCTATGACTTTGAACTTATATTTTCAATAAAATAGAAAAGGAAAATTTAAATAAAATGTACATTAAACACTAAAGTTTTTACTCAAAATCTAAAAACAAAACAATAGCAACCAATAAGATTAATATATGAAATCCAATATTTAGATTAATTATATCTTGAAGACAAATGAGCCACAATAAAAACATGTATTGAAGACTCATAGATGTGCGATTCAAACGGAGGGAACTATGAATATGGATGGAAACTATATAGAGTAAAATTGGTAAATCCATCACTACCGGATATAGACCATGGAGTTTGTATATGAGCGTTGTGTTAATACATAAAGAACTCAAACATAAGTAATTTTATTTAGTTGTTTGTACTAAATTATCTATGAACTTCCTAGCATCACTTATGTCTCTTAAGCTTTTAGCCTATGCAAAAGCACGGGTGGATGTATTAGTACTTTTTTTTTTTATAAATATGAGGAATCACCAAGCCAACGTTTAAACAAAAGAGCAAATTTTATAGGAGTACAAGAAGGACAACACCCACTGTTGTTTGTTGGCACACTTCTCAAGCAAATTCAAGCCTCTAACTTGAATGTTGGTACTGAGCATAATAGATGTTGATCCCAATCAGTGACGGAGCTAAAACAAATTTGAGGGGATGCAATTGCCTTTTGGGTGCATTCAGTTTTACTGTGGGGATACATATGTAATAAAAATATTTGATCATAATCATTGTTTTTTTTTGTTAATTTTACTATGGTGCACCGGTACCCACGTCTGTATACATAGCTCTGTGCCTGGATCCCATCAAGTACCACAAAAACTACTTCAACTCTTCAGCAACTTGGGCGTCCATCACCGTGGTACCTCTCTGCTGATCTTTAGCACTTGAGCATGTTACTAGATACAAGCAGCCAACCCATATGACACTGAATAAATGATCAACCATCAAGCGAGAACAAACATCAACTTGCAGCAATCCTGGCCACTACCGCTGTTCTACATTGAAACTTATTTCTGGAGTATCACCAAAATATTCGTGGAACAAGTACAGATCACCCATCTAATAATCGCCCTCACATGCATTCATGCTCACGGAATGTAAACTCACTAAACAACTAAACCGGTCCTGTGCACCGATATTTCTCCTATAAATGCAACGCTCAAGCGCCACCACGAACCATCACAAGCGCTTAACGATCAGTTGTTATTAAGGCACATCTTAATCACGCTGTGCTTCGCGCTAGTGATCAAGCAAGTTCTTCTTTCTGTACTCTGTAGCAATGGCAGGCAAGGCCTCGATCGCGTTGTTCCTCGCCGTGAACCTGGTGGTGTTCGCCATGGCCAGCGCCTGCGGTGGAGACTGCCCCACGCCGACCCCTTCGACGCCGACCCCGACGCCGGCCTCGTTCGGCAAGTGCCCCCGCGACGCGCTCAAGCTGGGCGTGTGCGCCAATGTTCTGGGCCTGATCAAGGCCAAGGTGGGCGTGCCGCCCACGGAGCCATGCTGCCCGCTGCTGGAGGGGCTCGTCGACCTCGAGGCCGCACTCTGCCTCTGCACCGCCATCAAGGGCAGGATCCTCGGCATCAACCTCAACCTGCCCGTCGACCTCAGCCTCATCCTCAACCACTGCGGCAAGACCGTGCCCACCGGATTCAAGTGCCTCTAAGCTAGCCAAGAGCATGCCGGCGTCTTCTTTTGCTTGTCATTCGTCTCTTACTGTCTTAGTGCAGACTTCTTATCGGTTGCTACGTACGTACGTGCTTGCTAGCTAGCTAGCTCCGCGCCTACGTGCATCCGCGCGAACACGCGAAGTACGTACGTTGTAGCCGGTTTGATGACCAGCTTTCGCTTTTGGGTGTTTCTTTTTATGTAAGTGCCTCGATCGTCCTTTGCATGGACAGTGTCACTGAACTATTTGGATTGTTATATTCTTTTATTTGAATACAGCAATATGCTTGATGAATAAAGCTTATATTGTTCGAAATATTTGCATATTACTCTAATATCATATTTTATTCTGAGGCATATATCATTTTCATACACATTTGCAAATGCTACATAAAACATAAGTAATTGAGGCAATAATCCACAACCATTTGAGACGTAGAATTACTAGTATTCATGACACTATATTCATATCCGTGTGCAATTTCCAACCGACCAAAAACACTCTCAAAATCTCTGGTAGCTAGATAGAAGGTGATCCTTTTATTCAGCCTAGCTTCTCCTTTGTTCCCTATGATATAAATCTCGGAATACTCCAAAAAAAAAAATGCTAAAACACCACAGTGCGCTTACATTATAAGTAGGTTCATATAAATGATGTCAACATTCTGCGGCTCATAGTTGCACGTGTAGTCCCTAAACTGTCGTTTGATTCTCGCCTAGGTACGCAAACTATGAAATTGGAAATCTATGTTCTTAATCTACTGAAGTGCTTCAATCCTGCTAGTCCAGAGCATATCCATCTACCTCAGCTGCTGGAAGGGCTCGATCCTCACTATGCTTTTCCACACATCGCCATGTCGCCTACATGGAGCTCCCCATCATGACTTAGTGCATCGAAGATGTTGCGATCCTCATCATAGATCCTGCAGCAACGCGCTTCCATGGGCATGCTGGCTAGCTGCTCCTTGTGATCGTGGTGGGCCTACGATGTCTTTGAGCTTGGTGTCAACCTCTCGAGGCTCTCATCATGGAGGCTTCGTGACATTTTAGAGTATAATAAACATGCTAATATTGTAACACTTTAAAGTTCAAAAGGCTTAGACCTACTCTAAACGCTGAGTGAACCATACACTTCCACCAGCCCACTTACTACACCCATGTAGTACCATCCAAGCAAACCAAGCATCCCGTCTTCCCTTTGATCTGTCCAGACAAAGCAAACAGCGCGGGGTAATCATTGGTAGTAACAAAAATTATTGCTCTACATATGAAGTCCTCCTTTCGGAACGCATCGTACATCTGCTCCCCATGCCTCCATAGCCTCTCCATTTCTTGCATCAAGGGCTCGAGGAACACGTCTATATCAATTCCTGGTTGTTTAGGGCCAGAAATAAGAATAGTGAGGAGAAGGTACTTTCTCTTCTGACACAACCATGTTGGAATGTTGTCCATGGTCAAGATCACTGGCCATGTGCTGTGATTGCTCATCATCTCATTGAAGGGATTCATTCCATCGGTGCTCAGGCCAAACCGTACATTTCTTGGGTCATCGCTGAATTCTTTGTGCTTCTCATCAAACCTTTGCCACTGACTACAATCAGCCGGGTGTGCAATCTTATCATCATCCACCTTGCGCTCATCATCCCACCATGTCATGAGTGCGGCTTCTTTAGGGTTTAGGAACATACGTCTCAAGCGGTCGGTCACTGGCAGGTACCACATTACCAGGGCAGGAATTCTTCTCTGCTTTGCATCGTTGCCTAATGGAGTGTCCTCTGGGGGCTGAGATTCTTGTACCACCTTTTTTGTACCCTTCTTATTCCTCTTTTTCCCCGTGGATGGTTCGTCCCCACCGTAAAGGTCATTGTTCTTGTACCGGCTGGCCCCACACCAGGGACATTTATCCAATGACTTGAATGTTTCGCCACGAAAAAGTATACAGTGGTTGGGGCATGCATGTATTTTTTCAACCCCCATTGTCAATGGACTTATGACCTTCTTCGCTTGGTACGTGTTGGCGGGAACTGAGTTTGGTTGTGGCAGCACCCATGACAGGAGATGCAATAGATCATTGAAACTACAGTCTGACCAGGCGTACTTAGCCTTCAGGATGAGCAGCTCAAGCACAAAACGTAGTAATGTCCAATGTGTCGGACAACCCTTTTCAACACCATACACAGTCTCCTTCGATGCTTTTGTCACTCTTTCTAAATTTTCTAGACCTTTCGGGCTATTTAGTAAAATCTCTGGTCCAAGGGTTCGAATCATGTCATCTAAATCATCTTCAACTCCGACACGTGCTCCACCATCATCATTGGCACCACATTCGTCGTTACCATCCCAACCACCAGCATCACCACCTTGTTCATTGCCAAACTCAAAATCCATTCGTGCATCAAGCTCTGCTGAATATTGGGACAGGGATTCTATGGTTTCGTCGCCGTATTCCTCCTTATCCTCGTCGTTAACAATAACCGTTTCACCATGATGAATCTACACTATGTAGTCCTCAACAAATCCTCGATAATCAAATGTGATCCGATGATAGTCACATCTGTCCATGCCATACGGTTCTTGCAATCTTTACAGGGCAAATAATTGTATCCTTATTCTCTTTCAATGTCGTTGCATGCTTCGCTTATGCTTCAATAAATTTATCCACCTCTTCACGGAAACCCGCCTTGAACCTTAACGAACCATACATCCAAGAGTTCCTGTACTCCATCTTTACAACAACAACAAAACAAACATTAAAGGAATACTTATTCAGATATATATAAAAATGAATCAAAGTAATAATTATTTGAGAATAATTGTATATACCTCGAGATATATATGAATATAAATCTAATATAATTACATGAAGCATACAAACACACCATGGTAGAGAAAAATTAATTAATGGCCCATTTATCCATAAATAACTAAAATACATATTTATTGATTACAATAAACAATTTCAAAGACAACAATTAACAATAATTATACTTTACCCAATATCTTTCATACAAACCCTAGTCCAATTTTATCAAACATAAATTTACAAAAACGAAATTAATAAAAAAAACAAACCCTAGATCTAGATCACATGCACATGAAACATCCATAAAACTAACTAATGGTTCACTAAAAACAAGAAACATGGACCAAATAAGGGTATGATCTTGTTCCCCTCCCTAATTTACCCTAGTACATTTAAAAGTTGGGTCTAATTTGCTCATAAATAGCTCAAGCACCATAGAAGAGAGAGAAAAACAAAACTCTAATTACTCACTAACCAACCATTAAAACTTCAAAAAAGTTTGGAATAGTATTTTCTTACCTTCTACAACCTCTCCACCAAAGGATTTGAGACCAAAACCTTCCCCCTTAGTAGAGCAATTTTAGGAGGTGCCCAAGGCCTCCCATCATTTTTTTTCACGGGTTAGAGTGAGTGACCCGAGGAGAAAGAATGAGCTGCATCTGCTTTATATATGGGGACATTTGTAGGGGCGGCTGGTGATTGAGCCGCCCTACAAATTGGTAAGAGAATACTGGGCCATTTGTAGGCGGCTCAATCACCACCGCCCCTACAAATACCATTTCAGGCGGTTGGTGATTTTGCCGCCCTACAAATCGAACCCCATTGTAGAAGGCTCGTAACACCATCACCCCTGCTGTTCCGTTTGTAGAAGGCGGCTGGTGTCTGGGCACCCTTGAAGACGCCACTTGTAGGGGCGGCTCCATCACCACCGCCTTACAAAAAAAAATCGAACTGTTGCTAAAAATCGTTTTTACGTAGTGACATTATTATGAAAGAAAAACTTAAGTATAATAATGAACATGTAAATATTGTAACACTCTAGAGTCCAAAAGACTTAGATCCACTCTACAAGTCTGCGTGAACCACATACTTCCACCAACCCACTTAAACTTTTGTGCTCGCTTCATGTAAAAGCATTAATCCGAGTCGGTGGTATGAACTCTAAAGCTTTATATGTTTATGGAACCGACCATCAATAACTAAGGTGGGACTACCCACCCTCAATGTCACATTAACAAACATTTGGATAGGCAAATCCAAACTTGTCCAGATGTCCTCAATATGAACTAAATTACTCTATGTTCCATTATGAATCTATCTAAAGTAAACCTCTAAATTTGAATATAAATTATCTAGTTCTATCTTATGGAAGATAATCTAAAACAAACCCTACATTTGCATCTAAGTAATCCGTTAAATTGGCTTATAAGTTACCTACCTCTAACATTAGAAAATAAATAAAATAAAATTATCAATATCTACTATTATGAAAAGGGAATAAGTAAACATATATATGTTTCTCAGTTCTCACTTCTACTACTAGAAATATACAAAAAAAAACAACTATCTCAAAGAAATGAGCACAACATGTAGACAAAGTATATATGCATCTATGAGCGATAACTATATATTTCTATGGTTTAGTAGTCATGAAAAATGTTGCCTAATAAATGAATCACATAACATGACCCTAACAATTAATTTTAAATTATATTAATAAATTATGACAAATGATTATGTAATTAAGTTGTTGCTTTAGATAAATTTATACATTAATAAATTATGTAATTATGAGAATAAACATATCTACTAATTCATTTAATTATAAGCGCTCTATTGTTGCAAAAATACTAACACGCATGATTATTTGAAAGGTAATTCAACACCTAGAGCACTAATATGACTTTTTATGTCAATATAGTAATTAAAAGTGCAGTCTATGACTTTGAACTTATATTTTCAATAAAATAGAAAAGGAAAATTTAAATAAAATGTACATTAAACACTAAAGTTTTTACTCAAAATCTAAAAACAAAACAATAGCAACCAATAAGATTAATATATGAAATCCAATATTTAGATTAATTATATCTTGAAGACAAATGAGCCACAATTAAACATGTATTGAAGACTCATAGATGTGCGATTCAAACGGAGGGAACTATGAATATGGATGGAAACTATATAGAGTAAAATTGGTAAATCCATCACTACCGGATATAGACCATGGAGTTTGTATATGAGCGTTGTGTTAATACATAAAGAACTCAAACATAAGTAATTTTATTTAGTTGTTTGTACTAAATTATCTATGAACTTCCTAGCATCACTTATGTCTCTTAAGCTTTTAGCCTATGCAAAAGCACGGGTGGATGTATTAGTACTTTTTTTTTTATAAATATGAGGAATCACCAAGCCAACGTTTAAACAAAAAGAGCAAATTTTATAGGAGTACAAGAAGGACAACACCCACTGTTGTTTGTTGGCACACTTCTCAAGCAAATTCAAGCCTCTAACTTGAATGTTGGTACTGAGCATAATAGATGTTGATCCCAATCAGTGACGGAGCTAAAACAAATTTGAGGGGGATGCAATTGCCTTTTGGGTGCATTCAGTTTTACTGTGGGGATACATATGTAATAAAAATATTTGATCATAATCATTGTTTTTTTTTTGTTAATTTTACTATGGTGCACCGGTACCCACGTCTGTATACATAGCTCTGTGCCTGGATCCCATCAAGTACCACAAAAAACTACTTCAACTCTTCAGCAACTTGGGCGTCCATCACCGTGGTACCTCTCTGCTGATCTTTAGCACTTGAGCATGTTACTAGATACAAGCAGCCAACCCATATGACACTGAATAAATGATCAACCATCAAGCGAGAACAAACATCAACTTGCAGCAATCCTGGCCACTACCGCTGTTCTACATTGAAACTTATTTCTGGAGTATCACCAAAATATTCGTGGAACAAGTACAGATCACCCATCTAATAATCGCCCTCACATGCATTCATGCTCACGGGAATGTAAACTCACTAAACAACTAAACCGGTCCTGTGCACCGATATTTCTCCTATAAATGCAACGCTCAAGCGCCACCACGAACCATCACAAGCGCTTAACGATCAGTTGTTATTAAGGCACATCTTAATCACGCTGTGCTTCGCGCTAGTGATCAAGCAAGTTCTTCTTTCTGTACTCTGTAGCAATGGCAGGCAAGGCCTCGATCGCGTTGTTCCTCGCCGTGAACCTGGTGGTGTTCGCCATGGCCAGCGCCTGCGGTGGAGACTGCCCCACGCCGACCCCTTCGACGCCGACCCCGACGCCGGCCTCGTTCGGCAAGTGCCCCCGCGACGCGCTCAAGCCAGGCGTGTGCGCCAATGTTCTGGGCCTGATCAAGGCCAAGGTGGGCGTGCCGCCCACGGAGCCATGCTGCCCGCTGCTGGAGGGGCTCGTCGACCTCGAGGCCGCACTGTGCCTCTGCACCGCCATCAAGGGCAGCATCCTCGGCATCAACCTCAACCTGCCCGTCGACCTCAGCCTCATCCTCAACCACTGCGGCAAGACCGTGCCCACCGGATTCAAGTGCCTCTAAGCTAGCCAAGAGCATGCCGGCGTCTTCTTTTGCTTGTCATTCGTCTCTTACTGTCTTAGTGCAGGCTTCTTATCGGTTGCTACGTACGTACGTGCTTGCTAGCTATCTCCGCGCCTACGTGCATCCGCGCGAACACGCGAAGTACGTACGTTGTAGCCGGTTTGATGACCAGCTTTCGCTTTTGGGTGTTTCTTTTTATGTAAGTGCCTCGATCGTCCTTTGCATGGACAGTGTCACTGAACTATTTGGATTGTTATATTCTTTTATTTGAATACAGCAATATGCTTGATGAATAAAGCTTATATTGTTCGAAATATTTGCATATTACTCTAATATCATATTTTATTATGAGGCATATATCATTTTCATACACATTTGCAAATGCTACATAAAACATAAGTAATTGAGGCAATAATCCACAACCATTTGAGACGTAGAATTACTAGTATTCATGACACTATATTCATATCCGTGTGCAATTTCCAACCGACCAAAAACACTCTCAAAATCTCTAGTAGCTAGATAGAAGGTGATCCTTTTATTCAGCGGTTATGGATTTCGTTTTGCGTTTTTTTTCGGCCAGGGCCGAAAAACCCGAAATTCGTGAATTTCGACCGAAATTTCGAAAATTTCGTGTAAACCTGCACGTTCAAACTTAGGTGTATTTTGGCCGAAATCACCGATTTTTTTTAAAAAAATCGGGCGAAATTTCGGATGAAATTTCGGGCGAAATTTCGTTGCACAGAAATAGAAAAAATGCTTTTAAGTTAGAAATAGAGAAGAGATCCACAAATACAATATTCCACAGTCCACAGGAGGGCATAACACATACAAGTTCATACAATACAGGCACAGAACATACGCATGTCCAGTTCATAGTTTCATAGTCATAACTGGGAACATAGATAAGTGATAAGTCCATAATAGTTCATAAAAGGGGGTCTCAAAGAGATCAAAAGTCCATAGTTCAAATTCAGGGACAGTCCATACTTAAAATCTAAAGACAAAGACCACATAGCTAATAGAGAAATCCTTCGACCCTCTTCTTCTTCCTAGCACGCTGTCCCCTTCGATTATCGTCCTCTGGTTGCTCTTCAAATTGTTGGTGTGTGCCCAGAGTATCACCTATTGAAATAATTAAACACATTAGCCTCTTTGTCTTTGGTCAAAAAGAAAAGAAGTAAATTCACACATGAGTAATTACCATCCCTATGCTCTGGTTCATTGTCTGTGTCATTCGCTGAGCTACTATCAGCAGATTCTGCATAAGCAGGGCTGCCATGAGGACTGCTATCATCTGTGTCGTTTTCAGTTTCTACAAAATCTTCTTCTTCATCTTCAACAACCCTCTTACCTTTTCTCCTCCTATTAGCCCTCTGTAAAGCAAGAATTTTCCTCTTCTTTGACCGACCAAGCAATTCTTCAAGACAAAGATCATCATCTACAATTTTTGGCCTGTTCAACCAATCCATGATTGGGTTTGATTCATCAAATAATGTGCAATCCATCAATAGAGCACATGGATCAGCCTCTTTCTCTTCTGTTTGATTTTTTCCTACACCTTGCTTGAGACGTTGCTTTAAATTGTGGCGTACATACACAAGCTTTCGCAGCTTCTCATAACCAAGGCGGTTTCTCAGTTTTGTATGAACTAGTGCAAAAGTACTCCAATTCCGCTCACACCCACTAGATGAGACACACTGCGAAACAATACGAATGGCAAACTTCTGCAGCTCTGGTGTATCACCACCAAATAATACCCACCAATCAGCTGAAAATAAGAGGTACATGATATATTCATAAGGAGCATACAAAAAAATAAGAGGTACATGATGTATTCAGAAGGAGCATACAAAAAATTGAGACAGTCGTGATTAAAAAAATTACCTGCAGGCATTTTGCCTACTGCACCCTTTGCTAATTTTCCATCAAATTTTCTCTCATAGGATATAAAGGTACGAATTTGTCTTATTGCTTCAACCCCATCCTCGATCGATTCAGCTAGCCTTTCAATTGCCTCTTCGAGAGCTCTCAAATACCTGTTATTTTCATGAAGCCGGTGTTGATAGTGCCCTACTGGATCAAGGACAGCAGCTGCAAGCATAGAGAACACATTAGTATGCTGTTTTCCAATGAAAACTAGACATGAATAAATTGTTTTTCCTTACCAGCAACAATGAATGTGTCATCATAGAGATATTGAACCCTCTCCTTAATCACTCTCATGTATCTGTTGCATCTATGTGTCCCCTCACCTAAATAGACCTCCATCTCCCTAATGGCACTCAACAATCTTGGCATTATTCCAGCAACTGTCCCCTCATCTCCATCCACATAGCGAAGTACTGAATAGAGTGGGCCAATTGTATCTAAGACAACCTTGACATCATCCCACCACTGAGAACTTGTCATACAGCTATCAACATACTTGAAGCCAGGCTCATTGTTCCAAGCACTATTCCTCCACTCATCAGAGACCATCCACTGTCGGAATTTATCTTTCCTATCCCACAAACTCTGGAGGAACATGAAGACAGTTCCAAATCTGGTTGCATTCCATCGAACTATCTCCCCTCCAATCCTTCTTTTCATCTCATTATGCAGCCTATTGTGGCTATGTAGGAAATTGGTACATTTTTTAGCACTGGAGACAATATCATCAACCTCAGAGAATTTACCAATATCCTTCAACATTAGGTTGATTGTATGAGCGGCACATGGCTGCCAAACAATACGGGGGTACTCGTCAATAAGCTTGGCACATGCTTTCTTGTAATTTGCCCCATTGTCAGTGACAAGCTGCACAATATTCTCAGAGCCAATGTCATCTACCACTTTCTTAATGTGTGTATACAAATATTCTGCAAGACATGCAAAGACACAAAAATTGGAGCACATACGAATCATGAAAGATAATCTGCAAGACATACAAAACGACATAAATTACCTGCATTTTGGATGTGCTCACTTGCATTGATAGCCTTATGGAAGAATATGCGCCCATGGCAATACACCATGAAGTTGATAATACTCATGCTTGTCGTACCTGTCCATGAGTCACACATGACTGTAACACCATATTTCTTCCAATCCCTTTTAAAGACCTCAACAGCCTCCTCAGTGCTTTTATAGTTAGCATCCAAACATGGGCCATCGATGTCACTCCCACTGAACAACCTACTTGTTGTTCCTAACTCTTGAGTCAACCTCATTGCTGCTCGAAAATAAGGACAATTAGCTTTTACCCCTGCAATGTCATTTGCATGAAACCATTTGGACCAAGCTTGTGCAAGTTTTTCCACCACTCCTTCCTTCAAGATGGTGTCAATCCTAGGTTGGACAGAACTAGAAGATGTAACAAATGAGTCAATCCTTGGCTGTACAGTAGGAGGTCTCCTGCATGATCCGCTACTAGCTGCTGGGGCAGATGAACTACCAGATCCATGCTCATATGAGGCCTGCCTCATATTCACTTCTTGCTGCAAATCATTATCTTGTCTTGATAATGCCATTAACAAGCGCATCTGCTGCTCCTCCTCATCGCTTGCCACATAAATACTTCCTTTTCCACCCATCTCACTCACAAGAGTATTTTCCAACCTCTTTTTGGTCCTCTTTAAATCTTTCTTCCTATCCTTAGATTCTTTATGCTTTCTCCACATAACATGCTTCACATCACTTGGCACCTTCTCGCAAAAAGCGACATCACCTGGCACCCCAGCTAGATGCTGTGTTAGTCTCGTTGCACCTCCAGATCTCTTGGTAGCGCCACAAAACCCACATTTAAATCCTTGTCCAACACTAAAACCATAATTCCACACATTGAATATGTTGTCATCTTTTACTTGACCTGCACAAAAGACCATTCAAAGACATTGGCTTGATAAATAATATGCAACTACTAATACAAATTTCCAAACAGAATTTTACCTATATATGAGGAGTGGGTGTTTGCATCCACATCAATAAGCACCATTTGAGAAATGCACTCAGCTCTGCTAGAATTGCTTGTACCCTCTCCACTGAAAATTCACATTTTTAAAGTACACATTAGCTAAATTTGGCATACAATAGGATGACATTTTCCTTAGAGATTGAGCAGAGCATCGGGATCAAAGCGCCACCTTAATAGATTGAACTCATTTTCCTCATAAATGGAGCAGAGCATCGGGGATGAGACTACTACCATGCATTGTGCATACATTACCTAGATCGAGACATGCTTTTGCAATCGAGTGAAAATGCAACTCCTATCTTACTTGTTTCATGGGAATAGAGTCGAATACACAATCAAAATTAACCAAATCAGACATGGTTCCACAATCCACAATTTCTAATCTTTGTTTTGGGGATCTGAAATTTGAACGACATTATCTCGGGATGGCATACCTTGTAGGAGGAGGAAGCGATGATGACATCTTGAGCGCCGCCGCCGAACTCGAGTCTGAGTGCCGCTTTGCTCCCGCCCTCCGCCTCTCCTCGCCAAGCATCATTTGTCTCAGCAGCGAGCTCGCCTTGCTGCTACCATGATTCTCGCCTTGCCACACACAACGTGTGTGCTCTCTCTCTACTCTGTTGAGCCCCACTGGCTGGGATGGGCACCCTGCTGGGCGCCGCGCTCACGCTGGGCGCTCGTCGCACGGACCAAGCAGCCGCCGCCGCCAAAGTGAACGAGGAGAAGGAAAAATGAAACCCTAGGCTGCCGATTGCATATTTGGGGAGTTAGGGTTAGCGATAGAATGGGCTTGGGCTGCTGTATCGATAGGGACCGGGTCTGTTTTAAATGGGCCAAGATTTTCAAACCGAATGGGCCAATTTTGCCTCGGTCGAAAGAAGAAGCGAATTTCGCGAAATTTCGCGAAATTTCGCCAATTTCGCCTTAGCTTCTCCTTTGTTCCCTATGATATAAATCTCGGAATACTCCAAAGAAAAAATGCTAAAAACATCACAGTGCGCTTACATTATAAGTAGGTTCATATAAATGATGTCAACATTCTACGGCTCATAGTTGCACGTGTAGTCCCTAAACTGTCGTGTGATTCTCACCTAAATGCATAAACTATGAAATTGGAAATCTATGTTCTTAATCTACTGAAGTGCTTCAATCCTGCTAGTCCAGAGCATATCCATCTACCTCCTCAGCTGCTGGAAGGGCTCGATCCCTCACTATGCTTCGTTCCACACATCGCCATGTCGCCTACATGGAGCTCCCCATCATGACTTAGTGCATCGAAGATGTTGCGATCCTCATCATAGATCCTGCAGCAACGCGCTTCCATGGGCATGCTGGCTAGCTGCTCCTTATGATCGTGGTGGGCGTACGATGTCTTTGAGCTTGGTGTCAACCTCTCGAGGCTCTCGTCATGAAGGCTTCGTGACATTTTAGAGTATAATAATAAACATGCTAATATTGTAACACTTTAGAGTTCAAAAGGCTTAGACCTACTCTAAACGCTGAGTTAACCATACACTTCCACCAGCCCACTTACTATACTTGTGTGTTCGCTTCATGTAAAAGTGTTAATCTGGAGTTTGTGGTTTGAATTGTAGAAGCTTTATATGTTTATCGACCATCAATAACTAAGGTAGAACTACACACCCACAATCTCACATTAAGAAGCATTTGAACCACTATAGGCCAATCCAAACTAGTCCAAATGTCATAAATATGCAACTAATTACCACATGTTCTATTATGAGCCGATCTAATGTAAACCTCTAAATTTGAATAAAAATTGTGCAGTTCTATCTTATGGAAGATAATATAAAATAACCACTACGTTTGTATCTAAACATCTAAGTTACCCACCTCTGACATTAGAAAATAAATAAAATGAAATTACCAACATCTACTATTATGAAAAGGGAATAAGTAAACATATATACGTTTCTCAATACTCACTTCTACTACTATAAACATATAAAAAAACTATCTCAAAGAAAGGAAAACAACAAGTAGACAAAGTATATATGCATGTATGAGCGATAACTATATATTTCTATGGTTTAGCAATCATGAAAAATGTTGCTAAATGAATCACATAACATGACACTAACAATTAATTTTAATTTACATTGACAAACAATTATGTAATTAAGTTGTTGATTAGATAAATTTATACATTGACAAATTATGTAATTACGAGAATACACATATCTATCAATTCATTTAATTGTCGGGACTCTGTTGTTACAAAAATACTAACACACATAATTATCGTAAAGGTAATTCATCACCTAGAGCACTAAAATTTCTGTGTATGTTAATATAGTAACTAAAAATGTAGTCTATGACTTTGAACTTATGAATAAAATAGAAAAGAAAAGTTTAAATAAAAGGTACATTAAATACTAAAGTTTTAACTTAAAATGTCAAAAAAAAACTATACCAATCAATAAGATTTAAATATTAAATCCAAAATTCAGAATATTAATGACATTTTGAAGACACATGAGCCACAATTAAACACATATTAGTATCTCGTAGATGTGCAATGCAGGGAGGGCTATGAATATGCATGGAAAGTGTATTGAGTAATTGGTAAATCCATCACAACCGGATACAAACCATAGAGTATCTATATGAGCATTGTGTTAGAAAATGAATACAGAAAGAACACAAACATAAGCAGTTTTGTTTAGTTGTATCTACTAAATTATCTATGAGCTTCTACTCGTCACTTATGTCTCTTAAGCTTCTAGCCTATGCAAAAGTACGGGTGGATGTATTAGTACTTTTTTTTATAAACAAGAGGAGAATCACCTAGCCAACATTCAAACAAAAAGAACAAAATTTTATAGGAGCAACACCCATCGTTGTTTGCTGGAACGCTTCTCAAGCAAATTCAAGCTTCTGAATTTGAACTTGAATGTTCGAACTGAACAGAATAGATGTTGACCCCGACAACCCGTCAAGCACCACAAAAAACTACTTCAACTCTTCAAGCAACTTGGGCGTCAATCATCATGGCACCTCTGCTGATCTTTAGCACTAAAGCATGTCACTAGATACAAGCAGCCAACCCATATGACAAGTTACTAAACTGAATAAATGATCAACCATCAAGCTAGAACAAACATTAACATGCATCGACCAATGCAGCAATCTTGGCCACTAGCGCTGTTCTAGAATGAAACTTTATTTCTGGAGTACCACCCAAATATTCATGGAATAAATCCAGATCACCCATTTAATAATCGCCCTCACATGCATTCATGCTCACGGGAATGTGAACTCACTAACAACTAATTGGCACTGCACTGATGGTTGTCCTATAAATGCAACAGCCAAGCGCCACCACGAACCATCACAAGCGCTTAGCGATCAGTTATTATTAAGGCACACCTTAATCACGCTCTGCTTCGTGCTGCTAGTGATCAAGCAAGTGCTTTCAGTGCTCGTAGCAATGGCAGGCAAGGCCTCGATCGCGCTGTTCCTGGCCGTGAACCTAATCGTGTTCGCCATTGCCAGCGCCAGCAGTGGCGACTGCCCCACGCCGACCCCGTCCACCCCGTCGACGCCGACCCCGACGCCGGCCTCGTCCGGCAAGTGCCCCCGCGACGCGCTCAAGCTGGGCGTGTAAGCCAATGTTCTGGGCCTGATCAAGGCCAAGGTGGGCGTGCCGCCCACGGAGCCATGCTGCCCGCTGCTAGAGGGGCTCGTCGACCTCTCGAGGCCGCACTGTGCCTCTGCACCGCCATCAAGGGCAGCATCCTCGGCATCAACCTCAACCTGCCCGTCGACCTCAGCCTCATCCTCAACCACTACGGCAAGACCGTGCCCACCGGATTCAAATGCCTCTAAGCTAGCCGCGAGCATGCCGGCCGGCCTCCGGAGTGTTCTTTGGCTTGCCATTCGTCTTACTGTCTTAGTGCAGGCAGCTGGCTTCTTATCGTCTGCTACGTAAGCGCGTACTAGCTAGCTCTGCGTGAGTACGTGCATCGGCGAACACGCGAAGTACGTACGTATGTAGCCGGTTTGATGAGCAGCTTCCGCTTTTGGGTGTTTCTTTTGTGCAAGTGCTTCGTCCTTTGCTTGGACAGTGTCCCAGAACTATTTGGATTGTTATTCTTTTATTTGAATCCAGCAGTCTGCTTGATGAATAAAGCTTATATTTATTGGAAATATGCATATATATTACTATATATAATAGCAGATTTTATTATGATGCATATTTCATACACATTTGCAAATACTACATAAATTAAAACACGATTAATTGAGGCAATAAATCCATAACCATATTTGAGGCGTAGAATCACTAGCATTCATGGTAATATTTGTTGGCCCACAGTTAGCCTCCCGACCACCGAGATGATCTCCAGACCACTACGTTGGTCTCACAGGATCACCGGCTCACGACAGTGAACCACTCCAGCCGATCTTGCCGACCACCGGCTCAGGCGAGTGGAGCACTTGTCGGTCTTGCCGAGCACGCGCTAGTGTTGCCGAGCACCCACTAGCCGTGCAGACCACGTACCGGCGTTGTCCGTACCCACACACTACGGATCGAGCTAGAAGAGGAAGGGAGAACAGAGCAAGCACGCACAATACAAGGCAACAGCGTTGGCCGAAGCCCTGTCTGTGTGATGGCAAATCTGAGCTCTCTTTACTGAGTTGCCATACATGTATATTTATACAACTCTAACTATCTAGTCTATGTGCAGCGCCCATGCTGGCACAGTAACTAGATAACCTGACAGGGCTGACTCTGCGCCGGCCACTGCCTGTTCCTATAGTGCTGTAGGTGAGCCATGCGGCGCCTGCACCTACAGCGGCTACTGTATTACAGCAGGGGGCAAAGTCGGCGCCGCCTTCCCTTGCTGTGTTCACACACAGCAGGCAGCTAAGTCGGCGCCGCCTTCCTCTGCTGTGTTCACACAAGGTGACAGTAGATTAGCTAACAATATTCATCCATGTGCAATCTCCAACCGACCAAAAACAGTATCAAGAGCTCTAGTAGGCAAAGGGTATTGTTTTTGTTTAGCTTAAGCTCAGTCTTCTCCTTTCTTTGTCATCCATATAAATCTCAGAATACTCCTATGAAAAAAATGCTAATATCACTATGCGTAGTACGTTCATATAAATAAGGCCAACAATCTATGGCTCACAGTTACTCATGCAATCCCAAAGAGTAAGTACAATAAAACCACGTCACCGGCTTATAATCGCGCCCATTGGGGATGTGGCCTGCTAAAGCGCCTTGCATAGTACTATTATGACCATCTTTAGCTTTCTCTTTTTTTAATATAACAGGTAGCTCTCCTATCAGTTCGTTTAAAAAAAAGACATGAGCCTGTTTGGTTGGCCTTAAAGCTAGCCACTTCGGTTGCTGCCATTGCCATCTGAAGGCACAACACAACACTGCCAAGAAGCCAACTGAACATGCCCATGTCAGCGATCCTATTTGGAAGAGAGAGAAAGAAGGAGAACAACTCAGCTTGGCTCAACATGTGGCGCCTAGCGCTTGCTTTATTGCCCGTCATGGGTCGTCCCATCACTAGCGCGTGCTCCATCATGAAGGGAGTGGAAGAGTTGGTGGCCTCACAAATTAAAAAAATCATATTTAGAATAGGAGAAGAGACAACATTGTTGTATAACTTGTCTATTATATATATTACGGAGTAATAGTCTATTGCTGATTTAGCTTGGCTTATATCAAAGCTTATTAAACTTGCTCTAATAATATAAAATTTTAGTGATTCCCACCTAGGTGAGAAGTTGATGGTATCCGCAGACTCTCCTAGAAAGCCAGGCGACGGCGAATGAGCTTAGATGGCTTCTTTTGACCAGGATTATAACATTTAAATAGATTAAGGATCCAACCCAGATATACAATTTTATATTTTGGGACCTATGTGGAAAATCACATACCAGTTTAGAGACTGCGCATATAATTATTAGGTGCAGATTCATGTATCACTTCTACCCTAGAGCACCACATCAACAATGGGCCCTAGCATAGTTGTTTTGAATCGGGATTGTAGTACTTATATAAATAGTTGAGGACCTAGACGAGAATGGTGTAACAGTCTAGTGTCCGACAGTGTAATATTTACTACAAAAAATATAGTGCCCCTATAAATCTACATATAAACTATCACCTATGCCATTACAAAAGACATTAAAGTAATAATAATAAACATGTAAATATTGTAGAACTCTAGAATAAAAAGGGCTTGGATCCACTCTACACGTTTAGTGAATCACACACTTCCACTGATTCGCTTATAGTTTTATGTTTGCTTCATGTAAAAGGGTTAACCCAGAGTTGATGGTATAGACTCCAGACGCTTTATTTGTTTCTCTAACCAGCCATCAACAACCATGGTGGGACTACAATCTCACGTTAACAAACACTTACGCCACTATAGGCCAAATCCAAACTAGGTTAGATATCATAAATATACAACTAAATTACCACAAGTGCCATTATGAACCATAATCTAAAGTAAACCCCCTAAATTTGAATATAATTATCCAACCCTATCTTATGAAAGATACTCTAGAATACCCCCTTACATTTGCATTTAAATTACCAGTTCTTATTATTATAATAGGTAGTCTAAATAACCTATTAAAGTGGCATCTATCTTACCCACCTCTGTCATTAGAAAATAAATAAAACAAATATACCCTCAAATTTACTTATATATTATCAATATCTACTATTATGAAAAGAGAATAAGTAAACATATATGTTTATCAGTACTCACTTCTAGTACTATGAATATATATAAATCTATCTCAAAGAAAGGCATACAGCATGTAGACAAAGTTTATATGCATGCATGAGTTATAACTATATAACTTTACGGTTTAGCAATCATGAAAAATGTTGTCTAGATGAATCACATGACATGACACTGACAATTAATTTTAAGAGTTAAATGCATCAGCGGTCCTCAAACTTGTAAAGCTGTGTCACTTAGATCCACAAACTTTGAAAATGTATTTCTAGATCCTAAACTTATTAAGTGGTGCACCACAGGTCCATGCTAGCCACATGGACACTTCTTGCCGATGCGGCGTACCAACATTCAAACAAAAAGAGCAAAATTACCCTCAAAAGAAGAGCAGCACCCACCGTTGTTGCTGGCACGCTTCTCAAGCAGATTCAGGCCTCTGTGCTCGAACTGAAGACAATTAGATGCTGACCCCGTATCACTAATAGTAAAGGGACAGGCGTAAAGCATTCTAAAACATTTCTTTGGCACTTGAGCATGTTACAAGAAACAAGCAGCCAACCCATATGACAAGTTGCTAAACTGAATAAATGATCAACCATCAAGCGAGAACAAACATCAACATGCATCGACCAATGCAGCAATCTTGGCCACTAGTGCTGTTCTACATTGAAACTTATTTCTCAAGTACGACTCAAATATTCGTGGAAGAAATCCGGATCACTCATCTAATCGCCCTCACATGCATGCATGCTCACGGGAATTCTAACGCACCACCAACTACTCAGTATTGCACCGATGGTTCTCCTATAAATGCAACGCTCAAGCGCCACCACGAACCATCACAAGCGCTTAGCGATCAGTTGTTATTAAGGCACATCTTAATCACTCTGCTTCGCGCTAGTGATCAAGCAAGTTCTTCTTTCTGTACTCTGTAGCAATGGCAGGCAAGGCCTCGATCGCGTTGTTCCTCGCCGTGAACCTGGTGGTGTTCGCCATGGCCAGCGCCTGCGGTGGAGACTGCCCCACGCCGACCCCTTCGACGCCGACCCCGACGCCGGCCTCGTTCGGCAAGTGCCCCCGCGACGCGCTCAAGCTAGGCGTGTGCGCCAATGTTCTGGGCCTGATCAAGGCCAAGGTGGGCGTGCCGCCCACGGAGCCATGCTGCCCGCTGCTGGAGGGGCTCGTCGACCTCGAGGCCGCACTGTGCCTCTGCACCGCCATCAAGGGCAGCATCCTCGGCATCAACCTCAACCTGCCCGTCGACCTAAGCCTCATCCTCAACCACTGCGGCAAGACCGTGCCCACCGGCTTCAAGTGCCTCTAAGCAAACCGATGGATGGATGATCGGGCATGCATGAGCAGGCCATGGCCATGCCAACATTCTTATGGCCTCAACAGAAAACGTTGTTTTGCTATTCATTCGTTTTAGTGTATGCTTATTGGTTGGTACGTACGTTGTCATACGCATGTAGCAGTTTGAGACCACCTTTCGCTTTTCCCTGAACTATTTGGATTATTCTTCTGTATTCGACAATCTTGTTATATGAATAAAATTACTTCTTCAGTTTGCAGTTTTTTTGTCCTGTGTGTTGCATTTCAGCTGCAGCAAAATCACCTTAGACACCTTTTTGGGACTCTATTGAGTAGTATTATAGACTGAACGTTCAATTCGCTACTTAAGGAAGAGTTGAACGGTCTTAATTTTGTTAAAATTAGGCAACAATAATACCAAAAATCTAGTGAGATGATATAAAAAATATAGGAAAAATCTCATAATTTTCAACGACGCACTCAATATTTTCTTAGCATCCATTATATTCAGCTATTATGTTTATTTAGTGAGATGATATAAAGGAAAAACAGAAAAAGTCCAAATTACTCCCCATATAAGGATATTGTCCATATAACGCTTAAACCAACTTTGCATTAATTTATTTTTAAAACAACAATCCCCTCCCGTAGCAGAATTCCCTAATTTATAAGAGCTTAAGTACTCTGACCCCAATTTCAAGGACCGACAACAACCATGCACTTAAATCAATATATAAATCTGGTAGTCTGCCTAGTATCCATGAAAAACCTTAATGGCACTACTTTTACATTTTATGACCAGATATTAGGTTTTAATACAACACATCCCGTGCTTAGATTGTAGCGGAAATAATATTACAAACCAGCATGCTTGAGATGAAATACATAAAAATTACAATACAGTTAGGCAAACCATGATGGTCAACGACGTTTTCTCGTCGTCAGTGAGGTCACTGGTGTTGGGACACCACCACTGCACCCGCACGCGCCTAGGGGGAACACAACAATGGTTAAAGGCTCTAGGTGCTTTGCCATCAGCAATGGCAACTCGGTGTGGCGCTCCGTCGAGACGTATGGCGGCGGATCCCAAGAGTTCGGCTCAAATTCGAGCAGCTAGTGCAAGCGTGGACTCCTAGAGGTGGATCTCTCGACCTAGATTAAGCGAATGCAGGACCGGAGTTGCTTAGAGCAAGCATGGCTGCGATGGTGACTATGGGCACGACAAAGCACGTGCATGGCAACAGCGTTCTGATCGTTTCAGTGATGCATTGAGTTGGTATGACAGGGAATGAGTTTCACCGCGACATGGCAAGACTATTTCACAACTAAGTTGAGTGAGTGAAAGAGAGAGACCAAGGAAGGGCTGACCACGTGAGCTCGCGTGCAGCGGCAATGGTGATCGATAGTGCGGAAATCAGTCTAAGGGACCTTTAACATGCATGGACGGCTGTTGATGGTCCTTAAGGGTGCGTTTGGTTGCGTGCATTGGCTCTTAGCCAGGCTCCGCGTGGGATGCGAGAATATGCGCTTGTTTGGTTCGCATATCTGTCGGGCCGGGCTCTGCGCGTGCAAAGAACCCCCGCAGCCAGGCTATGGAGGAACGCAGAAATCGTCTGTTTCTGCCGGACCAGGCTCGCGTGGTGTGAATAATTAGCCATCTAATCACATTATTAATGTATTATTAGCACATATTAAATGATATTAACATATTTCAATTAATATTAAGGAGTAATAAGATAAGCTAAGAGCTACAAGTGTAGGAATGATCTCAGCTTAGTCAGAGACTGACCGAGTCTTCAGGGGCTAACAGCCCATTAACGGTGCCCTAATCGGGGGCCATCCCTATAACTACCTAACGATCTGGTCCCAGTCCACCCCGAGGAATAAGAGAAGGCATCCGCAGCCTGAGGCGTGCGGGGAATTAGGAAAGCTAAACACCTTCCGATCAGGTTTTCCTCGTATGTGGATTTGAAGACCGTGTCCGACCGCCAGCCACCCCGCGTTGGCGTCCTCTCCTCATCGACGCCCTCAACTCCTCGCCTACTTCCTCACCAAGCAGGCATGGGTCTTCGCTAGGATCCAGAAGGTGTCTCTAATCGGGCAAGTCTAATCATGTACTAATTAAGGTTTAGGTGTTGTCGCGTATCGATATTAGAGATACCCAAAGCAAGGAAGTTAGCGCCCACGCTGACTTCCCTGGATGGTTCGAGACGTATTAAAAGGTTTCGCCCGACCCCAAGGCTATGGGATCTTTTCCCTCTCTCGCCTGTTTGTAACCCAAACTGCAAACCAAGTGCCGGTAACACGAGCAGCAGCGAACTGGACATAGGGACGTTCTGCCCGAACCAGTATAAACCCTTGTGTCTTCCGAGCACACCATCCGAGCCAGACACGCAAATACAAATTTACTCATCGGTGGTCCGAAAACACCGACAGTTGGCACTCTAGGTAGGAGTTTTTTGCGCGTCTCGACGTCCACATCAGGCCTCGGATGGCTAGTCACGGCGTCGGCTGGGACCCAGGAACGCACGTGCGCTTCGGGAACCTGGACTTCATCATTACGATTGAGGGAGAGTTGGCGCAAGTTTCCACCGCCGTCCAACCTCTCCACTCCATCGGCCTCGACGCGATTGCCGAGGCGCTTGAGGAGCTGCAGCTGCACGCGCCGGAGGCCCGCGCCCCCGGGAGCGACCAGCTCCTCGGCTTCGATTACCGGAGGCTAGAGCGCTAGCTCGGCGCCTTCCTAGGACCCCGACCGTCCCGGGAGGACCTGCGCCGCCTCACCTTCTCATTCGCCAACCTCATGACAAAGCTTGCCGGAGGAGAGCCGCTCTCCCCAGAATACCTCATCCGGAGCGCCCCAACAGCGCTCTCGTTCGGTCTGCGCGATGCCGCAGAGACCGTTGGCCACCTTATGGCGTAGCGCACGCCCCTATCCCATACGAACGATGAGTTCGTGGGGATGACCGAATACGTCGCGAAATCTTTCCACGACCTTCTCGCGAGAGAATCGGAGTTGCTCTCCAACTCTGACTCCAGCAGGGGGAGCCATCACCCCTCACGAGAATGTTTCATGGCAGGTACCCCTAAGGGATACATCAAAAGCATCCACGAGGGAGGGGCTACCCCAACAGACGACCTCAACGATGAGGTCGAGGGGGATGCAGGGGCCCTACCTTGCCTACGGGTAGAGCAGCTGAGGGTGCGGCACCAAGAGCTCGAAGAAGCACGACTCTAGCTCGAGCAGGAATGCGCAGAGCTCGAGCGCCACGGAGACGGTGGGTGTGCGCGCGCCGTGGCCCTCGACGTGAACCAGAGGATCATCGAGGACGACGAAGCCCTCCCACACTTCACTCGGGCAAGCTAGAACATCGCTGCCGTGGCGGCCTTGCTCCAGGGGCTTTCGAGGCCCGCGACGCCCGAGGATCGTCGGGCCCATCATGAGATTCGCACGCTACTCGAGCGTGCGGCGACGCAGCAGGCCGAGAGCTCACTGTCCCAATGACGCGAACTCAGTGCTAGCCAGCGCGCGCCTTCAGAGCTACCTGACAGGGACATGTCAGTCCACCAAGCACAGCAAGGCGATAGGGTGAGCGCCGTGGTCCAGGTGCATGAGCGTCTCGGCCTCTACCGTGACACGCGCAACACCCTGGATGCTTGCAGGCGTTCTCACGGCGATGAGAGGGAGGAGGCTAGCCATGGCTACCACCCTCATCATGGCAGATGCTATGACAGCGGTGAGGACCGAAGCCCGAGACCTGACTTGCCGGGACCTCAGGCCTTTGGCCAACACATCCTCAACGTTGTCTTCCCACTGCGGTACCGACCGCCGACCAACATCTCGAAATACTCCGGGGAAACAAACCCCGGACTGTGGCTCGAGGATTATCGGCTTGCTTGCCAAGCCGGTGGAGCAGATAGTGACAATTTCATTATCCGCAACCTTCCATTGTTCCTGGCTGATTCGGCGCGAACATGGTTGGAACACCTTCCGCCCAACCAAATCCAAAGTTGGGCGGACCTAAAAGAGATCTTCGTGGGAAACTTCCAGGGCACGTACGCACATCCTGGGAACCCATGGGATCTCAAAAACTGCTGATAGAAGTCCGGGAAAACTCTTCGTGGGTACATCCGATGCTTCTCCCGGCAGTGCAATGAGCTGCTCGACGTCGCCGACGCCGAGGTCATAGGAGCTTTCTGTCCAGGACCACCTGCGAGTCCTGGGTTCACAAGCTAGGACGTAAGGGCCTGCGAACCACCAAGGAGCTCTTCGGCATCGCCACCAGCCACGTCTCGAGCGAGGAGGCGGTCGGGGAGATTTTTTACCGCCCCAAAGGCAAGGTAAAGCGGGACGAGGACGTCGGCGAAGGTGCCTCCAACCGCCCCAACAAGAAGAAGAACAAGCAGCGACGTGAGGGCTCACTTATGGCCACTGCCGACCGCAAGGGGGGTCAAAAGCCCACCGAGGGTACCCCGGACCACTTTGAGAAGCTGCTCGAAGGGCCATGCCCGAACCATGGTTTCCCCATCAAGCACCTATACAAGGACTGAGTCCTCATGATGCGGTTCTTGTCCGAAGGCTCCAACAAGGGGGAGCATAGGAAGGAGCCCAAGCTAGCCTCAGACGACTCCGAGGAGAGGGACGGCGGATTTTTGACGCTGGATGGCTGCCTCATGATCTTTGGAGGGTCGGCGGCCTTCGACTCTAGGAGCCGCCAGAAGCTTACGCGCCATGAGGTCTATACGGCCGAGCCAGCCGTGCCTTCCTTCCTCTAATGGTTGGAGTCCGCCATAACCTTTGATCGGACCGACCATCCGAAAAGCGTCCTGCAGCCAGGAAGATACCTGCTCGTGGTCAACCCGATCATCCGCACGAAGCGGCTCACCAAGGTGCTGATGGATGGAGGCAGCGGCCTCAACATCATGTACGCTGAAATGCTCGATGCCATGGGCATCGACCGATCACGCATCTGGCCGACCGGGGCTCCTTTCCATGGCATCATACCTAGAAAGCAGGTCGTGCCACTTGTGCAGATCGATCTACTCATCACCTTTAGGAATCCGACCAATTATAGGACGGAGACCCTTACCTTCGAGGTGGTCGGGTTCCACGGGACCTACCATGCCATCCTGGGATGTCCATGCTACACGAAGTTTATGGCCATCCCCAACTACACCTATCTAAAGTTGATGCCGGATCCATGCAGGGTCATCACCATCGATACCTTCTTCCAGCGTGTTTACGAGTGCGAGGTCGAGTGCTGCGAACACGCCGCGGGAATTGTCGCCTCCAAAGAGCTTGCGACCATCAGGGAGGAGGTCGTCAAAGAAGCGCCCGACCCCAAGAGGTTGGTCGGGTCTTTCGAGCCTATAGAGGGCGCAAAGGAGGTTCTCATAGACCCTAGTGGCTCCAAGGGCAAAGTGGTGCGCATCGGCACCACGCTTTCCTCCAAATAGGAAAGCACGCTTGCCGACTTCCTCCGCGCCAACAGAGACATCTTTGCGTGGAGACCCTCGGACATGCCGGGCATTCTGAGAGAAGTCGTCGAGCACGCCTTGAAGATCAGGCCAGGCTCCAAGCCGGTGAAGCAGCGCCTACATCGCTTCAACGAGGAGAAACGCAGGGCCATCAGCGAGGAGATTGCGAAGCTTTTGGCGGTCGGGTTCATCAAGGAAGTATACCACCCCGAGTGGTTAACCAATCCCATTCTTGTACGAAAAAAGAGTGGAAAATGGAGAATGTGTGTTGACTACATGGGTCTCAACAAAGCATGTCCAAAGGATCCGTTCCCTTTGCCACGCATAGACCAAGTAGTCGACTCGACCTCAGGGTGCGAAACCCTTTGCTTCCTTGATGCATACTCTGGGTACCATCAAATCACGATGAAAGAGTCCAACCAGCTCGCGACATCTTTCATCACCCCATTTGGATCGTTCTGCTACGTCACAATGATGTTCGGTCTGAAAAACATAGGGGCTACGTATCAGAGTTGTATGCTCAAGTGTTTCGGTGACCTCATCGGGCAAACCATTGATGCCTACATAGACGACATCATGGTCAACTCCAAATGGGTTGACCAGGTCATAGCCGACCTAGAGCAAATCTTCGCGAAAGTCTAAGCAAACGACATCAAACTCAACCCCGAGAAATATGTTTTCGGGGTACCGAGGGGTATGCTGCTGGGTTTTATCGTCTTCGAGCATGGCATCGAAGCCAACCCAGAGAAGATCTCGGCCATCATGAGGATGAGCCCGATCTAGAACATAAAGGGGGTACAACGAGTTATAGGGTGCCTCGCTGAGCTCAGCCACTTTATCTCACACCTCAACGAATGAGGTCTCCCCCTCTATCGGCTTCTGAAGAAGGCCGACCGCTTTGAATGGACACCCATGGCCTAGGAGGCACTTGACAAGGTCACGCAGCTCCTGATGAAGGCCCCGATCTTGGCCCCCCCAACTGACGGGGAACCGCTTCTGCTCTATGTCTACGACCACCACGTAAGTGGTCAGCGCTGCCCTGGTGGTAGAGCGAGAAGAAGAGGGACACGCCCTCAAAGTGCAGCGTCCTGTGTACTTCATTAGCAAAGTCTTGTCCGATTACAAGGCTCGCTACCCCAAAATCTAGAAACTCCTGTACGCCATCCTTGTCACCAAAAAGAAGTTGCATCACTACTTCAAGTCACATCCGATGATGGTCATGACGTCCTTCCCTCTCGACGAAGTCATCCAAAACCGGGATGCCACAGGAAGAATCGTGAAGTGGTCACTCGAGCTGATGGGTCAAGGCATTTCATATGACCCTCAGATGGCCATCAAGTCCCAAGCACTGGCTGATTTCATTGCAGAGTGGACCAAGATCCAAATGCCACCAGCAGTCATCGACCAAGAGTACTGGACAATATACTTTGATGGATCACTGATGAAGAAAGGCACCGGCACGGGGCTGGTCTTTGTTTCGTCCCTCGGGGTACGCATGAGGTACATGGTTCGCGTCCATTTCCCCTCCTCCAACAATGTGGCCGAGTATGAGGCACTCATCAACGGCCTACGCATCGCCATCGAGTTGGGTATCCGACGGCTTGACATTTGGGCGACTCCCAGCTGGTCATCGACCAAGTCATGAAGGAATCAAGCTGCCACAACACTAAGATGGCTATGTATTGCCAAGAAGTCCGCCAGCTAGAGGACAAGTTCGATGGTCTCGAGCTCAATTACATCCTGAGGCGTCTCAACGAGGCGGCTGACATGCTAGCAAAAATGGCGCCCGGCTGAGAGCCGCTGTCAACGGGTGTCTTTGGCAGCGATCAATACAAGCCCTTGGTCTGCTACGAGGAGCCAAAACAGACCGGTGACGGGCCGTCTGCCCTGGGCTTGAGGACTGACCAGCCGACGACTCCATTCGACCCTGAAGTCAAGGAGCTTGATGAGGATCCAGCGACAGAGCCTGAACCTCTGGACAACTAGAGGACACCTTACCTCGACTACCTCCTCCATGAGGCGCTACCAATGGACAAAATGGAGGCTCGACAGCTCGCGTGATGAGCCAAGTCCTTTGTCATTATTGAGGGTGAGCGCTATAGGCGAAGCCACACCAGGATCCTACAGCGCTACATCCCCATTGAACAAGGAAAGCAGTTGCTGAGTGATATCCACGGTGGGGTCTGTAGGCACCATATCGCACCTCGGAGCCTAGTTGGAAACGTATTTCGACAAGGCTTCTTCTGGCCAACCATAGTAGCCGACGCTGAACAGATTGTGCACACCTGTGAAGGGTGCCAATACTATGCTCGGCAGACCTACCTGTTGGCCCAAGCACTCCAAACGATCCCCATCACGTGGCCGTTCGTGGTCTGGGGGCTCGATCTAGTCAGGCCTCTCAAGAGGGCGCCCGAGGGCTATATGCTCTTGCTTGTCGCCATAGACATGTTTACAAAGTGGATAGAGGCTCGACCGATCTCTGCAATCAAGTTCGAGCAAGCCGTGCTGTTCTTCCTTGACATCGTCCATCGCTTTGGTGTCCCAAACTCCAATATCATGGACAACGACACGCAGTTCACCAGGAAGAAGTTCCTCTGATTCTGTGAAGAATACCACATCCATGTCGATTGGGTCGCCGTGGCGCACCCCCGCACGAACGGGCAGGTCGAGCGCGCAAACAGTATGGTCCTACAAGGCCTCAAGCTTAGGATCTTCAACCGGTTGAACAAGTTTGGCAGACGATGGGCCGTGGAGCTTCCCACGACGCTCTAGAGCCTGAGGATGGCCCCCAGCTGGGCCACCGGCTACACGCCATTCTTCATGGTATATGGTTCTGAGGCTATCCTTCCGACCGACCTCGATTATGGAGCACAGAGGGTCAGGGTGTACGATGAACAGGGAGCCGAGGCATCCCTCGAGGATGCCATGGACCAGGTAGATGAAGAGCGTGACGTTGCCCTCCTTCGCTCGGCCAAGTACCAGCAAGTGTTACGCCGGTACCACAGCCGTCGAGTGTGGGGTCGGGCCTTCAACGTTGGAGATCTGGTTCTCCACCTCATCCAGAGCAACAAGAACCACAAGCTCTCTCCGCCGTGGGAGGGACCGCACGTCATCGCAGAGGTGCTCCAACTAGGCACCTATAAGCTCAAGACCATCGAGGGCAAAGTCTTTGTCATCGCTTGGAACATCGAACAGCTACGTCGCTTTTACCCTTAAATCTACACACGGTTTCTCTTATCTGTTTCGCTATCGACTCCTCGATATTTAATGACACCTGACCCCAGCAATGGCAAGGGGCTCAGGACCATCGACGATGAAGTCTTCGTTAACGCCTGGAACATCGAACAGCTACGTCGCTTTTACCCATAATTTACGCACACTTTCTCTTATCGGTTTCGCTATCGACTCCTCGATCTTTAGTGACACCCGACCCCAGCAACGGCAAGGGGTCCGGTAGATAACCCTTTCTCACATTAAGATCTAGAATCAAGGGTTGTAGAAACGAATGCTGAGTAAAACTAGCCAGACTGCAAGAAACCTACGCCCCAGCAGCTACGGCATTTTTGCTCACCAGCGTGATCAGAGTTTTTTGCCTACACCCTGCACTTTTTAGACTTAACTACGGAAAGAGTCAGAATGCATTAAAAAGTATATCTACCCGACAAACATTCTCTATGCTCGACCCTTTCTCACGTTAAGATCTTGTTTACACCAAAATTTGGGAAGAAGTACGCGGGAACTCGAAGCTTCCAAGATTATGTCATCAAGGAATCGATTGCATAAGGGTCGATATCAGCTAGTTCAGAGGCGGCACTGGAATTGGCTCTCTTCAAATGACGTCAGCAGATAATAACAAGGAGCTACGGTTGGCGCCACGAAATATATGTCAGACTCTACAAAAAGGGAAAGATTAGGGTACAAGTTATCTTAAGTTAGGAATGTTTCCTTTTATACCAAAGATTGTAATGAGTTGTACTTAAGTAGGATTCATGCTTAGGCTCTGGGTTTTAATATTGGACCCCGGCTATTGTAAAAATCAATCAATCAATACAAATTACTTTTTCGGCTCCGTGCCAACCCTTAGGAGTTGGAGTAGTGTAGATCTCGGTGAGTTCTTCAACAAGTAGGGCTACATCAGTCCGGCCGACCTTCGGCTTGTTTGTAAGTATCATCATGGCTTATACTTTTGTTTGTACGGCTGCATTGGTTAGGTTCGACCTCCACTGCAAACTTTAGTATAAGCTAGTTATCGACTCTTATCTAGTTCAAGTATGGATGCATCAGTTAAGTTTGACCTCCACTGCTCGAATTAGATTAAGGTCAAGTTATCGGCTCTACCTAAGAGTGGCATCCTTTGGGTAGATTCATTAAGTTACCGATCTTGCTGATGTTCTTATTGTCATTAGTTTTTCAGCAACATCAATCTGCCCGATCAAGATCGATCTAGATCAGCCTTATATCCTTTTAGTCCGTCATTTGCTTTGTTACAACATGATGTTTCTTACTTTGAGCGATGGGTTATGTTTTATCGGCTGTTCTACTTCGATCTTGATTGTGCATAGTACGCGGTTAAGGCACGTATGCTCTTGAAGAGGTTTGCTGGCTAGTTAAATCTGGTCTATAGTTTGCTATTATGGCTGCAACGATCCGGTCAATTCCCACTGATGGCACTTTAGATTGGAGGATACTAGTTGGTAGATTTGTTCTCGATCAGGCGTGACCCTAACTGTTTGCTATGCCTGCATCGGCTAAATAGCCGATAGCCTATGCTTTAACGCGTACATTGTGTCTCCATGATTCTGTTAAATGTGTATAGATCTATGTACTTTAAAGGTTTGACTTGTTATCTTTATCACGACTGCCATCGATCCGGTCGAACCCCACTGTTAGAGATAGCAGGTTAAGTCTAATGAGTTTATAGATTCGTCCATGTTAAATAGTCGATTGTTCACATGTTGTAGCCCCTTTTCACCTGAATCGGCTATTTCAGTCGATTCGCTTGAGCCTTCACACATATAGCATGTCTTTTGGAAAGCCTATCGATGTATAGATGGTTTTACGGATTCTTCAGTTTTAGTTTGTTATTATCATCATAGCTGCCATCGATCCGATCGACCCTCACTGTTGATGGTAATAGATTAGATTTAGAGCGTTTATAGATCCATTTGCACTAGACAGTCGATTTGTTCGCATGTTGTATCCTTTCTTGTTAGATTCATCGGCTCAATGCTTCATACTGGTTATATTTTGTCTAGCTGATGATTTTGCTTACATCTATATGCACCACATTCGTCATCATAAAAGTAATTTTTCCCGTTTGGCTGTTGGCCCACTGGATCACCGGTGTTGCCGACCACTCACCAACGCTGCCGACCATGACTAACGTTGTCCGACCACACACTATGACCAGAGGGAGGACAACGATAGTTCATGGTCGACATCACTAGTGCGTGCTCGGCAACATTAGTGACTGGTCGGACATCTCCTTGCTAAAGATCCAGTGGGCTAGCAATGGCTGCTCCCAAAGCGGCCCACTTGGAACTGTCTGGGCAAGACCGGCATGTTCCACCTTAAATTATTGATAAACTTTCTCTCCTTGTTAATTGTAGGTCAAATTGACTGGCACGCCATCGGGAGGAATTCACAGGGTCGACTGGTCCTGTGTTGAAGCCAAGCGGATCTCCAGCCTTGCTCCGTCAAGCATATCCTTCCGGCTTGCTGTGTGCTCGGCGCATCGACATGTTTTTGCGCCGATAGATCTTAGAAGCAAGGATTGCAGAAACGAACGCTGAGTAAAACTGGTCGGACTGCAAGAAACCTATGTCCCAGTGGCTACGGTGTTTTTGCTCACCAGTGTGATCAGGGTTTTTTCACCCACATCCTGAGCTTTACAGCCTTAACGATAGAAAGGGTTGGAACGCATTAACCTTTTTATACAAAAGGGGAGAAGAGCTAAAAATCTGTTTGGCCATAACAAAATTTAAGAGCTTTCCCACTTATTACAAGTTCACCACCTGGCTCATCTACCTAACTAATTTCTTGAGGGGATGATCTCATCCTCTATCTCCACAGGTAAGTCCTGTGCTAGAGGGGCCACCTCCTTTTCGATGTTGTCCAGCTCAGCATCGATGTAGACAGGCATGAGAACCATCATAGGTAAGGTGGGATACGGAGCTAAAAACGCTCCTATGGCCCATTCAGGCCTAGGAGTTTGAAGGCTGGCCCTCCGATGGGTTCACGGCCGCTCCAGAGCGCCCTTAGAGTGAGGGGTAGAAAGGGATGGACCCACTAGCGGCTAGTACCCAGGCGCACGAGCGCCACGGGCATCCCGGCCCATGTTTGAGTCTTGGTTGGTTCCCAGTCCAAGGTTTTTCCTCAAAGAAAGGCAACAAGCCCTTGGGACCAGTCGAACGGACCTGAGAACTATTTGGATTGGCCACTGAGAATTGAGAGTCGGTCACTAGCTAACCCATGCCAGACCCCCGCGAACGGGAAGCCAAGGCCCCACTCAGACTAGCCCATTAACAGCTCACCAAGCACCATGTTTTGTCCATCGAGGAAAAACGTGGCACTGCTCAGCCCCTCCGTTCTTATCAAAAAAATGCTTGAGGGATGACGATCACAAAGACGAGCTGACCCCTCGACCGGACCCCGGCAACGTGCGGGGCTCGAGGGAAGTTGGACTCTTAAGGAGACCGAATGCGCAGTCATAGGATGATGGCTCAGATCCTAGGGAGGGGTATGTACAAAAACTAAGAATAACGTTTCTGAAACAAAAAATGCTTTCTCTTTCCAGTTTCGCTATCGTCTCCTCGATCTTTAGTGAAACCTAACCCTAGCAATGGCAAGGGGTCAGGCCTCACTCGGGGGGCTAATAAGGGTATATATATATTCTTTCTGAAACAGTCATCGTGCCCTACCCTTTCTCACGTTAAAAACCTAGAGGCAAGGTTTGCGGAAACGAACACTGAGTAAAACTGGTCGGACTGCAAGAAACCTACGCCCCAGCGGCTACGACACTTTTGCTTACCAGTGTGATCATAGTTTCTCGCCCACACCTTGAGCTCTATAGTCTTAATGATGGAAAGGGTCGGAACACTTTTCCCCCTTTTTACACATAAAAAGGGAGAAAGAACAAATTTGTCCAACCGAAACAAAAGAACAAGCTTGTTTAAATGAAACAGGAGGATTGTAACTTGTCCGCTTATTACAAATGCGTCGCCTGACCGATCTGACTAAACTAACCCCTCAGGGGGATGATTTCATCTTCTATCTTGGCAGAATGGTCATGCGCCAGGGTGGCCACCTCCTTCTCGATGCCGTCCAGCTCGACATCGGTATACACGGGCATGAAGCCTTGGCTCATCGTCGCCAGATCAATGTTTTTGTAATGAGAATGGGCGATTGCAAATGATTGGTGAATGCCAAAGCGAAGCACGCCCCTTGCCATATCACGTGCCCAGTCTGTGATCCGGGTGGCGTGAACCACGAGTGAGCTTGTCTCCTGCTCTGGGGCCAGCTCGAGCTCGTCGTAGACCAGCTAGACGGTGACACATAGGTTGTCGTGTTCGTAGCTCTCCTTCTGGAGGGTGTCCTTTACCTCGCCGAACTCCTTCTCTAGGCCATGGCTCTTCACCACCTCTGCCCCAAGCTTGTCATCGAGACCTGCCCAACTCATGACCTGACGGGCGGTAGCGAGCCGTGCGGCCAGCCCCTCACTCCACCGCGTCTCCTCAGCGTGGAACTGGGACTTCTCTCGGCGGTGGGCCATAAGGATAGGGCCACCTACACGGATGACACCTCCGGCCGTGCCGCCTCCGCCTACGACGTCGAGGGCATGACCGACCACGCTGCGCCTACCACGGGCGCCCTAGACGTGCCCTCCTCCGCCTGCTCTACTATGGATGCAGCCATCGGCTGCACCTCCTTGGTCAACACTGTGGCCGCCCCAACGCCACTCACGCTCACCACCGGCGTGGCGCCAGCCGGCTCCTGGCGCATTTGCCAGAGGAGGATCTTTTTCTGAGCGAGCCGCAGGAGAGTCCCACGTCCTCCGACGCTGTAAGGGACATGGAGGTCAGTTCACGATAGAAATTCGTTAGGACAAAAGGATGAAAAAACTCTTGACTCACCCTGACGCCATCATGCAAGGATGTTTTGGGGCTGGCTCCTGCTCGACCTCGGTTGCTCCTCGTCGACACGTTGCCGCTTCGAACCCTCCCTCGGCTCGGAGGGCTCGGACGAATCAGAATGGTCACCTCCTCCCAACTTCGAAGGTGCCACCGAGGGCTCGGATGGAGCGGGGCAACCTATTTCCACCGGCTATGGGGCCGCCGTCGAAGGCCTAGACGAGGCGAGGTGGCCTGATTCCGCCGGTTTTGAGGCCGCCGTCAAAGGTCCGGATGGGGCAGGGCATCTTGATTCCACCGACTCTAGGGGCATGTCCTCCCCCTCCTACCCCAGGGCATGCCACAGGAAGGGCCCCGCCCACAGTGAAGGCGGGTCCTCATCCCCGGTGGATAGATCATCCCACGAGAAGGGTGACATGGAGCTGTCATCCTCCTCCTCTTCTTCTTCCTCCTCTTCTTCCGATGAACCTTGACGCCGCTTCCCTCGCAGCAGCTTCGCTCGCTGCTTCGACCACCATTTCTTCTCCTCTTCGACCTTCTTCTTCTTCCTTTGTTCATCCATGGCATGGTTCGCCGCCCTCACGGCCGAGTACTCTGGCAGCGGAGCGACAGAGTCCCAGAAGAATAACCTCACCGGCAGCTCGATGAAGCCCACATCTGGCCGCATCACAGGATGTCCTAGGATTAGGAACACGGTGTCAGCCTCCCCCATGGCCTCCTTGATGCACTGCACAACCTCGCTGTCATGGAGCAGCCCCTGGGCGAGCATCGTCCCAACGAGCTACGTGCCATCAGCGGCGCCACCCTCCTCGCGTGATACCCCCCGATGACGCCGGCCCCATGGAGGCCATGGGTCTTCAAGAACGCGATGGCCTCGAGGAGGTCATGCATGCTCTTCTTCTCCTTGATGGGTGGCCCCCACAGCCATGATGGCGGTACCTCTTCGACCAGGCGGTCGGAGAAGATCAACAAGGGAGTGGCAGGGTCGTTCTTCAGGTAGAACAAATGCGAGTGCCACCCCTTGTCGGATCTAGAGAGCTAGCAGGGCATGTACTTGGCCGCCTGCTACCCTCAAAGGTGGATGCCTACGCATCCCATCGGCACCGGGGTCTCTCGGCCCCTCTCCTTCTTCTTGATCAAGGAGATGGAGAAGAAATATCTCCATAGCTCGAAGTGGGGCTCAATCCTTGGGTACCCCTCACACATCGCGATGAAGGCTGCGATGTGCTAGATCCTGTTGGGGTTCAAGTGCTATAGCAGACCCCGAAAGAACGGGTGGGGAGGAACCATGAGTCCACGCTTGTGGAAGAGCGCGAAGGAGACGACGTACCCGTCGGGCAGCACCGGCGCATCCTCCCGGCTGGGCACAAGCCACTTCGCCGCATTGGTCCTCCCAGGAGAAGACCACGCTTGATGAGGCCCTCCATGCACGCATGGGTAACATCAGAGTGGTACCATGAATCCATGGAGGATGAAGGCAGCTGCAGAGAAGTAAAGGCGACGATGGAGAAGTGAAAGCTACAGATCTAGGGCTCCGGTGGTGGATTGGCAAGCACGGCAGATCCGATTGGCGGTGGCGGAGAAACAGATAAGGTAAGGCTATGGTTTTGGTGTGGAGAAACATGAAGGGGGAGGCCACTATTTATAGGATGGAGCGGGGTGAGAAGGCGAACCGTCCGCCTTGATTCACGCCCTCGTTGTGTCGCATCATGTCACCTCCCTCCGAAGATCATGCGCACGCCATCTCTAGACGTGCCCTCAAAGGACACGCTGGATGATGATTCGTGCGGTCTATGGGCCAAGAACCATCAAAGGTAATGAGGGATATAGAGCTGAAAATGCTCCTATGGCCCATTCAGGACCAGGAGTTCGAAGGATGGCCCGCCGACTGGTTCACCGTCGCTCTAGGGCACCCTTAGAGCGAGGGGTGGGAAGGGATGGGCCCACTAGCGGACAGTACCCAGGCGCATGAGCGCTGCGGGCATCCCGACCCATGTTCGAGTCTTGGTCGATTCCCAGTCCATGGTTTTTCCTCAAAGAAAAGCAATGAGCCCTTGGGACCGGCCAAACAGACCCTAGAACTATATGGATTGGCTGCCAAGAGTTTGGAGTCAGTCACCAGCCGACCCATGTCGGACCCCCATGAATAGGAAGCCAGGGCCCACTTGGACTAGCCTGTTAATAGCACACCGAGCACCATGTTTCATCCATCGAGGGAAAATGTAGCATGGCTCAGCCCCTCTGTTTTATCAAAAAAATGTTTGAGGGGTGACTGTCGGTGTTTCAAGTTACCATCGACGAATAAATTTCTAATATTGCGCGTCTGGCTCGGATGGTGTGCTTAGAGGACACGAGGTTTATATTGGTTCGGGCAGAAAGTCCCTACGTCTAGTTCGTCGCTGCTGCTCGCGTTACTAGTACTAAAAGTTTATAGTAGGGGTTACAAATGGGTGAGAGAGGGAAAGGATACCAAGTCTCTGGTGGAAAGAATGAATGGGTGCTAGGAGCTCGATCACTGCCTAGACGTGTGTTCGTGTCGTGCTCTTGTGAGGATCAGGATGGGTCGGTCGGGTCGATCCGGCTTGAATTCGATCCCCTTCATGGGACGCCCTGCTTTCCCTTTTATAGGCCAAGGGAAAGCATGGGTTACAGCGGAGGAAAAGAGAAGAACGAGAGAGAGAGAAGAAGGACTTTAGGATCACCGGGTCCTTCTTCTCCTTCATGCGAGTCCCGCCGATCCTATAGATGTCAACAGGGATGGCTCCACGTTGTGGCCCTGTCCGTCACTGGTGCCATGCATAGGCATTGTCTGCCAGTCATGGCGTTCCATCCCGTCCCGATGGACGTCGTGGTGAACTGACGTGCCTATCATCGTTCGTACGAGGGTTAGGTAGAACAACACCGCCACACCCGATGTTGTTCTTGATGTGAACCCTTAGGTATGGCCCGTCATGGTCACGGGTTCTTTCCTAGTGTCAGAGCTTTGACCCAGACCCATACGCTTGGACCAAGAGTGGTTGGCGGTGGTATGGGTCCCTGTCGGGGGAGGCAGAGCCTACACCCAAGGCGTCGGGCGAGGCAGAGCGTAAACCTAATGGTCGGGCGAGGCGGAGTCCACGGCCTCAGGGTCCAGAGAGGCAGAGCCCGTAGCCTTGGGGTCAGGCGAGGCGGAGCCCGTGACCTTTGAGTCGAGCGAGATGGAGCCTACGACCTTCAGGTCAGGCGAGGCGGAGCCCATGTTCTCAGGGTGTGGTGAGGCAGAGCCCTCCCCCAGAGGTCGAGCGAGGCGGAGCCCACGGCCTCGGGGTTGAGCGAGGTGAAGCCCGTGGCCTTGAGGTCGGGCGAGATGGAGCCCGTGGCCTTAAGCTCGGACGAGGTAGAGCCCATGGCCTTAAGGTCAGGCAAGGCAGAGCCCGCGGCCTTAAGGTCGGGCGAGGCACAGCCCACAACCTTGAGGTGGGGTGAGACGGAGCCCGTGGCCTCGGGGTCGGGCGAGGCGGAGTCCTTCCCCAGAGGTTGGGCGAGGCGTAGCCCATTGGAAGGTCCTAATGGCTAGAGGGGGGTGAATAGCCTAATAAAATTCTACAACAACACTTAACAAAACGTGTCGAGACAATTTTTTGCGGCGAAGCGAGTGTTGCGCTAGCCTACTAAAATGCAAGCCACCTACCACAATTCTATTTCGAATAGTGTATATCCACACAATAGCTATGACACTTAGCTAAATTAGTGTGCTCTCAAAGACTAACTAAAGAGCAACACTAATCAAACAAACAAGCTCTCACAACTAGCTACACTAAAGAGCTTGATAACTAGTTTCTGGAAATGTAAGAGTGAGCAAGAGAGTTATACCGCCGTGTAGTGGTAGGAACCAATCAATCACAATAATGAATACCAATGTAGACCAATCACCTCGGAATCAAATGATGAACACAATGATTTTTACCGAGGTTCACTTGCTTCTTGCCGGCAAGCTAGTCCTCGTTGTGGCGATTCACTCACTTGGAGGTTCACTTGTTGATTGGCATCACTCGCCAAACCCTCAATAGGGTGCCGCACAACCAACACAAGATGAGGATCACACAAGCCACAAGCAATTTACTAGAGTACCTTTTGGCGCTCCGCCGGGAAAGGTCAAGAACCCCTCACAATCACCACGATCGAGTCGGAGACAATCACCTCCTCCACTCAACGATCCTTGCTACTCCAAGCCGTCTAGGTGGCGGCAACCACCAAGAGTAACAAGCGAAATCCGCAATGAAACACAATCACCAAGTGCCTCTAGATGCAATCACTCAAGCAATGCACTTGGATTCTCTCCCAATCTCACAATGATGATGGATCAATGATGGAGATGAGTGGGAGGGCTTTAGCTAAGCTCACAAGGTTGCTATGTCAATGAAAATGTGCAAGAGTTTTCCCTTGAGCGGCCATGGGGCTATATATAGAGCCCCAATCAAATAGAGCCGTTATACCCTTCTTTCGGGCAAAAGCGCGCTCGACCGGGACGCTCGGTCATCTTGATCGACCAACGCTGGCCCCTCGGCGTCTCAGTCGCCCGATGGATGCCACGCGTCACCGACTTCAAACGCTGTTCGTCGATTTCAATGGCTACTGAGCTGACCGGACGCGCTCAAAAAAGCCGACCGAGACGGCTGAAGCCCCAGCGTCCGGTCGTTTCGATAAGCTCGAGGCGTATTTCTTCGACTGAACACGTCCGGTCCACCTTGACCGGACACAAACCAGCGTCCGGTGCTCAACCTTAGCCACCGTGCCGTCTGACAGCATGACCGAACGCAGCCTTTCAGCGTCCGGTCGCTGAGTGACCCAACGTCCGGTCAGTAGACCGACGCCAGCATCATTTCGACCAACTCCATTTCAACTCTAACTTCTTCACCCTTGCTCAAATGTGCCAACCACCAAGAATTTTCATCCGGCGCAATAGAAAATAGGCATTCCATTTTCCCGAAAGCGCACACACCACCAAGTGTATTACCTTGTGCACAAGTGTTAGCATATTTTCACAAACGTTTTCAAGGGGTTTAGCACTCCACTAGATCCTAAATGAATATGCAATGAGTTAGAGCATCTAGTGGCACTTTGATAACCGCACTCTGATACGAGTTTCACTCCTCTTAATAGTACGGCTATCAATCCTAAATGTGATCACACTCTCTAAGTGTCTTGATCACCAAAACAAAATAGCTCCTATGGTTTATACCTTTGCCTTGAGCTTTTTGTTTTTCTCTTTCTTCTTTCCAAGTCCAAGCACTTGATCATCATCATGGTATCATCATCATCATGCTATGATCTTCATTTGCTTCATCACTTGGAGTGTGCTACCTATCTCATGATCACTTGATAAACTAGGTTAGCACTTAGGGTTTCATCAATTCACCAAAACCAAACTAGAGCTTTCACCCATGCACCTAGGGGTTGGTTGGAGCTATAGTCGCACTCTTGACTGCTCGGATGAATCAATGTTGATGACCATTAGCTCCTCTTCTTTGAGTACCCTAGTATTGGTCCCCGATAGTAGCTGTGACAGAACCGCCCAATTTATACAAGATCAAGTATGGCTGTCCCCGCTAACACATTGACACGCGCATACTTTCACTTATACAAACCCGGTAGTCCGCCGACTGTCACGAAGGACTTCGGTAAATCAACATCACAACCAAGATCGCATGATTAAGCAAATACACATCACATACACAGAGTTGCAGCGGAAATAATATTACAATTGGGTTCACAAATAATAGTACAAGTTTGGGTTTTAAAACAGATTAGAGAAAACAACATAGCTTTCAAATGATTACATTAATATAAGTTCCAAATACATTGCTAGCATAAGTGACATCCTCTGATAAAAGCATATAGGTGAGAAGTAAATATAGAGTCACCGAGCCCACCGACGGTTAGCCACCATCTTCCGTAGGCCAAGAACTTCACCTGCAACATGGTGGGATAAACCCTGAGTACTCGAATGTACTCAGCTAGACTTACCCGTCGGAAACCAAAACAAATGACACCAAGGATTATGCAAGGCTTTCTTTAGTGGGCTAGCCTGACTCGTTTGCGAAAAGCATAAGCTATCATGAAGAAACCATTTTAAGTACTTTGCATCATCTTTATTATGACCTATCCATCTAGGTAAGCACCTATACTATAGCAATCACTTGATTAACCAATAACATCCAGTTACCAACTGAGATTTAGCATATCCCATACCATCCAGATAACCATCAGTGTTCCATCATAATTACTACGATGTTGTAGCTCGAGTCAAGTGCTCACTATCCAGGAACGATGGTGATTCGAATCGATTCCTAACCAGCTGGTGATTTATTCCTCACACAAACCACACTCACCGATCAAGTGAGCTACAGATCACCAATGACACTTTCCAAGTGGCAGCGGGATAATGATCATGGACCGCACTACCCGTGGACCGCCTTGACAGCCAGGATGCACCTTGGGCTCACTCTTCGTGTCCCCGTCATACCCCCTTCAGCACCAGTCTGCCAATCCGAGTTTATCCCAGCTTGAATAGTGTCACTAGCTTCGCGGTCGAAAGGTACTTTATTCAGCCAGCTAAATGTGAGGCATCGTTCAACATGACAAGAGGGACGAGCAACAATCGGTCCTTAATCGACTGAGCGGAATCACTACAATACCCATATAAGACTCCAACTTTTTTCCGTCTCCATTTATTCCACATTACATGGTTATGTTCCACGATAGCACAATATAACCAACCGTGATCAAGTTATCACCTATAGCTGTAGTAGGTGACGAAATCACCCGACTTCTACCGGTCTAAGCAGAGCTAAGCATGATAAACGCGATCCGGACTTAAATAGGATTCATGGTAGATATTTACGGTCAAGGAAGGTAATAAATGCAAGTGTTTTCAAACAACTCATGTCACGTAATGCAGCAATATATAAATAACTTTAAGTGACATTATTAAAATAGGAGGCTTATAATGCTCCGGGGCTTGCCTGGGATCCCACACTGAGTCGGTGTTAGTTAGACGACACTCGCTAAGTGAGCATCTCCCGTCCTAGCACTTGTCCAGTCCTTCCACCTTCGGGATAGGTCCACCATACACCGTCTTTGGGTTCGGCTCCAACATCACGTCCTTCACGTGGTTCATCTAGCGCACCTAGATGAGATGCAAGATGCAAGTGCATGAATATAAAGAATGGTAATACAAGATGCATCACATGAGCATTCAAGACAAACACAAGATTATGCAAGACATAGACACCAATAGCTATTTAACTAACATCACACAACTAACTATAGAGAGCAAGCACATCAAGCATGGCATAAGTTTAACAAGGTCACAAGTATCATAACTTGACCATCAACAAGGGCATAAGCCACACTTAGCAACACATGGAGTAAACAACCACAACTAGCATATGTCTATTTCTGGACTGGAAACAATAGCTTCATGTTTGGATCATAACTAGAGTTATACAAATCCAATAGCCATGAAACAAGACATTCAGGAAAGCTTATGAAATTCTCTACATTTCATCTATAACCATCACAACATGATTCACAAGTTAAGTGGGTTGAAATTATATATTTACAGAAACTGGTCTAAACAAGACAGAGAGCAATCAATTCTGTAACCCAACTTTAAACAGCTATAACTCTTAAACTACTTTGCCAAATGACACCAAATTTTAAAAGAAGCTAGATACATGAATTATCTACAACTTTTGTATAAATAAGTTTCACAACAAAGCACATTATCATAAAGAACTTTGCTAAGTTCCTAGATCTGTCCATAAACCACATCGGCAAGAAAATAATTATTAACTTATATTGCAAACACATAATTGGGCAAAACCAACCTTACCAACATTTCACACATGACTAAAGAACACCAGAAAGCATGGTGCTCACCTCTAAATAAATCTTCTTAAAGCATTTCTTAATTTATTTAGACATCAAGGTGTATTTATGAACATATACCAAAAATGCACAATAAATTCTACAAAAATTACAGTAGCTCACATATCCTCTCAATAGTCTACTGTACAAATTTCATACTATTTGCATAAGTATAGCTGCCTCTACGAAAAAGACAATTTGCTATTTCAAGAAATCATGTGAGAGCGAGATAAACCAATAACTCACTCATACTTCATCCAATACTCATGAAATTTTACCACACATCAACTATCACATTAGTAGCATGCCACAAAAATTTCACTTCATTTGGAGCCCAAGATCTGCAGTTATGGAAAATAACAAATATACCTAGCATTACAACCTTACTACACAAATCTATTTTTACAGCAAAATATTTAAACTAAAACATGCCATATTATAGATCTAATGCATAGAAAATTTCACAAGGATTCCAAAAAGTCCTCATTTACTATTTTACGATTTTTATACTAATTACTATGAATTTTCAAAGTTCATCATTCAAATCTGCCAAAATCAAAGAAAAGCAATGTAAATCTTGCATCGGGGTCCCTGCGGAAAATAGAACTCAAACGTCGTGAAGAGATCCTCCTGAGCACTATTCACATGAGTCACAACTTCCCAGCAAGATCCTTTCCTTTTCCCTTATTTGAGCGTGACGTCCTTCATCTTCATCCTCACGATGGCAGAGCAGGACCTGATCGGGCTCGTGGCTCCGGCCCGGCTCAAAGTGGCCCGTGGCGAATAATGGCGGTCTTTGGGGCGAATGGCGGTCTTTGGGGCGAATGGTGGTCTTTGGAGCTTTCTTGCTCGGCAATGGTGGCTCTGAGCTCCAGCAGTAGTGGTGTGGTCTTGGGCTTGGAGAGGGAGCAGGAGAAGGAAGGAAAAAGGAGAGACAGAGAGAGTGGAGAGGCGGTGTCTGGGTCCTTTACTTGAGCAAAGCGGAGGTGAGTGGCTTGGACCATGCAAGCAGTGAAGGCGAGCGAGTGCAACACGCGGCCTGCAGCTCTGTGCATGGTGTCGACACTGTTTATCAATTTCAAATTTCCAATTCTGCATCAAACATACCACTTAAACCCATACTTCGTGCCTCCGTACCTCCTAAACCACGATGAGTTAGCAAAAACTCTATTAATAAAAGTTGTATATCTACATACCAGCTCCAACTCTTATTAAAGCTTCAAAGTCTAATGAGGCCTGGTTTGGGAGATACAAGGTTCCAAAGTGGGGTACACGAAAACTGAAACATGAATTTCAGTCATCCCAGACTAAGCCGATTTTCGAGGTTTCAAAACAGCACTGAGTTCAATCTTTGGGCTTCGGTTTGACTTGCTTCAAAGCTGATCTAGCTCTTGATCATGAAACAAAGTTTGTTCTACACCACTCAAACTTAAACTTTTGTTTAGGTTCCACTGCCATGCACACCCTATAAGCCACAGTTCAAACCAAGTCAAAATAGCATCGCGGTAACGCTTAAATATGAGTTTTAGACCGATTGATGCATTTTCTTGACATTTGCCCAACATGAACCTTTCATGACTTTTGTTGTAGAGTTCATCTAGAGTCATTTGGGCAAGGTTGCAAGGTTTGGTTGATGATCTATAATTCCATTCACTTAATAAAGCAATCCAAGAAAGAGTATAACTTATCATTTCGTGTGACTTTTTGATTCCAAACTTTACGAAACTTTTCCACTGGTCAGGATGGATGCATGTTGATGTAATATACATGTAATGAGCATGTTTAACATTACTCTTGCATAATCTTAACAAGGGTACACATTGTAAGTAAAGGTGTGTTGTCCAAGTTTAAGTTGGAGCTCACTCTTGTAGATTTGATCTTGACACCTTCATCACCACTTAACATGCCATGTTTGAGTTCAAACCCATTGCTTAACTAGTGACAAACACCTGGGGTGTTACAGCCCTCCCCCCTTAAAGGAATCGCGTCCCGAGATTCAAGACGAAAGACTTTTATGGAAGGGAGACATGTTACTAGTTTCCAATATCAGCGATAGCTTTAGGCTACATAGCTTCAAGCATCAGAGGGACCAAATTGGTCGAGACAACTTTCTATACTTGTTCTTTGTAGTAAATTTTTGTCAAAAGAATTTCCTCCATTGGCTTCCATAAAGCATTGCTATATTGGGAGGAATCCAAGATAGCACTGTCCTATGTACTTCGTCCTCGATGTACGAAGAGCGATACAAACATAGACTAAATACTTGTAGCATCTACTTCCCTAGTGGATATAGCACAGACCATATGGACTTTGCACTAGATCATAATCTTCTGAAGGATACTCGTTGCAATGGTTCCATGTGTGCAGTTCTCTTTCTCTGATAACAATATTGTATGGTCTGAGTCTACCGAGTGAGTGGTAAACGTAATAGCTGACTTTGTGGGCTCAACGTTCTCGATGATCATTCCTTAGGGAGCCTTTGGATCCAAGTTGCAACAGTGATCTGGATTGAATTGGATGCAACCTCTTGGGTAAAAACACATATAAGGTACCAAAGGCATGTTAGCATTGGAGAACCATTGACGCAGAAGGATGTTAGCGAGGCTTGGAGGACAACACAAGTTGCAAGTAATCACAAAACTAGGGACTAGTTCACTACCAAGCAGGTTAAGTACAATTTGCCTTTGTGGTGCAGTTGCATAGCAAGTTGGGTTCACTTGCATCGTAGCAAAACTAGCTTTCTTAAACTATATTTGACGTCGAGGCTTCCATTCTTAGGCCGATCAATATCTCAAAAACCATAATCCAAAAAATCTATGGTTTGACACCCTTTTCAATTACTTTCGAATTGCAAGGGCACAATTTGACTTCTAGAACACCTTGACTGCTTACGCATTGCTAATCTAAGAGGGCAAAAGCAAGGCACATAGGGGTGCAATTAGTCTTCTCAAGGTTATGGAGGGTTGTCTAACAGTGATACACCTACAAGTTGTAATTTCTTGGCATGAATTACAAACACAACCGTCTAATGCAAAGGATGATCGCAGTCACGGCGAAATTGCAGATTCTGTACCCTTTTGTTTTCTATTCATATCTCACCAACTACTTCTCCAATATGCACAAATTTTGGTGTACATGTATATCCATGGGTCTTCTAACTACTCACCAAAATTCAACTCAAACGGACACCGTTTGACCATCCAAACAATTCATCTACCAAAACTGCTCTGTTCTGAAATGGCAGCAAACCGAGCCAACAAGATATCTCTCAAATCCGATGTTTTACTCAACCAATACTCAAACCAACTTAAGACATTGAAGGGTCCTAAGCAAGGAATGAGATCACCAAGTTTGGGGTCAATTCAACTTCGTTTGAGTCACTAATCGCCGGCTTGAAGATAACCGGTTTAGTGCCACAAAATCTGGACATATTTTGTGTTCTCCCTTTTCTTTGCTTCACACGTTGAGGTGTGTGTTTTGCACTCTCTAACCTTTCTCATAGCAGCAGCAGCCTTTCCCTAGCTGAGGATGGGGGCTAGAGTTTTCCTCACATGCTTCTCTGGTAACACTTCAACCATCGTTCTAGACACCAACTTGACTATGCACAAACATTGGACTTGTGGGCTGTTTTCGCATAGCACAAAGCATTATTCCACATGTATGGCATTCCTACATAGACAAGGAACCATTTCTGAATATTCTCTAGCACTTGGTCCAATAGAACCTTGAACAAATCCGTTTGTGGTACCTAGGGGCACAATGATGCTGATCGAAACTAGGCACATGCTTTCTCTAGTTCTTCACTCAGCTGATACAACATCTTGCATTGCTGAACGTCCTTGTTGTTTCTTTGCTTAACATCGTTCTATGAGACATAGTCTTCATAGCTACCAAGAAGTGGCTACCTAGTTGGAGATTAACTTTACTATGGGTAACTAATCATTTGTCTCTCAACACTCAAAGTTCCAAATTCTTACTCTTGACCACAACAATAATTGCAATCGAGGCACAAACAGATGGTCGCCATCGAAGTCTACATATATGGAGTCACACTAGAGATGGTTGATTTCAACTGTATGACCATCATGCACCTACAGATCAAGAACTTGAACGGGAGGTTCATGAGCACCCGGTGACCTATTACACCACATGATATCGCCATCCATTATCATTAGATTGATAACTTGTCCAACATTAAGTGTTGGGTACCTTTCTGATCCAACATGGATGACATAAGTTTCTCATTAGACGATCAACGTCATTACAGGGATAGTTAGGTAGAGTCGCTTGTTTACCACCTCTTGCAGTCTGTTCATGTTTATGCCGGTGACATGTTCTTCAAAGGTTATCTTCCAGACAACATCAGGAGGAAGCTCTACTACATATGGTCTTAATAGATTGATCTTCTGATAAGATATGGGGAGATAACCAAGAAAGGATCACAAGAAAATATCACATCGGCTATCGTTTCATAATGGATCATGACTAGCAACCCTGATACCAGCGCGTGCCGAGCAGCACAACCTTGTGTGCGCACCCACAGGAGGCTCTCAGTTTCATCGCGGCACCATAGAATGTTAATCATAACACCATTACTGAACTAACAACCAAAGTGAAATTTCTAGTGGCACCAATTAGATTGTAAGAACAAGCATTGTGCAAAAGAGGGATAGCAAACAAGGATAGTCACAAGGTTTGGAGTCAATAAGGAGGCGATCCGAGGATCAAAACACAGTACAAGAGGACGTAGCTTAATTGCCAAAGACAACTGAGCAGGGAACGTGTGCTTAAATTCCACGTATGACTTGCATCCACCAAGGTGATTACCAAAGGGAAGATTAACACGAGATCCAGTCATGTTGGGCAACAACATGAGATCAAGACTGATAGACATCCCGAGACGTGGGAAGGTTGCAGATGGATTAAGCAAACTTCAAGGCAAAACCGATATGCCAATCAGAGGTTGAGTCGATAAGGCAATCACATGATTTGCTAGCAAAAGATTTCAAGATCAAGCAGCGAGAGATTAGCGTTGCCTAGATCACCTGTAGGAGAGAGAATCGGGAGGTCCAACATGAAATTGGGTATGGTCTCCAAAACTTGGCAAGCAACAACTGTGGCCAAGACCGGCATTCGTTAGGACTTAACTTGGTTGGTCGATCGAACAATGGCATTCTCCAAAAGGTAGCGGACGTCCAAGGCCTAAGCAAACATATAAGGGAACTACGCTAGGGCCTACGATTCAAGCAAGGCATAGATACACAAACATTCAAGGGCTAGTGACCATGTCTACAGGCTCAGGCTCAGGCTCCCAAGAGAGAACCTAATTGGAGATGACAACCGTGCGATTACGTAACTTGAGCGTTGTTCTAGGATAAAGCTGTTTGACACTTGTATGCTTACCGAGGACAAACGAGGTGACAACTATGGCACTAATTAGATAACAAGCATACATACCACATCATAGTTTCAAGCAAGCATTTGAGAGATTCAATCAAATTAGCTTAAGAACAAATACTAAGCACAAGGCTCACACACATAATAAGCATTTACCAGACAAGATTTAACTACAAGCTTGGCCCAAAACCAAAGCAAGCTAAAGCATCCACTTAGTATATGCACAGAAAACTGAACAGCAGTACAGTAGGCACATGTTTCAAGCATAACTAAAGTTGTAGGAATCAAACAAAGGTGATCCTAGACTTTAGGTAAAGCTTATTAAATTGTCTATAACTTTCTTATTATCATATTAAGATGATCCTATAGCGAACAAGACCAAACAAGACAAAGAAGACATCTCTGCCCAGATTTGGACAGATTCTGTCATTCCATTTTGCAAGCTCATAACTGGAGATTTAGATCACCAAAAGCAGTGCTATTAGACATTTTGGAAAGCTTAAAAAATTACTATACTTCTACTATTTCCAAGAAATAATTTTATATTCACACAGGTAAAACAAATCAAATATTCAGATCTGTTCAGAACATAAGCAAAACCTAACAACAAACTTCTAAAATTTATAACTCCTAAACCATAAGGCCTAGGGTCATGAAATTTTAGGACAAGCAAGATACAAAAGTTAGCTACGACTTTGGTATTCTCCATAACTATAGAAAACACCGTTATGACCATGAAAACATCACTACTACAGAAATTGTTCTAGCAGCCAACGTCCCACAAGCAAAACAAAACTTGCCTTTGTTCTACTTAACAAGAGAGCACACAAACATGTTATTCTAGCAGCTCTAAACATTGTTACCTTAGACCAACAATAAATTAATTTTAGTCATAAGAATCACAAGTACTTAAGCGAGGCCTAAAGCATTTGCAAAAGCTTGTAAGAGCAACATACCCACCACTTGGCTAAACTAGAGGACATTATAGGTTTAAGCATGTAACCACAATTATTTCTAGCAAGGCTAAGCACACACTTTTCTCAAGCACTTCCTATTCAAGCAACATGGAACAAGGCATTCTTGTTTAACTCCACACAAGGAAGATAGTGCAATACATCGATCACAAGTTACTTAGTACTAGAACAAAGGAAGGGAAGCATATTTATGCACAAGCACAATCATGATGCATGCTCGTCCTATTCGTCCTCACGAAATTGCCAGCCTAAGGTGACAATCACGTTCTATGTCGGTGGCATAACACGTACTCTCTCGATATATAGCTAGTCGTCAGCTACATTCAATCTACGCATTCGTGGTTAGCGTACCTGCAGGCAAATTCATTGCAGCCCATCCCCACAAGAGATAAATAAGCACACAATGAAAGCAGTAAACTAAGATACTCTCCATATATACGTCCCCAGATATATATACTTCGGTATCCATAGCTACCCAACAGATATACCCACAATTAAGTACCTTCATATATACATGGGTGTAACATGTAAATATTCCAGTAACCACAGCTAACTCTCTCCTAGACAGACAGTTGGACGGTCATGCTCTCACAACTCACACTTACCTGGGCGTAGAGGCAATTGATCCATACATTGCCATTCAAGCGAATGGCATCCATACAATAGCACGCCGTATGGACGATGAAAGTAAAACCCCCATGTTAGTACTTAGATAGCCACCTAATAGTCCTTAACTGCGCATAAAGAAGGATGTCGCTAGCATAGTTTTGCAAATAAGTTTTGACAAATTTTCCTGTAGCTAAAGTTTTAGTCAAAATAGGATTTTTAAAACCAAAACTTTATTTTTAAAACTATGTACATGATAGTATTATGCTTAACCTGGCTCCGATACCAGCTGTGATAGAACCGCCCAATTTATACAAGATCAAGTATGGTTGTCCCCGCTAACACATTGACACGCGCATACTTTCACTTATACAAACCCGGTAGTCCGCCGAGTGTCACGAAGGACCTCGGTAAATCAACATCACAACCAAGATCGCGTGATTAACCAAATACACATCATATACGTAGAGTTGCAGCGAAAATAATATTACAATTGGGTCCACAAATAATAGTATAAGTTTGGGTTTTAAAATAGATTAGAGAAAACAACATAGCTTTCAAATGATTACATTAATATAAGTTCCAAATACATTGCTAGCATAAGTGACATCCTCTGATAAAAGCATATAGGTGAGAAGTAAATATAGAGTCACCGAGCCCACCGGTGGTTAGCCACCATCTTCCGCAGGCCAAGAACTTCACCTGCAATATGGTGGGATAAACCCTGAGTACTCGAATGTACTCAGCTAGACTTACTCGTCGGAAACCAAAACAAATGACACCAATGATTATGTAAGGCTTTCCTTAGTGGGCTAGCTGACTCGTTTGCGAAAAGCATAAGCTATCATGAAGAAACCATTTTAAGTACTTTGCATCATCTTTATTATGACCTATCCATCTAGGTAAGCACCTATACTATAGCAATCACTTGATTAACCAATAACATCCAGTTACCAACTGAGATTTAGCATATCCCATACCATCTAGATAACCATCAGTGTTCCATCATAATTACTACGATGCTGTAGCTCGAGTCAAGTGCTCACTATCCAGGAACGATGGCGATTCGAATCGATTCCTAACCAGCTAATGATTTATTCCTCACACAAACCACACTCACCGATCAAGTGAGCTACAGATCACCAATGACATTTTCCAAGTAGCCGCGGGATAACAGTCATGGACCGCACTACCTAGGGACCGCCCGACAGCCAGGACGCACCTTGGGCTCACTCTTCGCGTCCCCGTCATACCCCTTTGACACCGATCGCCAATCCGAGTTTATCCTGGCTTGAATAGTGTCACTAGCTTCGCGGTCGAAAGGTACTTTATTCGGCCAGCTAAATGTGAGGCATACGTTCAACATGACAAGAGGGACGAGCAACGATTGGTCCTTAATCGACACAGACGGAATCACTACAATACCACATATAAGACTCTGCCCGGTCTCCATTTATTCCACATTACATGGTTATGTTCCACGATAGCACAATATAACCAACCGTGATCAAGTTATCACCTATAGCTCGTAGGTGTGTGAAATCACCCGACTTCTACCGGTCTAAGCAAGAGCTAAGCATGATAAACGTTCTGGACTTAAATAGGTTCATGGTAGATATTTACGGTCAAGGTAATATAATAAAGCAAGTGTTTCAAACAACTCCATCACGTAATGCAACAATACGAATAACTTTAAGTGACATTATTAAAATAGGGAGGCTTATAATGCTCCGGGCTTGCACGGGATCCAACACTAGAGTCGGTGTTAGTTAGGCGACACTAGCTAAGTGAGCATCTCCCGTCCTAGCACTTGTCCGGTCCTTCCACCTTCGGGATAGGTCCACCATACACCGTCTTTGGGTTCGGCTCCAACATCACGTCCTTCACGTGGTTCATCTAGCGCACCTAGATGAGATGCAAGATGCAAGTGCATGAATATAAAGAATGGTAATACAAGATGCATCACATGAGCATTCAAGACAAACACAAGATTATGCAAGACATAGACACCAATAGCTATTTAACTAACATCACACAACTAACTATAGAGAGCAAGCACATCAAGCATGGCATAAGTTTAACAAGGTCACAAGTATCATAACTTGACCATCAACAAGGGCATAAGCCACACTTAGCAACACATGGAGTAAACAACCACAACTAGCATATGTCTATTTCTGGACTGGAAACAATAGCTTCATGTTTGGATCATAACTAGAGTTATACAAATCCAATAGCCATGAAACAAGACATTCAGGAAAGCTTATGAAATTCTCTACATTTCATCTATAACCATCACAACATGATTCACAAGTTAAGTGGGTTGAAATTATATATTTACAGAAACTGGTCTAAACAAGACAGAGAGCAATCAATTCTGTAACCCAACTTTAAACAGCTATAACTCTTAAACTACTTTGCCAAATGACACCAAATTTTAAAAGAAGCTAGATACATGAATTATCTACAACTTTTGTATAAATAAGTTTCACAACAAAGCACATTATCATAAAGAACTTTGCTAAGTTCCTAGATCTGTCCATAAACCACATCGGCAAGAAAATAATTATTAACTTATATTGCAAACACATAATTGGGCAAAACCAACCTTACCAACATTTCACACATGACTAAAGAACACCAGAAAGCATGGTGCTCACCTCTAAATAAATCTTCTTAAAGCATTTCTTAATTTATTTAGACATCAAGGTGTATTTATGAACATATACCAAAAATGCACAATAAATTCTACAAAAATTACAGTAGCTCACATATCCTCTCAATAGTCTACTGTACAAATTTCATACTATTTGCATAAGTATAGCTGCCTCTACGAAAAAGACAATTTGCTATTTCAAGAAATCATGTGAGAGCGAGATAAACCAATAACTCACTCATACTTCATCCAATACTCATGAAATTTTTACCACACATCAACTATCACATTAGTAGCATGCCACAAAAATTTCACTTCATTTGGAGCCCAAGATCTGCAGTTATGGAAAATAACAAATATACCTAGCATTACAACCTTACTACACAAATCTATTTTTACAGCAAAATATTTAAACTAAAACATGCCATATTATAGATCTAATGCATAGAAAATTTCACAAGGATTCCAAAAAGTCCTCATTTACTATTTTACGATTTTTATACTAATTACTATGAATTTTCAAAGTTCATCATTCAAATCTGCCAAAATCAAAGAAAAGCAATGTAAATCTTGCATCGGGGTCCCTGCGGAAAATAGAACTCAAACGTCAGCGAAGAGGTCCTCCTGAGCACTATTCACATGAGTCACAACTTCCCACCAAGATCCTTCCCTTTTCCCTTATTTGAGCGCGACGTCCTTCATCTTCATCCTTACGATGGCAAAGCAGGGAGCGGCCGGGCTCGCGGCTCCGGTCGGCTGAGTCGGCGTCGGCGGCGAATGGCGGTGCTAGGGGCGAATGGCGGTGCTGGAGCTTTGCTGCTCAGCAATGGTGGCTATGGAGCTCCAGCAGCAGTGGCGTGGTGCCGGCTTGGAGAGGGAGCAGGAGAAGGAAGGAAAAAGGGAGAGACAGAGAGTGGAGAGGGTAGGGTGCCGGTCCTTTACTTGAGCAGGCGGAGGCGAGCTGGCGGCCATGCAAGCAGCGAAGGCGAGCGAGTGCAACACGCGGCCTGCAGCTCTGTGCACGGTGTCGGCACTATTTATCAATTTCAAATTTCCAATTCTACCTCAAACATACCACTGAAACCCATACTTCGTGCCTCCGTACCTCCTAAACCACGACGAGTTAGCAAAAACTCTATTAATAAAAGTTGTATATCTACATACCAGCTCCAACTCTTATTAAAGCTTCAAAGTCTAATTAGGCCTGGTTTGGGAGATACAAGGTTCCAAAGTGGGGTACACGAAAACTCAAACATGAATTTCAGTCATCCCAGACTTAGCTGATTTTCGAGGTTTCAAAACAGCACTGAGTTCAATCTTTGGGCTTCGGTTTGACTTGCTTCAAAGCTGATCTAGCTCTTGATCATGAAACAAAGTTTGTTCTACACCACTCAAACTTAAACTTTTGTTTAGGTTCCACTGCCATGCAAACCCTCTAAGCCATAGTTCAAACCAAGTCAAAATAGCATCGCGGTAACGCTTAAATATGAGTTTTAGACCGATTGATGCATTTTCTTAACATTTGCCCAACATGAACCTTTCATGACTTTTGTTGTAGAGTTCATCTAGAGTCATTTGGGCAAGGTTGCAAGGTTTGGTTGATGATCTATAATTCCATTCACTTAATAAAGCAATCCAAGAAAGAGTATAACTTATCATTTCATGTGACTTTTTGATTCCAAACTTTACGAAACTTTTGCACTGGTCAGGATGGATGCATGTTGATGTAATGTACATGTAATGAGCATGTTTAACATTACTCTTGCATAATCTTAACAAGGGTACACATTGTAAGTAAAGGTGTGTTGTCCAAGTTTAAGTTGGAGCTCACTCTTGTAGATTTGATCTTGACACCTTCATCACCACTTAACATGCCATGTTTGAGTTCAAACCCATTGTTTAACTGGTAACAAACACCTGGAGTGTTACAGTAGCCCCCGAGCCTGCGGAGGAGTAGAAAACTCCTTCAGAGGCTTTTCCGAATGGGAGGACTCTGAAGACCTTGGCCTTCCTTTGTCACCCACGGCATGTCCTGGGGACGGCGATTCTCTTTCGTCGTGATCGGACCCCTCGAGGGTATAGCCATGAGATTTGGTGGGTCAAAAAAGGTCTTTCCTAATTCCGACCCCTACGGAGGTTTGTCGTTCTACGATGGTGCATTCGGTCTCCATGCGAGTCCAACTTTCCTCGAGCCCCCACCCGTGGCAGGGGTCCAGTCGAGGGTCAACTCGTCTTTGTGATCGTTTTCCCTCAAGCATTTTTTCCAATAAAAATGGAGGGGCTTTGCCGTGCCATGATTTTCCTCTATGGATGAATCATGGTGCTCGGTGATCTATTAACGGCTAGTCCGGGTGGGGGCCGACATCCCGTTCGTGGGGGTCCGGCTTGGGTCAACTGGAGACCGACTCCAAATTCTCAGCGATCAATCCATGTAGTTCTCGGGTCCATTCGACTGGTCCCGAGGGCTCTCTGCCTTTCTTCAAGGAAAAACCATGGATCGTATCCGACCGAGACTCAAACATGGGCAGGGATGCCCGCGTCGCTCGTGCACCCGGGTACTGGCCACTACCGGCCCATCCCTTTCCAACCCTCTCTCTTAGGGTGCCCTAGAGCGGTCGTGAACCCATCGGTGGGCCGGCCTTCGCACTCCTAGGCTTGAATGGGCCGAAGGAGCGTTTTTAGCTCTGTATCCCACCTTACCTGCGATGGTTCTTGGCTTATCGATCTAGCGAATCGTTATCTGGCGTGTCCTTTGAGGGCACGGCCAGAGATTTTGTGCGCACGATCTTCGAAGCGAGGTGTCATGTCGTGGCATAGCGGGCACGTCAATCGCTCCACCTTATAAATAGCGGCCTTTCCCTTGATGTCTCTACACACCAAAATCGCAACCTTACCTTCTCTATTTGTTCACCACCGCTATTTTGGATCTGCCGTGCTTGCTAATCCACCGTCGGAGCCCTAGATCCGTAGCCTCCGCTTCTCCACCGCCATTGAGCTCGCATCCATTCGCCCCCACCTCCAATGGATCTGTGGTGTCGTTCTGACATCACCTCCCAGCGAATGGAGGGCCTCGTCCATCGTGGTCTTTTCCACGCGTGGACATCGATCGAGGACTGGTTGCTTCCCGACGATGAGGATTCGTCGTCGCCATCCGATAGCTATGTGGTGTCGTTCACCCACTTCCATGAGCGTGGGCTCATGACCCCCGCCCACAAATTCCTCCAGGGGCTGCTACACTTCTACAAGATTGAGCTACAGCATCTCAATCCCAACGGGATCCAGCACATGGCACCGTTTGTCGCGCTGTGTGAAGGATTCCTAGGGTTCAGCCCCCACTTCGACTTGTGGAGGTATTTCTTCGCCATCAGCCTCTAGAAGAAGAGGGAGAAGGGCGGCAGGCAGGAGCTGAACATGCTAATGGGGTGTGCCGGCATCCAACTTCAGAACAATCGGGTCAGCGAGTACCCGTCCATGTGGCTCTTGATGTCCAATAAGGGGTGGCACTCGTAGTGGTTCTACCTCAAGAATGATGCCGCAGCCCTTCTGACGGAGTTCATCGAGCGTCTGATTGAAGAGGCCCCAGAGCAGTGGAGGAAGTGGGGCATCCTGGAGAAGGACAAGAAGAAGATCTAAGACCACATTACCGCCATCCACATCCTGAAGGAGAACGTCCTAAAAGGGTCAAGTGTCATCGGGGCTTACCATGCGAGGAGGGTGGCGCCGTTTATGACGCGCATGCTCCCACTATACACGATGGCACCTGAGGCGTCATTCGACGGAACAGCACTCGCCGAGGGAACACTTCCCAACTCCGAGATCGCGTAATGCATCAAGGAGGCGATGGAGCCTTTGCGGGACGATGCGGGTGCTGCCATTGAGATTGTCTACCTGGTGCCAAGGCATCCTTCGATGTGGCCAAAGCCAGGCTACGTTGTCTTCGTAAGTTTTCCTTTCTCTTGCCTTCTCTTCAATTGATTTCCTGACCCCATAAGACTAAGTTTGAGAGGGGTGGGACCAGTCAAGGGACCTCATCCTCATAGATCACCCAGTGCCACTACCAAGGGATTTGGCCATGAGGGTGGCGAATCGCACCAAGGGCGAGCGGCTAAGGAAGGCGAAGGAGGACAAGAAGAGGAAGAAGCTACAGAAGTTGTGGGCGTGGGAACACTACTACAGGAATCAATTTGCGCAGCGTGGCCAAAATGGGCTCCGTGGTGGGCACCTCTTTTGCCCGCCATGGTTAACCGGTGGCCGGCCAGCGAGGCCGACCACTGAGGCACCCGCTGCGGGAAAAGGGTTTACCGCGGCGGGCCACCTTACTTGCCCACCGTAGGAAATCGTTATTTATAGCGGCGGGCGGTATGAATCTCCCACCGCGGTTAATACGATTTACCGTGGCGGGCTCTTTAAACTGCCCGCCGCGGTAAAGAGTTGATTTACCGAGGTGGGCTCTTTATCTTGCCCGCCGCGGTAAAGCCTGTACAAATACACAACACCACCCCTTCGTCTTCTCCACGGGTCTTCCTCTCTCAAACTCATGGGGCAAGGCTTTGCCCTAAAATTTGAGGAAATTTTTGATTTGAGTTGAAGGGCTTAGATTTGAGGGAGGAGGACATCATAAGAGGTTCATAAAGGCTCTCCCTCTCTCCTTCTATCCTCTCTCTATTTCCATCACCTAGAGTTCTCTCTAGATCTAGATCTAGACCTAGATCAATTTTAATAGAAAAAATGATGTCATGTATTTCTTTAACTTTAGATTCATCATAGATGCATGCTTCATCTTTCACATCGTCATTTCCTCTCTTTTCATGATTTTGGACGTAAAAATCATCAATTTCTCCTAATTCTTCTTTATTTAATGTTGATTGTGATGGATAATGTTCAGAGGTATGATGGATAGGGACGGAATGGATGTACCGGATCGATAGAGTGAATGATCGTGGTACCTCTTTGAATTAAGGAAGTTTATTGCTCTTTGTAAAGCTCACCGTGAGAGACTGAAGCAGATGACAACCATATGCCCATGTTCTCGTTGCAAGAACACGAAAGCCCACCGAGACGGCAAGGTGCAAACTCATTTGATCATGTATGGTTTCATCGAGGGCTACACAGTCCTAGACATTTCACGGCGAAAGAGTTGGTGCGAGTGGCGGTGCATGGAGTGAGCTCTTGACGCCGGCGACGACAAAGCACCACCGGTGAATAAAGATCCTTTAGGAGCACCGGCTCCTCATCATCTTGAAAGCAGAATTTACGCATGACCAAAGCGGTGACAACGGTTGTCGTGATTACATCACGGTGGATGATCTAATGCAAGACATGGCCGACGTGAAGTCGGACGGTGGGGATGGTCGGGATATTGTGAGCCAACCCGAGGATGTGCGACTTGTTGAAGATCTAGTCAAACACTTCGATGAAGAGCGACATTGTGTTGGGTTGCCCAAAGTGGTTGGAGAATTTCAAAGAGTTGAAGCGGTGGCGATTGATCCTCTCTATAAGGACGGCGGCGATTGTCTGAAGGAGTGCACGTCGCTCCGTTTTAACCTCCATTTGTTGATGTTGAAGGCTCGTCATGGTTGGTCCGACACTAGCTTCAATGAGTTGTTAAGCTACCTTGCCACCACGTACCTAACGGCTAACAAGGTGCCCGTCAATACTTATCGGGCCAAGAAGCTGATCCGCCAATGGCGATGAAGCTTAGAAAGTTTGATGCATGCCCTAACCACTAAATCCTGTATCGGGGCAATGAGTATGAGAATTTGATGAGTTGTCCGCCTTTGTGGCTTTAGACGGTACAAGAAAAATACTGGTTATCACGTGGATGCGAGAAGGCGAGGGAGGCTTGCGGGGTGGTCGGAAGAAGAGCAAGAAGGGGCAAAGAAAAGCGGTGCACCCAAGCAGATCTCGGCTCGATGGGGACGATGAAGAAGAGGGTTACATACGGAAGTCCAGCCTTTGTCGGTGTGGTACCGCCCCGTGACCGATCGCTGCGTGCAATATTCGGGAACCGGATGATGCCAAGCTCATGTCTGGCATGCCTCGGTGACCACCGAAAGAGCGATGGCAAGCTCTCGCACCCATCGGGATGGCAAGCAAAGTGGAAGGATTTCGTGAGAGGCCTACCCGGAGTTTGGCAAGGAGCCCGGGCATGTTAGGTTCACAATGAAAAGTACCGGCTGGGATGAACCCGTTCGGTGAGCTTAGCATTTCGCATAAAGCACTTGGCCCATCGTGCTCACCATGTACAACCTACCTCCCCATCTATGTCGAGCGTAGGTACCTTATCTTGACCATGCTTATCTCCGGACCAAGCAGCTCGGCAATGATATAGATGTGTTCCTAGAGCCGTTCATAGAGAAAATGAAGATACAATTTGATATTGGGGTCCAGATGGTGGATGCATCCCGCAAGGAGAAGTTCACACTAAAAGCAATCATCTTTGTCACCATCACCGATTACCTCGGTCTCTTCTCACTTTGTCGAGGCGAGATCAAAGGGAAGACCGGCTACGTAATTTGCATCGACGGGACCTGCTACACTTACCTTAAGGGATCCAATAAGATGGTGTACACGAGGCACAGACGGTTCCTCGCCAAAAATCATAGGTATAGAAGAAGTATTATGAACAAATACTTTGACAATCGAGACGAGCCGCAGGCGTGATCAACCGACGCTTGAGACTAGTTGGGGACAAAGGTGTATGAGATGGTCAAGGACATGGATCAGGTGGAGTTTTGAAAGAAGAAGAAGCCGCTGAAGAGGGGCCCAAGGACAAGGAAGCGAAAGCGGGACCAGACGGAGGAAGTCCCGCCACGTTCCTTTCAAGAAGAAGTCAATTTTCTTCAAGTACACTGTCGTCTTGGAAAACACTTGAATACACCCCATGCCATCAATCGCATCCACGGAGAAAAATGTCTTTGAAAGCACGATCGGTGTCCCTTTGGACATCAAGGGCAAGACAAAGGATGGTATCAAGTCACGGACGGATCTTGTCAATCTAGACATCAGGCCGGACCTTGACCCGGGACCGCCTCAGAATGGTAAAGTCGATATCCGGGTGCAGCACGCAACCTAACGCATAAGATGAGAGGATGGCTTTTGTTAAGTTGCTTAGGGGTATCAAGGTGCCGATCTGGTTTCTCTTCCAACATCAAGAGCCTGGTCTCCATGAAAGACCTCATAATGACCGGCTACAACTCACACGATCGCCACGTCATCTTCGACGGTGTTCCTACCAATTGCGATTAGGGCTATCCGTCTAGAGTATGTGAAGATGGTCATCACACGGATGTTATACTTCTTTAACCGCATCACCCGAAGGTCATTGATAAATTTGAGCTACACCGCCTGAAGGAGTTCATTGCGGAGACCCTTTGCCCATTTCGAGATGTGCTTTCCACCATCTTACTTTGATATTATGCCACACCTAATGATGCATATGGTCGATCAGATCCATCAAGCGGGCCCCCCGTGTACCTACACGGATGTGGACATCTGAAGCGGTTCATGTCCACCCTCAACAGACACGTCCATAACCGCGCTTACCGAGAGGGCTCTATGATCGAGGCATACACAGCGGAGGAGGCCATGAACTAATGTATGAGGTACATAAGAGATGGGAGGTGATTGCTGCTGCCTGTCCATCACCACGAAGGCAAAACCTCGGGGATGGGGTGCACAGGCCAAAAAAAGCACGCACCGATGTGGCAAACCGAATGGTGCAAGAAGCTCATTACTGACATCCTTCATCGTTTAGTGAGCATGGACAGATACATTGAAAAGCACTGGAAGAGATACGCGCCCGCTAATGGCCAGGCAAACAGACGGAGGCATGGGTCTAGAACCATCACAAGAGCAATTTCATAGAGTGGCTCATAGAGCAACACATACCCCTTGAAGGATGCCACGATGAAGATACGGAGACCGTTAAGAGGCTTGTGTTAGACCCATCCGGCCAAATCACCATGTGGCAAGGGTATGACATCGGGGCTATAGGTTCCACACGAAAGATAAGGACAAGAAGAGCTCGACGCGAACTACGGTGTTCGATACGAGGGCGAAGAAGAGTCCACAGGCCAGAGGAGGCAATACTATGAGCAAGTCGAAGAAATATGGGAACTTGACTACGGCCAAAACCTATGCATAACCGTCTTCCGTTGCCAGTGGGTCAAACCGAATGCGGTTGCAGTGGACAGTTATGGGCTAACCACCATGGACCTCAAAAGTATCGGCTACAAAGATGACCCGTGGGTACTAGAAACCAATGTCGCGCAAGTGGCCTACTATATATATGCAGAGGACCCAAAAAGGCATGTGGTTGTGTCCGAAAAGCAGCGGATTGTGGGAGCTGATGGGGTGTAGAGTCCCGAACAATACAACAACTACGCAGAGCTCGAGCTTTTTACCGATCATCCAAAGAAGATCAAGGCCGTCGAGGACCGATTCAACAAGTCTAGGATGATGCCGTGGGCCCGCCCCGACGGTGAGAAGAGGACGGTGAAAGCACCTGCACCAAAATGATATATGTATCCTAGAGACATATATGTAATAATATAGCTCGATCTATTGAAGACAAGTTTTGTAACTTATTATTAATATCATGGAACCATACTACTCTACTAGTACTACTGAATCTATTACTACTATACAATACTACTCTACTAGTACTACTCAACCTACTAGTACTATCTATTGTACTAATACTACTCTCTACTACTCACATGTACTCTACTACTACACAGCACTACTCTACTACTACTACACAGCAAATGCAAAATGCAAAAATAAGTTTTAGATTGATAATAAATATTAGATTGAATGAGGAAATGCAAAAATATTAACCGTAGCGGGCACGTAAGAGCGCCCGCCGCGGTTAATAGATTAATCGCGGCGGGTAGTGTAAGGTGCCCGCTGCAGTAAACATTTACCGCAGCGGGCGGCTTATATTGCCCGCCGCGGTTAATCCGTGGCTATATATGTGCCGCTGCTCGCCCAAATTTTCTAAGTCTTTCGCGCCCTCGAATTCGACCCCGAGCTCCTCCCCCGTGCCGCCACCGCCATCCCTGCCTTGAGAGCTCCTCCATGGTGACCCCCCGCCCCATCCTCCTCCCCGTGCCCATGCCCGCCCCTTCCGTCCTCCTCTCCCGGAACCCTTGCTCGGTCGTGCCGAGCTCCTCCGCGCTGGGCCCGTCCCGGAACCCTAGCGCCTGCCACCGAGCTCCTCCGCAGCCACCGCCTGACGCGCCTCCCCCCATCATCCTCCTCCCGGTCACCGTCCACACGCGGGCCCGTCCTCGGAGCCCAGAGCCATAGCTCCGGACGCCCGACACGAGGGGCCGCCGCCGTTGCCCCCGCTACGTCCTCACTTGGAACCTGCTGCGCCCAGGCCGAGGTAAGAATTGCAATTGTCACTAACTTCTTCACCCTCACATGAACAATAATAGCTATTCGTGATAGTATCGAAGAATAGAAAGATGTACTCTTTTGGCACTCAGTTTGCTGGCCCTATTGTTGATTTTCCCTTTCAGATATTGTCTGTCTGTCTGTGGCATCATTCTCTTCGATTCGATCTGCACGCTGGTAGTTTGGGGCCATTCATTCTAGTGAAATCCAATATATAGATCCTGCATGCACCAGTATTATTAGAGGTGCTTATTGCGGTGCTAATCGCCCTCGATCCCATTTGTTTAGAATCGGACGCACAACATTAGCATCACTGGACCGTATCTGGTTGGCCCTTTTGTTTACTTAATTAATACTACTGAACTAGTTGTTTATGTTCAATAGCAAAAATAAAGCAAGCGCTAACTGGACCGTATCTGGTTTAATTTCCTGATCGATGCGCGCGTATATATCATCATGGACCACAACTGTAGTGTGGCCGCCAGCTGAAGCTTGATGATGTAGCTGGTATCTGTCTCGAACAGCTCACGGTACATGTAAAAGACTAAATTAGACAATGAGAATAGGCATATCCATTAGTCAATCTGTTGGCCCTTTTGTTTACTTATTTCTTTAAACATAACCTAATTGGAATTTCGAATAGTGGATGATTACAATATGTGAAATACATATGGATGTCTTTTTACTCAATATCCAAAGAAATATTCATGACCAACATGGTGACATTATCCACATCCTGCTCGTCTCGTATTCGGTACACATTTATTTGTATTGGTAGTTGAGACTATTCAAATATGCATCTGTATTTGACACTATCCATGTTCTATTCAAAGTCCTAGTGAAAATGTGAAGAATAAATATGAGATCGGTAATATCTGTAACACTCCTTGTTTTTATGTAATCTCTAAAAAAACATGAAGTTTTTTCTAAAAAATGCTTAATTGTGTGTTGCATGTAATAATTAACTCAAAGCCTTTTTTTACCTTTCCCTCTTACCTCTATTTCCATGTCCCAATTTAGAGTTCATGAATTAAAACACTGCATAACATGTCTTTGACCAAGCCAGGTATTAAAATTCAAAACAAATTTCCTTTTTCCAAAAATAAAATAGGGTTGAATCCATCACTAGAATGAAAGCTGGCTTATTTACATATATTTCCTAAAGATTAATATGTTTTCCGACAGTTTTTATTTAAAAAAATATTTTTCCTAAGCTAACGCATGCATTCACAGAGCTAATTAAGGGCATGTTACTACAGGAGCTATGGCACCCTCTTGCAGTCAAAATATTATTTTCGTCTTGCCTTGTAGTGACCTTGACTCACGCAGCTCCTCCCCAGTCCCCCCTCCCCTGTCCCTACTACTACCCCTATCTCTCTATAATACTATACTGTGATGTGATGCTATTTTATCCTATTTTTGTGATGAGATCAAGTGGGCTTGTATCTAATCCTATTTTTGGATTTCTATTGCTGCCTGTGATGCTAGACTTCAATGCTATTTTTGGCAGTGTCAATTTTTGGATTTATGTTGCTGCCTGTGATGCCAGACTTCAATGCTGAGCAATGCCACAGCCTATGATGCCTCTAATATGTTATGATGCCTCTACTACTCTTACTCTTACTGACTAAATTTGATTGAGCTGTGATGGGGTTTATTGCTGCCTATGATGCCAAACAAACTTTTTAGTTTGTCTGACTCTTACTCTACTCCTCTTACTCTACTCTACTCTACTCTCACCTCCTCTAGTATTCTACTCTATCTTGATGGCGAAGGACTTAGCCCTTTGGGGCGAATTTTGAAACTATCTTGATGGCTTTTGTTTGGTATTTGCAATGATGATTCTTTTCACACTTCTAAAGTGAGCAAAGTGGCATATGCAATGATGTGAACCCTTTTATCTTTGAGGCGTGGCGATGATGATCGAGTGCCCCCGCTAAACTAGGATGGCTTGTATACCGGATACAAGCAACCAGTTTAAAAGCGATGTGATGACAATGGGGCAAATCTGAGCCAACTACTACTACTTTACTACTCTAGTACTACTCTACTTTACTACTCTAGTATTACTCTACTTTTACTACTCTATAGCTGTGTCTATACAACTGAAATATGTATTCATTGTAGCTTTCAATGGCGGAGGAACCGATAAGCGAATGGCGCAACCCTACCCCTAGTGCATCATCATCAACTAGCCTCGAGAGCCAAGTGTTCGTGACCCCGAGGCCAACAAAGAAACATCGTCTGAGAGGGCGAAGATGACCCAACCTACCAACCGAGGGACGACGAAGTTGAAAGTCTGCGGTCTCCAAACCTGAAGCAGATGCGGTGGTGCCTCGAGAATTGAATTTCGAGGAGGAACAAGTCGGGGACAAAGAACCCCCGCTCCATCTCCAACCACTTGAGGCAAGTCTAGGGGTCGGAGGACAAAGTCGAGAAGGGGGAACACGGGAGGCACCGGAGGGAAACCCACGGTGAAGTCCACGTGATCCATGAGGTGGGACAGGAGGAAACCCGTTGTCGCCACCCACGGTCCTTGCCAAGTTCAGCAACCAGGTGGCATGTATAGTCAAGGACAAGGTGGAGATCACTTGGGAGGTGGAACAATGTCGATCGACTACAAGACACATATCCGGGGTGAGGTGACGAGGAGCATCCATTATCCCGAGGATGCCGATCTGAACAAGTGCGTGGAGTAGGTCATGCACGTGGCGGGAAGAGCCTTTAGAAACTTCAAGTCCATCTTGACGGTACTACTGAAGCTAGGCAAGTCACCCTATGTCAAATACACTATGGTGAAGGAACATCACTTTGGGAAGAGTTACGCAAACAAAGAACAATAGAAGAAGCAAAGGCAAAGAGCGCCAAGTTCAGCGCTCATGAAGAACTGCACCCCCACCACTTGGGCATGACTGGATTTCTTTGGTAAGAGGCCCTAGTGGTGGGAGGAAAAAAGGGCTAGAGCTACCATGGCTTCTCGATCCGTCACGATGGTATAGACTTGAGGGCTAAGGACTTCATCTATGCCCGCAAGCCGAAGAAGCTCAAGGAGGGCACGAGCAAGTTCAATGAGCCCAAGTTCGAGGAGGTGGAGAGGGCTCTCATTGAGGCCGCTAAATCCAAGGACAGCTTCGAGGTTCGTAGGGGCCAGGACTTGCTGACCCTAGCGCTAGGAACCCCCGAGCACCGTGGCCGTGTCTGTGGCATGTCGTCGAAGATGAGCTGGAACTCAGTGGAGTCATGGCAATCCGACGCTGCCACATACCGGTCAAGGCAGAGGTACAAGGAGGGCATCTTTCAGAAGGGCTATGATCAAGGCGTGGCCGAAATGATCAGCCGGTCCATAAAAGAAGCCTTCACGAGCAATGACCTAGATATGGTGTCGATGAGCTCACAGATGCTTCGCCAGGCTGGCGTGGCCGTGCCTCAAGTTCCACAAGGGCAGACACAAGGGCAGCCACTGCCGATGATCGAGGATCGCCCAAGGCACCCCATCGATGACATCCGGGAACCCATGCGCGTCCACCTCATGATCCCGTTCGGCAGGGTGAAAAAGTTGACCGTGGGTGAGGGTTACATGCACCCCAAAGAAGATATCAAAGATTTCAACCAAGACTAGATCCCTGCCAACTATGCTGCCATGATACTTACATGGTATGCAACCGAATATGAAGAATTTGAAATGGAATATCCAACTGCAGAAGGGGTAACGATCCTTGGAGCTGCCTTGGGTTCCAAAGTCCTATGGAACAAGGACGACATAGAGATCATTCTCTCGACACCGACTTCTACACTGACGGCGACACCAGCATCACAACCATCCGTTGTCGGATCTTGTCCCCCCGATGATCCGGATCATGGCGAAGGCAATGATGAAGGCAATGGCGGGGATGACAAGGAAGGAACTCACCCCGAGGCACAAGGCCTCACCCTCGTTCTCCTCCAACAACAAGTCCACCTCCACCTCCCGGGCAGTCCGTCTAAGGGCACGAGCAATGGACCGGGAGGCACAAGCACTCACCCTCGTTCTCCTCCTCCAACAACAAGTCCACCTCCACCTCCCGGCGGTCCGTCTAAGGGCACGAGCAAAGGACCGGGAGGCACGGAGGAACTGGGGCAAAGACACCACTTTGCTGCCATTGCGAGCACAAGTCACCGCCTCCTCCCGGCATGGCGAAGACTAAAGGCGACCAAGGGCAGCTCACATACTCACTTGAGTTCGAAAGGTATGGTAGCGGCGAGCATAATTTGCTAATAACTTTTCTTTGCCATAATATGGTACTAACATTTCTATCCAGGCCGAGATCACCTTTCCATCTATTTCACGAATCGGATGGACCGCCCGGCCATTACGAGCGTGGGAAGTTCATGATAACCAAGGCCCAACTCGTCGACGAGGAAAGATGGGAGACAATGAGGTTTCATCTCTACGGTACATGGAAGCGACAAAAAGGCGGGCTGCATGGTTTTCTAGTCAAGGTTGTGGCGGAGTACTTCCACTTGCCCCAACAGCGATGTAGAACTCCCCGTGGACTTCCACGACATGTACTGAGACTCTGCAGGAACAAGACCTTGACATCGCCCAAGTCACCTTGTTCTCTATGTAAGTGATGAATTGCGAGTTTCACATATCACACGCTTTTGAATCGGTCAAGACTACTTATATATGCCACGATGGCTTGTCCTTGCAAAGTTGATGGCCTATATATCCAAGGAACTAAAACTTGATGTTATCTATCGATCTCCAATGCATATTGCTCAAAGAATCATCATTGGTTACCACCTAGATGACAATCATCCAACCATGAAAGACTTGACCAAGCTGACGAGAGAGGCATACGGGGAAGAAACCGATGGACAATGAGAAGTTGAACATTTCAAGGTACATACTAGGAGCAATGAAGAAGATCAAGGGACATGGGTGTATCCTAGCTGCCTACCACTTTGGGTAAGTCGATGACATGCCTCAGAGAGATAAGTGGGTAGCTAGCTAGAATTATTATTTCTCGTCAGTAATCTTTGTATTTTGTTTCAATGGCGCAGCCAAGGCCTCGAGGGTCTTTGGGTTGCATTTATCATCTACCCTCGGGATGGCAGGGCTGCGTATTTGATTCATTGATGATTGCCAAACTTAAAAGGGTACAAGGCCTTTGAAGATTGCCTCAGAGTGTAAGTGGTGAACTGTCTTCTCATATGCGTTCTAATGCCCCGCCTAATACTATTACATTTCAGTATAGCGCTTATAAGGAGTACATGAAGGATCCTAAATGCTATGATCGAAGAACGAGAGAATTTTAAGGCTAAGCATAAGAACCGCATCAAAATCGAGCGCAACTTTACGGTAAGTATTTCAAAGGTTTAATTGTGCTTTCCGTTCATATGCGTTCTAATGCGTGTGTTGTAATGCTTGTGTATCGATCATGCGGTGTGCCAAACAACGGTAGGATCACAAACCTATGGCATCTCGCTTTGTGAGTTTACGAGGGTGTGCAAGCGATGCTGACAGCAGTTGAAGGGTGCTCAAGAATGGATTGAGGCTGGTCGAGAGAGGCAGCAGAGCATCCAACACGACTTCAAAGGCACAAAGGCGGACATATGTAAGTTTGTCTTAGACAAATGCATGTTTGAAGGGGCACGTTCTTCAATGAGAACAGCCCGCTAGCGATTTTACCGAGTACGAGAGGCTGAGGAAATGGCCCACGATAATGCGTCCGCAGGATTACACCTTAGCGCATGTATAACGACTTTAATATGTAAATGTAATGAATTAACGATGATAAGAACGACTAAGTGAATGTATATATATGTATATTATCTCATGTGTAATGCCTACATACTTTTTAAGCTTAATCTGTGAAATCTGGATGCAATTTGAATTTGAATTTATATGCCTGCTGTATTTTTTTTAATTCAGGAAATAATTTACCAAGGTGGGCAAATAATAAAGCCCGCCTCGGCTAATGAACATAACCGCGGTGGGCGGTGTTATTCACCGCAACGGGCACGTTACACCGCACGCCGCGGTAAATCGGTTAACCGCGGCGGGCAAAGCCGCCCGCCGCGGTTAAGCCACGATTTACCGTGGCCTCTAGGCCGCAGCGGATGGCTTTGCCCGCCGCGGGAAACCAAAAACACCCGCCTCCAGTAAAGTTTGTGTAGTAGTGGAACATGGGGAGGACACTAACGACGATGATGACGATGATGATGGTGACGACGATGAGGTGATGGAGGTAGCCGACGATATCGAGTGGGACAACCTGGAGAACGAGGATGCACTAACAGGCGTCAGTTGATCCTTGCAGGCATCGGGACCCTTCCTGTTCCATGGTGGGGAGGGCACATCTGGGGAGCCGGCAAAGGCGGGCTGTACCGTCGGCCTGTCCCAGGAGCCAACAGAGGCGGGCGGCTCTGCCTTTGCACCCAAGGTGCCAGTGGAGGCGGGCGGCTCCACCGTCATGCCCCAAGAGCCAAAGGGAGCGGGGAGTTCTGCCAATGCACCCCAGGAGCTGCCAGGGGTGAGCCCCTCTACCTAGGAGCAGGGGAACGGACTCGAAATGGCCTCGTTCCGACGAGGCAGAGCAAGGGTCGAGGGGTTCATCCCCCAAATGCATTTGCCACCCGACGGCACCGAGGTGAGTTATCAATTCCTCTGTTTTTTCCTGTTTTAGTCAGATTTCATCGTGACTTATGTTTTTCGTCCCTTGCAGCGTCGGTAGGCATCGAAATCCTTTGGCGCTGGCGCCGAAAAAGAGCATCGCACTCCAATCAGGGCGGCGGCCGTCGGCTGGTGTCGTGCCTATTTTGGGAGGGAGCGATGCCAGTGTGATCGCGTCGCTAGCCGGTCGGGCGCCACCCACGGTGGCGCCTATGCCCTCGGCGGGATGAGCGGACGCGGGCGTTCAAGGGGCACCTTCGGAGGTCGCGGAGCAGCCGGTGACGGTCATGATACCACTACCGACGGCGGGGCGGATGGGGCTGCTGACCGCGCTCATGGCGCCGACTGTGGCAGGCGGGACACAGCCGGTCGTGACCCCACCGACATATATGGAGGTGGCGGTGGCCATGATAGATAGGTCATAGCCGGGCGTAATCGTAGCATTGCCTGAGGCATTGGCATAACCCATGCCATCGGTGGCCCAGGCGACGGTGCCTGGCATGGGCTGGACGGAGGGGGACATGGCCGAGGGGTCCAATGGAGTCATGGTGCTGGGAGAGAGGTTCGTGTCCGCACCGTTAACCCCATCCGTCGCCGGAGGGGCGTCTCGGTGGGGACATCATGAAGAGAGGGACCGGCGAGGAGTCATCCCTTACCTTGATGTCCATGGGCAGCGGCGAGCCCCTGCTCCAGTGGGTGGATCCGTAGGATCCGGCGTCGATGCTTTTTATCCTTGAGGACGCCACAGAGAGCATGGAGCGGTAGAGCCTCGATGTAGGGATCGCATCCATGCTCGAAGCCCTAGACCATGCCACGGGCGCATTGCGTGACGTCGTTGTTCCCTCCAGCAAGGTATTGCTTGGTCCTGCTTCTTGCCCTTTACTTCCTCTATATACTTTTTGTATCCTGACCATCGTCTCCCTACAGTCCCTTATAGCTCACAGCTAGGGGAAATCTCAGTTCCTTCGTCAACAGAAGGAAGCCTAGGACTGCCTTGTCGAGGAGGCATGGCTACGTGGGGAGGTGATAGCTCAGCTCACTGTTGCCCAGCAGAGGGTGGTTGAGCTGACTCCCCTCACTGAGGAGGCGATCAATCTTCAGTCGCGGGTGGCCAGGGATCATCGAGATGCTAATTGGGCCAAGAAGGCACTGTCTTCAATGTCGTGGAAGGATGACGAAGAAGCCGCCAAGGTCCAGAAGGAGTGGGATGAGTTGTTCTAGAAGCACGTTGAGACCCGCCAGTAGATCCTTGGCCTTCTGGGTGAGGTTGAGAAGGAAAGGGATCTGAAGCTGGGGGCCAAGAAGAAGCTCGCAACCCTGGAGAAGAGGGCGAGCCTGGATGCCATGGTGGTCGCTCGGCTGAGCAAGGAGTGGGATGAACTAATCCAAACCTCAGAGAGGCTCTGCTCGGAACATGGCGTGGCTCATGAGTAGTGTGACCAAGCTTACCGAGAGCGTGACCAGGCCAGCCGAGAGCACGACAACATGCAGCAGAAGGTTGGCTCCCTCTAGGCCGAGCTTGAAACAGTGATGACCTAGAAGCTGGAGGCCGAGAGCATTTTTGTCGGGCTAGCTGTGGATCTCACCGAGGTGAGGAGAAATCTTTAGGCGAAGAGTGATGAGCTCGGTATCTAGATCACCACCCTCGGAGTAGTCTACGACGACCTTGAGGTGGTGAGGTTAGAGGGGACCAGCTCACTCATAGCTCATGCCGTCGAGATCATGGCTCAGGTGTGCTAGCTCGAGAGGAATGCCCTTCATGCCGGGGTCAATCTGTCCTTCGCGATTGTTCATTCTCATTATGGGGACAACATCGATTTGGAGGCGATGAGCCACGGCTACACGCCCAGTTATGAAGTCCACGAGCTAGAGGGGATGGAAACGGCGGTGGCTCCCCTTTTGCAGGCCCTGTGGACAGGATAGAAGGCATAGTTCTCCTCTAGAGGGGCTAGTTAGTTAAATAGGTCGGGCGGTCATTTTTGTAATAAGCGGCCAAGTTCTAACCCTTGTGTTTTGTTTAAACAACTTTGTTATTTTGTTTCGTTTGAACAAATATGTTCTTTTCTTTCGGTTGAACAAATTTGTTCTTTCTCCCTTTTTATGTGTAAGAAGGGGTTAATGCGTTCCGACCCTTCCTATTGTTAAGACCGTAGAGTTCGAGGTGTGGGCGGGAAACTATGATCACGCTGGTAAGCCAGAGTGCCGTAGCTGCTAGGGCGTAGGTTTCTTGTAGTCCAACCAGCTTTACTTAGTCGTTCATTTCCGCAAACATTGCCTCTAGGTTTTTAATGTGAGGAAGGGGTCGGGCATGATGACTATTTCAGAAAAGATATATATAAATCCTTATCATCCCCCGAGTGAGACCCGACCCCTTGTCATTGCTGGGGTCGGGTTTCACTACAGATTGAGGAGAGGATAGCAAAACTAGTAGGAGAAAGCGTCTCTATTTTTTAGAAACGTTATTCTTAGTTCTCGTGCGTATTCCCTCCCTAGGATCCGAGCCATCGTTCTACGACCGCGCATTTGGTCTCCTTACGAGTCCAACTTTCCTCGAGCCCCCATGTGTAGCGAGGGTCTGGTTGAGGGTCGGTTCATCTTTGTGATCATCAACCCGTCCACGGTTTCCACAACCCGAGGGGTTGAGCTAACGTCACTTGCCTCGATGGCTCGAGTGACGCACTCGGTGAGCTCACTAATAGGCATGTCCGAGTGGAATCTAGGTCTGTTGTTCATGACAGGGTCAGCATAGCCCTCAGGTGGCATTCCGCTGCTCCTTAACCCGCCTCTCGGTAGATGCCTCGAGTCATTCTGGAGACCGACTCAGGTGGCCCGTTGGCCTCCCATCGATGGAGATTCTGTGGGCATCGCTCGAGGTTAGGATCGGACGAGAAGGTCGAGATGACCCAGTCCGCTTCTGAGCGGGTTGGGCAAGGGTAACTGGGGCTCATCTGTGTTTTCTCCCCGGGCTCTATTCGACACAAGGCGGCCTCAAGCCCTTCGCGAGCCGACCTCCAAACCTCGGTCGGTCGAATTCCTGAGTTGGGGTTGGACGGCTCAAGGCCCCGAGCCCTATTGGGCTCGGTAGGGGTCGACTGAGTTTTATGCATCACCCCGTCCGTGGTTTCGTAGCCGAAGGGGTTGAGCTAACAACACTTGCCTCGATGGCTCGAGTGTCGTGCTCGGCGAGCTCGCTAACGGGCATGTCCGAGTGGAATCTGGGTCCATCATTCATGACGGGGTGGCATAGCCCTCATGTGGCATTCCACTACTCCTTAACCTGCCTTCCGGCAGATGCACGAGTCATTCCAGAGACCGACTCAGGTGGCCCATTGGCCTATCCTCGATGGAGATTATGTGGGCTTGGCTCGAGGTTCAGATCGAATGAGAAGGTCGAGATGACCCTATCCGCTTCTGAGCGGGTCGGGCATAGACCATTGGGGCTCATCTGCATTTTCTCCCCGACCTCTGTTTGACGCGAGGCAGCCTGGAGGCCTTTGCGGGCTGGCCTTCGAACCCCGGTCGGTTGCCGCTTATGTCGAATGAGACGACTATCGCATCATGACGCGATGCGAAGTGTTGTGATGCACTAATTGCATATGCAATGCTTGGATGTATGGGATGAATGTATGGATGAATGTATGAATGCATGCATGAGAATGGATGAGTGAATGATCATGCACTGGAAAAGTAGGATGGGGGTTGGTAAAGTTACCTCGATGGCTTGATGGGTTTAGGGAGCTCTTACCAGATATGTTCGAGTGAAATCCGGGTCCATCATTCATGACGGAGTCTACCTAATCCACGTGGGGCATCCTGCTGCTCCCTACCCGTCTCTCGACAGTGGCCTGAGCCATCCGATCGACTTGGGCGACCTGCTGGCCTCTCCTCAATGGAGATTCCACCGGTGGGCCCCTTCAAACCCTTCCTGGTAAGGCGGAGGCTAAAGCTCAGTGTGTGGGGACAAAAACTCTGATCATGTTGGTGAGCAAAAACACCGTAGCCATTGGGGCGTAGGTTTCTTGTGGTCTGACCAGTTTTACTCAGCGTTTGTTTCCGCACACCTTGCCTCTAGGTTTTAGCATGAGAAAGGGTTGGGCATAGAGAATGTCTACCGAATAGACACTCGTGTCAACCCTCGAGTGAGGCCCGACCCCTTGCCGTTGTTAGGGTCGGGTGTCACTTAAATATGACCCATCTCTCGACAGTGGCCCGAGCCGTCCGATCGACTTGGGTGACCCACTGGCACAGGACTTACCTTCATGGCTCGAGTAACAGGTTTGGAGAGCTCTTAAAGGATATGTCCGAGTGGAATCTGGGTCCGCCATTCGTGATAGAGTCGGCATAACCCGCATGGGTCATCCTATTGCTCCTTACCCGTCTCTCGGCAGCGGCCCGAGCCGTTCAACTAACTTGGGTGACCCACTGGCATAGGACTTTCCTATGGACATAGAGGATGAGATCATCCTCCCAAAGAATTTTAGTTAGGCAGATAAGCCAGGCGACAAACTCGTAACAAGTGAACAAGCTCTTAAATTTTGTTATGGCCAAACAGATTTTTAGCCCTTCTCCCCTTTTGTAAAGAAAAGGTTAATGCGTTCTGACCCTTTTCATCGTTAAGGCTATAAAGCTTGGGGTGCGGGTGAACAAACTCTGATCACACTGGTGAGCAAAAACGTCGTAGCCGCTGAGGCATAGGTTTCTTGCAGTCCGACCAGTTTTACTCAGCGTTCGTTTCTGCAACCCTTGCTTCTAGATCTTAACATGAGAGAGGGTCGGGCATAGAGAATGTTTGCCAGGTGGATATACTCTTAGACACGTACTGAATCTTTCCGTAGTTAAGACTAAAAAGCTCGGGGTGCAGAAAAAACTTTGATCAAGCTGGTGAGCAAAAACGTCGTAGCCGCTGGGGCGTAGGTTTCTTACAGTCCGACCAGTTTTACTCAGCATTCATTTCCGCAACCCTAGCTTCTAGATCTTAACGTGAGAGAGAGTCAAGCGTAGAGAATGTCTACCAGATAGATAAGGTCTTATTAGCCCCCGAGTGAGGCCCGACCCCCTACCATTTCTAGGGTCGGGTGTCACTAAAGATCGAGGAGTTGACAGCGAAACTGATAAGAGAGTGTGTGTATATTAAGGGTAAAAGCGGCATAGTTATTCGATGTTCCAGGCATTGACGAAGACTTCGCCGTCGATGGTCTTGAGCTTGTAGGTGCCTGGTCGGAGCACCTCCGCGATGATGTATGGTCCCTCCCACGATGGAGAGAGCTTATGGAGGTTCTTGTTGCTCTAGATGAGGTGGAGCACTAGGTCTCCAAAGTTGAAGGCCCGACCCTGCACTCGATGGCGCAACGCTTGCTGGTACTTGGCCAAGCAGAGGAGGGCGACGTCGCGTGCTTCATCTAGCTAGTCCATGGCATCCTTGAGGGACACCTTGGCTCCCTGTTAGTCGTGTGCCCTGACCCTCGGCGCTCCATAATCAAGGTCGATCGGGAGGATAGCCTCAGAACCATAGATCGTGAAGAATGGTGTGTAGCCGGTGGCCCGGCTAGGGGTCGTCCTCAGGCTCTAGAGCACCACGGGAAGCTCTATGACCATCGTCCGCCAAACTTGTTCAACCGGTTGAAGATCCTAGGTTTGAGACCTTGTAGGATAATGCCATTCGCACGCTCGACCTGCCCGTTCGTGCAGGGGTGTGCCACGGCGGCCCAATCGATGCGAATGTGGTACTCGTCATAGAATAGGAGGAACTTCTTTCTGGTGAACTGCATGCCGTTGTCTATGATGATGGAATTTGGGACCCCAAAGCGATGGACGATGTCAAGGAAGAACAGCACGGCTTGCTCGGACTTGATCGCCGATGGACAAAATGGAGCCTCTATCCACTTTGTAAACTTGTCTATGGTGACAAGCAAGTGTGTGTAGCCCTCGGGCACCCTCTTAAGAGGTCTGACCAGATCGAGCCCCAGACCGTGAATGGCCATGTGATGAGGATCGTTTGGAGTGCTTGGGGTGGCAGGTGGGTCTGTCGAGCGTAGTATTGACACCCTTCGCAGGTGCGCACAATTTGTTTAGCATCGGCTACTGCGGTCGGCCAGTAGAAGCCTTGTTAGAACATGTTTCCGACCAGGGTTCTAAGCATGGCATGGTGATCGTAGACCCCACCATGGATATCGCTTAGCAACCGCTTCCCTTGTTCAATGGGGATGTAGCGCTGTAGGATCCCGGTGTGGCTTCACCTGTAGAGCTCGCCCTCAATAAGGACAAAGGACTTGGCGCGACGCGTGAGCCACCGAGCCTCCGTTTTCTCCATCGGCAGCGCCTCACGGTGGAGGTAGTCAAGGTAAGGCGTCTTCCAGCCACTCAGAGGGTCAGGCCCTATCACTGGATCCTCGTCAAGTTCCATGACTTCAGGGTCGGATGGAGCCGACATCCAGTTAGCCCTCGAGCTTAGGGTGGGCGGCGCATCACCGGTCTATTATGGTTCCTCATAGCGGACCAAGGGCTTGTACTGATCGCTGGCAAAAACGCCTGTTGGCACCGGCTCTCGGCCGAACGTAGCTTTCACCAGCGCATCAGCCGCCTCGTTGAGACGCCTCGGGATATGATTGAACTCGAGATCGTCGAACTTGTCCTCCAGCTAGCGGAATTCTCAGTAATATGTAGCCATCTTGGCATTGTAGCAGCTTGATTCCTTCATGACTTGGTCGATGACCAGCTAGGAGTCGCCCCGAACGTCGAGCCATAGGATACCCACCTCTATGGTGATGCGTAGGCCATTGGCGAGTGCCTCATACTCGGCCACATTGTTGGAGGATGGGAAATGGATGCGAACCATGTACCTCATGCGTACTCCGAGTGGTGAAACAAAGACTAGTCCCGCACCGGCGCCTTTCTTCATCAGCGATCCATCGAAGTACATCATCCAGTACTCTTGGTCGACAACCGTTGGTGGCATTTGGACCTCGGTCCACTCTACAATGAAATCAGCCAGCACTTGGGACTTGATGGCCGTCCAAGGGGCGTATGAAATGCCTTGACCCATTAGCTCGAGTGCCCACTTCGCGATTCTAGCTGTGGCATCCTGGTTTTGGACGACCTCGCCGAGAGGGAAGGTTGTCACGACCATCACTGGATGAGACTCGAAGTAGTGACGCAACTTCCTCTTGGTGATAAGGACGGCGTCTGAGAGTTTACGGATTTGGGGGTAGCAAGTCTTAGAATCAGACAAGACCTCGCTAATGAAGTACACGGGACGCTGTACTTTGAGGGCGTGTCCCTCTTCTTCTCGCTCTACCACCAGGGCAGCACTAACCACTTGCGTGGTGGCCACGATGTAGAGCAGAAGCAGTTCCCCATTGGTCGGAGGGACCAGGATCGGGGCCTTCGTCAGAAGTCGCTTGACCATGTCAAGTGCCTCCTAGGCCTCGAGCGTCCGTTCAAAACGGTCGTCCTTCTTCAGGAGCTGATAGAGGGGGAGACCTCGTTCACCAAGGTGCGAGATAAAGCGGCTAAGCGCGGTGAGGCACCCTGTAACTCGTTGTACCCCCTTTATGTTCTGAATCGGGCCCATCCTCGTGATGACCGAGATCTTCTCTGGGTTAGCTTTGATGGCACACTCGAAGATGATAAAACCCAGCAGCATACCCCTTGGGACCCTAAAAATGCACTTCTCGGGGTTGAGCTTAATGCCATTTGCTCAGAGTTTCACAAAGGTCTGCTCTAGGTCGGCTACGACCTGGTCATCCCGTTTAGACTTGACCACGATATAATCCACGTAGGCCTCAACGGTTCGCCCGATGAGGTCGCTAAAACACTTGAGCATACAACGCTGGTACGTAGCCCCCATGATTTTAGACTGAATGGCATTGTGATGTAGCAGAACAATCCAAATGGGGTGATCAAAGATGTCATGAGCTGGTCAGACTCTTTCATCGTGATTTGATGGTACCCGAAGTAGGCATCAAGGAAGCAAAGACATGGTTCAGGCATGGCCCTTCGAGCAGCTTCTCAAAGTGGTTTCGGGTGCCCTCAGAGGGATTCCAACCCCCCTATGGTTGGTGGTGGCTATGAGTGAGCCCTTGCGCCGCTGCTTGTTCTTCTTCTTGCTAGGACGGTTGGAGGCGCCTTCGTCGGCGTCCTCATCCCACTTTGCCTTGCCTTTGAGGTGCTCGAAAATCACCCTGACCGCCTCCTCGCCTGAGGCGTGGCTGGTGGCGATGTCGAGGAGCTACTTCGGCGTTCATGGGCCCTTACATCCTAGCTTGTGAACCAGGGACTCACAGGTGGCCCCAGACAGGAAGGCTCCTATGACATCGGCGTCGACGACGTTGGGCAGCTCGTTGCACTACCGGGAGAAGCATCGGATGTACCCATGAAGGGTTTCCCTAGCCTTCTGTTGGCAGTTTTTGAGATCCTATGGGTTCCTAGGACGCGCATATGTGCCCTATAAGTTTCCCACGAAGATCTCTTTCAGGTCCTCCCAGCTTTGGATTCTATTGGGCGGAAGGTGTTCCAACCATGTTTGCGCCGAATCGGCCAGGAACAATGGAAGGTTGCGGATAATGAAATTATCATTATACGCTCCACCGGCTTGGCAAACAAGCTAGTAATCCTCCAGCCATAGTCCGGGGTTTGTTTCCCCATAGTATATCAGGATGTTGGTCGGCGGTCGGTACCATGGTGGGAAGACGGCGTTGAGGATGTGTCGGCCAAAGGCCTGAGATCCTAGCAAGTTAGGGCTCGGGCTTCGATCCTCGCCACTGTCGTAGTGTCCGCCACGATGAGGGTGATAGCCGCGGCTTGCCCCCTCCTCGCATCACAATGGGTACATCTATGGGCGTCGAGGGTATCACGCGTGTCATGGTGAAAGCCGAGACGCTCATGCACCGGGACCACGACACGCGGTCTATGGCCTTGCCACGCCTGGTGGACAGACATGTCCATGTTGGGTCACTATGAGGGCGCGCGGTGGCTGGCGTCAAGATCGCATCGTCGGGACAGCGAGCTCTCGGCATGCTACGCCACCGCATGCTTGAATAGCGTGTGAATCTCGTAATGGGCCCAACGATCCTCGAGCATCACAGGCCCTAGAAGCCTCCGGAGCAAGGTCATCATGGCAGCGATGTTCTGGCTCACCCGGGTGAAGTGTCAGAGGGCTTCATCATCCTCGATGATCCTCCGGTTCACGTCACGGGCCACGACACGCGCGCGCCCACTATCTCTGTGGCGCTCGATCTCTCGCTCGAGCTCTACGCATTCCTGCTCGAGCTGGAGTCATGCTTCCTCGAGCTCTTGGTGCCGGGCCTTTAGCTGCTCCACCCACAGGCAAGGTGGAGCCCCTGCATCCCTCTTGACCTCGTCATCGAAGTCGTTCGTTGGGGTAGCTTCTCCCTCGTGGATGCTTTCGACATGTCCCTCGGGGGTACCTGCCATAAAACATTCACAAGAGGGGTGATGGCTCCCCCTGCTGGAGTCAGAGCTAGAGGGCAACTCTGATTCTCCTGCGAGGAGGTCGTGGAAAGATTCCACGACATATTCGGTCATCCCCATGAACTCCTCATTCATAGGGGATGGAGGAGTGCGTCGCGCCACAAAGTGGCCAACGGTCTCTGAGGCGTTGTACGGATCAGACGGGAGCATTGTCGGGGTGCTCTGAACGAGGTATCCTGGGGAGAGCAGCTCTCCTCCGGTAAGCTACGTCATGACATTGGCGAACGAGAAGGTGAGGTGGTGCAGGTCCTCCCGGGACAGTCGGGGTCCTAGGAAGGCACCGAGCTGGCGCTCTAGCCTCCCGTAATCAAAGTTGAGGAGCTGGTTGCTCCTAGGGGCGTGGGCCTCCGGTGCGTGCAGTTGCAGCTCCTCAAGCACCTCATCGATCGCATCAAGGCCGACGGAGTGCAGAGGTTGGATGGCAACAGGAGCCTGTGCCAACTCTCCCTCTGTCGTGACGATGAAGTCCGGGTTCCCGAAGCGCATGTGCGTGCCCGGGACCTAGCTGACGAAGTGACTAGCCATCCGAGACCTGGTGTGGACGTCGAGACACGCAAAAGGCCCCTACCTAGCGTGCCAACTGTTGGTGTTTCGAGTTACCACCGATGAGTAAATTTCAAATATTGCGCGTCTGGCTCGGATGGTGTGCTTAGAGGACACGAGGTTTATATTGGTTCGGGCAGAAAGTCCCTATGTCCAGTCCATCGTTGTTGCTCGTGTTACTAGCACTGAAAGTTTGTAGTATGGGTTACAAATGGGCAAGAGGGGGAAAGAATCCCAAGTCTCTGGTGAAAAGAATGAATGGGTGCTGGGAGCTCGATCGCTGCCCAGCCGTGTGTTCGTGTCGTGCTCTTATGAGGATCGGGATGGGTTGGTCGAGTCGATCCGGCTTGAATTCGATCCCCTTCATGGGACACCCTGCTTTTCCTTTTATAGGCCAAGGGAAAGCACGGGTTATAGCGGAGGAAAAGAGAAGAATGAGAGAGAGAGAGAGAAGAAGGCCTTCAGGATCGCTGGGTCCTTCTTCTCCACATCGTGGCCCTATCCGTCATTGGTGCCATGCGCAGGCGTCGTCTGTCGATCATGGTGTTCCATCTCGTCTCGGCGGACGTCGTGGTGAACTGACGCGCATGTCATCGTTCATACGAGGGTTAGGCAGAACAACACCGGCACACCCGACGCTGTTCTTGATGTGAACCCTCATGTATGGCCCATTATGGCCACGGGTTACATCAAGACATGCTAGTCTCTTTCCTGGTGTCAGAGCATTGACCCAGGCCCATACGCTTGGACCTGGAGTGGTTGGCGGCGGTATAGGTCCTCGCCGGGTGAGGCGGAGCCTGCACCCAAGGGGTCATGCGAGGCGGAGCCCGTAGCCTTGGGGTCGGGCGAGACGGAGCTCGCGGCCTTGAGGTCGAGCGAGATAGAGCCTGCAACCTTGGGGTCGGGCGAGGCGGAGCCCGTGGCCTTGAGGTTAGGCAAGGTGGAGCCCACGGCCTTGAGGTCGGGAGAGACGAAGCCCTTGGCCTTGGGTCAGGCGAGGCGGAGTCCACACCCAGAGGTCAGGTGAGGCGGAGCCCACGCACCTAGGGGTCGGTTAGAGCTATAATCGTGCTCTTGACTGCTCGGATGAATCAATGTTGATGACCATTAGCTCCTCCTCTTCGGATACCCTAGTATTGGTCCTCGACAGTGACGATCACAAAGACGAGCTGACCCTCGACAGAACCCCTACTATGAGCGGGGGCTCCAGGGAAGTTGGACTTGCAAGGAGACCAAACGCACGGTCGTAGTATGACGGCGGACCGATCGGATCTTAGGGGACCGGAATCAAGAAGAATCTTTCCGACCTCCCGAATCCAATGGTCACATGCCCCCTAGAAGACCGATTGCGACAAAATGGAATCGCCGTCCTACCAGGACACGCCGCGGGCTACAAAAGGAAGGCCAAGGCCCTCATAATCCTCCCGTTCGAAAAAGCCTCCAAAGAAGTATTCTACTCCTCCACAGGCTCAGGGCTACTGTCGGGTATCGATATTAGGAATACTCAAAGCAAGGAAGTTAGCGCCCACGCTGACTTTCCTGGATGACTCGAGATGTATTAAAATGTCTCGCCTGACCCCAAGTTCGTGGGCTCCGTCTCGCCCAACCTCAAGGCCGTAGTCTCTGTCTCGCCCGACCTCAAGGACACGGTCTCCGTCTCGCCCGACCTCAAGGGTGCGGGCTCCGTCTCGCCTGACCCCTTGTGTGCGGGCTCCATCTCGTCCGACCCCAAGGACGTGGGCTCCATCTCGTCCGATCTCAAGGTCACGGGCTCTGTCTCGTGCCGACCCCTTGGGTGCGGGCTCCGTCTCACCCGAGGTCGCGCGCTCCGTCTCGTTCGACCTCGAGGACGCGGGTTCCGTCTCGTCCGACGGGAACCCATACCACCGCCAACCACTCCAGGTCTAAGCGTATGGGCCTGGATCAAAACTCTGACGCCAAGGAAGAGGCTGGTACGCCTTGATGTAACCCGTGGCCATGACAGGCCATACCTGGGAATTCACATCAAGAACAGTGTCGGACGTGCCGATGTTGTTCTGCCTAATCCTCGTACGGACGCTGACAGGCGCGTCTGGTTACCACGACGTCCGCCGGGACGGGGTGGAACGCCATGATCGGCAGATGACGCCTGCGCATGGCGCCAGTGACGAACAGGAACGCGATACGGAGCCGTCCCTATTATTATCTACAGGATCAGCAGGACCCGCATGAAGGAAAAGAAGGACCCGACAATTCTAGAAGCCTTCATCTCTCTCGTTCTTCTTTTCCTCCTCTGTAACCCGCGCTTCTCCTTGGCCTATAAAAGAGAAAGCAGGGCGCCCCACGCGGGAAGGGGGATCCAAACACAAAAGAGAACGACACGAGCACACGGCTGAGCGGCAATCGAGCTCTCAGCACCCGTTCACTCCTTCCACCAGAGACTTGAGATCCTTTCCCTCTCTCGCCTATTTGTAACCCCTACTGCAAACCAAGTGCCGGTAACACGAGCAGCAGTAGCGAACTGGACATAGGGATATTCTGTCCGAACCAGTATAAATCCTTGTGTCCTCCGAGCACACCATCCAAGTCAGATGCACAAATACAAATTTACTCGTCGGTGGTCCGAAAATACCGACAGTTGTTCTTGTGATTAGGCTAATTAAGATCCTATATAAGTGATAATATCTAACAATAAGATAATAATTCTCCAGTAATAAATGTCATGATGATGATTATTTATATATTTTTATCTTATACAACTCGTCTTCATGCGAGCAACAAAACAGGTTCTTGGGAGAACCTGGCTCATGCAAGCAGGCAACCAAACACCACGCTCTTGCATACATTGGGCCTGGCTACCGAGAGCCAGACTCCTCCCATGCGAGCCAGGATGAGTTCATCCACGAACCAAAGAGACCCTAACTCAAATAATTGGACCATGAATTCCTGCTAAAAATAAGAATTTACATGACTTTCACCATAGTTATAGGGCTATCTAATCAACTCTAGAAGTTTTGGTGACTATGCGTATACAAGAATATACCATGTAAAAATGAGCAAAAATGGACACTCTGCACTTACCACTGGAATTTCGCTAGGACGAACTTCACAACAATGCGACACAATATTGCTCCACCGGAAGCCTAGTTGATTCTTCTAAACAACTTGAAAAGATATATGTTAATTCTTCTTTGTGCAAAATCTTCAAGCCAACTCTTGCCAAAATTGAGCTTTCTTACCACCTCGATCAATTCAAACTATTAACAGCTTGTTTGGTTTGGCAGATCGTCCGGTCCAGAATGATACGATCCTAAGACTGAACCTGTGATGTTTGTTTGGTTTGCCTCGTCTGTGCCGCTAAGCTCCAGCAGCGCCCTGCAATCTTCGTTTTTTCTTCTGAAGCGAACAACCATGCGTCCGTGCCCTTACATGTCAAACTAAACGCAGACTAACACAGCAATCACAGGGTTGCTTTGAAGTCCACCGGTTGGCGCCCTTCGTCTCATAGCTTTGCTGTCCTCTGATTAACACAACACTTTTTAAAACCCATTTCCATGGCATCCTCATCATGTTACAAAGGTACAAACCAGCCAACCCATATGCCAAGTTACTAAACTAAACTAATCCACCATCGAGCGAGAACAAACGTCAACATGCATCAACCAATGCAGCAATCGTGATCACTAGCACTGTCCAGCTTTATATCTGAAACAAATCAAGATCACCCATCAAATAATAATCACCGTCACATGCATCCATGGTTACGGGAAGCTTAACGCTCTAATAATTTAGTGAACGTTTTCTCGTTCAAAAAAAATAAAACTCTGTGAACGATGCACCAGTGCTTGCTCCTATAAATGGCACACCGAGCAGCATCCGTGAACCATCGCAGGCGCTTAGCAGTCCATCGAGTGAGGGGGTGTTTAGTTGATCATCGGATGTTTGACACATGTATAGAGTATTAAATATAGACTAATTACGAAACTAAATGCACAGATTGAAACTGTTTTGCGAGACGAATTTTTTAAACCAAATTAGTCCATGATTTGACAATGCGGTGCTTCGGTAAACCTATGTTAATGACAGATTAGTTAGGTTTAATAAATTCATCTTACGGATTACTGAAGCTGTAATTTATGTTTTTATTAGTATCCGAACACCACATGCGACACGCCATATAACATCTTATAAACTTTAGTCCCTGGATCAAACACCCCCTTATTAAGGCCACCCAGCCTAATCACTCCGCTTCGTGCTTGTGATCGAGCAGCTGTTGCTGTGTGTGTAACAATGGCAGGCAAGGCCTCCGTCGTTGCGCTGTTCCTGGCCGTGAACCTGGCGGTGTTCGCTATGGCCAGCGCCAGCGGTGGCGACTGCCCCACGCCGCCGACGCCGTCGACGCCGACCCCGACGCCGGCCTCGTCCGGCAAGTGCCCCCGCGACGCGCTCAAGCTGGGCGTGTGCGCCAATGTTCTGGGCCTGATCAAGGCCAAGGTGGGCGTGTCGCCCACGGAGCCATGCTGCCCGCTGCTGGAGGGGCTCGTCGACCTCGAGGCCGCACTCTGCCTCTGCACCGCCATCAAGGGCAACATCCTCGGCATCAAGCTCAACCTGACCGTCGACCTCAGCCTCATCCTCAACCACTGCGGCAAGAGCGTGCCCACCGGATTCAAGTGCCTCTAAGGCCCCGTTCGGTTAGCACTGTTCCAAGCCGTTCCGGGCCGAAACGGTTCCGATGCTTCGTAAATTATCGAAGGAAGCCAGAGACTGGAATGGTTCCCCACCCAACCGAACAAGGCCTAAGCATGCATTCGTCAGCCGCGCGCTCGTCGTCGCTGCAGAGTGTAGCTGGATCGTTTGAGTTCAGGTTTATTTGGTTTGCATTATTCGTACTACTAGCTGGTCTGTATGCATGTGTTTGTGCATGCGATGGCCACGCACGTAGCTCCTGTTGTTTGATCGGCTTTGGCTTCCGTTGCTTGTATTGATTTCCGTTTTCCGATCTGTCTGTGTCTGGTTTAGGACCCGTTCGTTTGCCAGAGAACGGTTCCCAGGATTAATTTTTAGTCGGAATGATATTCTATTTTATTTTTATATAGTCTTTGATCATCTGGATCGATTCCTGGTGAAATCTAGCATAATCGAACGAGGCCTTAATCGTGTTGCAGTCGATCGGTGTGTATGAATAAATAAAGACTTTTATCTGCTCATCAGTACGTACATAGTACATGTTCTAAATTCGATTCAGCTTGTACCGTATTCTTAATGCAGTGCGTACGTGAGACGTGCCTGTGCAAACTATGCTAATTTGCGCGTAAGCGTACGTAATGGATGCATTCGTTCTCTGGTATTACAAGTAGCACACAGCAAGACCGAGAATAGGATGGACCCGTCCCACCCTCCTGACCCTTCCCTTCCTCCCCACGACGACGGGGGCGCCGCCCACCCCCCACCGTCGGGCCTCCACCCAGGAGCATACCCACCCCTTCCTAGCACGGATCTGATCCCCTCAACCTGATCTATCCATCCATGGGGTCGGTGGAGGGGTTCCGGCGCTCCTTAGCGAGCCCACCTCTCCGGAGTGTGACCCTGGAACCGGCGCCTCCCCTTAGCCCAGCTCGTCGGAGGCCACTCAGGCGTTGGCGGCTAGCGCCAGCCCCTTCCCTAACCCCAATCCTAGCCTGCCTGTTTCCACGGGCGAGGAAGCCGCGCCCATGACTAGGACGTAGTTGTTGGAGGATGAGGTCATCGTCGAGGACGTCTTGGAAGGCGAGGACGAAGATGAAGACGATGCGGCTCCTGCCCCCGCGACCGCCGCCAACCTCCTCCACGGCGTGCACGTGGCGTGGGCGCTGCCGCCGTCGACCGCTTCGCCATCGTCACTGCGGCCCTTCTTCTCCAAGGCCGTCAAAATCCCTCTCCCCCCACACTGCCCCCTTCCATCCTGGAGGCAGCTCGGTGGGGCGCTCCAAGGCTAGTCACTGGGCAGACGCTGACCTCGGCGCGGGCAGCTCCGACAACGAGCCCACTCATGTTGCCACGCGCCCGTCGTACCTGGACGCCGCTCGCAAGGCTCTTCGGGCCACGCCTCCCACACCAGCGGGGGCTCTGAACGCGGCGCAGCGTGTAGCCACCGTCAAGGGAACTCACCTGGTGCCTGCAAGGGGGAAGCGGCGGCATCAGCGTAGGACCAGTGGGCCTGATAGCATTGGGACACTGCCACCGCAGGTCACGCGTGTGCCCGCGCTGCGTCGCCTTGGCCCATAGCAGGCGGCAAGGGTCCCGGTGCATCAGCGCCTCGGCCCACGCCATAGGGCGTCGGTGCCTGGCGCGTCTCGGCGGCCCCGTCGAGGGCCCGACGTCGACGCCGATGGTTTCCAGACTATCGAGAGTCATCGCCACCGGCGCTGTCCGGGGAAGGCGGCACCCAAACGCCACCGCCCCGTCCCGCCGGAGCTTGTGGGTCTCTGCTTCAACTGCCTCGCGCACGACCACATCGCCGCTCAATGTCGCTCTCTGTCCCGCTGCTTCCGCTGCCGGGGTACCAGCCATTGGGCTAGGGCGTGCACGCGCGGCCGTTCACCGGCGTGCAAGCAAGTGCAGTCATCGGCGTGCAAGCCTTCGTCCTCGTTGGCACGTTGCCCCAGCCAGATTGCCTCTAAGGGACGTCGCACCACTGGTCCGAGGCGTCCCAGCTCGTTGTCAGAATGTTGCGCCGCGTAAGGCCAGATGCCGACAAAGTGTTCGCCTTGTGTGCAGCGGCCGACCGTGTCGTCATCGTCGCCACAGCAGCAGCACAACAGCATCCTGCTGGTATCCCCACCTCTGGGTGACGTTAATAACCGTCCCAAGGTCGAGGTCTTCGTCGTCCAGAGGAACGTGGACCTTGCCACTTCTGGTGCAGACCTCCCCCCGTTCTTGTCGCACTTGTTGGCGGAAACTAGCCAGCCGCCACGCCAGAGGAGTTACTGGCGCACCTTTACTCGAAGTTCCATATGTCTGTGGGAGTGGCCAGGGCTTGTGCTTGGCTCAGAGGCCCCGTTGCACATGAGTGTCGGCAGGACGACCACTCTTGCGTTGATATGCAGGGAGGCGAAATGCAGATACAAACAGTGCACCGGGAGCCTGAGCTCGCAGTGGACCATTGCTTGGGGGTTCAGCGTTGGGACTTCGATCCCATGCTGGTTGAGGTGGAGGCAGGTCTCACAAGCCAGGCCATGTCGGAGGTGGCCCTGGCGGTGGACCTGTGCATTTCAGGCCCGGACGAGTGCGGCTTGGGCCAAACCTCACCAAGTCCATCACTCCTGGAGTCGGAGCAGGCTGGGGGATCCCTACCCCTGGTCCAGGCTGTAAGGTCGAGATGGCGAACTAGAGGGGGGGTGAATAGTCCTTTCTAAATTTAATTGCGTCGGCTAACCGAAACAAGTGCGGAATTAAAACTATCGGTCTAGCCAAGACTACACCCCTTTATTTATGTTCTCTAGCACCTTCCAAAGATACTAATTAAGCAACAAATGTGCCGGGCTAGCTAGAGCTCACCTAACCAATTCTAGAAGCAAGGTCACACAAACCTATGCCACTAGTACTTCAAGCAACAAGGGAGCTCCTACACAAGTTAGTAAGCAAAAGCACAAAGCCACCTAAGTTCACTAGTAATGCTCAATAACAAGGCAACTGATGCCAAATTAGAGAGCGCAAATACTTAGCTACACAAACTAAGCAAAGTGATTAACAAGGTTACACAAACCAAATTAGCCACGCAATGGAGCTACTTCTATGCTACACAAGTAAGAAGGTAACTAGTGAGCTACACAAGCTAACTAATCACAAGAGCAACTACACAAGCACAATGTATATAAAAGTAATCACAAGCTTATGTAAGGGGATTGCAAACCAATGGGAAGAACAAGGTTGACACGGTGATTTTCTTCCGAGGTTCACGTGCTTGCCAACACGCTAGTCCCCGTTGTGTCGACCACTCACTTGGTGGTTCGGAGGCTAATTGGCATCACCCGCTAAGCCCGTACGTTGGGCACCGCAAGAACCTACCCCAAAAGTGAGGGTAGCTCAATAACACGCTTTACTAGAGTTGCTCTTCATGGCTCCCGCGGGGCGAGCACAATGCCCCTCACAAAGCTCTTCTCCGGAGCACCGCACAAGCTTCTTGCGGGCTTCGACAGAGACCACCACCAAGCCGTCTAGGAGGTGGCAACCTCCAAGAGTAACAAGCACCACCGGCTTGCGACTCGATCACCTAGTGCCACTTGATGTAACATCATGATGCAATCGCACTAGAATCGCTCTCTCACACAATCGGATGATCACTATCAAGCATATATGAGATGGAGGGCTCCCAAGCACTCTAAGCATGGACACAAAGTCCCCCAAGGTGCTCAGCTCCAGCCATGGCCGAGACTACCTTCTATTTATAGCCTCACGGGCTAAACTAGCCGTTACCCCTTCACTGGGCAAAACTCGGGACGACCGGACGCTCCGGTCAGATCGACCGGACGCTGGACCCCAGCGTCCGGTCGTGCGATGCACGCCACGTGTCCCCTGCTTCAAACATCGATCGCCCAATCTCAACGGCCAAGTTGCGACCGGATGCAGCTACTCAAAGTGACCAGACGCAGCAACCCCAGCGTCCGGTCGTTTCCAGTAAGGTACCAGTCGCGACCGAACGCGTCCGGTCGGTCACGATCGGACACAACATCAGCGTTCGATCCTTCTTCAACCTTTCTGCGTCGTCTACATCACTGTACGTCAGCCTGACCGGACGCACCCTGCCAGCGTCCGGTCGAAGACCGACGCCTGCACGATCTCTGCCGCCACTGACCGGACGCAGGACCCCAGCGTCCGGTCACCACGTGACCAGCGTTCGGTCCACTCTGTGAGACCCTGTCTTTTCTGTATAGGGCGCCGGTGACACCATCGGACTGTCCGCACTCTACGGGCGGACACTCCGCCGGTGGAGTATCTAACCCTTCTCGCCTCCGTTTCATCGCCGAGTTGATTCACATCAACTCCAACTTCATCTCCTTTATAAATGTGCCAACACCACCATGTGTATGTGTGTTAGTATTTTCAAAATCATTTTCCAAAGGATTAGCCACTCAACTTGCCACGCCACTCAATTCTAGCGACGATGCAAAGTTAGATCACTCGAGTTGCACTAGATGACCGATATGCAAACAAGTTTGCCCCTCTTGATAGTACGGCCATCTATCCTAAATCTGGTCATCAATTTCTCTACACACCTATGACCGGTGAAATGAAATGTCTGAGTTATACCTTTGCCTTACGCATTCTATTCCATCTCCTCCAATGTCGATGCAACACATGCACCAACATGATCAACAATGATATGATCCACTTCATATCATCACGTGATCATATTGGTTCATCGATCTTGACTTCACTTGTTTTTTACCGTTGCCTTCGTCCATCGGCGCCAAGTCTTGCTCAAGCTTCACCGCCACGCGGTCCATCGCTCCTAAGCCTCCGACTTGCCCTTCACGCTTGCAACCGGTCCATCAAGCCAAATCTTGTCTTGATCTTCTCCACCTTGATCACATGACTCAATGTCATGTCTCATTTGCAATGAGCTCCTTCATCATCACATGTGTGAGCTTTCCAACATCTCCAAGCCATTTTTGCCTTTATGGCATATGTTGCTCACACACATGTCCCTGTGGACTAATCACCCGTGTATCTCACATAAACACAATTAGTCCACCTAGGTTGTCACTCAATTACCAAAACCACACAAGGACCTTTCACAGGTCGACTTCCCCAACAGCCGGTAAGATGCAGACGGAGGCGGTTCAGCCATGCCGGCTGTTGATGGCGGAGTGCCTCACGCAACGGCCACGATGTCGATTCAGGAGAGTTTGGAGGAGCGGCTCTACCTTCCTTTGCATACGCCCCTCATCCGCGGGCCGCCAAGGTTGCGTAGGCCTCAAACGTCGGCCCCCATTACGTCGCTGCGGCGCAGTGACCGCATTGCTGCTAAGCCGCGCGAGGCAGACTCCACCAAGCAGGCTCAGTGTGTTCTCATGTAGAAACTGGGAATGGTGGCACCATCGTCCAATGTCGACTTCGAGACGGTGCGCAAGTACAAGGCTACCTTCAGGACGTCGCTGTCGGACTCCACCTAGGAGGCGCTGTAGCTTCTTTTTGACGGGGAGTTCGACCCAGTGGCCATGAACTTGGATATGGTCAGGTTGGACGAGGTGGCCAACTAGCCCCTTCACCACAAGCACCACTGTTGCTCAGTAATTATGTTTATTGTGTAATTACAACCACATGAGAGTTTGGTGAGGATGAAGGATGTGGGTAATCCAAAGATTACCAAAAACCCACACCTGAGCGACAGCTGCTGCGACTACTTTTCTCTCGTGCTGCGACAACTTTTCTCTCGTGCTCCCCAATGGCACACGCCGTACGTACACGTACGCGCACGTTGCTGTACCTGGGAAATTCGTGTTCTACTAGGGGGCGTGTTTAGTTCCGGCCGAAGTGGGTGTCGCTTGAAAACCAGATACACTGTAGCGTGTTGTAGTATTTCGTTTGTATTTGGTAATAATTGTTCAATCGTTGACTAATTAGGCTCAAAACGTTTGTCTCGTAAAGTACAACTAAACTGTGCAATTAGTTTTTTATTTCGTCAACATTTAGTACTCCATACATGTACCACAAATTTGATGTAATGAGAAATCTTCTTTTTACATAGTGTCAAATTCAGAAAATTGGGAGAACTAAACAGCTAGGTTCAGTTCCAACGGCTACGGCGAGGGAGGCTGGCAGGCTGTTGCGGGACACGCTTCGCCACGGGTTCTCTCTCTTCCTGGGCCTGCGGCCTATATAGGCCACGAGCGATCAAGCATAGGCCGGCACGTACGCGGATTCTAGACTGTTCGTTTGCCGATCATAAATTTTTAGTCGTAGTATTTTTCTCTGACATAAATCAGCCAGCAGTATTTCTTTATGAAGCAGCAACGATATGAACCAGTCAACCGAACAGGCTCTCTGTAATTTATTTTTTTATTAGTATCTGAACACCCTATGCGATATCCCATGTGACACTCCAAAACTTTACATTCTGGATCTAAACGGGGCTTTAGTTTCTTTCGTTGAATGAACAGTGCATGCTTTGCTGATGCTAAAAGGCTGCTAAACAAGTTCTACGGTCTAGTTCTAGTATCTACGCACCACGCGCATCGTCAGAGGCAATCCAAGGACCACCGCAGAAGCTGCTGGAGGCGTAGGTCTGAGTCCAAACTCCCGGCCAGAATGCTTCAAAGCAACCAGCGCCTCGTTCACTTAAGCTTATCAACCGTACTTTTTCAGATAACGAATAGTATTTTTCTCTCACAATAAAACAGCGAACGATACTTTTAGCTATGTCTTCAGCCAAACGATCGGGGCACAGAATCACATACACAAGTCACAACACACACCCATGGTCTCGACCATCCCGTCCTTCCCTGCAAATCCACAGCCGCTCGCTGTTTCGACGAAGCCCGCCGCGCGATAAGATCGAGTATTCTAGACTATATAATCCTGAAGAATAATGGAGGCTAGATCCAGATCTCGGATCCCTGTTCCGGGCGGCCACAAATTTATTCGTTCCCACAGTTGATGATCTGTCGAAACACCCACGTTCTTTTCTATCGGTGGATAGTCGCCGGGCGGTGGGTCGAAACGTATATACCAACAAAACCACGCATGGAGCCGTGCATGGACCTATACCATGCCAAACCATGGATGCGTGCGTACGTCCAGCAACCCGTGATCACTGCTCAGGACGGACTGGCCGGGAAGCCAAACGACGCTGCATACGACGGCGAGGGCTCCAGTCATGACAGATATTTCGGATCTCGTGCGTGCGTACGTGTGGCGTACGTACACCGTAGCAGTTTTCCAGGGCACGGTGCAGAACAAAAGGGAGGACCGACCGACAGACCACTGCACTACAGCCTACCGGGACCAGCTGGGAGCTAGGTAACCCTGACGAGACTGAGACTGGGACGCGCCAACTGTCGAATGATCGTCAAATCCAATGGGCCTCAGGTGAGTAGACTGTAGGAGTATGCGGTATGCCGCGGTATGCATGCATGCAGTAATGTCTGATTTTCAGTACAGTCGTTGAAGTCGGCTAAAATACGAATCCTATAGCATTCCGCGGATGCCTCGGCAGTCACCGTGAATAGAGTTTTGAGGTGGAGCCGTTGAGGCCGAGAACCCCACGGCAACCATCAACAACCGCACGCTGGTTTGTTCGTTCGCACTGTGCGGCCCGTGAGCGCGCCGCCCGGCCGATTCTCTCGCGCGTACCCCATCGCCCGGCCACCTCGCCTGCTGTGTGGTGTACTCCTCCTACTCAACCGAGCAGCTGGCGACGGGACGGGGACGGCACAGCTGGGAGCCTGGGAGGCGACGCTGCTGGGCCCCTGACAGGGGGTCAAGATGATGGCGATGCGTCGGGCGCGTCGGCCCCCATGGTCCGGGACTCCGGGCTAGCTTCCAAGCCATCCTCTCAGCTTTTTTCCTTGCCACGAGACACTACTGCCAGCTCAAGGCTCGAAGCAACGGTACGGTACCGCTCGCCCAGCGCCCAGCGGGCCTCCGTCGTCCACCTCCCAGGCTCACACTCCCACATGGGCTTACTCTGCCTACCGGCTTGATCAGTCAGAGCAAGCGAAATTAAATAAAGATCAGAATTTCCCCCCAAAAAAAAAGGAAAAAAGATCAGAAATGCAAAAACAATTAGCTAGGGTAGTTAGTCAATAGTCATGCATGGATGAATGATGATTACACTGCGTGTGGTTCACTGGCATGTCCACCTCCTTCGTACTTGGGAGGTAGTAGATACCCGTGCATACTCCTATATATGCTGCTGCTGTGCCCAGCCCTGTAGGCCTGTACAAATGAACAGTTTTACAGTGAGCATATGATGTTTCTCGTCTCGTTCAGATTAGGTGCACTTGAGTAGTAAAAGTACATATCTGTTGGGACGGCATGGAATGAGATAACCTTTTACCAGAGTGAGACCAATTTTTCACTTCGCTGCCATGTTTATGTGCTCTTTCATTTAACATCCCAAACAGAGGCAGAGCTATACGACACATATCGATCGAGTACTGTGTGTGCCTAGAACTTAACAACAACGACAGTCGACAGGAATGAGAAAGCCCGGCCAGTGTTGTGAGCGACACTGAACAGTAAGCACAACTGCACAAGCAACTTAGGAATGCTCATCCGTTGGGCTACCACACCAGTAGCTTGGGGAGAGGTGGCCCAAGTATTCTGTGGTCGCCTTGCATTAGTGGGCCAGGAACTGGACGTACTTCTACTTATTACGAGCCAAAACATACAGATATGGTTAAAAAGGATAGAAGTACCAAATTTTTATGTACGGCTGTATTTTGTTATCTCTTGGTACATCTACAAGGGACATAAAAGACATGTGAAAAAAAGGGGCTATGTGAACCAAACAATCATACATCTACGTGCACATACTAGCTCGATGGTGGATAAATATAGGGAGTGTTTGGATAGAAATGGCATTTTGTATTGTCCATTATCTTCTCACTTCTTATTATCTTTTTCTTTTTCCTTTCTGGTTTGTGGAATAGAATTGATAGAACCACCACATCTCATCTCAGGTGGAGATATACAACTTGTGTTCCAAGGTGGTGTATTTACCTATATTAATGCTTTTCAAATGGCATGCGATGAAAGAATGGACTAATACTAGGCCATTTCTAGTGCATTATTATTATGTCATACATGACAAGGGGCACATGTGATATTTTGGTGAGATTTCATAGAGTTAACAAGGAAGTGAGAGAAGAATTAATTAGTTGTATCCTCGAGATGAGATACAACTTGAGCTATATATTTAAGACTAGGAAAACTTGTATGGTCTTTGGGCCCTATGCCGGTAGAGATGTAACAATTCATGGACTTGAGATTTCTAATAAGCTATATACTAAGATATTATGTACTCCATCTGTCCCGTGATAAATAACTTTGCAAAAAAAATATACAAGAACGTTGGCAAAAAACGCATATACTCTTGTCTCCTCTTTCTCAGAGGATATCTCCTAGATCTGGTAGTTATCATTTGTATCACCGATGATTAGCTTCAGTATTAGGAGGCAATGTCCTAAGTTTTTGTGAAAAGTTATTTTTGAGAAAAAATTATATCGAAATTTATTTCTTTCAAGATGGAGGGAGTCAAACGTGAGTTGTATATATCTTACTTACGACCTATTTCTTTGTGGCACCCACACGGCTCCGCCCCGTCATGCGTGGGATGAGCTGCACCAAACGAGGCCACGAGGAGAAACGCTTTGGCACTAAACATGAAGCCGGAGCCGTTTTATGTAGCAAAACCTAGCTACGTCGCACTACGCCAGTTCTTCACATCACTGTCGGTTCAAAAACCCACTTCACTGGTGGATTTTGAACTGACAGTGGCGTAACGGCAGTGATGCCTCTTGGCTATCAGTGTCGGCACTTCACCCGGCAGTGATAAGCTTTAAAAAAACCAAAAAAGTACAGCAAGCAAGCTCGCTGCCTACCGCCGCCACCGCCATGCTCGATGGCTCCCCCCACCATCGCTCCATCAAGCAGTTCATACAAGAAACAACTCATACATCACAGACAAATGAGGAGGGATTCAACACAACACAAATCAACTCATCCACAAATCGAATCGATTCATACATCACACAGAAGGGTTCAACACATCACAAATCAACTCATCCACAAATTGATTCATACAACATAAAGTGAGGGGAGGGGGAGAGAGTGGAGATTCTGCAGGGAAGGGTGAGCTTGGTCTCATGCCCGAGGCCGCCGCTCTGCGTTCAAACATAAGATCTGAAGCCGCGCCCCATTCGCCGCCCCCAAGACAGATCGAGGAGAAAGAGTGTGAGAGAGGAGAAAGAGCACCGGAAGGAAAAATTGCCGGGAAGAGAAAGAGTACAAGTGAGCCACCGGCGCTTCTCATCCTCCCGCCGCCGAGGTGGATCCACGCGAGCCGCCCGTGGTCGCCCGCCCACCCACGCTTGCGCTGGTCACCCGAAAGCTTGGCCAAGGCCGTCCACCGGGAGGAAGAAGCTCGTCGCGGGTGGATCCGCTCGCCAGGCCAGGAGGAAGAAGCCACGTCGGGATCCCAACGCCTCATGGCACCACGGTGGCCTCGCACCACAATGGCCTCATGCCTTCACCATGGCCAAGGCCCCCGGCCGCTCGTCGGCTGCCACAATGAGGTGGATTTGGAGAGGAGATTTGGGGAAATCTAGAGGAGGAGGAGGTCCGAGGAGCGGAGAAATATCTTCGGGAGAGAGAGGAGAGAGAGTGGGAGAGATGAAGAAAGGTGTGCACGAACGAGTTAACGGGATGAATAAAAATTTCGGGTCCGGAGCCTATGGATCACTTGCGGTCTGTGAAATGCAACCGACGGTGATAGACATCATCTGCTTGGCTTTTATTACCAACCGGTAGTGATAATATCTATCATCCTTTGTCGGTTTGTTAGAAAATCCGGTAGTGATAGCCTTTTTCTTACGAAACCGGCAGTGATGCATCTATCAGTGTCGGTTTTAAAATTCCAGTAGTAATAGGATCGACAGTGATTGCTTATTCTGTACCAAATGAGGCCTTATACATGACATAGCAGCTTTGAAAAAAAAAAAAGACATGATATATGATTGGGAGTAGTAGACGAGAGATCGAGCTCGTGCAAATTTACCTCATTATTATAAGGGGCCATGTGGTAGCTACATATATACAGAAAAGGAGAGCTACATAAGGTCTCATGTTTCTCCTATAAATACCCATACTCCCCTCCCTAAACCATCCCATCTCACTCCTATAGCTAGCACAAGCATAATCGTCTCTTCTTTCTGCTTCCACTTATAATCCACGAGCTAGCAGTGCGCTGCAGGGCAGGGGCTTGCAACTTGAGCCATGGCATCCAAGGCCGTCCTCTTCGTGGCTCTCAACCTCCTGTTCTTCACAGTGGCCAACGCCTGCGGAAGCTGCCCGACCCCAACGCCGCCACCGCCGCCGCCTCCTGCTACCCCACCCCTCCATCCGCGGTAAGTGCCCGCTGAACGCGCTCAAGTTCGGCGTGTGCGCCGATGTGCTCGGCCTCGTCAAAGGCGAGGCTGGCAAGGTGCCTGCTGAGCCATGCTGCACCCTCATCAAAGGCCTTGTAGACCTCGAGGCCGCCGTCTGCCTCTGCACGGCCATCAAAGCCAACGTGCTCGGCGTCGTCATCGATGTCCCTATCAAGCTCAGCGCCCTCGTCAACTACTGTGGCAAATGCGTGCCCAAGGGCTACATCTGTGCGTAAGCTCCGCGCGGTTCCACGCTCGTGTAGCCGTTCACGTACGTGATTAAGCACGCACCCTGCATGGCACACATGCATTGTGTCTGCTGATCTCTTCTGTCTCATTTGTGCACGCACCTTCGGGGTTCTACAAACCTGTAGAACCATTCCGGCCAAATACTTGTCTGTTCGCATGTATTGTCTCTTGTTGAATTTCCATTTTGTTTTGTATTTGATCATTTCTTCATAAGAGCTCGCGACATCTTCTCGAAGAACAAGAGGAGTGTTGATTCTAGTTTTTATATTTACGAATCATGTAATCTGTTGAGAGTCATTTGTTGTGTATGTAAAATCAAGCACTTGAACGTGTAATACTTATTCGATTTGTTAATTGTTCCCGTCTTTAATTTGGAGGAAGAATAAAGTCATTTGGTTAATCTCTCGTGATCTACTTTTATTAGGATTCTAGCGCAATTACAACATGTGTTTTCCTTCTCCAAACGACAAGTATTTGAAATCTTAGATCTATGTCGAGTGACTAAAGTCACATAGGTAGCATGCACCCCTCCCCCTCTGTCCCTCTATTTGCCTCCCTTAGTAACCCTACTTAGGGTCTATTTGGATTTCTTAATTAGCTTTAACAGTTTATTAAGGCATTATTTGGATCCACAACTCATATGCCATGTAATGCTTTATCAACACCCGCTAATAACAAATAGTTGTAAGCTGGTTTCCACTGGCTAATGCATGTATTATTTACTTATAAGGCCTTGTTTGGATGTAGTTGGGTTCACATCAATTCACATGTGTTGGGATGCATCGGAGTATGTGGAACTTGAACTAAATTTCACCCCAATCCATCCCAACACATATGGATTGAGGTGAATCCGACAACAACCAAACAAGGATTAAGGGATCCAAATAAATCCGTCTATGCATCCCTCAGTGTGTGTTGCTACCTAAATAAACCTCACCTTTAGCGTTGTCTAGTCATTTCCTCTTTGTCGCCCATTTCTTGCAGCTAGATCTTCCACACCAAGAATATTCTAGGAGTTATGCTTGCCAAGCACTAGGCGCACCTAACTTCATCGTCCACAAAATGACTGATATGGTAGCATCGTCATCTTGCAAAACCACCACATAGTACCATGCCTCTAGAGTCTATTTGATCCCTTTGTAACCATAATATATGAGGCTGAAATCACTTGATATATAAAGCCTGAACTCACTGGAATCAATGAGGGTGTTATCAACAAAGAGTAAGTCCCCACAAGGAATCAACAATGAGGCTAATATTTTCTAGTGATGGATTTTGTGACCTAACAACACATCCTTTCATTTTCCCCTTTTTGCGAGACCTAATAACCTCTTCATCGTAGATGTTTATTACCTGCGACGATAGTGAGATGTATACTGTATAATTCAATGAGAAAACTATTAGCGTAGTTGGGCCCACACAAAATAAAAGTTACGTACTTTGAATGGTATTCTACCACATACTACATTCCTCCCAAAAGGGTGAAAACTCTAGTTTTGGAGCTAGTCAGACTATTAAAGTTTGACAAAATATATGTATATAGTAAAAAATATCGATGCTTATGACTTCAAATATGTATGATATAAAAATATTTATAATTTTGTTGAACATGAGATAGTTTGACTAAGCAAATACTGTATGCTAGGAGTTCTAAAGAAAGACCACATTGTTGTTCAGGCGCTCAGCTCCGCGGAATTGTTATAGCCCGTGACTACGGGGATGGCCCGCGTGTACCTCCAATGCAGAGGCCCAGTGGGCCCAGGCGATGCAGACAGCCAGTCCTCCAAGCCGGGATAGCGTAGCTTTGCACCAGCAAAAGCTGCTGGCGCGTGATGGGATGGGATGGGATAGGCACAGTGCACCAAGCCCGTGAAACGACCATCCTCCATCATTCCATCCTGCTGAACGCTGGAGTGGGTCGCTTGTGTGGGACAGTGGTAACCTCTAGCCTGAAGGCTGGTAGGGGACGTCGAGGCAAACAGCAGCAGCCTGCGCACTGCATACCCCGCAGGCCCGCATGCGCGTGGTTCCTGGGCGCCGGCTCGCGGGGGAAGAAAGAAGAAGAGGCTCGCCCGACGCCCTCGGTCCAGATTTTATCCTATCTCGGCCCAGTTGATCACGTGGGTCGCGAGAAGCCCAAGGCCAGGCGGTTAATACTTGTCGTGGAACCCGGGCTCGCACGTTACGTGGCAGCAGTCCAGCAGATAACGCACGCGCGCTCCGGAGGCCTCCGGCGCCCGCGCTGCCCTCGGTCCCCCAGTCTCGCGATCCCCACTCAGAGCAGACGGCCCCACCTCTCAAACGACGCCGCCGGCCGCGGCAACGAGAGCGTGGGCCGTGTCCGTTGTCCTTGTCCCCCGCTTCCTTCGCCGCGAGCCTCCTCTCCTCCCCACGTCGCCTCCATCTCCCCCCGGCGCGACGTCTTCCCACAATCCCACCCCCGCACCAAAAGGGACCCGCAACTAAACAGCCAAGAGCCAACTGACTGTGACTCGTCGCAATTCTTCAGAGCAGCAACATATATCTGCGTGCCCATGAACCGGCCTCCCAATCAACGGGCCGATTGGGAGGGTTTGCCAGGACCTCACGCCTGGACCGATGTCCGTAATTTCTGGAGCAGTATGCATGCAAATGCATTCCAGTTGCTACTGTCACGTCAAATCACTATGACATGATGTGATTGTTGGTAAGATTACGGTAGGGAGGGGAACATTTATCGGGAAGATTGAGAAGATTGTCAGGTGCCGAAGCAAGCCAGGTGCCCTGTACGTCTAGTTTTCGCTCCAACGCACATGGATCCTACCCAAGTTTTAAATCTTCGGCTACGGCCTCAGCAATCTCCGACTATAGCTGTTTGAGAAGGATTTAGCTAAGTTTTCCTATATACAAGTTAGACATTAGCTGTCGCTATAGTCTGATATAGCCGGCTATAACCTGTTTTGAGATGTAGAAAGCTAAATGGCTTAGCCAGCTATTTAAAACCATGATCCTACGTCGTGTTTGCAACCAGGTACTACTAGAGACAAGTCGCGGAAACCAACGTTTATCTCTGTACTCTTGTCGGGTCAACAGTTAGTACAAACGTCCCTAGCAAAGAAAAACGTACTGTACTCCTTGCTATTAATTTGGTGATCATTGTTGCCGGCTTGCTTCTTAATGATGCCAAATCCAAACTAAATCTAGTAGGAGTACGTACCAGTAACACGCCAGCTGTGTAAGTGTGTGTAACTATTGATCGTCCTGACCGTAACTATTGATCATGAGCGGGATTTCTGGAAAGCATGCTCAGAGTCGCAGTGCTGCTGTCTGCGCTTGAGCGTTTTGGTTACAGTTCGCTGTGCATGCCCTGAAGGTGCCGGCACCGGCAAGATGTCAACAGTAAACTGCACTACTCCTCCCAGGGAATTCGGCACGTACGTCGACACATTCCGGCATAGATCCAGCAACTTGCTGTGATGCATTCGTTCTCCTTGCTGACTTTTATCTTGTGATGCTGATGTCACTACCGGATCCGGCTTGTTTGCCGATGGCCCGACCATCGGCGAAGTCCGAATTGCCATCGACAAAGGCTTTGCCGATGGCAATCCGACGTAATTTGTCGGCAAAGAGCCATCGGTAGACATTTCTTGACAAAAGGAGGTTTGCCGACGGCCAACTGTCAAAGCCATCGGCAAAGCTTTGCCGATGGCCACATCATCAAGAATCGGCAAAGCGCGCCACGTCACCGACGCTACCGGCCGTCAAGTCGGTGGCGGCTTTTGCCGACGGTACCGACGCGGCACGACCATCGGCAAAGCGTTTTTTTTTTTTTTTCGAATTTCTATGGCGACGGCCACGATCGTCGACAAACTATTTTTGCCGACGGTACCGGCCATCGAAGAAGTTATGATCATTTTGCCGACGGCTCGGGAAGCCGTCGGCAAACACGGATTTGGCCGACAAGTAATCTCGGGTTTGCCGACGGATGACCATCGGCAAAACGGGAATTTTTTTTTTCTTTCCTTTTCTGTTTTGCTTGCATTTCCACGACATTTCAACACATACATCACATATATAGCATATGACCCACATATATAGCAACAAAATACCATTTTCATCCGCACATCACATATATAGCATGGTACCCACATATCCTCCAAGTCATCCATACACAAGCGACAAATGTCGATCGTCATCCATACATAGTCATCCATACAAGGTCCAAAAGCGACAAGTGTAGTACCTAGCTCGAGGCGCCCGTCCCCCGGGGTCCCAGAGCCCCCACCACCTTGCTCCCACGGAGACCAACTCGGAGTCGTGCCCCCACCTTGCTCCCGTTGCGACCAACCCGACTACGGGGCCGAACCGTCTTGCCGAAGACGCCCCATTCTGTCTGCGGACAGACGCACTGAGGCCCGTGAGTGCCCCTCGCTGCGGCGGGGAGGAGTACCCTGATTTGTGAAGGAGGCCGACGTGCTGGCTGCGTGGGGAAGCTCGTAAGGTGCCCGGCCGCATGCGGTGGAGAAGGACCCAGTGGAGGGCTACCACTTGAGTCGGGTTCGAACCCACCGACGGCGGCTCGCACAAAGACCAAGTGATGTAATTAGTACACTGTAGGGTGGCCGCACAAGCTAAAGCGACAATCATTGTACTCACTGACCGGGTAGTGGAGCGAAGATCGAGGCGGGAGGCTCCTCGCATTCTCGGGATCTGGGCCGAAAGTGTAGGGACAGTCCGCCAACTGTCTCTGGTAGTCTTTGCGTAAGTGCAAGAATTTGCTCTCGATGGGCCGCATCCCGGCTGCGCTGGATAGCCGCTGGCTGCTCGGGCGCCTGCAGCTCTTGGACCGTGGCTCGCAATATTACACGAGAATGGTTGATGGTATTTGAAGGCAAGGTACATCATGCGTGAAACGAGTGAACGATTTAATGAAACTCCACTTACCGAAGTGTCGTCATCATCTCAATTTGCTGCTGCTGCCGAGGCGCTATGGGGATCTACGATCCGCCTTTGCTTTGCCGGTCTTCTTTGCGGATCTCGCTCGCCGTTCGAACAGACGACGAGTCGATGATGATTTGTTAGCCATAAAGTACCGGGCGTCTTGCTTCCTCCTCCAATCCTCATCACGAGGTCGGTGTCCGAGGCTCGGTGGTGGGGGTCGTAGTCATCGCCATGACGCTCTCTCGAGTCAGCCTTGCTGGCGTACTTGGTGAGCTTGTCGAGACGACCGGGCTGGTGTACTTCTACGCCCGAGCGACGAGTTGTACAGTGGTGGTAGGGCTTTTCGCTTGCCGATGTGAGCAAGCGCGCACTCGTGAACTCGTTGATTTGCTCCCCACCATGCGTCGCCGATCTGCGGACAAACACAAACATGGTTACAAGTAGTGACAATTGAGTGCTATAACAAATGCATCAATAGAAGAATACCCATGTTTCCATGATCTCGCGGGGATCTGGCTCCCTTGGTGGTGTGAGACCCCGACCTATCGAGCTCGCCTTTGCGTTTCGCTTCCGACGTGCTCTGCGCTCCTCAGACGCCGGCGCGCGTCGCCACCCCCCCCGACAATTACAAGCCGGCCAGTCCTCGTACTTTGCTGCACCGGCTCGGAGGCATCCGCATGACATTCAAGTTTTTATATTCCGGATAATGAATTGAATGTGTCATGTAAGAAATCATAACGGATGTTTCTCGACAATTACTTAAGTTTTTGATATTACACGCATGTCTTGCTCCTCGGTGAGGTCGGTCTCCTCATGAGACATCATCTCCACGGGCTTGCTCCTTATCTACCTTCACCTTCTTGATGTTGGCGTAGTATGATGGCGGCTGGGTGCAGCGCCTCGTAGAACATGTCCTTGAGAGCGGTCAGCAAGACACCAAGTCTCCGATGCCGTGGCGCTTTGCCCGAGGTCCTACCCTCCTCCAAGCTGGAAGTACAAGCGCATTACGTGCATCAAACATCATTTCATTGTTTGAAGAAAGTCCAACGAATCCGTTGTATTGAGATATGCGATGCGATGCAAAGACTCACCCAGAACTCCCTCTTGATCTTGTCGCCAAGGACTTCGTCATTTTCGTCCTTGACAAGGGAGAAGTGGTGCCATTTTCAAGCACGATGTGGTTACCCTCGGCGGTGAGGACCAAGCCGGGAAGTGCTTTTTAATCAATGAGCCACGGATGCTAGTGGGACGACGTGAAGAACCCCTTTTGTCACCTTTTTCCAGCCCCCTGCGAGTCATTAACAAGTTGAAAGGACCTAGGATGTCGCCTAGAGGGGGGGTGAATAGGCGTTTCGAAAATTAACACCTTTAAATGCGGAAACAATTAGAAAGGGAGTTTCCAAAATGGAAACTCCAAATTAAGAGTACTACCACCCCTCACAAGTTAGCCACAGAGTAAACAAGGTATAAAGAATATATCTAGAAGCTACAACCCTGCAACATCAAGTTAGAACAGAGAATAAATATTTTTAGTGCGTAGTAGAAATACCTGGGACGTGTCCGGTATGAATACCGGACGTGTCCCAGTATACACGATTCGCAGATCAGCCCGAACTTGCTCCTTTTGATTTCTATCTTCAAACCAAACTGCAGGCACCTAATTTAACTATCGATATACGAGAACCACGCACAAGTGCTAGAGCAACACAAATATCAAATGAAATGCGAATTGAGACACGATATTTGTTTTTATCAAGTTCGGACTCGTTCGAGTCCTACTCTCCGTTGAGGGGGGGCTGCGGGCGACCAGTGAAGGTCAGCCCTAGAGGATACCACGAAGGTCACTCTAGCGGAGTCTTTTCCAACTCCTTTTCCTCCTTCCACTAATTGATTCCGAGGCGGAATAAATCGAATTCTAAACTTTCCGAGGCACACCACAATCTCCCGGGTGCTCTCCCGCGACGTCTAACCGTCTAGGACCGAAGAGTCCAAGAGTAACAAATGCGAATCACGAGATTGACAATATGCACAAGTGCTCAAGTGGTGGCTTGCTCTCTTTTCAAATTCTCTCTTAACCCACAAATTGATTTTGTAATTTGGATCACACACTCACTAAGAGAGGGTTTAGGAGAGTTGGCAAGGCTCAAAAACGTGTGTCTAAGTCAAGAGAATCAAGCAACCTCCAAAGGTGGAGGCTTGGGGGTATTATAGCCCCCTTGAAAAACTAGCCGTTTATAGTCGTTGCAATACTGGGACGCGTCAGATGATGAGATCGATGCATAGCAGTAACTAAGTTCTGATGATGTTGTGAGGCATCGGAACTCCCGAAGAATGCCGGGACTTCCGACCGTCGGAACTCCCGACTCAAGTCGGAACCCCGACCCTCAAGTAATTTTGAAAAACATGTGGCGAGTTAAAGTTAGTGAGGTGTCGGAACTCCGACATATGTCGGAACTCCCGACACACGCCGAACTCCCGACCCTCACGGCTTTTGAAAACTAGCCGTTGGCTTACGGTCATCCATACCGGACACGTCCGGTATTATCTGGACACGTCCGGTATGACCAGATGACAGAGAACCCTCCAAGTCGGTTGAAGTGCGACACGCGGAACTCCCGACCCATGCCGGGACTCCGACCGTCGGAACTCCCGACCACGCCGGAACTCCCGACTAACCAACCCGAGAACAACAATTTTACTGATTCTTTGGACAAATACGGACACGTCGGTATGAATACCGGACACGTCCGGTATTGCGGAATCAACAACAAATCGATTAGCTCTTTTGTCTCTCAAATACTCAAAAACTCACATGGGTTGGCTTGAGCACTTATGAAACATTATCTATCAACATGATGCATCCCTCTTAATGAAATACGGCATACCTATTAAACTCAAGATCAAAAGAAAAATGAATTTATACCACTTGAGTTGATTTCTTTTGAATTGATGCCGCCCCTTCCAATCTTCATCAAGTAAGGGTGCTAACAAGTTGATGTTGATCTTTTCATTTGAGCATAGCCATCTTGAGCATGTGACTTGATTCCATTCATCAAATTTGAATAACCCCAAATGTATCAAGTCACTTCCATCAAATACTTCATTATAGATTTGATTCTTCACATCAATATGACCATCTTAGCTTGATTAGTACCTCAACTAAATGCAAGTACTTTCTTCTTCACCCTAGCTAGGTTCTTGACCGCCAAGCCGTCAGCTTGCCCTTCACCCTTGCTTAGTACCTCGAAGCCTTTCCTTGCTATCTTCACCATCTCAAGCCATCAAGTCACATCTTGTGTTGAATCATCCATTCATATGTATTGTTATCTTTTTCATTTTAATTTAGCAAGCTTCAAATATGAGACCATTCCATATGCAATCCCTCATGTCTCATTAACTAATAATCATGAGCTTGCTTTCACATAGTCAATGGAAATCCCACAAAAATAAGCCTTCACATGAATTCCATTTGCATTGTTGTCTTGTGCTCGAACTAGATTGTTTATACAACAACACATCATTTTGGCTTTCATTAAAGTACTCGTGAGATAACCTATTACCTGTTCACACTTAGCAACGGGTTAGTCCTTTAATCACGTTGTCATTCAATCATCCAAAACCCACTAAAGGGCTAGATGCACTTTCAATCTCCCCGTTTTTGGTGATTGATGACAACTTGATTAAAGCTTCCTAAAATGATATAAACATTTAAACTTTTGGGTTCAATGATTTATGAGAGGCCCCCCTTAATATGTGCTTATGATTAGAATTCACAAAATGACCTCAAATGTCAATTGCACATACTAAAACATATAGGAGACTCCCCTAAATCATTGCATCCGTAAGGTGCATGTGTGTGTGACAAAGTGAAACCGTGATGCATATGACAAGATATATCACACAAGAATAAATATAAAAGCATCACATCAAATATTTTCATTCTAGCATGCATAGTCCTTATGAAAATAAATATGACATATGTAATTCACACATAGCACTCATTACAAATTTTCTCAAGTCGAAACCAGCGATATATAAAGATAAAGATCATGTCTCAAGAGATACAAAGATAAAGCATAAGTAAGTCTCATCTCTCACATGATACAATCTATCACAAGTCCAAGATACATCAATGAAGCTCAAAAAACAAACTATGACTGCAAAGTACATATCTTCGGTACAAAGATAAGCAAATGAAACTACCACAGAAGCTTTAATCAGTCTCTCTCCCCTTTGTCATCTATCACCACAAAGGTCCAACAATGACATACTAAGGACAAAGGGCTACAACAAGTCATCACAGAAAGTCGAGATCACTCATCATCATCATCTCGACCAAAGCATCCTCATCATCATCTCGGCGTGCAACACCGTACCGGACGAGAACCACCTGCACCAGACGCAGCGTCATAGCCACTCGGACCGTAGAAGCCACCACCACCGTCAGTCACTCCACCAATCAGAGTAGCATAGTCGTCTGCAGTCTTTGGGACGTGGTGAGAGTGAGTAGGCACACGAGCTGAAGAGGTAGAGTGTCGGGGTGCACAGTGCCCTGCTTCTTGCTGCTTCGTCATTGTATGAACTCAACATATTCTCTATCATATCTAGCCTGCTGCTTTGCTCCTCGGCCTCGAGCTCACTAGCTGCCTCATCGATAGAGGAGACCTAGGAGGATCAAGCTCAAGATTAGAAGCAATGTGCTTCAAAGTCCGAGTGTCCTTCCTCCTAGCCTCCCTCTCCTTCTCACGCCTAGTCACGGATGTCACGGCACATCCCAAATATGGAGTGAAAAGCCTACGGATAGGCGAAGGAGGAGGCTGCCACTGGCGTGAAGTAGAACATGAAGGAGCACGTGGTGGTGAAGGTGAAGCTCCTGTTTGGTGCACCACTCCCGTGTGCATCGCCTCTGGTGCTGCCATTGCTCCTCCTGGTCTCTTTGGAGGTAACCCTGTCTCAGGCAAATCTGCAATAATCTTCAGGGCCTTGTGAATCTTATCATACTCAAATGTGTGCCCTGTCACCTGCTCAATCATATGCATGATATAAGGAGCAAAACCACAGCCCTTGAGGGGCCTCTCTCCAACACTCCTGATCTCGGACCAAATAAAGTCAAACACGCTGAAGGGCCGAGCATCAGGTGCCATCCTGTGGAGTAGGTTCCTGGAGTAATCAGCAATGGTGCCCTTGTCTCCACCCTTGCGGTCAATAGTCAACACTGCACCACTGGCCCTCAAGCATCCAAAGTGCATCCGCCGCTCATCCTCCTCAACAAATAGAGTAGCATAGAATCGAGCTACTACCTCGTGTTCCGATCATCTTTGGAACTCCATGATCTCATAAACTCTCGTGCTTTCTGGCAGATGGCAATAGCATGATCAATCGAGGCCTTCGCAACTCTCTAATATATTGCCGGTCAATCCATTGAGACACGGCAATTCTTTGGGGTTCTGGTAAGAATCACTTTGGAGTAGAAGTCCAAGTGAAAGGTCATCTGGAAGTGGTGATCGTCTTCAACCTTAGGTAAGCTCCTCGGATCAACCCTTCGCTCATCTCTAGCCTTCTGGTCATACCTTTCCCCCGTAGTCAACTCTGGGAACATAGGAGGGCACATTGGGCGACGTGTCTCAAGAAGACCATAATGCATCCCTTGACCGGTGGTCTTTGAGCTGGAGGCCCGACTCCTCCTCCTCAATCTCTTGCTCCTCATCCGATTTGTCACCATCTAATCCTCTGTCGGTGCTCTTCCTCTTTCTTTCATCTCTAGACTCCTCTGAACTCATCGATTATGCGTGTGGGAAGAAGAGCTCCCGGACCCTTTCGCATATTGAGTCTGCTGCACTAGTGGCGAGCCTGGTGGACCTCCTATTTGGGTCATTTGAAATCCAGGATGCATATCCTGCCTCGCCTTCTTGTACTTCTCAAGTCTTTGGATCATGCACGTGCTTGGACCTCGGCTCTGTCGTCCACTCATAGCAGTATCCTGTATCCAAAGATTTCAAAGAATTTTAGATACATGCCCATAATTAATCTCGAATTGCAATTAGACAAAGAATCTTTTATCCATGATTTTACAATCATCTTGACAAACAAGCTGTCAAAAAGTTTGCAAAACGTAGATACAAAAGATACTAAGCCTAACAAACAATTCTAGGTAGGATTGAATCAGAGAGACGTTAGGAGTCGCTTTTTTGAGGCCATCTGGGACACGTCGGTAGCATACCGGACACGTCCCAGTATGGGCGATCAAACAACCCTAACCGGGGTTCTGGATTCTAACCATCACGGATCCATTCCAAACTTTGGGCATTGCTTCTATATCACTAATGTAGCATATTGACCGAAGGAATTTCAAAACTAGTCTTCAACCATGTAGATCGGACGAGGTCCGCGATTAGGGTACCTTTGGAGAAGAGACGAGAACGCGATGTGAAATCCAAGTCCCGGGCCTTCAATCTTGATGCAAGCCTTCTCCAATGCAATCTCCTCTCTCTCTTTTCCTTGGTGAAATTCTTGGTACGCCTTAGGGAGAAGAAGGACGTTATCTGGTTGGTTTGGAGGAGGCAAGTCTATTTGGGCGAAGGGTACGCTCTGCTTTTTATAGTCCGCTCATACCGGACACGTCCGGTAGCATACCGGACACGCCCAGGTATCTGCTGGCTGGCCCAAATAATTCCAAAATGTGTTCTCACTCTTCCAAACCCTTTCTCTGTTGTTGCTCAGTCCAAAAGGTGTATGATCTTGATCCAAACCGAGTACTATCACTTTTCTTATCGAATGCCATCAATTTATTTTCTCTTTTCCAAATAAATGGCATAATCAATAATTTGCTTGCTTGAGAGAGATAAAGTGAGACAAAGTAGATTGTGGACTTAAGAAAGCCATGTCATGTGTGATTAGCCAATCAAACAATCAAGGAGAGCTATAATCATCACATGACAAGGCTAGGTCACAAAGACCAAGATTCAAATAGTTTTCAAATTCACACCACCTACACATGCTAGTTGAGGGTTTTAAAAACATCTCTCCTATGTCACACAAATGCACATTCTAACATGTAAAGGGCCTTAGATGCACTTACAATACATGTATGTAAAAACATACCTTTGCCTTGAGCCCACAAGAATACCACTAAGAAGACACATGGCATGATAATCTTTATGTTGACCTTGATTGTCAAGTAATCATGCTTGATACAAATTCAATTTTTCATCCAAAGGACTACAAAGAGTGCTAGATAAATTTGTTAGTCCACAATGGTGCAAAATAGAAATTTAGCTCCCCTAAATAAGTGCTTCAAGTATTTTGAATGACTTTCAACGAGCACTTTTATTACGATAAGAAATTGAGAGCCAATTTTCATTTTGACCATGAACCAAATAAGATTGCCATATTTAAAAGTGAGCTTAAGAGATGCTCACAATCCACTTAGATTTGATAAAACACAAGCTTACGAGTATGTTAGGGATATATGAAAATGTATGGATCGAATACTCGGTTGCAACACAATTAGTGTTACGGTCCATGCAATACCGGACATGTCGGTAGTATACGGGACACGTCCGAATACATGAACGAAACATTGACTTTCTATCTCTGGCCATACCGGACACGTCCCAGGAAGTAATACCAGACACGTCCGATAGGTTCAGGACAGAACCAATTAAATCACTGCATGTAATAATTTTTTTTTGTTTAGCTTTATTATTTATTGTATACTAGCATCTCAACAGATAAATTACTCTACTAGAGAACGATCAAAAGCATCATATGGCAAACATGATAAATCTCAAGTGAAATTAATTAGCCACTTTCATTATTTCACAAATGTACCTATTTGTGAACTATAGAACACGAAACAAACAAAGTGGCTATCCTACAAGGTTTTAGGTACTTGTTACCAATGTTGAGGATGAAATCTATGATATGTTCATTGAATTATCTTCGGGTCAACCATATAAGAGATTATGATGAGAGTTGGTTGATAGATTGAGTGAATATTGTCAATTTACTTGCTCAACCACCCTGAAACTTCCATCTCATCACCAAGTACCTACATCATTAACCTAAGCACACTTTGGTACCCAACTCTTGTTGGGTCCTTTTAGGTTAGTCAACAAGTGCTTAGGCACCCAAATGGCTTTAGCACTAGTTTGTGGTGAACACATCACCTTGCTAGTGTTAACTCCGTTTGTGGTCTTCCTAAGCATATTATCATAAACAAATATGTTTGTCTTAGGGATGTTACCATTTGGGCAATCATAACTTAGATGCCCCTTTCTCTTACAAGCATAGCATATGCGGCCTTTGCTTGCTTTATGCTTGTTTTGCTTGTATGGACATCTATCAACCTTGTGGCCCATCTCATTGCATCCATAGCATCTTCTTGTTGCAACTTGGGCTTCCTTTCTTGCATCTTTGTACATTGGGCATTTCTTGGTAGGATGCCCCAATTTCTTGCTCATGAGACAAGCGCTTTGTCCATCACTCTTCATTTGCTTGGCCTCCTTGGTAGAAGCCTTTTGATAGGTGGCTTCAACCTTGTCGGCCCAACTCTTGTGAGGACACATAGCCGACTCATGTCCATTCACTCCACAACCATAGCATAGTCTTTTTTCATGTTTCTTGCTCTTGATTGTGTTGGCCTTGCTTGAAATGTGATTCTTTTGTTGGGATTTGGAGGAAGCAAGGTTTGAACCCTTCTCAAGCTTCTTCACCATGTTAACACGGTTATCTTGAGAAGGTTGTGCTCTCTCCTTACCCTTCAATCGAATCACATCATTTCTTAGCCTTTCCACTTCTTCCTTAAGCTCTACATTTTCTATAAATTTTTGCTCAATCGAAGATTGGCTTGCTTGAGAAGCACACTCATTAGTACAAGAAATATTCAATTGAGAGTGTGTACAAGTGAGTGTGTGAGTGGGAGGTTGTGATGATTTTACCGTTGTAATCACAACCTCATGAGCCACCTCAAGCATAATGCTTGATTCTACTAATTCTTCATGAGAGCACTTGAGATGAACATAGTTTGCTTGTAGCACATTATAATTGCTTGAGAGTTCATCTAATTTTGCCTTGAGCTCAAAGTTTTCCTTCTCTAGTTGTGAAACACTAGAAGAGGAGTTAGTAACTAAAGCATGCTCAATTGATAATTTCTCATACCTCTCATTTATGGCCTTTAGCTCTTGCAATTTGGAGATGAGAAACTTTTCTTGATTTTGAAGTGATTGCTCTTGTTTCTCATTCTCTTCCTCTAGCTCATCATTCTTCTCAACTATCTTCATGATGATGAACTTGTCTTTATGGTTGAGATGATCAAGGTTGTAGTTGTCTTCAACTTCAACATCACTCTTATCTTGATCATCTACTTGTGCTTTCTCCTTTTCTTGATCTTTCTTGTTATTCTTCTTCTTGCTTTTCTTGGCCATGAGACACAACTGATGAGTATCATGGGATACTGAGGTTGACTCATCACTTGGTCGCCATCGGGCTTGAGCATCGTTGCAAATGTTGCTTGCTCGGTCGTCTCTTTGCCTCGGCCATCTGGGACACGTCCGGTAGGCATACCGGGACACGTCCGGTAAGTGTGCAGTGAGACAAAGACGTCATGTCTTGCTTGCACTTCTTGCTCCGGCTCGGTGCTCTTGAGGTCTTGTGAGGCTTCTTATTTGTATGATGACACAATGGACATACTTTCCAATGACTTAATCTCAAGTGCATCATCACATTTGGATTTTCCATACAAATCAAAAAGTCTAGTCCAAATGAGATGAGCACTCTCCGGAGGTGGTTGTCCATTGAAGATTGCCTCATCTTGAACCTCTACACTCAATGTACTCAAAATAATATTAATAGCTTGAGCATTGAGTTGCACGCATATCTCTTCCTCTTTTGACAAATTTTTGTAGTTGCTCCAATCAACTATAGAAAGAGGTATGCTTGCAACTACAATATGCTCAACAAGAGGACTAATATCTCTAAAAGCATTGAGTACATGTATTGACCAAGTTAGAAAGTTTGAACCATCATTTTGGAGAAGCACTGGCTCCAACTCGATAGGCGTCGACATCCTTTTCTCATGGCGGTGAAGCTTTAGGTGAGAACCTTGCTCGATACCAATTGAAAGGACCTAGGATGTCGCCTAAAGGGGGGGTGAATAGGCGTTTCGAAAATTAACACCTTTAAATGCGGAAACAATTAGAAAGGGAGTTTCCAAAATGGAAACTCCAAATTAAAGTACTACCACCCCTCACAAGTTAGCCACAGAGTAAACAAGGTATAAAGAATATATCTAGAAGCTACAACCCTGCAACATCAAGTTAGAACAGAGAATAAATATTTTTAGTGTAGTAGGAAATCTGGGACGTGTCGGTATGAATACCGGACGTGTCCAGATATACGATTCTCGCAGATCAGCCCCGAACTTGCTCCTTTTGATTTCTATCTTCAAACCAAACTGCAGGCACCTAATTTAACTATTAGTATACATAGAGAACCTGCACAAGTGCTAGAGCAACACAAATATCAAATAAAATGCGAATTGAGACACGATATTTGTTTTACGAAGTTCGGACTCGTTCGAGTCCTACTCTCCGTTGAGGGGGCTGCAGGCGACCCAATGAAGGTCAGCCCTAGAGGATACCCACGAAGGTCACTCTAGCCAGGAGTCTTTTCCAACTCCTTTTCCTCCTTCCACTAATTGATTCCGAGGCGGCGGAATCGGCCAATTCTAAACTTTCCGAGGCACACCACAATCTCCCGGGTGCTCTCCGTGACGTCTAACCGTCTAGGACCGAAGAGTCCAAGAGTAACAAATGCGAATCACGAGATTGACAATATGCACAAGTGCTCAAGTGGTGGCTTGCTCTCTTTTTCAAATTCTCTCTTAACCCACAAATTGATTTTGTAATTTGGATCACACACTCACTAAGAGAGGGTTTAGGAGAGTTGGCAAGGCTCAAAAACGTGTGTCTAAGTCAGTAGAATCAGCAACCTCCAAAGGTGGAGGCTTGGGGGTATTTATAGCCCCCTTGAAAAACTAGTCGTTTTATAGCCGTTGCAATACGGACACGTCCGGTATGAATACCGGACACGTCGGTATGACTCGAGCTAGCGCCAACGGTAACTAAGTTCTGATGATGTTGTGAGGCATCGGAACTCCCGAAGAATGCCGGGACTTCCAACCGTCGGAACTCCTAACTCAAGTCGGAACCCCTGACCCTCGGTAATTTTGAAAAACATGTAATCGCGAGTTAAAGTTAGTGAGGTGTCGGAACTCCCGACATATGTCGGAACTCCGACCGTCGGAACTCCGACATACGTCGGAACTCCCGACCCTCACGGCTTTTGAAAACTAGCCGTTGGCCACGGTCATCCATACCGGACACGTCCGGTATTAATCTCGGACACGTCCCGGTATGACCGAGACGAAGAACCCTCCAAGTCGGTTGAAGTGCGACACGCCGGAACTCCCGACCCATGCGGGACTCCCGACCGTCGGAACTCCCGACCCACGCCGGAACTCCCGACTAACCAACCCGAGAACAACAATTTTACAATTTCTTTGGACAAATCACGGACACGTCCGGTATGAATCTCGGACACGTCCGGTATTGCTGATCAACAACAAATCGATTAGCTCTTTTGTCTCTCAAATACTCAAAAACTCACATGGGTTGGCTTGAGCACTTATGAAACATTATCTATCAACATGATGCATCCCTCTTAATAGTACGGCATACCTATTAAACTCAAGATCAAAAGAAAAATGAATTTATACCACTTGAGTTGATTTCTTTTGAATTGATGTCGTCCCTTCCAATCTTCATCAAGTAAGGGTGCTAACAAGTTGATGTTGATCTTTTCATTTGAGCATAGCCATCTTGAGCATGTGACTTGATTCCATTCATCAAATTTGAATAACCCCAAATGTATCAAGTCACTTCCATCAAATACTTCATTATAGATTTGATTCTTCACATCAATATGACCATCTTAGCTTGATTAGTACCTCAACTAAATGCAAGTACTTTCTTCTTCACCCTAGCTAGGTTCTTGCCGCCAAGCCGTCCGCTTGCCCTTCACCCTTGCTTAGTACCTCGAAGCCTTTCCTTGCTATCTTCACCATCTCAAGCCATCAAGTCACATCTTGTGTTGAATCATCCATTCATATGTATTGTTATCTTTTCATTTTAATTTAGCAAGCTTCAAATATGAGACCATTCCATATGCAATCCCTCATGTCTCATTAACTAATAATCATGAGCTTGCTTTCACATAGTCAATGGAAATCCCACAAAAATAAGCCTTCACATGAATTCCATTTGCATTGTTGTCTTGTGCTCGAACTAGATTGTTTATACAACAACACATCATTTTGGCTTTCATTAAGTACGTGAGATAACCTATTACTGTTCACACTTAGCAAGCGGGTTAGTCCTTTAATCACGTTGTCATTCAATCATCCAAAACCCACTAAAGGGCTAGATGCACTTTCACAAGCCCTGCTCCGCCAGATGATCGAGAAGTCGCGAGGTGCTCCGGGTCCCCTCCGACAAGCCCTGCTCTGCAAAACAAGAAAAACAACACTATAAGTACAAAATTTCGGCAGAACCTCCCCTGTGCGGGGAGGTTTCCAAAACCTGCAAGAAAAAGCCGGCACGATGGTCGACGTCCACATTTCGAGCACGATGGCTCACACAACCATAATCCGGCACGAAGGCCATCAACGACACATCGTCGGTCAGAGTTCTTCCTCCTCCTCCTCCTCCTCTTCTTCTTCCTCCTTCCTTCCTTCCTTCTCCTTCTTCTTCTTCCTTTTTCCCTTCTTTTCTCCTCCCCTTCTTTTTCTTCCTCCCTTCTTCCTCCTTCCTCCCTTCTCCTTCTTCCTCTTTCTCTTTCTCCTTGTTCCTTCTTCCTTTTCTTTCTCCTCCTTGTTCTTCCTCTTCTTCCTGTGGGCGGTTGGGTTGGGGGAGAGGGAGCTCGGACGAGACAGAGGGGAGCTCGGCGGGGAGAGGAGCCCAGAGCTCCTCCCGGTCGGGCGTGGGCAGCAGCCGATCCTCGCCGGCCGGTCGAGCCCACATGGGGGGGGGCATGGCCCTTGCTGGGGTTCTGTGGGCCAGTTAGGTTGGGGAGAGGAGCTTATGGAGACAGAGAGGGGGAGCTCGGCGGGAGAGGAGCCCCGAGCCCCTCACCCGGTCAGGCGTGGCGGCGGGCGGTCTCTCGGCCGGCCGGTCGAGCTGCATGGTGGCGGGGGGGATGACCTGGGCGGCTGACCAGATCACTGGGGGAGCGAGGGAGGCTGCTGGGCGGGCAGCGGAGATCTGTGCCTTGGAGGCTGTGGTGGTGGGCGCAATGGAGACTTGGCGGATGGGGTTAGGGTCAGGCGTGATGGGGATGGGGTTAGGGTTGGGATGAAATTTGTTGGGCCTCTGCCTTTTATTTTTTAAAAAAAAATCGTTGCCGATGGCCATGGCCATGGCCATCGACAAGAACCATCACGTGGCGGCCTCGGGGGCCGTCTGGGCCTCCACCTTGCCGATGGCTACTGGCCCGACCATCGGCAAAAAAAAGAAACTTCTGCCGACGGCCTTCACATGCCGTCGGCAAAGTTTGAATTTTTTTTTTTTTTCAGCCCATTTTTTCATGGAGCTGCCTACATCAAATATAACCCAACTTCAAAAGTTGGGACAATTTTGAGTTTTTTAGCTATATTTCGTTAATTATTTTTGTTTCTTTGCATTTTTAAATCCGGCGACTCCAAATTTGAACTACAGGTACATGAAATAATGGGATTTTTTTATTCGAAAGATGGTATTCATGATTCTAGGAGTATGCTGAGTCTGTATCCAGGAGCTCGCATGAAATGACGACCATGTTGGCGTCGTAACATGGGGAGTTACGTGCGTGGAAAGTGTTTTTAAATTATATAAAATCCATACGAAGTCCGAAATTGTGAAACTTGACGAGTTGTGTTGTCATGGCATGTGGAGGCCGTGGTAAAAATTTCAAAAGTTTCGAGCAAGTGGTGAAGTTGGGTTATATTTGATGTAGGAAGGCACCGAAAAAAAATGGGCTGAAAAAACAAAAAAAAAATTCAAACTATATGCCGCGGCATGTTAAGGCCGTCGGCAAAGTAGGTTTGCCGATGATGGCGACCATCGGCATAGGCGGTGGGCCGACAGCGAGCTCTGAGGCGGCCACGTGGCTCGTCTATGCCGATGGATGCGCGCGGCCGTCGGCATAGCCTTCCTTTTCTTGACGGACGGCGACGGCAAGGCCATCGGCAAAAGAACGCGGCGTCGCCGGCGTCGGTAGAGAGTCGCCTGGGCCAATTTTGCCGATGGTCGGACGTTGCGATGGCACTGGCCGTCGGCAAAGATTAGTATTTGCCGATGGCTCGGGTTTGCCGATGGCTTTGCCGTCGGCAAAGATCGGCTTTGGCGATGGCCTGTCTTTGCCGATGTCTGGACCGTCGGCAAAATATCTTTGCCGATGGCTCAGCTTTGTCATCGGCAAATCTGTCGTGGTCTGCCGATGGCTTATTCTCCGGCCATCGGCAAACCTCCGACCGTCGGCAAATAAGCCGTTTCCGGTAGTGTGCGTCTCATACGCTACCAGTATACCTACACACACCGGCCATATTGATTTCTGCTCGACCAACATCATATCTGAAATCGAGGCTCGGGTCGATGATATGATGAGGCGGCCAATCCTACAAGTTTGCTCCCTCCCAAGATACACGTACAGCAGCTCCCATGTGACCGATGTCGATCGGATGTGAGACAGCAGTGAGATCGATCGAGTTGAGAAACGAGAATTAATGGTTATAATCGCGATATGTAACTGATAACTGTCATCATTTATAAGAGCCCTATCAGGGTATTCATACGTGATGCGTTAACAATACTATACGCAGACCACTTACAACATCATCATTTATAAGAACCCTATCAGGGTATTACTCTTTTTTATAAAAAATGGTTGAACCTAAAAAAATGACTTTAGACAACTCCAAAAGTTGATCTATTCAGAGAGAAGGGAGTGTTATGGAGATCTATGGATTTTTTTTTGTGTCAATGTAGTATATATTACTGGATGTATCTATGGAAAACCTAGAGGTCGCTCGAGTAATTCGTCAGCAAATTAACTAGATGTATCTTACTGACACCTTAGCCCTACATGTCAGGGCCACATCATCGCATCAGCATGCCACACGGCCGATTTAATACAAGTTCTGAATATTTGGACCTCGCGTGGTACAATTATCAAATTAAAAGTGCCAAAACTATATCTAGGTGTACCGAATATATACCACAAAATATTAATATTTAAGATACATAATTAGTATCATTAGGATAGATCATTGAATCTATTTTCATAATAAACTTATTTGGAGAAACAAATGTTGCTTATATTTTCTGCAGACCTACTCAAACTTAAAAAGGTTTGACAAACATTAACACCATAGCAACCCTTAAAGGGACCGAGGGAGCATGTGCTATATATGTGCTTGCACGCTGCTAATTATTAATCAATCACCACATATTTCTTTGTTTAGTGCTTACGCTAATTCATGATGATATACATGATCTAGCTAGATGGACATATAAATAGCTATATCACACAGGGGAAAAGCACATATATGCATGTATACATGTCTGATCTGTCTCATCCTGACCCAACAAAATTTCTAGCAGTCTAGCCAGAGTACTTACCAACAACATAGCGAAATTAATAAAGTGGACCATACGCCAACAAAGATTATTGGCAGCCCATGCACAGAGGGCAGCACACAGGTCTGTGAGATCTTGTCGTCAAGAGTTAGCTAGGGCTGGGAAAATCATGTACATAGGTCGCTTTCAAATACGAAAAAGGATGAGTAGGAGGAAGAGCAGCTAGCTTGGTCAGGAAATGATCTGATCCCGTGCGCGCATTAGTTGTGAGAAGGCGTACGTGTTCTAGGCCCGGCATAATCCAGATGAAACCCGGTGTCCTCCCGTCGAGAAAGCCGCCGCGAAACTGTAACGGCAGGCGTAGGCGTAGCTCGAACTGCGCCAGCAGATGATGCTGCCATTTTCATTCCCTCCTTCACCTTCGCATCCGCCTGCTGAGCCATCATGCGTCTAGCCTCCATCAGCTGCCTTGACAGCCAACCGTCAGCTTTCAAGCTTGTTGCTGCCGCATCCTACAGAAGGGAAACGAAACGGACTAAAATATGCAACCGAGATGAAACACTTGTTGAAAAAATCACTATGAATCTATGATCAAGTGATGAACTGACAAGCCACGCATAATCCTCAGCGATGATGCCAACCTTGCCTGGTAGACGATGCGACTTGCTGGAGCTGCGGACCTTGCCATGGACAGGAGACCTCGCGCCTCACATGAGCTAGCAAGGAGAACGACGATGGAGAGGAGGAGGACGGGGAGAACGGCAGTGCTGTGCTTCTTCATTAGCTGCCCTTTTGGGGCAAGAAGAGGAGAGCTTAGGGCGCCGCTAGGCATGGCAAGACAAGCTAGCTCAATAAGCAGTAGAATGAGAAGGAAGCAGCAGGAGAAGTGGCTATGAAGGGAGACATGAGGGAGCCAGGCGATCATCTTGATGGCCGTGCGATGTACTAGCCGAGGAATGCGCGCGCGTGTGAGGTTGTGGAGGAGGGTACAGTAGCTCGGTGAACCGCCCTTGGGAATATATACAAGTGCATGGACGCGAAGAGAAGGCGCATGGGTGAAGCCCGATGGTTCTTAAAAGCTGTTACTTGTTTTTCCCAAGTTCTATGACACACAGCTAGTAGCTAGCAATGTTTGTCTTGGTTGTGAGAACGCCGAGAAGAAACGTACCTTAGCTTGTGCCCTCACTGGCCCCACAATGTGCAGTGTTATGATTAACTACTCTTTGCTTAAATCTGGATTAGTGCCCTAAAGGCTAAGGATAGGTTTGCTCCAGCGTCCAGCCCTATTAGTTAACGTTGTCCTGGAAAAGTTGGTCACTTTCTACTTGCAAACGAAGGGGAAATATGTTACATGAGAATTGACTCTTACCTTTCTCGTTGAAGAAAAAGGGAATTCTAGTCTTCTCAATTCCCAGAGCACGTATCGTCATTCTTCACAACTTAACGATCACTTTTCGGTGCAGAGAAACAAATTAAGTACAGTCCCAAACAAGGTTTTAAATCTCCAGCTATAAGCTACTGCTATAGCCCACTATAGCGGTTTGATACAAGTCAAAGTCCGTGCATGATTTAGCGGTTAGAGCCTGTCGTTATAGTCTCATTAGCTCTGCCGTTAGCTATTTCATGTTGGAAATAATGGCAATTTAGGGACGCATCAATTAATTCCGGCCAACGAAGAAAAGAACAACAGCATACATCATAGGTGTACGATTTAACACTAGCACTGCGATCCGAGCCAAACTCAACACCCTAATGCTAGTAACAAAAGGAACGCTAGGACGAACATTAGAGAAAGTGTAGATATTTTTACAGTAGGGTTGTCGGCGCTAGAGATAGCGCAAGAGTGCAAGAGCAGACGAAACAGACCGTCGATGGAGATCAGCAAACACCGGCGTAGAGGGAAGAGACGTCCAGCGAGCAGTCGCGACAGCGCTTCCCAAAAACATATGATACGCCCCTACCCCGTGCAGGGACACGAGGAGGCGTAGGCTTCGAAAACCTGCTCTCCCGGCGCCGATGACACATCGGCGACGGGTTGGGGAGGACGGCGGTTGCGCGGCTTAGTGGTAAAAGGAGGAGATGAATTGTCTGTACTAAAGACGATGTCTCATCGCAATACATACACGCGTCGCAGCTATGAAAAGTAATTAGCCACGCAATCACAGCACTAAGATGATTGACCTGTCGTGTTAGTCAACTATAGAGCATTAAGATGATTGCCCGTGGCCCTACTGGTCACCCCCTTATGTTGTCTCAAACAGGAGACCCATTGCGGAACCCAAACCCAAAATGGGTCTCCAACACAATACATATAGCCTCCAACAGAGTATCTATATGAAAAACCCATTTTTTGTGCCAGGAGAGGCATAAGTCAAATCTGAGTATCCTCTCTCCTAGAGACCCATTTGCAGAAATGATTGTCTTTTAGGTCTAGTTGTTGGAGAAGATCAAAAATAGATATTGAACTCTTTGCCTATAACACTACTCAAAGAACAAATGTGTCTTTTATTTTGTGTCACGGTCGTTGAAGACGGACTTAGCTCCGCCACTAGCTAAGAGCATTTGTGCATTTGGAAGCTGCACTGCTGAACACCACGCGCGCGTGATCTCTTTAGATTACTATATCGCTTTTTTTTTGGAATTTTTCGCACTGCTTGTCTGTGAGACTGACTATCTCCAAAGTACTAGTACTCCCAATTACGTTTACGTGCATCACATTACAGCAAGCATGTCATTTTCTAACAAAAACATTTGAGCAAGCATGTGCATCCGAGTCATTACAGGTGGTGCGCCATCGATCCACCATATTCAGGCCTGGTTTACTTCCAAAAAATTTCATCTCAAACTATCATATCGAATCTTGCAGCACATGCATGGAGTATTAAATATAGACGGAAAAAACTAATTGCACAGTTTAGTTAGAAATCGTGAGACGAATGTTTTAAGACCAATTAGTCTATGATTAGCCATAAGTGCTACAGTACTAACCTGCGCTAATGATGAATTACTTAGGTTTAATAAATTCGTCTCGCAGTTTTTAGACGAGCCATGTAATTAGTTTTTTTTTATTAGCATCAAAAACCCCTTCCGACGTCCCAAAACATACGATGTCACGTAAAATTTTCGTTTCGCGAAACACAGCCTCAGTTACGAGCTCCGCACTCCGGAGTCCTCACCGCACAGCCATGCCATGCATGCAGCTGCGCCGAGGCGAGCACACGGAGACCCTTTTCTTGGGCCCGCTCCACGGGAAAGCCCGGGGATTTGCGCAGGCTGCCATGGGAAGAGGGCGTGCGTGGGTGGGCTTTGGGCGTGCAGATGTCGGGGAAAGGTGCCACACGAGAGCGCGTGTACCGGACCGTCGCGCGCGCACGGGGCGGCCGGCCATCCGACCGTCCGGTGTTAGGCTCCGCCTGGTCGGCGGAGTCGGACGGCACTAGCCCTCGCCTCCAACCAAAGGAAACGTGTGTCAGATCGTCCACGGGCCGAATTTGAGTATGGGCCGATGTGATTTCTGCTGTTTACGTGACCTTTTTTTCCGTCTGTTAGCTGATGTTTCCTCCTTGTATTTTCTACCCGCTACGTAACGTGTGTTAGCCTGTTTTTCAGCGCTTAGCACAGTCATCTGTATTTTCTGCCCGCTACGTAAAACAAATTTCAAAGCCTTTTCTATTGATCCGAACAAAGAACCTGAAGCCTCTAAAAATTTGTATTTTTCAAATTGATGCTAAAAGCCAAATACGACCAACTTTACTCGTATCTGACATCATGGCTTTTCTTTTTGTTGTTAAGAGAGAGCTTTATTAACTAGAAAGAAATAAAATTACATTTAAATTAGATAAGGCCTTCCACGCATGCAGGCATTTTCCTTAAACATCATAGCTTTTGAGGTTTTGAAATTAAAATTCTTTCTTCTATGCTATATTTGGTTTTCCTGTTATGCCTTTTACCCTCATTTTTTCAATTGAAACAAAAATCATTTAAATTCATGATTCAGAATGTAGTATTTTGTCATGTAAAATTTCTCAGCATACAAGTTCAAGTGAACCCAAAATTATTAACGAAATGTATTTCAAAATTAGGTTTTATAATTAAAGTTAAACCCACTCAAAACAAGCTCAAAATTTTCAAGAATGCTCAATACAATGGACGCAGGTATGAAATATTGAGCTTTTGTTTAATGTTTTCAAATTTGATTTCAAAAATAAAAACATGATTTTAAGTTGTGCATTGTTAAGAAACTTTGGATTACACTCGAGGACGTGTGTGTTGAGAAATTACATGACATAATACTACTTTTCGAACCATGAAATTATGTAGTCTTTTCTATATTTTGCAAAAACATTTTGGAGCTAAACAATTTAAAGAAAACTCAAATATTGCATTTTGACAAGAATTTCAATTTTAAAACTACAAAAGTTATGATGCCAAATACAAGCAAAACGGGTCAACATCTATTTAGAAAATTATAAAATTTTTAGAGCATTCCATATTTCCATGTATGTTTTCTTGTAAAAATTGACACCATTAGTTTGTCGCCAGTGTTATCCTAAACACTACGGTAAGCATTCGGTCACTTGTCGTTTAGCCATTGTTTGGCCTAAACAAATAATTAAACTGGACAAACGATCAATCAAATGAAAATGATGTTCCACCGTGTAGTACTTAAATAGAGTATAAATGGCCTAAATAACTGTTTAGGCGAACAATTTTACTACCATACGGTGATGGCATAGGGTCATGCATGGGTGGGGAGCGAGGTGAGGATGATGGCCTCAACTCATGGAGGAAGCGGATGCAAATCCATAGTCGCCTCCAATTTTATTCGACCACCTGGCCTTCAATTTGGCAGTTGGGTATCTTGCCCTCTGTCATCGTCATGGGCTGCCTCACCTCACCTCCGCCACTGGCCGTGGCCTGTCTCGCTCTCCCCTTTGTGTACCATGGTCTACCTTAGCCCTTGAACCCGCCTCGGCATGAGGTTTGGCCATCTTTGTGGTAGAGAGATAAAGGATGATGATTGAGAACGTGGGAGGAAGCGAGAAGAATAATTTAAGGGTACTCTAGTATACTTAGGATCTACTTGCACGTGTTCGATTCTAGCTCCAACATAGGAGTTGGAGAAGCCGCATCAAACATCTCAGTAAGGGTGGTATTTTTTGAGGAGACATTTTTTTCAGAAGAGAAGCTGCAATTTGTGGTTCTTTCTTCTGGCTCTCAGCTCTTTACTTGGAAGAGGACCCGTGCCAAATAATTTCTTAAATATCTGAATAGAAAAATAAGCTTGGGGCCTTGGCCTAATAAGTGGCTAACTAATTTTTTAACTACTAATTGTTACACAACTGAAGTGCATCTAGGCCCTTTCTTTCGTTTCTCCGAGTGCAAGTACAACATATCGGGCTGGTCACTGGTGGGTGTGCATACTTCGGTCCATGCTGATGTGCACCCACTGCATAGGAGCAACGAAAACTAATTACGGTACTGTACATTCTATATGTAAAAGCAGGACAGCGAGTCGTGTCGCGTCAAGTCATACACGAGTACTCCTACTACATCGTGAATTGTCCTCCTGGAGCCGTGCCTGCCTACAGTACCTTCTTTTTTTTGGAAAAATTAGCAGGAGCACTGCTATGTCATATAAGAAGGAAGGAAATCCAGTTTACAGCAGATAGGACTTACATTAAAGTGATCACTCGAACACAGAAACTTGAAACCAAATAAACGATATTCATGAAGGTAAATCTAGTTTCCCAGTTGCTCTACTGAAGATACCCACTTCTTCCTTGGTCAGCCTCAAAACCTGGGCCGGTGTTCGCGTTGTCCCCTCAAAGGTTCTTCGATTGTGCTCTTTCCAGATATTCCAGGCCGAGTACATCAAGATGGTTGCCGTTGTTTTTGCTGGGTTGCTGATCTCCCGTGCATTGACTTCTCCCACCAAGTTTGCAAAGTCTGCACGTCCTCATCAATGTCCACAATATGTTCTCGAACCAATTTTTAACAAGCACCCAAACTTCCTTTGCAAAGGGGCAGTGAATGCAAAGATGAACCGTTGTTTCCGCTTCCTGGTCACAGAGCGAGCAAACTGGATTGCAAGGCCAATGTCTCAGTGCCAATTTATCGGCCGTTAGAATTTTTGCCTGCACCAGTAGCCACGCGAAAAATTTTAGTTTTCCTTCAGCACGAGCCTTCCAAATTGAGTTCGGCGGCAGCGGCGGCGCCAAGCAACGCGACGGCCGCCTAGTCTGCCTTTTAATCCGATTTTGAGCTGCGGCAGCGAATGGGGTCAATTTTTCTCGCATGCGGCATGTCTGATGGGCAGTCGGTGGCCGGCAAGCGGCGGCAACGCGAGACGGGCCGAGTGTGACGTTGTCACGGTGCGGGCAAAGCAACGTCTAGCAAGTTTAGGGGGCAGGCCGGTGGGCACACGCACGGGTGTTGGTTGGAAGCTGGGAGCCATGGCCCATGGGCCACGGCCCATTTTATAGGTCGGCACAGGCATGTTTCCTAACTATAATATGGTGCAACAGTATAGTGAGAAAAACTTCCATACGACCAGTGAAGATAAGGGCAGTTTCGTTCTTTTGTGTTTTTATTACATACATGTCAAAAGTTAGTTCCAGGTATGTTCATACTTCAAAGTTCAAAGGATAGGTGTGTGGTTTTCTGAACATACTCAGATGGCCAAAGTGCAGTTATCTGTTCTCTATCCATATGTATGTCTGTTCACGATCTAGGTAACCAAAAACGTGCTAGTACTATATATTGTGGAAAAATGGCGAATGCAACTTCCAAACAGCAGTGAGGGTGAGGGTAGGTTTTTTTGTTACCCCTCGAACGTTAGTTTCACAACTGATAAGCTCGTGCATTGTTGGACACGTTCGGACGCGATCAGGGTGTGGAAATCTTCTACGAGTATTCTTTATCCTATTGTCTATATATTCACAATCTATTTAAGCAAAAGCATGTAACTATATGGTGTGAAAAATGATGAGCTAAACTTCCAAAGGGCAACGAGAATGAGGGTTTAATTTTTTTTTCCTGCTTATGTCTCAAAAGTTAGTTTCAGGTATGTTCAAAGAATAAGCTTGATCTTTGCTAAACATGTTAGGATCGTCACGACGAAGTCCTTTGTTCTCTATGCCTTTGTCTATTCATGATCCATATAACCAGAAGTATTGTAATGTATGAAGCAAAAAATGTATGTGAAACTTCCAAACAGCCAGTGAAGGCGATGTGTTAGAATTTATATGGTCTATTTCCTCTATGCTCATATGTAGAAATTCTAATAAATCTCAAATGTCCAATACATGTGGTCCCTATGGTTTAATGTTTAAGCGCATGCGTGGGAGGTGCAACATCAATTAGTACCATATTACTAGTTGATGTTGACATAGGAGGTTCTCCTCCCTATATATATTTACCAATCCTCCTGGAAAAAGACATCAAAAGCTACTTTTGGGAGTTCAATTAGTATTTTCCTCTTCTCTCTGTTGTCTATCACAGCGTTTGTGCACCGGCGTTCAGGAGAGCACCCTCGTCCTTGTGATCCTGCACCGAGAGAGGACGAATAAGGTTTTTGAGAAGCGCTCTTTCGCGCATCTGCTCCCAACTTCCACGACAGCTTCCGAAGGCTAAGTCAGGACGTCATCTCCGCAGCCAGAAGGCTCGTCGCATCTTCAATGGGAGCGTTCCTCCACCACTCGTCGATGACTTCGTACCACCATCAACAACTTCAATCGTGGTATTATGTAGTACAAAAATAGCCACTAAAACCTCCAATCGTAGGTGAGTGAGGACAAGGGCTTTCTGTTTAAATCTGAAAAGCTAGCATGGATGGTCAGGGTTGCTTATTCGGCACTCATGATATGCACTAGCATGTTCGGATGGTCAAGGTTGTCTATTCACAAGTAGTAGCTAAAACCACGGTACTCATGATATATACTAGCACGTTCGGATGGTCAGGGTTGCCTATTCACGTTCGGATGGTCAAGGTTGTCTATTTACAAGTAGTAACTAAAACCACGATACTCATGATATGCACTAGCACGTTCGAATGGTCAGAATGGTCAAGAGTTGCCTATTCACAAGTATAGTAACTAGAACCAGTATACTCATGATGCCTATTCATAAAGTAGTAACTAAACCATGGTACTCGTGATATGCATTAGCCGTTCGGATTGTTAGGGTTGTCTATTCACAAGTAGTAACTGGAATCATGGTACTCATGATATGCACTAGCATGTCTGGATGGGGTTGCATATTCACAAGTACAGTAACTAGAACCACTGTACTCATGTCTTTTCATAGAACCATGGTACTCATGATATGCATTAGCATGTTCAGATGATGAAGGTTATCTATTCACAAGTAGTAACTCAGGATTGCCTATTCACGTATAGGACTGCACAACCAAATGGAATAACTGACCGTCAAAAGTTTTGGACTGCACAACCAAACGTAACATCTAACCGTCAAAAGACCCATGAACACGTACGAGGTTCACGATTTAAGTTCGCGGGAAACCAAACCAGATAAGATAAATCCATCCCCCAGCGGAAACATAGGGAAGCAAAGCAAGCAAGCGCAAAAAAACGCGAGGTTAAAAACAAAACAAAAGGCGAGGATGAGAGGGGAGAGGATGATGGATGGGGAAAGAAAGCGAGAGGAGGGCGCCCACTTTTTAACTTTTTTATGTTGCACGCATCCAGGGACCATGGCAGTGGTAGAGAGAGAAAGGGAGGGCGAGGGGAGGCCAAGAGCCAGTTTAGTTCGGCCCTTGTTTAGTTCACGAAATTTGAATTTTGGGATTATTGTAGCATCTTTGTTTTTATTTGGTAAATAGTGTTTAAACATGGACTAATTAGGCTCAAAACGTTCGTCTCGCAATTTCCCACCAAACTGTGCAATTATTTTTTCTTTTCGTCTACATTTAATGTTCCATGCACGGAGCGCAAACATTCGATGTGATAGGTACTGTAGCAACTTTTTGAAAATTGGGGTGGAACTTTATTTTGCCAAAATTTTCAAGATTCCCTGTCACATCGAATCTTTGGACCTGAAGTATTAAATATAGATAAAAAATAAAACTAATTACACAGTTTAGACGAAATCCACGAGACGAATTTTTTAAACCTAATTAGACTATGATTAAACACTAATTACCGAATAAAAAAAATACTACAGTAACATTTCGCCAAAAAAATTTGCCAACCAAACATGCCCCAACTCCAAGGCACCGCACCACCACCCGACGAAACAAGCGAGGCAGTTCGCAGAGCAGGAGCAGGGCTGCCGCCGCAGGCAGCCGCTGAGACATCTCTCTGGACTTGAGAGGAGAGGGTAGAGTAGTAGAGTGCCATCGTTCCCAATCCCCATCCGATCGAACGGCCGCCGCCCGCCCGCTCCTTCTTCAGTTCTTCCCTCATCCACGGGCCACGCGCGCCTCCTCCTCGCCTTCCCCACGCCGCGCTGCTCCGAGCTCCGTCCGACCGTCCCCACGCGGCCTCGCCTCCTCCTCCTCCTCCTCCGCTAACTGCTGCATGCTGCTCCATCCTCCGTCCTCCTGCCCACGGGATCGAAGAATAGCAACCGTGGGGGGACCGGCCACGAGCACTTCACGCCGGGGCGAGCGCGCCGGCGGCCGGAGTGCACGGGCTGCCTCGAGCACGCCGGCGGCAACAGGCAGGTGCAGGCACACTGCTCCTCGCTGTTCCACGGCCACGCGCACAAGCAAGCGCCGCATCGACACCACCACCACCGAGAAGGAACCGCCTCGCGCCCCAGATCTCGCCGGCAGGGGTCGCGCGCCCTAGCATGCGCGAGTAGGTACATGAGGGCGGCGCCCTTCAGTGCCGACGGGAGCGGGGCGGGGACCATAGAGGCGCTGCTTTGGCCGGACGGGAAGGGCGGCGGCGGACGGGACCTGCTGGTGGAGCCGACGTCGGTGCTCGACTGCAGACGGAGCCCGAGCCCGCCGCACTCGACATCGACGCTGTCTTCGTCCCTGTGCGGCGCCGCGGGGGACTCCTCTTCCGGCGTGGCAGCGGATTCGGAGAACAGTGCCGCCGCCGCCGAAGCCACCAAATGGGCGGCGCCAGGCGAGCACGGCGGCGGCGGCGGCGGTGGAGGCGGGAGGAAGGAGGAGTGGTCCGGTGGTGAGCTGCCACCCATACCGGGGACCCTGGACGTCGGGTTCATCGGGGAGGAGGGCTGGGACGCCATGCTCAGCGACGCCGCGGCGGTGGCCGGCCAGGACCAGACATTCCTCAACTGGATCATGACCGCGCCGGGCGACATGGAGCCGCCGGCGCCGGCGCTCCTCGGCAATGCCGCCGGCTTTGGGTTCCCGACCTCGGACCCGCTCGGGTTCTCCCTGCAGCATCACCCAGGCGGTAGCGGCGGCGCCTCGGCCGGGGCGCTGGCCTCCGACCTGTCGTCCCCCGGCGCGAGGTCGCTCACCAGCGGCAGCGGCGGCAGCAGCAGCAAGGCCACTTCCACTTTCGGCCTCCTACCAACCGAGGCGGTGCTTCAGCCGCCGCCGCTGGCCACGACCATGCCTTTCCACGACGGTGGCGACATAAAGCCCCCGCTTCTTGGAGTCCCGTCGGCAAGTCTACTCCTCAATCAACAACAGACGCTGCCGGCGGCCTCCTTCTTCATGCCGCTCCACACCTTTCCCGACCATCAGCACCAGCCACATCTCCCGCCCCCGCCGAAGCGCCACCACTCTATGCCCGACAACCTGTTCCTCCTCCAAAACCAGCTCCACCCGCCGCCGCCGCAGGGTCTACCATTCCCACCACTGCATACCACCGGGCCCTTCCAGCTCCAGCCATCGCTGCAACCGCCGCGGGGAGCGATGAAAACAACCCCGGCGCCGCAGCAACATCAACAGCTTCTGGACGAGCTTGCTGCCGCGGCAAAGGCGGCTGAGGTCGGCAACTCCATCGGCGCGCGAGAGATATTGGCGCGGCTCAATCAGCAGCTTCCCCCAATCGGGAAGCCTTTCCTCCGCTCCGCTTCCTACCTCAAGGAGGCCCTCCTCCTCGCGCTCACCGACGGCCACCAAGGCTCCACTCGCCTAACCTCCCCGCTCGACGTCGCCCTCAAGCTCGGTGCATACAAGTCCTTCTCCGACCTCTCGCCTGTGCTCCAGTTCGCCAATTTCACGGCCACTCAGGCGCTTCTCGACGAGATCGCCTCAACAACTTCATCTTGTATCCGCATCATTGATTTCGACCTTGGTGTTGGCGGCCAGTGGGCTTCCTTCTTGCAGGAGCTTGCACACCGCCGTGGAACTGGGAACAGCCCCCTGCCAATGTTGAAGCTCACAGCCTTCGTCTCAAGTGCTTCCCACCACCCACTTGAGCTGCATCTTACTCGGGAGAACCTCTCGCAATTTGCAGTGGACCTTGGCATTCCATTTGAGTTCACTGCCATCAATCTCGATGCATTTGATCCAGCGGAACTCATTCCTCCTACTGCCGATGAGGTTGTTGCTGTTTGCCTCCCTGTTGGTTGCTCTGCACGCACGCCACCACTTCCAATGTTGCTTCAGTTGGTGAAACAGCTTGCTCCTAAGATTGCCGTGGCTATTGACCATGGGAGTGACCGGGGTGACCTCCCATTTTCACAGCACTTCATGAATTGCTTCCAGTCTTGTATGTTGCTTCTCGACTCACTTGATGCTGCTGGCACCAATGCGGATGCTGCCAGTAAGATTGAGAGGTTTCTGATCCAACCAAGAGTGGAGGATGCTGTACTTGGGCGGCGGATAGCTGAAAAAGCAATGGCTTGGCGGGCAGTGTTTACATCGGCCGGTTTGCTCCAGTGCCGCTCAGCAACCTTGCAGAAGCACAAGCTGACTGCCTCTTGAAGCGGGTGCAAGTCCGAGGATTCCATGTGGAGAAGTGTGGAATGGGTCTAGCACTCTACTGGCAGCGTGGCAAGAGCTTGTGTCTGTCTCGGCATGGCGGTGCTGATCTTACCTTCCTCATCCATCAACCATCGTCACACCTACACCACTTTGGGCATGTTTAACTCTGGTAATATGCGTTTTGTCTTGCAATTAAAAACATTGCAAAGGAACTATTGTCTTGGTTGTTCCACACCTCTGATTGCTTTACCTATGTTGTTTTAGTATTAGCTAGGCCTAATGAATTTAGCAATCTTCGTGTGGGTGTCTCTACAATGTAACATGTTGGTCTAGGGTCTCACAATGCTGTTCTTGCTCTCTTGGTTAGCCAGAGGATAATTTGGCATATTTGTGGCAATGATGTTGGTCATTTTACTAGGTAAATCAGATGAAAACTAACATGTGAACTGAATGGTTGGGCACGTTAACTTTCTTTGCCCGATAATCCAAGATTGACTAATAGATTTCTAAAGCATGGATCACGGATCCTGCTGTTGTTGCATTACAAACTACATCATGCAAGTGGTGTTGTGGTAGTAAATAGTGGTAGAATTAATGCTCTGAAAATTCGATTGAGGCATCTGGTGATCAGATGGTGCCTTTAGTTTAAATTGCTGCTACCAGAAGTATAGTTATTTTTTATGTACTGTACCGGCCATTATCAGAATGAAGCTGATTTGCGTGTGCTAGAGGAAACACCTTTGGCTTTGGAACATTCTCCGTTCTTAGCACTTAATAATACAGTCCTGGTCCTGGATCTTATTGCTATATATCAAGCTAGATGATTTTGAAACCAAATGCTTATGATAGGGTGAGCTTTCTGTTTCTGTGAAAGAAACGGAGAATATAAAGTATGCCAATTGTATTGGCAATTGCCAAACATCTGTGTCTGAGGTATGGAACATTAGACTGTCTCCAACGAGGAACTCATATGGACACTCAAACTCAAAATGGATAGCAAGAGATCTAAAATTAGCCTCCAATAGAGAACCTATACGAAAGACCTATTTTGGGTTCATGAGAGACACGACCCAAATATGGACATCCTCTCTCTTGGAAACCTATTTGCAGAAAGGATTCTCTTTTGTGTCTTGTTGTTGGAGAAGATGTCGAATAGGTATTGACCCTTTTGTCTGTAGTACTACCAAAAGGACGAATGGGTCTTGTATTTTTGGGTCGTGTTGTTGGAGATAGCCTGGGTTCCCTGGCCATTCTGTTCTCTGCCCAATTTCCATACTAGGCTAAATAGTGAAAATATAGCATGACGAAACGACGATTCTATTTTGTTCTGACCTGTAAATGGAGTACGTATATGGTCTGAAAGTCTTCTAGACAAGAGATTGCTAGGCGCTAAAAGTCTTCTCTATTTCAAGTGGAGGACAACATGAATTCTAGACAAGCTGGAGTTGGTGGTTTTGCTTTATCTGTCCTTACTATTATTTTTATGCGTATTAGCTTTACTAGTGTGTATAAATTCAAAACAGTGCATGCTTCATATGCAAGAAGTTTGCAAGTGGCAGTTGAGGACATCGGTCAAGCAGCTGGAAATTGCATGGTTTTGTCGAGACACATACATAGGAATGGTCTGTGTATAGCGACTCCCGGCTTCCTTCTTTTTCATTCACAGGCTTTGGAAAAACTTCTTTTTCGCTGTCTGATGATTTTCTGTGATATACCATGGCGGAAATTTACTCTTCAACTATTGTTGTTGGTTGAGCTGTTACATCTGCCCTGGAAAAAAGAAAAGAGAGCAACCTACCTGCACAGCATTTCACACTGCGTCGCATTGCTCCATTGAGACCAACGCTGCTACCTGTTATCCACTTCCCAAACACAGCAATTTGCTTTGCATCTGGTATTCTGGTTATTACACACTGCTGCTGCCCAGACACAGATTTGCGCCTGCCTTGTCGTCCATATCACACCTTACTACACGCCACTGCCTGTTTAGATAAAAACATTGGTGAGCCACAGTCAAATGCTTGTCACCCTCGCAAACAAGCCAACCAACCAACGGTGTTTTCTCTCACAACAAACAAACAGCTCCGCCCTACCAGCGCTGGTTCGGCTGTAGCGTCTGCGTACAAATCTAGGGGCCCGCCCGCTCTCCGGACCACCGCGGGACGGCGGGGCGGCAACCGGAACACCCGCGATCGAGTGGCGGGCGCGCGGCCGGCGGCCATCCCCCCACTGGGCACTGGCCGTGTGGTCCAACCGCTGTCCCTTCGCCCATAAATACTTCGCACTTGCGCTGTACCGCGCCCTGTTCGCGATTAAATTGGGGGCATCGGCAGGTTACAGTACAGCCGCGCCTTTATTTCCGATGATTGTTTCGTGGGCTTGACCTCCCTCGCTCACATGGCCCGTGTCCCCTCCCCCTGGCCTGCCTGCGTTCGTGATCTCCTGCGCTCTGATTGGCCCGGTCTCGCGGCTTAAAGAACTCCCACTCGCTCTCCCTGCTGGCACCACCAGTCTAGCGTCAGTTTCAGTAGAAGCTGCTGCTGGCTGTTTGTTTTCTCTTGAAGCTTGCAAACAAATCTAGGATTTGAAAAAAAAAAACGCTAAAGGCTCCATGTTACAGGTGTGATGGGGGGTTGAGTTAGCTCCCCCTGTCTGCCGACGCAAAAAATACTCTCTATATATTTTTGTTAATAGGCTCCTCCGTGAGAGTAAACAAACTGCATGAGAACGTGCTATCCGATCATGAGGCTGACAGCTCCTTTTCTTTAAGCACAAAGGGTGATGGCGAGTCTTGGGTAGCAGCAGCATTTGTTTAAGCTGCCATGCCACCCCTCTTGCTCCATGGTCCTACCTTTCCCTCCCGTCCCGGTGTTGCAAACCCCTCACTCCTTCCTCGCTCCCTGAGTCGCTGGGCTTTGCCTGGCGCGTGCTGCGTGCATTGCATTTGCATCTGCACTGCACCTCCTCTGCATGACACTCTGGAGGTCACCAGGCTGTGGGGTGTGTGAACTAAAGCTGCCTGCCCGCTTGCCCTGATCGCTGCTGTCTTTACTTGAGCCGAGGAGCGAGGAGTCGAGCCGAGCGCCGACCGACTCTTGAATTCTTTTAAAGCGCCCCACTGCTCCTCTGGGTCGGCGTCGCTGATCCCAACGATTCACCGGCTAGGGGTAGAGTAATGGGGGCTTGCTTTCATCTGTAACAAGACAACCTGTTCGTCCTCCTCTCCGCAGTGCATTGTACTACAACTTGTACATCAAGGTAGCAGCGCTTTAAAAAAGTTCACAGCACAGCAAGACCTGCATTTTAGGGCTCCAAATCACTCGGCCTACCAAGATCTCATACTTGATCGCCAGTTTAAAACCACGGAGCGTCGTAGCCACTCTGCAGTGATCAGTGAACGTAGGAGTACTCCCAAGACCCACTGGGGCGCGTGTATAAAACTTTCTACACTGTCAGGAGGGGAAAAAAAACCATCACTGCACCTTTCCAAAACGACCCTTCATGCGAAAGTTCTTTGAAAACTCAGGATCCATCTGCCCACGTTCTGACGCGCGCCTCGTGATGCGCGGGCGCAGCCGACGCGTCCTCATCAGCGGCAGAAGCGAGGGACCCCCACCTCTCCCGGGGCCTTGTTTTGAACATCTCCAAATTCCAAAAGTTTTTTCACTCTCTCTCCACCACATCAATTTTTGGACACATACATGGAGTATTAAATGTAGGTAAAAAAATAACTAATTACACAGTTTGGTTGTAAATTATGAGATGGATCTTTTAAGCCTAGTTAGTCCATGATCGGACAAAGTTTGTCAAATACAAACAAAACGCGCTTTATAATGTCAGGGCGTTGCAAAAAATTTACAATCTAAACAAGTTCCGGAGCAGGAGGGCCGGGAGCCCAGAGGGAAGGGCATGGGCAGAGACGCAGACCGGCAGAGCGCGCGCGGGCAGCATGGCGCGCGTCCACGCCTACATGGAGCGCAAATGTTGCTGCACCTGTACAAATGGTGGAGCGGCACCATCCGGTCCTCTCGTTCTCCCAATCTCCCCTGCACGACATCGACACGGGCAGGCAGCAGCTAGGCAGGCCTGCGCTACGCTGCATCGGCCACAGCCAGTCAGCCAGGTCCCTCTACCGCGAGGCCTGAGGTGTGTGTGTGTGTGTGTGTGTGTGTGTGTGTGGGGGCGATTGGGTCTCCAGTCCATGTCCAAGGCGAAGGACGACAAGGACCACATCCACAGCACTGTTGCTCAACATGATTTTCATCTCATCTGTCACCTCCCACCGGTCACCGATTCGTCCCGGCGATCTTCCCTTCCTGTGCAGTCATGGGACTCTGGACTCGTCCTCCGCCGCACAGGCGCACAGCCCGTCTCCCGGCTGGCTCGGGGAATGCCTGTGTTGCCTTGGCGTGACGACGGGCAAAGGCGCGTGGCAAAAAAAAAAACGCGCGGAACAGCAGAGTTTCTTTGATCGGATCGGCCGGAGGACCGCCGGGTTTTTTGTTGTCATCTCGCTGCGCGCGCCGGATCGTTGGATGTCTGGACCTGCCGTTGGGTCTGGTAAGGTTGCGTCTTTCCCGTGCTCTCGCCCTTCACCTGGGTAGCGTTCAGGCATTGTTGCACTCGATGCTTTGACGCAGCAGCGCCAGCGCGGCGCGGCCCGTGCTCGGCGCACAGCGCAGGGCAGGGCAGGAACAGGCTTGGCCTGGCAGGCCCACGAGATCGCTTTCCTGCGGGGCCCAGGGCCCACATCGCAGGAGAGGAGCGCAGTGCTGGGTCCGTTCGATGCCCAGGCCCTCGCCGTTGCCGAGCCGATGATGATTGGTGTTGAGAGATCGTGGGAGGATAAAATCTTCGCGTGTCGTGCGTGCGGTGTCATCGTGCCCCACGAACCGGGCCGTCGCTTGCTTGCAGGCAGGGGCAAGGTCGCAAGGCACGGCGCGGCACGGTCCAGCCCTGTCCCTGCTACAAGCCAGAACACGCAGGCTCGAACGTCCAGCACGTCGCTTGCTGCCTGCACCAAGCAGCGATCTTTGATCTTTCTCGTCACCGTCGTCGTCGCGTCGATGATGAGATCTGGACCATGCAGTGCATCATGCATCCGTATCCGTGCTGGCGGTACACGCCGGCCAAGTGTCGGTGACACTGGGCATCAGCGACGCACGCTGGCCGCAGTCGCAGCGCCCGCGACGCGAAGGCTTTTTTTTTTCCTTTCCGTGATAGGCGGTAGCCTCCGTAGCCTGTGGCATGAGTACTAGCTCAATGAGGCGGAAAGAGGCCGCACATCGCGTCGACGGCGACAAGGGCTGCCGGGTGCCGGGCTCTCTCGTTACTCGTTAGCTAGCCGGTAGGCACCACTGCACCGCACGAGCGTGCGTGTAGATTAGGGATGCCCAGAAATGGCAACGGGCTTTCAGCCTATTAGCTCACTCCCTCCAGGCCTCCACAAAAAGGTACAATTCTCAATTTTTAAAGAGTCAAATAATTTAAAATTTGACAAAAGTTTCATAAAACAGTATTGTATAAGATAAGTATCATTAAATTAATTATATAATAATTTTTATAATAAATCTAGTTGGAAACATAAATGTTAATACTGTTAATTATAAATTTAGTCAAAATTAGACTTTAACTTATATAAGTTGTCATATCATTCTGTGGATGGGGGATAGTTTGGGATAGTTACCGGCATGCTCTGTGCGAATGCTCTGAGCCTCTGAGCCTCGAGCCCCCACCGAAATAGCCATCTCTGATCATTGTGCGAATGCTCTGAGCCTCTGATGCTCACGCTCGTGGTGCTGAACTGCTGATGCATGGAGCATGCCCTCTGGACCGCAGAGTTTTTTTTGGGGTTTCATTCAGCTGCCCTGCTATGCACTGACACCTTGCAGTGAACGGTGGATACGAATACTGCGTCCCAAATATCCTCTCATACCTTTCTTACCGTTTTGCCATTGTGGGCTCCGTTCGATTGATCTTATAAGCCAAAATCAGCCCTATTTTTTCAGCCATAAAATAATATTTTTCTCTCATAATAAATTAGCTCTACAAATCAGCCGCAGCAGTAATAAGTCCTGCCGAACAGAGCCGTAAGCAAAAGATGCTTGTGAGTTCTGACTTCCGACAAATGACGAATGAACCACCAACCTGAGGACTGAACTTTCTGAAATTGATATATATACTGTACGAAGCATATAGCCCTCCGAAGCTTCAATAAACAGCGCACACAATCAGATCAGGTGCTCCAGATCATGGCAAGAATAAGTAGAAAAAAGGTGGGAAGGCAAAGAACACAGAAAACAATATACGAATGCAGTACTCGATGTAAAAGGGCTTCCTTGACCTTATTATCAAAGAACACTCGCTACACGCAGGCTTTTTAATCTTTTAGAGAGAAAAAAAATGCTTTCCTTTGTTCATTTGATCCAAGGGGAGGGAAAAGGAGATAAAAGTCAGGAGAATCTTAAAGTGGTCAGGTCCATCTATGCAATGTCAAGGGACCCCAGTTCTAAGTGCTTCTGTATATACGTGTGTAACATCTAAACCGTTAGTACATGCAGCGGTGCCTATCATGGCGTGAACATTCTCGTCGCGGAAGTAGCACCCTCCACCGTATCCATCCCTTGCAAAGTGATGCAATAATACAGACTTTCCTACCTTGCATTGAAAGGGCTAGAAAAAGAAGAGTAAAGTAAAGATAGGATAGATGCATATATGTACAAAAGTGATGTACATAGCATGGTCCATCCATATACATATAGATGATCATGAAGCTAGAGGAGTAGTATATATCTACTATCTATCTCTTCATGCATAAGCTACCTCACATATAGGGAATGAAAATAATTCGAAACAGGTTAGACCAAAGTTGAGGTGAACATGTTGATCCACATCCACTAGCCATGATCATGATGAGCAAAGCTACTACAGCCGTATGTCTTTTAGCTGACCAATCAGTGAGGAAAGGAGGAAGCAGCCAGGACAAGATGATGAAAGGGAATGTGAACATGCATGGGTAAGGGTAACACAGGTCTTGGACATTTGCTTTCGTACTGTCAATCGTACCGTGTTTAGTGAGTAGTGATGCGTGCTCGAGTGCTGCCTTTGGACAGGGAAAGTGGTATTAGTGTTACTCCCAGCTCTGAATCTCTGAAGATAAAGATAGTGCCAATTTTCTGGATTAAAACTGCATTAGATATTTCCTAATTTTTTGCGGCTATATATATCCATATAGTCTGTAGTCTGTACCAAAGTTTAGTGGACATAAACTTACCGGTAATCCCATGAGGCCAGTGTGGAGCCAAATGGGCCTAAAATATGGGGCCTAAAGACTAGTGCGTGTCACTGTGGAGAACAAAGATATGCCAACCAAACTCCATCCCAATGCAAAGCTGCAAAGCGACGTATTTTGGCCTAGCTCTCGAAGCAGCAAGTCTCCATGGCACGTACGTGTCTCGTTGCGTGTGGACGTCCCGTCCCTCTGGGCAAAAGTCGTGGGCGATGAAAGAATGTGGAGAACAAAAAGGATCTCGAAATACAAAGTGACGTGAACCTGGAATGGGTCGAGGATTCAGATAAGCGAAGCGATGAAAAGGCTAGCTACCTCGTTGCACTGGGGGGCTGCCGGAAAGGAAAAATAAAAGCGGGGAACTTTGCATGCGTTGCGATCTCACACGATGACACGAACACGAGTACACGACTCGTTTGATCTGCCTCGCTGCTCCTGCGCCGTACCACTAGGTCTGTGGTGCGTTTGCACATTTTCATGTGGTTTTTTAGAACCTAGAAAGTACTGTAGAAACAACCTGTTTGCACATTTTCATGTGTTTTTTTACTACACAACCATATGTTTTATGCAGTTTGAACACATGAATTTTTTTGCACCATAAAATTAAGATCCAACAGCCTCCATCTTACTTCTACCTCTAACCTTCTTCTACCTCCAGACAATCACAAATCACAAGATCACATATTCAGAGATCACAAGAAACAATTTTTTTCTATGAAAGGATAAGAGGACAAATCGGGCGTCCGACGAGCGATCCTCGACAAGACGCTGCGATATCTGGCGTATAGGAATGGCGATCCTTCAATTTGGCTGGCGCGCTAGTCCTCCGTGGGAGCCGAGTTGGTCACGCCGCTGCGGGAGTGCACGGAGAAGTCGTCCTCGAGACCGAAAAGACAGTTGAAAAGAGAGAGAGAGAAAAAATCCATGTGCTTTTTTTACTAAAAACACATATGCGTTGTATAGCATTTCTGTTAAGAGCACTGTAGAAACAACCGTTGTTGTAGCAGAACACTCGAGGGCATATGTCCACTGAATCTCTGAATCTAACAAATGCTGTTCGTGGCTGCATGCCCTGCATCTACAACCGGTCTGAAGTAAATAAATAATTCTTTTTCCTCCTTTCTTTCATGCGTGATTGTGCGCGTAGAACTGACGCTGCCACTTCTTTTTCGGAGAAATCCTTTATGTACCACAATCCAAAAAGAATGCACCTATATATATGATGCTCGTCGGAAAGCTACGCGCAAGAGAAAGACACGAGACTGGGAAGGAGGAAGGGGCCCAGCCTCCCTATCCGTCACTCTGCACTTCTGAAACATGGCATGCAGCCCTCTCCACCAATAGCCTGTTCGCTTGCTTGTAAACGATCGTAAATTTCCAGCCAGGAATAGTATTTTTTTCTCACACCAAACCAGCCAGCAGTAAATAATCCACGATATGATACGGCCTCCCGAACAGGCTGCTTGATCCGTCGATCGTCTCCTGTCACTCGCTTCATGTGGTCCTCTTGATAGTTAGTACTCCCTTTTGAGAAGTATATATCCTTTCATTACGAGTTTAAAACAATTCTTATTTCTCAAAGTCAAATATTTTTAAATTTAACTAAATCTATATAAAATACTAAGCAGCCCAACAACATAATACGTTCCGCGAACACAGCTGCTACACAGTTTCTTCCTGCCAGGACGAGCATTTCTAGCCAACACGATTCAAGTCTGCCACGACCCACCCAATTCTCGTTGCCTTCTTTAAACAAGTCTTGACTATCCACAAAAATCCCACGTCACACTAAATTATCAAATCACATTTATAATACCGAATAAGTATAATTAAATTAATTATATAATATATTTCGTAGTATAACTATTTGAAGTCACAAATACTCGTAATGTTTTCTATATAAATTTATTATTATAACTACGATTTTAGTAAAATTAAGGAAATTAGACTCAATTCATATCTAGAATTACACTCTTTTGGGAGGACGGAGGTTTTGAATCGGTTGTTTACTGCTAGCCAAGAGTAGTTGAGATAAGTTTAAAAAAAAAAGGAGCAGTTGAGATGACTCAGTTACTGAAACGTGCACTTCTAGAAAAAATAAATAATCAACGTGCACTATAGTACATGTCACCATTAGTTAAAGTAAACATATGTCTCTTGTAATCCTTCCGATACAAAAATAGTACAATCTTATATAGAATATTTAGTCAATTCATTTTCAACCTGACTAATTTTACATTACTTCCTTCATCTTAAATTGTAAGATATTTTAATTTTTTGTAAATACATAACTGTTGTTGTGAACTTAAATATGCACTATATTTAAATACATAATAAAAACAATATATATAGAAAAGACAAAATATCTTACAATTAAAAACAGAGGAAGTATATAGAGTAACTAGCGGAGTGATGATAAATAAAATGGATCACAAATCGAAACATAACAACGAAGTCAACCCCTAAACCTACTAATCTAAAGTTAGACGATGTATCATATATACAACCGCCACTATATATTCCATCGGTCCATGAATAAAATCAATTTCTAGAGTTATTTTAAGTTAAACTTTTCTTTATTTGATTACATTTATAGGAAAAAAATGTAGATATCCGTAATACCAATTGAGCACATTATGAAACTATAGTTGTTTATGGTGTATCTAATAATACTATTTGGTGTTATGAATCTTAATACTCTTTTTTATAATAGTCAAATTGAAAAGGTTTGATCTAAGATAACTTTAGAAATTGACAGGCTATAGCAGCTTCTATCGTGGCTAGTGGTGACTAGTGCTACTTTTGACTAGGATATAACTGTGGCAAAGGCCCTGTTCGTTTTTGCTGAAAAACCATGGTTGAAGTACTATTCGTTGTTTTGTTGCAAGAAAAAAATACTATTTGTTTGCTGAAATAGTATAGCTCGTAAGAGAAGCGAATGGGGCTAAAGTGATAACCGATCTAAGGCCCTGTTTGGTTCCGTATGCGCTCCTAAAATTCATGTCACATCGAATGTTTGACACATGCATGGAGTATTAAATATAGACTAATTACAAAACTAATTGCACAACTTGCGACTAATTTGCTAGACGAATCTTTTAAGCCTAATTAGTCCATGATTTGACAACGTAGTGCTACAGTAAACATGTGCTAATGTCAGCTTAATTAGGCTTAAAAACGTCTCGCAAATTAGCCTCCATCTATGTAATTGGTTTTATAATTAATTTATATTTAATACTTTTCATTAGTATCTAAATATTTGATGTGACATAAATTTTAGGAGCGACCAGAACACCCCTAAAAGAGAACGAAGGTGATCAAATTGGGCCCTCGAGTGCCTGTCTTCGTTGTTATTCTCCTGCCACACAAACCAAACGAGTCCCTGTCACTCGCTCGCGCGGTCGCGTCTCCCTTCGAAATCGCCTTTTTTGCTTTCGCGCGCCCGGTCAAACGCAGCGCCTTGCCGCTCTGCTCCGGCCAGTCCACTACCACGCCAATGCAATCGTCCTGCGCTCCTGTCATGATGAGAACGTGGAGCCGGTGCGGAGGCGCTTGGCGTCTTGCGGCCGCGGAGACCGACCCGACCTGGTTTCCGCCGGCCGGCCATTTTCCTTGGGTGAAAACGCCCCGCTGCGCGTGTAATCCGGGCTCCGGCGCTCATCCTTTTCCGTCCATCCACCCATCAACTTGCTCGCTCGCACGTTGGAGCTCTCCGCTGGACCGGCGTTACCTTACCACCCGCTGTACTGTACCGACTTCGTCTATTCGTTTGGAGCGTAGCAGCAGCATTAGTGGAAAGCGTAGCTACTCTCATAGGCTCCTACACTAACTATCCAGCGGAGAAAAGGCGAGCATTGCTCGAGCAGGCGGGGCACACGACTGCACGAGGGCGGCGAGCTGTTCGTTCGACTACTATTAAAATCGGATGATAAGTCAGTTGCAGCTGTTTTGTTGCGAGAAAAAATAGTTAAGCTGATAAGTTAAGCGAAGGCCTTTGCGGGGATGTCCGAATTCCCAATTGTTTGATCGATGAATACATGCATGGAGGACCTCTGAATGAGATCGCAAAGCGCACATTACAGACCGCGTTGCTGGATATCATATTGGCAATGCGGCTCCTCGACCAGTTGCTTTCGTCCCGCTCCGAGATAAGATTATCACACACGAAATCGATCGGCGGTTATAATAAACAAACAAGGAGGGGGCGGAACAAATCTCTCGCCGGAAAGAACACCCCCGAACCCCGAAAGTTATGGCTAATGCGTGCCCAGCTACGTGCTTTGCCGTGGGCATCTCCGCATCTGATGCAGGAACATATTCTTGCCGGGCTTCACGAACAAGGCTGTTCGTTGGCCTCTGCTGCATCGCCGGCCACGACAGTGCACTATGCCGTGTCGTCTCTCCGTCCTAGTCGCGACCACAGTTGACTGCTGTGTTTCGCAGTGTGGTGCGCGTCAACGCGTGTGAAGAAAATGAGTGATTTGGATAGCCATTTTTTTTTTTTGAGCAGAAGGATATCCATCAGTTCATTATTACGTATGGTGTGATCACAAGCGGGAAAAAAAGTTCAGGCCCATTGGTTGCCAAAAAAAAAGGAATTGTAGGCCCTGAGAAAATTCAAAGCCTTGCTCTGCGGTTTTATGGCACGACTAACGCAATGTCACGTGAGGGCCTCGAAAGAGCCCAAGTATACGACTAACGCAATGTCACGTGAGGGCCTCGAAAGAGCCCAAGTATACAACTGGGCTTAGAATGTCTGACTGCTGTGCAGCTTATCCGATCGCAGCCCATTGGACCAGCACCCAACAACAGCCAATCAAGCTTTTTGTCTGCCAAAGAAAAACGAGGATGCGTTTTGGGCCAATTTTAGGACGACGGTGATGATTATTAGGAGTTTATGTCATATCTCTTTTTTTTTGGAGGAGTTTGTCAAAAAAATCTCTCTTTTTCTTGAGTTTGGTTGTGATTGGAGAAACAAAAGCAAAGCACTTACTCTCAATTTTCTAAAATTATGCCACTACAGTGAATAACTTGAATTTTTGTTTCCAAATTAAATTGATGAATCATGGGATGTAAAGAGTTTGTTGCATTCATACAACTTTTAACTTCAATTAGAGAGGAAATCGAGGATCCTTTGAGACGATTGAGTGAGAGAGGACTTTCAGGTTACACTTGAGATGATGAAGTTGCTAGGGCCTTCTTCTTCCACTAATGCAAGGTGAGATCAAGGGTTAGGGTTTGCCTGTTTGGATTAACATTTGGGAAGAAAAGAGAAGGGGATTTTTTGAGCTCACCCAAGGATGAAGATGGGGGTGATGCTGGGTCCTCCTTGATCTTCTTTTTTTTCTTTTCTTTCTCCTCTTTCCTTTCCTTTCTCTCTCTAGTTCTTGCTCCTTCATTTTGGAGAGAGTGGGGGATGAGTGAATGAGTGAGTGGGTGAGAGGGGAAGCTGAACCGGCTGTTGAGAATCTCCATTTCATGTTGACAAGTAGGGCCAAGTGGGAGGAGTAGTGGACGACTCATCTAAACTGATTCTACTGACTCAGTGGTCTAGTGGATGGTGCGTTGGGACGCCCGGCGGTCCGACAGAACACAAATTTTGGGATATTGGATTTGGAGAGGAGAGATTGATGTTGGGGCCTTTGACATACCTTACAAAGTCTGTGGAAACCATCTAAGAGTTAGGGATCGGTTCTCCAACGATTATTTCAAGAATTTAGCTAGGTCAACCGTCCTATTTGACCAAGGTTGACTCTAGTTGACTTGGTTTAACTTAGAAGAGATTAAGGGTTTGAGAGCCGAATTTGGCGTCCTTGTCTAGTAAGAGCTAGATGCAAAGCTTGCCATTGGATCGATAATGTCGTCTATTGTACAATTTTTGCTAAAACACTGCATGGGCATCATGCTTATGTGTAAATGTATAAGTTATAGAGTGTAAAGCAATATACGGAACTTGACATGTTCATTTGAAACACGAAACGCATGTTACATTTCATGTCGCGTTGTATTACTTAGGGTTCTAAATGAATTTTTATTGAACGAAAATGCTATGGAACGCATATGTGGAACTTTAGTAAAGTTTGTAGCACGAACTTCGTAGGCGACGATAAAATACATGCGGTCGAGAACGGGTTTCTCTAGCTAGTGTATTGAATGGCATGGAAATCAAATTCGATGCGAATCCGATCGTGTGTTGGTTGAAATTCCTAAGTCGAGAAACGAATCGATGAAGCAAAGTTTGGGAATTTTTATAGGAGGATTGGGTTAAGTGGTGGCATGGGTTTAGGGTTCGTTCTAGTAGCTTGACATGCCATCTTGAGCGTAAAATAGTTGGGTTAGCAATTGGATCGTTGTGTTGGATTTTCAAGCAACTTAAAAAAGCGTGCACGACACGGTTTCTACCTCCGGACTCGGTCACCGCCTCGGTTTGGCTTGGCGCCGCTGCACTGATCGGCCTAGCGCGCATTGTCGCGCTGGTCGCATCGCCGCTGTCGCGCCCTGATGCGCACCCCGCACCACCTGCTGTCGCGCCCAAGTCCTTGATTCACGCACGCGCGCGCTCGCCGCTATGACAAGCCTGGCCGCTCGGCCACCACCGCTGCTGGCATGGGCCCACTGTCCTAGTCAGTGCGCAGCCGCCGCTGCGCCGTGTCGCTGCCACGTGGCCACGCTTGGCTCTACCCGCACGTCGCCTTGCCGCTCGTGGGAGTGCCGCCTGCTCTTGCCATCACTTCGGCTCGTCAACGCTGCGCTATTGTCTCTCCTGGCCGGCGCCGTCCACTGCGGCGTAGTGCCATGCCGTCGTCGGCTTGCGGGTTGTAACAGTGCGGCCAAGCGTCTTGTGCATGTCTTGCTGTTCCCCATCGCCCATGCGCGCTTGCGCTTTGAGATGACGGCCATGTCCGTCGCGACAGCGCCAGGCCAACCTTGCCTAACTTCCCTGTTCCTCTGTCGCCGGGCCGTGCCGAGGCAAGCTCGCAGCGTCGGCCAAATCCATGAAATTGCATGTGCCCGTGGTTGGAGTAGAGACCTAGCTATGCGCCGCACCCTTCCACTACTCCTGTCGGCCGTTGCTGAGCCTCAATTTGACGGTTCTGTCGTCGTCGGTCATTTTAAGACCCCGCGGTAGCGCACGTCCAATTCCCCTAGCCCCGTCCACCTCCATCCAATTTGTTGGCACGGTACCTTCACCCTGCTCCACTCTATCCCGTGCGCACCCCATTTCGCCCTGCTGCTGCCTGCTCAGCGCTGCCGCCGTAGTTGCGCCATCGCCGTCGTCGCGAGGCTTGCCATGCGCGCGTGGCCAGGCTCGCTTGGTCAATATCCGATCAAGCCACCATGACCGGTAGGTTTAGGGTGAGTCGTTGTTGCCCATCCTTGAGCTTGTTCATGTTGTTTGTGCCTTGGCTCACGGGAACGCGCCCGTCGTCGTAGGGAGGAGTCCGCCGCCGTGGAGGGAGCTCGAGACAACGTCTCCGTTCACCATCTCGCCTCCCATCGCTTCGACTTGACGTCGAGGTGATTATCAGCTACTTAGATAGGGCTGTGAGGGTTTGGTGTGGTCGGACGTAGTCGCTTGCGGTGTAGCGGCCGCCGCAAGTCTTGGCAGGCGCGGATGCCGGGGACTTTGGCCATGTAAAGAAGGAAAAGGAAGGGTGGTAGATGCAAACTCCATGACTCGGTGAAATAGTGCTCAAGTGAGTTTCGCGAATAGGGTAGAGAATAGGGGCTCTTTCGCAAAAGAGCCGACCCAGCGTCAGGGCTCATTGGTGGGCAGCGAAGCGTGGGCCACGTTCATCACAGAGTGCGTGGGCAGACTGCCAAGTCTGCTTGCATGCGTCTTGTGCTGGGGACACAGGGGTGGGCGAGCCGTCGTAAATGGGTCGCTACTGTGAAATCGGTTCTCCAATTTTCTAGTGTATTACAAATGTTTATTCAATATAGTTTTTAGCTGAATTTTAAGAAATTATAGTAAATTATGTAGATGTCCAAAAATAGTGAAACCAAGTTTGTTAGGTTCACAAAAATACCATCTATCTCTGTTAGTGTAGTTAGTTCTGAGATAGCTATGATAGTGATAGGTTCATAAATCCAAACGAGAGCTTAGTATTATGTAGATTAATATTTGTAGGTATTTTTGTGGTAAATTGGTGATAGCTATAGCTATGAAAAATTCTGATGAGGGCTCACTAGATTATTATGTACTTGCTGTAAATTTTGTAGCCCTAGAGTAGGTTGATGAATAGAGTAGCTATTATCCTTGTTTTATCATATATAGAGTAAATCGGCATTAGGAGTAAGAATACCTATAGTTGCTATGATAATATATGGCATGCTTCATACTTGTTATTGATAACAGTTGGTAACTTAGTACCTTGGTCGATAGCACGAGCTTAGTAGTTAGATAGATGCATTTTTATTTTAAGAATTGTTGTTGCCGTATTACTAAGTGTTGCATCATCATTTCATACGTGTAGATCACGAGTTTGTAGAGTTCGTGCCCGTGGATGAACAGGGAGTACGAGGAAGTCATTGAGGAGTACAAGGAGGAGATCCTCGTGTAGGAGGGAGTCCGGAGCCTTTTGATGCTGACTTTGCTGACCCGTCGCTTGCCCAAGGCAAGTCCCGGTGCATAACCCCTATTTTTAATGATCACTGAATATATATATATATATATATATATATGATGTGCATTTAAGTTACATGTATTTTATGGAAACTACATGCATAAATATATCTACCTATGAGTCATACTAGTATAGGTCGAGTAGCTGCTATGCTCAGGATTTCGGTAGCGTGAGTAACCTGCCGTTACTCGCAATAGGTGATAATTATGATCACTCAAGATAAAGTGGTGGAAAGGAAAAGTGGTGACCGCGCAGGGATATGGTTTGGGTACTGGTGGGTGTAAGAGGTTGTGTCCTGCGGCCAATAGGGCATAGCTTGGTTACACTTTTTCCTTGTCTGTGTCAATTAAGGATCGGTCATTGCATAAGGCTCTAGGCAAGTCACATACTTATTATTCCGAGCACATACTTGGGTATAGATACAGGGAAGACTCGTTGCTATCTTGTCGTGGATCCGGCTCTTTCTGAACCGACTGATCGGAGGCGAGGATGGTGGAGGTCCTTGCACCGCACTGAGTCTGGGATTCAGGAGTGGGGGCTTGGAGTCCAAGTTTAGACGGGGACCTGGACACCTAGGACAGGAGGGTGATGGGTTAGTCCTACTTGTGCCTGGGGTACAAGCGGGGCGTGTGTTTTTGGGGTACCCAGCTGGAGGCATTGATTCACGAATCGCCGGCGTTCTGGTACGGCTTGTCTACGGTTTAGCATCGTAGTAAGAACTAAAAGATGGAAGGTGATGAAATGGAACTGATTGCTCAACTCTTGCTTGAAAGTAGAACAGGTGCTTACATAGACTGGCTAGCTAATGAATTAATACGGCTATTAATAATAACATACATAAGGACTCACTATTAGTACTGCTTTCTGCGAAAAGGAAACCAACAAACCATAAAGCTCATCATATTCTTTGGAGTCGGAAAATTATTTCTACTAGTCGGATAAGTCTTGCGAGTACATTGTGTACTCAGGGTTTATTTACCCATGTTGTAGGTAATGCATGAGGAGTACCATTGTGTGAAGGATTCTTCTGGTGGGCACAGACGAAATCCTTGCGTACTACCGATAGCTGTTTTCTCGATGTTTATCTTTATTCCGCTGTTTATTATTCCGCACTCTGACATTTGGTAATGTAATAATGTAATTTTTAAGAACTTCAAATGTATGAAATGGATAAGTATTGTAACTCGTTCTTATTATTGGATCATTGGAGAAAAATGTGGATCTTTCGGGCTCTCCCTCGGGGTGTTACCGACGGATACCGTCCGTTGTAGCTTGCTTTTGGGGGTGCTTAGCGTCTGGTGGAAGACGAGCGTCTCCGTAAGTACGTTATTTCAGACGGTTCTGCCACATAAGGTTTATGTTCTCGAGCCATGGTTGATAAGGTTGGTGATCCAATATATAGGCTCCGTTCGCTTGGAGAAATTTAGAGAAATCTGAAAGAATTTGTGAGAGAAAATCAGCTATGAATAGTAACTTTCATCTGTGAACAATGAAATTCCTGCTGATTTTTGCACCAAATTTAACGGGGCCACAGTGAGGTGTATCATGTCAGGGTTTTGGGAGGAGTTGGTAAGGTTTTTGGGTTTAAAGGGTTATTTTTGAAAAGTTCAAGTTGAAATGACCGTTGGGTTATGACAACTAACCATCGAAAGTTTTCTAGGACTAATGAACACATACAAGGTCCATGATTTAGGGCCTATTTAGCGTAACTTAGCTTCACTGGTGAAGCAATTTTTTTGGCGTTAGCTCTAAAAACAGTTTTACGAGTGGTGGTGAATATGTTTTTGTGAACCGTTTGAGGAAACAACTTCTCATGATTGTTGGAAAGTGTGAAAAATACCTATAATTCCTTTTTTATTTTCTTTATTTCTTTTATCTCTTTATATCTCTCACCACCTCCATCGCTTTGCATGTCGCCCCACACCTTTGGCGTGGCATGCCCGGTGAGCTCGCCCATGTGTGGCACCGTGACTCAAGCGGTGAGCACCCACATGGATCGACGAGTGCTCCAATGAGCACGCCACATTCACCCTCCCTACGTGGCTAGGCGCGCCGCATGGACCAGGTTGGCCCCACGCTCGGGCGAGCGCACCATCTCCCCAAACTTGCGTGACCGTGTGCATCGACAGTCCCCACGGCGACCTCCACTTTGCTAGTGGTGGCAGAGTTAGCCATGGTCATGGTGGGGTCCACCAGATCAAGACGAAGTTGAGAGAAGCTAGTTTTTTTAGCTTTCTTCTCTCAGCAAGAATCACGGAGCTTATTCCCGAAAGACGAGGTGTGTGGGGGCGTCTAATTGCTAAAGTTGTAAAACAACTCTTGGAGCAGTTTTTGAAGTTGCGTCAAATGACCTCTTAAGTTTGCGAGGAAACCAGACCAACTAAGAGCATCTTTGATAGTTTCCAAAATAAGAATGGATAAACCAATAAGTTTTCCAAATGGCTAAAAATATTGGAAGTATATTTATTGGGTTTCTCTACCACCTCAGAATCTCACTCGTAGGATAGAGAAGATAATTTTGCATGAGGAGTCCCAAACTAATTATAAATTAGTCAACCACTTTTACACTTTTTTTTTCTCTCTTATATATTTGTATTGGCGGATCAATAGACGTGCATATATTTTCGTGTGATTGGATATGTTGACATTTAAATTGGATCCAGGCTAATTTAAATAGACATAGGACAGTTTTGACATAATTTAAGAAAACATAATAATAGTACCGCATTGATCTTTCATGCGATAAGATCTGGCACGGGGAAGCTGGAGATGGCCCACGCCGCCCTGCGCCCAGCGAGCGGCGCCACATCGACGCCGGCGCCCAGCACGCGAATTTCCGGCCGGAAGAAGGGGAACACCGGGGGCGCCGCCAAGCACAAGCAAAGAGTTAAGGTGGTCTTCAAGAGAGCTCTGTATGTACGATCTCCATAATCACACTCGACGTTCCCAATCTTAGATCGACAAACACCGCCGCAGGACATTTCGCAGCTAAAACTCATGTTTAGTTGTGGAACCTTGTACTTTCATTCTTGGATTTGCTTTCGCTAATACAAGGTCGTCTGACTATGGCCTGTCTAATTGCGGTACGTGCAGCTCCCCAGAAGAGCAGAGATAGAAACTGCTGCCGACCGCATTCATCCTCATCGGCAACCATAAGGCATTCCATATTGATATACATATATACCATGACGATCAAGAAGCAGTGAAGCACGGCACACCAGGAGCAAGATCCCACGGTTGATCTGCTCCCCTCAGGCCTAAAATCACAGGTGGTCTGCTGTCCCGCTCCCGCCACCATTCCACGTCACCACGAGATCACAGACGGCGCAGCCAGAAGCGATCTACGGTTCTCCCATGGAGGACACGGGCAGGTCGCTAGCAGCATGGGCGGGCGTCCTCCGGGACTCCATCTTGGCGACCACTTCCGCCACCACCAGCCTCGACAGCAGCAGCCCCGCGACGAGCGCCGACGCCATCAGCATCGTGAACACGGCGCTCCAGCTCCTGGCGGAGATGTACCCCGTCAGCAGCGGCCCGATGGCGGCGCCGATCGACCCCGTGCCGTCGATGATCGCCGTCACGGTGGCCAGCGCGCGGGAGTTGCCGTTGAGGGAGCTGTGCGTGCCGAGGTCCGCGGACACGGCCGTCGTGATCAGCGCGTAGGGCCCGTTCACCAGCATCCCGGTGACGAACATGAGCGCGATGTTCCACGCCAGGGAGACGTTCCCGTAGATGCGGTAGAAGAAGAGCGCCGGTATCGCGGAGAAGGTGAAGCTCGCGGCCGTCAGCGCCCGGGCGTCCAGGTGGTCGGAGATGTGGCCGGCGAGGATGCCGCCAACAACGCCACCCACGTCGAACAGAGTTGACAGTACCCCGGCTTCCGAGTCTGACAAGTATTGTCCACCGATAGCTGAAAACAGGAACAGGCAGAGTGTTGATGTTAGTGTAAAAAAAGTTCTTAGAACCTGCAATTCAATGCAGTAAAAAGGTATAAAACCTTTTAATTTTTTGTATGGTTTATGCATCTATGGCATGATGCTGAGTTATTTCAGAATTAATCAATAGACTCTTTATCTTTCATAGCCTAAAAACTACTTTTACTATACACATTGAAACACAGAAGTCAAATTATTCACGCAGCAGCATATTGCCACACACTGGCCAGTAACACTCACATCATCATGTGCCTGCTTTCTTTCATGGTTTGTTTCAATCAAATACCTAAAAGTACTTAAGCAGAGTGAGAAATCAGAAACATGCCAAGAATTACTTTTCCCCCCTGTACTAGCAAGTCAAAAAGCACCTTGGTTGCAGAGTGCATTTCAGTGGAACCCAGTGCAACTGAAATGCTATGATGTTTAGAAAAGTCAGCTCCAATTCTAGGGAGTGCTTGTCAACATATATAAAGGGTCAGAAAGTTTGATTTGCACATCACAAAGGGCTTACAATTTCACTTGCTAATTTGCTTCGACACTAGTATATAATATCTCAAGCACTCATTCTAACTAGTGACGTGCGTCATATCATAAGGTTTGTAACAACACCAAAACATGCTTTCTGATTATCACAGTGTGCAATAAGGGTTCATTTCCTAAAAGCCAAAAAGAGAGGCTGTGGTAACTGCAAAAATATAACTTGACATACCTGTGTGGCTGATATAAAAGGGAAGCCAATACAGGAACGTATAGGCCACAAGCTTGCAGAAGAAAAGGCAGAGGGCAAAAGGAGCTACACCAGGAATTCTCCACGCCTCAATAAATCCAACCGCCTTTTCTTTTTACATCTGATGAGCGTCGTTCCAACAAGGGAGTGTCCATGTCACTCTTTTCATAATCCTTCAAATGGAGATCCTCCTGGATTCCAATCACATCAGGCCCAACAGGCAAGAAGAGGAACACCGTGAGCCCGACCAGTGCGATCATGATACCGGGCACCGCAAAGGACCAGCACCACCCATACTTCAGCATGGCAGCAGCAATCAGAGAGCCAGATATGTTTCCTACGGATGTGTGAGCATTCCATATTCCCATTATCAGTCCCTCTTGCTCTTCCCAAACCAGTTGCCAACTACTGCAACCACTGAAGGCCATCCAGATGACTGAAACAGACCAGAAATCATCTGCATGCCCAGAAAGTAGTAGAAGTTGTGTACATCGAACCAGTAGCCGGCTCCAAAGGCGGCGGTGAACAATCCAGTTCCTATCATTCCTATAGTCAGCAGGATCCTCAGATCCACCCTATCGCCCAAATGGCCAGCAAAGAACATGCCAATTGCATATACACCAAGAAAAGCCAAGTCAATCTCGCCAAGCAATGCAGTGCCGTCTTCAGCGTTGAACGGAGCCCAACCGCTGGAGAGAGTTGTATTATTGCTCTCTGCACCTTTCAAGTTTTGAAGATAGAGATGACTGGGCCAATGCAACGTACCCAGGTTTGTCTTAGGATCGAGAACACTCTTGACAATGCTTGTAGTTTTTCTAGTGGCATGGTAGCTGGCGTATGATAAGAACGTCAGTGCTAGTACAAGAGCCTGGCATGATCTAAAGGAGATGGGACTCCCCCGGACACACTCAAAAAGTTGAATTCCCAAGGGCTTTCTGCTACACATTTTATTTTTCTGATGACTTGAGGAGCCCATGAATGAATCTGAACTGATTTTTCCTGCAAAGATAGCTCAAGCCAGGAATATGAAATTGCCTTAACGGTGTTGGTCGTGCCTGAAAAGGTCAAATAGAACCGACATCAGAACCATCCACAAGACCATATATACGAGCTGACAATTTCGTTTTGTAATACTAAGTATAATCCCATGACAATAAGGAAAATAAGCTGGTTATCGTTTTGTCACCAAATGATAGCGTAGCTACTTCAATTTTAACATGTTAGGTGGGATGTTATGGCATCGATAATGAGCTGTAAACTATTATTGCGGAACAGCTCTAAATTATCAATTTAGTTAATTCAACAGCACTTGACATCAGCATAAGCATACGCATACTTCAAAATAGACATACTCCCACCAGATATAATAAGTATATAAAGCAACCAAACATCCATAGTTTTGCGATGTATATCTAAATACTTATCTGTACATAACTTGGCAGTATTAAACTCCTTTGATAGACAGCAGAAACTGAATGTAAATCGGGGAAAGTATGTCAACAACAAGGGGCAAAACTTATGTCAAACATCTACGGAGTACATGAACATCAAAGGCAACACTGCGATTTAATCCGGTTTGCTCCGTATAACCAATCGCCAAACAAAAGGGAAAGGAACGTGCTTTTCACAATTGATTAAACGAATAGCTGGTGGCTGAACTCAATGGGAAGAAAAGGCAAGGAACACTCGTTCAGATATCCAACTCAGGGAGGGAAAAGAAGCATCAAAGCCTTCAAAGGCGAGCTGGGAGGTACGGAAAGCAACACACCAACGGATCGCGCTCTTCATCAGGGAAGAAAGAAGAATAGAAATGGTTGGGATACAAAGGAAATCAAATCAGGCTGCTGCCAACTAGCGAGGGAAAGAAAACCGGCGATCCGTTACTAGTGCTCATCTCTCCGGTAACTGAAAGCATGCTCAGGTAATTAAAGGAACGGAGGAAGAGGAAGCACCTTGAAGCTAGGAGAAGTGCCAGCCGCCACTGTCCTTGAAGTTTTTCCAAGGGAACGGCAGAGCTGTTTCTGGCTGCGCGGACCGTGAGGGAGGCGGAGGTCAGCTTTCTGGGGCGCGGCCTCGCCCGTGGCTCTGTGGCTTCGAGGAGTTCCGTGTCTTATAGGAAGAGAAATTCACAACAGCCTTTTGCCTGGCCGTGATGACCCGGGGCCCCGTTTACCTCGTCTGTGGTTCGGGTCGTTCCCCGGTGAGGTCACACCCACGATTGTTTTATTTGTTTATTATTACTCTACCATGGTCTTCTTCTTGTGTTAAGAGCTTTTTTTTACCCAAGATTATCCAACTTTTTTTATATCACCAGCTCTGCAAACCTCTGTAAACAAAGGTACCCAATAGGATTCTTGTACGTTTAGTTTACTGACCGTCTACACCCAAGTAGTTTTCTGTTATTATGAGCCTACGGTGGTATGTCAGCAGGTAACAACTAGTAGTAACCTGCACTGTTGTATGAATTCTGTTATGAGCCTACGGTGGTAGGTCAACAGGTAACAAGTACTAGTAGGCAGTAGCCTGCACTGTTGTATGAACTCTAGTCGGTGCTTGGCGTGAGGCGATCAAGCAAAGGAGGCTCCTGCTTGCTCTTTAGGCACACCGGTTGGTGATCACACGCACCCTAATTTGCCCATCCGGCAGATTTTGCTGGCGACCAGTTGAAAGCTACGGACAGAATATAGCGAGTGGATATTCTCCTGGGGACGGATATTCCCAGCGGCCAGCGCTAAACGCCTCCCTAACCGGATCTTCTGGTTATAAGCCCCACAACTGTAGGGCACTAGCAAGGGCCCTCGCAAACACGATGCGGCTCGGGCGCATGCATGTGCCGTTTATTCTATGGTCCAATTGCAGCTACCAACTCCGATAGATGATATCTACTAGGTCGAACGCAGGCAATAATAATTCGAGTAGTAAATAGGTTTCATCCAATCCATGTGCCCATGTGGTATCAGGAAACATGGCAAAAAAAAAAAAACACGAACCTTGCCGGCCGAGGATCATCTCTGCATGGTCGACGACGTGAATTGCTCGACAGTCGTTGATGCGCGGAAGCCGTGGCGACGTGCCTGCACATGATGGGATAGATGCAGATTGAAGAGAGAATCGAGCGAGGAACGCGTGAGCGTGTAATCGCAATTCGCAAGCATCGTCCAAGCGTGTAATCGGTGGCGTGAGATGAACAGACTACATACAGAGAGAAAAGCTACCTTGGTCCGTCGTCGAATGGAGGGGTCACGGAGGAGCGCCATTGCTGGGGAGAGAATAGTAAACGGCCAAGTAAACAGAAGAGGAAAGAGCAGCTTTTGCCTATTTATGTGTACGGACAGGCGAGAGATAGTACTCACGGCTATTGTCGGTTGATTACATTTATTCACTGTATCGTATAAATAAAAGAACTTCGGTTTTATTTACGGAATGCTTCGAACCGGTCTGAGCCCAGACGCTCTGAGCCAAGACGCCAGTCGATAATCCACGCCCTTCGTTTCTAAAAAAAAAAATTACTCATCTACTTATTCCTATCCACTTATTCCTCTTCCTATCGCATTTATTTGCTTGCCCACCGTCTCCAAGCGCATGGCGCTAAACTTGCCGAGGCACGGCGCTTATCGCCCGAAGTCGTGGCGCTTATCGCCCGCCCGCCAGACACGGTGCCTTGTCGCCTCTCCAAATTGTGCGTGGCGCGGCCTCCTCGCCCTTTCGTGCGATCGATGCCTTCCTTCCATGACGCAGTAGCCACCCGCCGCCCCCGCCTACAATCGCCGCCCGAGCCGCTGCGATGAACACCACACACCGACCAGACCTCCGCTCGCCAAGCAAAGCAAGGGATGTTACGTTGAAAGCGCATGTTGCAAGAGTATGTTTCAATTGTTTCAAAGGTATGTTGCAAGTGTTTCATATGGATGTTAAAAATAGATCGTGATGTTGCACATGTTGCAATTGTTGTATAAATACGTTGCAAGCGTCCGTTCAAATGTTTCATCTCGCTTTTTTAGACGTATGTTTCAAGTGTGCTTATTTGGATGTTGCATATGTTTCACACATATGTTGCAAGAGTATGTTCAAAATGTTTCAAATTGCTTTTCAGTCTTATGTTGCAATAAGTGTGTTCATGTTGCAATTTGCAAGTGTTTTATCTGGACGTTGCATATGTTTCACACACATATTGCAAGTGTATGTTTCAATGTTTCATTTGCTTTAGACTTCATTGCATTCAAATGTTTCATGTTGTAAGTGTTTCGTGTTTCGGATGAATGTTCAGAGAGTCATGGGCCACGGCCGGGCTCTGGGGAAGGGCATGGCGAGCCAAGGGCGGTGGATGGGGACGCCATGACGGGCATGCTCGTTCTTATCCGGCTCCCGGGTCCCGCCTACGTGGAGAGAGAGAGAGAGTGTGTCGGGGAAGGAGGCGGCGCGGGAGCGGGCGTGGCGAGATGGACGTGGACGGGTATGCATGCGTGGTGGGATAAGGCAGACGAGGAAGAATTGCAGTGATACGGTGGAAGTGTAGCGCTTTCTCTTTGGGTTGTTAGGTACCGTCCAATGAAATCCTATCCATCGGATATCCGGGCACCACCCATTCCCATTTACGGTAATGCTCACAACCTCACACAGCTGATAAACCTTTTTGCTATACAGCTTCAGATAAAAGAACTTTATAAAAACAAATGTGGAACATTATATGCTGGGATAATATAAGGGCTCTGAAGCTTATCCGGAAAACCCCCAAACGTGGTGGTGGCTTATATTATCATGGCACGACGTCCTAAGTCGCCGCTCCGGACTATTCTACGGCTGGCCGGCTACGCTCCAACTTTTGCAATGAAATGGACGATCGACCCTGCCGGACTGTTGAATCAATCATCCACCGCGCCTTGTTGAGGCGACGGCAGAGGCGAAGCGCGAGGTGGCACGGCCACACAACGACGCGCGGACGACGCGACGTCCAGTCCTAGTACGTGCAATACCTCCTGGCCGTACTGCCTCCGCGTCCGTGGCCACAAGTTTTCTAGCAGGCGTTTCGTGGGCGCACGTTTCGTTCGTGAACGACCGTGGCGCGGAGACCGACCAGGGGCCCCGCCGCGCGGACGACGGGGCCGGCAAAACAACTCTTGGACGAGAGAGCGCGCGCGTACAGGGATCGACGTCGTGACGAGGCCGGGCGGGAGCGGCGCGCCTTTATCCGGGCGCCTGGAAGGAAATAGCTCGGCCGGCTGGTGGCGTATCTGTTTTTCTCTTGGCGGGGGACGAAAGAACGACGGATCGGCGAATCCCCGGCCGGCTAGCTAGTGGCGGACGCGGCCGGCGCCGTCGCGGTCTCAGCTTTGACGGTCTCGCCAGGCAGGCAGGAAGGCGAGAGGTGCATGGGGCTGGCACGATAAGGAGATGGCCTTTTATCTCTCCCGAACGGAGACGATAATGATACGGACCTATATACACACATAGGCTGAATTTCGAACGATTCCTACACGATGGCGAGGCACCGCCGCACAGGCGATGCTGCAGAATTTCATGAGCTACCGGATAGCTAGCTGATCGAGGTGTTCTTTTTTCGGTGGAGATAATTGGCGCCTCGGTCTTTGCAATTAGCAAGAGGGAAACCAGAATGGTACGATCGAAGGAGATAACTGTGGACGCAAGAGGAAAATCAAGAACGGTACGATATCGAATCGAAGGAGATAAATGGATTCGCCGATTATTAGGACCTAAACCTTACAACAATCAGCTATGTGCATACTTAGAACTTGTTTGGTAGATACGAGTTCATCCGAACAAGGCCTTAACACTGAATTTGTCAAATCTAAAGTAAATTGCAAGATGTCTGTCTTAACCTTTATGTGCAAACAAGGAAGCTCACCGTTTAAGGTGGGTGCTCTTGTCAGTAAGACTACTTCGCCCAATTCATTAGCTCGATAAACATAATATTTGATGAAAATTAATAATTTAAAAGACACGGACAAATCCAAATTGTAACTTTTTTTTGTCTGGCTGCAATCTAAGATCTCCTATGGACAATGGACCGACTCGTGTCCCATGTTGGCCTAACCAGCGTGCTTGCCCTTTATTATATCAGATATACGCTCTATTTGTTTGGGCTTGTTTGGCTGATAAACCATGGCTGAAAGTACTATTGGCTGATTTAGTGTGAGAGAAAAATACTGTTCATTGACTGAAAAAGTACGACTTATAAGCCAAACAAGCCCAGACGAACGGGTGATACTCGATGAGTCAACTATCGGTCTACTCGTGCGTTGTGGGTACCTGAAGAAGTTTTGGGATGACATCCAAGCCTAGGCGAATGGCTGCCTATACCGAGCATCGAACGTTGAATCAATTTTATGTCCGTATCACATTTGTGGCACGCTGTCAGATGTAAGTACCGAGTCCATGTTAAGGCAGTGTCGTCACTAATTGTTCTAGTTTTACGGGAGTTGTGGAAAGAGCGGGATGTGAGAGTGTTTGATCGATGGTTTTTGCCACAACACGTGTTAGACTAAGAAAACCAAAGACAAAGCTAGACTTTGGTGTGCATAATGGTCCTAACTCCTAAATGCTTGAGACGGTCATGCTTTGATCCATTTTGATCCAATACCAATGGAAACCAGTGAAGAGGCAGCAACTCCCTTCTTGCCATCCATGGCAGTGAGTATGCATAATGGACCTCCGTCTCTTGACTGACGCTCAAACTGAAACTACATCTGGTACAGTGAAAAAGTCTCTAAGATGCCTTCCTCTGATATGAAACCAAGGTCTATCACTTTCTGTCTTCTTTAGATTATCCATTCAGATATTGCAACAAATTATTTTCTTTTGGCCTATTGTTAAAACTAATGTACCAGCTATAACATCTTCTTGAGACATTTTATGGTATATTATCTTATCGATGATATCAGCAAGGATTGATGAAACCCAGCCCTCAAGCGTCGTCCTCTGGCGGTGACCGGCTGGCGCGCCGCTCGCCTAACCGAAAAGCGCTCCCGCCACAGGCCGCCGCCGCCTTGGCCGCCGCCAGAGCTGGACTCCTAAGCAATGCAGAGAGGAAGGCAAGGACGGCTTGGCTAGGCCCTCTTCTCTTCTTCCCCACCAGTGGCGGAGGACGGATAAAAAGTAAGGTATGGCGTAGCTAGCAAACAAAGCAATAAACTGCAGACCACCGTATCTAGACTAATGAAACTGAAATGTTCTACTACAGTATTCAAGGTACTCAAGGTATGGCGGTGGCCAAACCTTGCCATGCTGAAGCTTCTACTGTTCCCCCACCCTCTCTCTCTTACGGTGGTGGAGATGCTCCCTGCCTGCATTGCAGGCGGTGGCTACTTGGCGGTTCCGGTGAAAGCTCTAGTTTGGTTTTGGTAAATTGATGAAACCCTAAGTGCTAACTTAGTTTATTAAAGTGATCATGAGATAGATAGCACATTCCAAGTGGTGAAGTAAATGGTGAAGATCATGATGATGGTGTGGACATGATGATCAAGTGCTTAGACTTGAAAAGAAGAATCTAAAAAAAAATAAAAAGCTCAAGACAAAGGTGAAACTTAATAGGAGCTTTTTGGTTTGGTGATCGGGACACTTAACAAGTGTGATCACATTTAAGAAAGATGGTCATACTATTAAGAGGGGAGCTCTTATCGGACAACTCAATCATCTAGTGCCACTAGGTGTTGGAAAACTTGCATGTGCATTTTTGGCCTAGTGCATATTCGGTGAGAAAGTGATTAACCTTTGAAAAAATGATTGTGAAAATGCTAACACACTGCACGTGATGGTGAAACACTTGGAGTGTTAGCACATTTGCAAAGGTGGTGAGAAAGATGAAGAAAAGGAGGTATTGCCGGGCTTGGGGTGCTGCCATGGGGGCACCACCATGCCATGTCCAGTGCACCGCCACCCCTGTGGTGGTGATCGGCAGAGGAGGCCGAGAGTGGGGTGCACTGATGGGGCATCGCCACCTGGCGGTGCCCACCTGGACCCGGCAGAGAAGAGGAAGAGTGAGGCGGCCACCGGAGTGACCGGTGTGCACCGCCCCTGGCACCGCCATGGGTGTCCGGTGGCACCGTCATACAAATCTAGAGAGCAGAGGAAAATAGGGAGGTCACCGCCGCGAGCACCGCCGCCCTGAGGGCGGTGCACCACCTCTTTTCTCCAGAGACTTGGTCTCTCGAGCTGATTGGCCGGGTGGTCACCGCCACCCTAGGGGCGGTGCCACCGCCACCCTGTCCGATGCCCCAACGGCTAGTTTTTAGTCATTGGAAAGTGACCATTGGGAGGGGCACCGCCATGTCCGATGTTAGGCACCTCCTTGTCCGGTGCTCTCGCAGAAAGCTGTTCCAAAGGGGTAACGGCTCTATTTGCTTGTGGGCTTATAAATAGAGCTAGTGGCCGGCTTGGCCACTCTCTTGGCACTTCTAATAGCTGCATACACTCTTTGAGAGCTAAGCACACCACTCCACTCACTTGCACACTTGATTTCGTCATCTTGAGTGAGATTGAAGAGCCTCTAATGCATTGCTTAGTGTTCTAGCATTTTGTGGCATTAGTTGAGTGATTTGGGCTGGTGGAGTTCTTGTTACTTTTGGTGTTTGCCGACACCTAGACGGCCCGGTGATTGGTGGATCATTGAGTGGCTATTGATGATTGTTGCTTGGCTCCAATTATCGACATTGTGAGGGGTTCTTGTGCCTTTCCGTGGGAGATCACGAAAGGCAACTCTAGTGGATTCTTGGCGTGGTTTGTGTGATTCTCATCTTGTGTTGGTTGTGTTGCCCTATTGAGGGTTTGGCGTGTGATGCCAATTAACGCGTGAACCTTCAAGTGAGTGAATCGCTACAACAAGGACTAGCTCACCTAAGCAAACAAGTGAACCTCGATAAAAAAATCATTGTGTCATCATTTGATTCCAAGGTGATTGGTCTTCATTGGTATTCATTCTTATGATTGATTGGCTCCTTTGGTGATTTGCTCATTCCTCTACATGGCGGTATAACACTCCATCCTTCCCACGCATTTACATTTCTTAGTGTAGCTTGGCCCTTTAGTGTAGCTAGTTTTAAGGGCAAGCAAGGGTCGTGAATCTAGTGGTTAGTGAGGCTCTTTAGTTAGTCTTTGAGAGCTCACTAATTTAGTATAGTGATATAGCCTTTGAGTGCTTATAGACAATAGCAACTAGAAATATGGTAGGTGGCTTGCATTCTTAATAGGCTAGCATAAAATTCGCTTCGTCTCATATTTGTCTAACCGCTTTGTGTAGTGTTGTTGTAGAAATTTTTATAGGCTATTTACCCCCCCCTCTAGCCATTGGGACCTTTCACCCAGCCAGTGAGTGCGGGTCCTCTTGGCCGAATCCGTCGTCCCCGTGCACGGATCTGGGTTCGGGTCGGCTCGCGCCCGATGATGGGTGGGGCTACTACGGTGGTGGCAGGCTCTATGCAGTGAATGTGTTCAGGCTGCAGACGGACCGGGTCTGGGTCGGCTCGCGCCCGGTGTAGACCTCGATGGTGGCTCGGTGGTGGTCTTGGTGCGGCCCGGTGGGCGCGCGTGCTGCGGGTGGGCTAACGACGCTAGTGGGCGGGCCACAGTGGCGGCGGCGTCGTGTGTGGTGGCGGCATGGATATCGTGTGTGTGTGCTATCGCGTGGCTTGGGCTGCCGTGCGTCTTGGCATGCTGCACTCTGCTCTCAGACTTCTACGGGCTACGGTGCTCAGTTCCGTGGAGGGTCGGGGGCCAGGCGTGCAGACGACGGCAAATCGGTGCGAGGTCTGTTGGAGTCCTTGCGTGGCGTGGATTGATGCGGGGTAGGCTTGGCAGAGGTTGGGACGTTGGTGAGCTGGGTGACTAGGGACTTCTTTTGATCTCGGCCCTCTTCTCCCCACCAGCTGCCTTCCCTTTGCTTGGGTTGTTCCCTGTGTCGGAGTTGGTCAGAGCTGCCTGTTGATGGCCGGTTTTGGCGGTTCCGGTGAGGGGCGGACTCTTCGTCGGGCTTCTCCCGGCGCTTCTCCTGACAAGCGTTCGCCTTGTGGCGGTGGTGGCACAAGCGGGCTGATCTCGACCTCTCGACGCATCCTACCTCGTAGGTTTGGGTCTCTAGCGGCGGCGATATGGAGGTTGTATGAGGTCAAGGCGAAAGCTCAGACGACGACGTCTGTGGACGCCGTTTGCCTTCTTGAAGGCGTCTTTTTCTACCTCTCCTCCTACCGTGCTAGATTTTGTAGGTGAAAACCTTCCCTCGTCGGGCTAGCTTGTCGACGTTTTTGGCGTCGTTTCCTTCTTGAAGGCTCTGCTAGGCTATCTAGTTTTTCGCCGTTGATCTCTTACCATGTGCCACGGTGCTTCTCTAAGGGTGGTGGTGCTCGGTGCTCCATCGTCTTTTCTAGTTGAGGTGTCTTAGTTGGGTCTTTTTCTTCGGCCAAGTTGTTGTTAGTTTGGTAGTTGTTATTAGTTGGGTCGATTCGATCAAATTGCAAGTAATGGAGTGAGTTGTGACAGCTGTAAAGTTGTGCAGGATGAGTGGGATTCTTTTCTCGGTTATATGGTTTTTTCTGGCTTAGTTTTCATTGAAAAAACTAGGTTGACACTTGCCTTTTTTTCGTCTAATTGAAATCGCGGTAAAACTTTTGCTGTCCTTTCTTAAAAAAAATATCAGCAAGGATTGAATAGCCCTAGAGTCTTTACGTACGTGCTGTATATATGAACTTTTGCTGTCGTACACATTTTAACTTCTCAATATTTTGCTCTCTTACTTCTAAAAAAAAAACTCTCATGCACAGTTCCTTACTCTGTTCGTCAAGAGAAATATCATCTCAGTTACCACTTTGCGAGGAATACATGTCCCTATATGATTTGTATATTTATTTTCATACATGGAATTTCCGTGGTTGTGTGATGAGTTTTTTTTACCTAAATGCCTCTTGCATTTAGCATGATAGGATTAAGCAATTGTATGCTATTATTATCTCAACTTGCATATTCACGTGTTTCTATAATCACATCGTCCCAGGATGCTTTGCTCCCATCATCCTAATATCATGAGAGCATCACCACTCAAATAATATCCCTATAAATCCTACAACAACGCACAAGGTTTTCACCTAATACAAATTAGGGTGTGTGTCGGGCTCAGGTGACCGAGGATCTGTTTAAGCGTCAGTCAACATCCTGAACTGTTGGATCAAGATCCAACGAATGGTGTGCTTTCTTCTTCCTCCTACCTAGTTTCTTCCTTCTGCCGCTCGCGCCCAGGAGTTGTCTCCTCCTCGGCCTGCCCCGGCCCCCGCCCCTTGACCCCGCCCTCTCCTAAATGCAAGGCAAGCTCACCGGCGAGCACTACCGCGACGCCCCGCCGACCTGGCCCGGTCGTCTCCACCGCCGCTAGGGCCCCTAAACTGCTCTGCCATCGTCCCCACCACTTGACCGGCCTTCCTCTTCCAAACCCCTTCTCTTCTAAGTCCGCCGAAGTTGGGGAAGAAGGGGTGGGGTGGGCGCACGAGAGGCGGGTGACCGATGGAAATGCGAAATCTCATGTGACTACAAAGGAGTAATAAATCTCTAAAAATTATAGGAAAGAGAGAGAAAGAAAGAAAAAAGAAAAAAATGCAAAAGAAACGCGTGACAAAACGGCCCAGGAGAAGGCCCGTGTCGGTTCGCTCCCCGCTGGGCCGAACAAACCCCGGACTGGTACCGCCGTCCGCCGCATGCCCGCATCCGTCGTTTCACCTCGCGTGCCGGCGTGTGCTCTCTCTCTCCCCACGTCTGCGCGACGGCTGGGTGTGCTACAACCTCCGCCACCGCCGCTGCCCGCCGCCGCCTTTCGCCAGGTGCCGAGGACTTCGTTGGTCTCTTCGCCGGCGACGGGCACCACCAGGTACTCTCATCCCTTCTCTCCTGTTGTGCAAAACCGAGCACCCAAACCCTAACTTTCTATTTGGCTATTTGATAACTACTGGATTCGAACTTTTTTTTTTTTGCAAAAATTATCGGGTGTACATGTGTACATCCATGTCCCTTTACTGGGTCCGCTACTTTCCCAAACCCTAACGTAAGCTATTTGGCTATTCGTATTCCGATCTGATCTAAAAATTAGTGTATACATGTATTGTTCGTTTTTTTGCAAAGATTACCCCACTGGGTTTGATTCGATACTTTATTATAAAGTTTTGATTGAATTGCTATATACTTCTATTCTATAGATTTTTTGATTCGATACATGCATTATGAGTACTAGAGTTCACTAGCAGATTTTCGTTTCGTTTGTTCTAACCTTCATAGTGGCCTATTCTACAGTGATTCTCCTACTTTACTAGCGCTGTACCTTATTACAATAGCTGATACGCCCTAACCTGCTGTTACATATTAGGGTGAGCTGACTGTCCCATTCAATAAAGAAGGTGAAGGACATAGATACCAGAAGCAACACTGAACTCATCTTGTTAAACCTAGTTTTGGAGTTCTATCTGCTGTTGGAACAACTTACACCGATATCATGGTGAGGTCATCTCCTCTCCTGTTGAGTATCTTATGCCAAGTTAACACCTATTCCATTGCCATTTCATTTTTTTTCCTCATATGGTGCCACTTTACAGGCAAACCTTGCTGATTCTTTTCTAGCGGATCTGGATGAACTGTCAGACAATGAAGGCTATCCTGTGAGTTAGTTTCTATTTCATGTAACTGTATTTTTAAGGGGTTTACCAGGGTTTTTGCTGACCTGCTGTAAAATTTTTTCAGGAAGAAGACAATGCTGAGGAAGCGGGTAGAGAAGAAGATGATGATGACATGCCTGACCTTGAGTCTCTTAATTATGATGAACTTGATAGTGTCTCAAAGTTGCAAAAGACACAACGCTATAATGATATAATGCAAGTATGTAATGAAACCTGCCCCCAATTTCTTGAGCATTCTTGGTATTTTATATAAATTTGGCTTTCATTAGTTATTGTGGAAGTAGAATCTGCATTAATGTGGTTGTAGGGAAAATGAACAATGATATTAGGTTGAACAAGGCTTTGCACTAGGGAAAATGAACATTTATCTTAGGTTGTACAATTTTTACATCTTTAGCATACTCTCCTTTCCAATTTATAGGTCGTTTTGGCTTTTCTAGATACACCACTTTTATTATGTATCTAGACATATCGTATATCTAGATGTATAGCAAAAGCTATGTATCTAGAAAAGCTAAAACAACCTATAATTTGCCACCAAGGGTGGTATATCTTATCAAGCATTGATGCATGTGTCTTTAAGTGAGAATAAATATCTGTGATTATACTCAATGCCACACTGGTTTGTTCTAAAAATATGATACTGTTAGTATCTTTGACATTCAACATCTTTATTGTTTGTTTGCAGAAAGTTGAAGATGCACTTCAGAAAGGCACTGACTTCTCTAATCAAGGTTTCATCCTGGAGGAGGATCCAGAGTACCAGCTTATTGTTGACTGCAATGCTTTATCAGTAGATATTGAGAATGAAATAATCATAATCCATAATTTCATACGGGACAAGTATAGGTTGAAGTTTCCTGAACTGGAGTCCTTGTTCATCACCCAATCGATTATGCCCGTGTTGTCAAGAAGATTGGAAATGAGATGGATTTAACACTTGTAGATCTGGAAGGGCTTTTACCTTCTGCAATTATAATGGTTGTCTCAGTGACAGCATCAACAACAAGTGGGAAGCCTCTTTCTGAAGACAATTTGAGAAAACCATTGAAGCATGTGACAGAGCCCTTACCCTTGATGCGGCAAAGAAGAAAGTGCTTGATTTTGTAGAGAGCAGAATGGGGTACATTGCACCAAACCTTTCTGCAATTGTTGGCAGTGCTGTTGCCTCCAAACTGATGGGTACTGCAGGTGGTCTGGGAGCACTTGCAAAAATGCCTGCTTGTAATGTTCAGTTACTTGGTGCAAAGAGGAAAAATCTTGCTGGATTTTCTACCCGCCACTTCTCAGTTTCGTGTTGGCTATCTTGAACAAACTGAAGTATTTCAGAGCACCCCTCCAGCTTTAAGGACTCGTGCCTGTAGACTTATTGCTGCAAAATCAACTCTGGCGGCAAGGATTGATTCAATTAGAGGTGATCCAACTGGAAAAGCTGGACGGAACCTGCTAGAAGAAATTCGTAAGAAGATCGAGAAGTGGCAAGAACCGCCTCCTGCCAAGCTTCCAAAGCCACTTCCAGTTCCGGACTCTGAGCCTAAAAAGAAGAGAGGGGGTCGTCGTCTTCGAAAAATGAAAGAAAGGTAAGCTATAGCCTAAGCTTCCCGGAACAGAAATATGTGCTGAACAATTGTTGTGATTAATTTTTTTATTTACTCAATTGTTATTTTTCCATGTGAACTTGCCTCTGCAGATATGCGCAGACTGATATGATGAAGCTTGCAAATCGAATGCAGTTTGGAATTCCAGAGGAGAGCTCACTAGGTCAGTATGCTATGACGTATTTTATGCTGTCTGGTATAATTTGAATTTGAATTTCTGCATGCCTTATACTGGAGAACAATTACCCTTGTGACACAATGACATTTTGCTATCATCAGGTGATGGCTTGGGGGAAGGTTATGGCATGCTTGGACAGGCAGGGAGTGGCAAGCTACGTGTCTCAGCTGGACAAAACAAACTTGCTGCTAAAGTGGCCAAAAAGTATGTTATATTTGTTCTTTCTCCAGTATAATATTTGGGTACCGTTTTCACAGCACCTACTTGAGATGGAGTCTAGTGCAAAACATTCTTTCCAATTTTCTGTTTTAAGTTTGCAAGGCAAAAATTAGCGAACATGCTTGATGTCAGGTGTCCTCCATTGCATTATACGATGGGACACAATAAGAATAGCATAAATAGATTTCTACATGTTATAGTCTGATTCACAAAGTTTGATATTTCAATGTATTGCATCATGCCATCCTAATCGTCAATTGGTTCTTTACACGTTTAGGCAAAATACTGCATTTGTGTTGTGTATCAGGTACAGTTACCGCAAATCAGTTCCATTATCCTAGTAGTGCTTATCATTGTGTGTTCTCGTAAATGTATTACTTAACTGCACAATGTTGCTTGTATTTGTAATATTTGTCTTTCACAATGTCCTATGCCTGTAACCTCACGTTGATTGTATACTGCCTTTTGATATCAGATTCAAGGAGAAGAGCTATGGTAGCAGTGGTGCAACTTCAGGATTAACATCCAGTTTGGCATTTACACCAGTTCAGGTGAGACTTGTTTCTTGAGTTGGCTGCATGTCTTGTTGAGGGTCTGTTTAATTTGCCCATGTTTTAGGATACGCTGAAAAGATAGGGCAACATTTTTCATGTTCCATCTTGGTTCACTACTGGATAGCTCCTATGCCAGTTTATACCTTGAAGTCTCTAATTAACCTGTCATTTAACTGTAATATGCTGAATAGCTTGCATGTTCCCTTTTATTGAAGTCAGGCGCTGTGTAATCTTATAGGCTCCATATTATGTAGCATGACTTTATTTGAGCATTTTCTCCTAAGGTTAATCGCTAGGTCACACTATGTTTGGGTGCATTTTAACATATTTATTCACATTTGGTAGCCCACTTTTGTTTAATTTCTAACATTAATTTAACAAAAGTTCCATGCTGGTATAGGATTATTTCTCGTCTGATGTTCATTTTCCCTTATGCAATGCAGGGAATAGAGCTGTCAAATCCACAGGCCCAAGGAAACCTTCTTGGAGGCGGAACTCAAAGTACTTACTTTTCTGAGACCGGCACATTTTCAAAGATCAGGAGGACGCAATAGAAGCTTCCCCATTGCAACCATACGACATCTCATTTGCACTGCATTTGTTGATATCCTTGATGCACTGTAGAAAAATCCCAAAAGTTAATCTTGCAATGTTCCAGAGACGCAGAGACTTTAGGATAGCAATACACAGTTATTAGTGATGCTTCAAGCACTTAATCCCAGGATGTTTGCGACCGAACCTGAGGTTCAGCCATAGCAAGCCGAGTTTTGAGATTTCTGATGTCGTCCATAGTCTATATGCCTCTGATTGGTTGATTTGTACGAGTTCAAGCGAACGATTTTTTCTCACGGTTACTACTAGTGCAGAGAGGTTGACGGGTCTGGCATCTGATTGGTTGATGTGATACGTCTTGTATCGTGCGAGCTTGCGCTGCATACTCAGTACTCCCTCTGTTCCACGTTAATTGCGGCTTTCTGGTCACGGGAATTAAGGAGAGGTAAAAAAGTTGGGATGCACAGGAAATGAGTAGAGAGAGAGACGTATTGGGACTTGGGAAGAATTTAAAGATGCATTAAAAAGCGAAAATGACACCGATAAAATTCAAATGCTAGAATAACACATCTGACTGGCTGACGGCTAGCTACGTAGAACATATGACGTAAAGATATTGTTATAAAAGAATCCAAGCAACAAATTTAAATGTCTCGTTTGTAGTAAAGATATTTTTATAAAAGAATACAAGCAGTAGAAACTAGAAGATTTGTGTTCTCTTTGTTCAGAGCAATTGTTGTGATGTCCTTCTTGTGAAATGGCGCTAGTACACCAACAGATGTCCTTCTATAGATGATCTCATCCGTCCGTACAAGAAGTTAGGATTAGAGATTAGATTAGTAGTTAAATTTTTGAACAGTCACGTCCGCACGACGTCCGTACAATGTGACCCTTCATTCGTATATAATCCAAAGAGATCAATGAAAACAGTTAGTTGTTTCCAAAATCTTGTTCATTCCATTCACTTTTAACACGTTATCAGTACTTTTGCTCTTCCGGACAAAGAGAACGAGAAACGCCGAGGGCCTCGAACCATCACCGGTAAGCATGGCGAAGATCAACTTACCTTCACATCTTGTTCGTGGCTTGCTCTTCGCGACTTCGCCCGCGTCGGTGGAGTTCGCCAGTGGCTCCGATCCGCCACCACGGCCATCATGGACAACGCCAGCGGCGTCTTGAGCGCCTTTGGGCCTCGTGTTCGCCGCAACATTGCCCATGGTCATGGCCATGGTCCTTTCGCCGCCTCTTTGACTCTCTTTGTTCGTGGCTTCCGTTCCAATGCGATTTCCTCACCGCCGATGGACTCCTGTCGCTCGTGGCGCCATGCTTCTCTCTCCGCGCGGTCTTCGTCTGCAGAGCCAACCACCATCTCCTCGTCTTGGCTTGACGGTGCGGCCCCAAAGAACTGCGCCTCAAGCGGTTGAAGCCGGTGCCACCGATCGATGAAGCCCGGCGCCACCAATCGATAAACCCGGCGCCACCGATTCTTGTCAAGCCGTGGCGCCGCCTGTTGATGAAGTGGTTTTTGAGCCCGTCGCTATACCCCGCAGACGTCCCCATGGAGCCGATGTCGCCAAAGACCGGCACCGCCTGCGCATCTTGGTGTGACTTTTGCAAGGAGTACCGCGATGCCACACACGCTTGAGTACAACTACACATTTGCCATCTGAAAGGTCCCTAATGGCTAGAGGGGGTGAATAGCCTATTAAAAAATTTCTACAACAACACTTAACAAACCCGGTTAGACAAATATGAGGCGAAGATGTTGTTGCGCTAGCCTACTAAAATTGCAAGCCACCTACCACAATTCTAGTTTATTTATTTTCTATCCGCACAATGACTATGTCACTACACTAAGTTAGTGTGCTCTCAAATGCTAACTAAAGAGCCACACTAACCAAAACTAACAAGCTCTCACAACTAGCTACACTAAAGAGCTTGACAACTAGTTTGCGATAATGTAGAGAGTGAGCAAGAAGATTATACCGCCGTGTCAAGGAAGGAGTCAATCAATCACAAGAATGAATAACAATGAAGACCAATAACCTCGGAATCAAATGATGACACAACGATTTTTTACCGAGGTTCACTTGCTTGCCGGCAAGCTAGTCCTCGTTGTGGCGATTCACTCACTTTGAGGTTCACGCGCTAATTGACATCACACGCCAAACCCTCAATAGGGTGCCACACAACCAACACAAGATGAGGATCACACAAGCCACGAGCAATCCATTAGAGTACCTTTTGGCTCTTCGCCGGGGAAAGGTCAAGAACCCCTCACAATCACCACGATCGAGTCGGAGACAATCACCAACCTCCGCCCGACGATCCTCGCTGCTCCAAGCCGCCAGGTGGCGGCAACCACCAAAAGTAACAAGCTTAATCCCGCAGAATGAAACACGAACACCAAGTGCCTCTAGATGCAAACACTCAAACAATACACTTGGATTCTCTCCTAATCTCACAAAGATGATGAATCAATGATGGAGATGAGTGGGAGGGCTTTGGCTAAGCTCAGAAGGTTGCTATGTCAATGCAAATGGCCAAGAGAGTGAGCTTGAGCCGGCCATGGGGCTTAAATAGAAGCCTCCACGAAATAGAGCCGTTGGGCTCTCTCACGATAGAATATGGGCCGACCGGACGCATCAAAGTCACGATCGACCGGACCGGACCTCATCGTCCGGTCACGCCGATGCATGCCACGTGTCCCTCTCTTCAAATGCTGTGCACCCGATCTTAACGGTCGAAGATGATCGAGACGTAGATTAACAGTGACAGACGCTGAACCCCAGCGTCCGGTCGTTTCAAAGAAGCTTCGAAATGATTTTTCTCGATCGGACGCGTCCGGTCATGCTTGACCGGACATACGGCCACGTCCGGCCACACGGTGTCTTCCTCTCAGGTCGCCACGTCAACATGACCGGACACACTGTTGGCTGTCGTCGTCGGCCGCCGAAGCGACCAAAGATCCGGTCATGAGACCAAAACGCACGCCCTCGCTGCCACTAATCGGACGCGACCGGTCCAATCTGAGACCAGCGTATGGTCACTTCATGCTGACCTCCGTCTTTTTCTGTCTAGGGCGCGGTGAAGTTCCCCTACCCTTACTCAAATGTGCCAACCACCAAGTGTATCACCTTGTGCACATGTGTTAGCATATTTTCACAAACATTTTCAAGGGTGTTAGCACTCCACTAGATTCTAAATGCATATGCAATGAGTTAGAGCATCTAGTGGCACTTTGATAACCGCATTTTCGACACTGAGTTTCACCCATCTTAATAGTACGGCTATTATCAAATGTAAATGTGATCACACTCTCTAAGTGTCTTGATCACTAAAATAAAAATGGCTCCTACAATTTATACCTTTGTCTTGAGCCTTTTGTTTTTCTCTTTCTTCTTTTCAAGTCCAAGCACTTGATCATCACCATGACATCACCGTCATCATGTCATGATCTTCATTTGCTTCACAACTTGGAATGTGCTACCTATCTCATGATCACTTGATAAACTAGGTTAGCAGTTAGGGTTTCATCAATTCACTAAAACCAAACTAGAGCTTTCACCATCGCCCACACACCGGTCGATCTCGACTCAAGTGGCGGCCGGCGGTGGCATGCCCGGTGGCGTCCTCAATCCTTGGATCTTCAACACCGTCATGGCGCCGATGCTCCAAAGAAGTGAAGACCGAGGACGAGGACATGGTGGCTGCCCCCGCGCCGCAACCTCTTCAACCCCAAGCTGCACGAAGGCTGCAGAGACCGGGCGTCCCCGCCAGACCTTCCTCGACGTGGCCGACCCTCGGCTCCTCCTCAAAGAAGGTGACCCCGACACCGGCTTTTCCGCGTCATGACTCACGGAAGCCGCTGTCGCATGAAGGCGAAGGCCCTCCACAGGTCCTCCTCCGGCCGGCGACGCTTGTCGACCCGATGCTAGCACTGTGCCTCCTCGGCCGCAAGGCGACGGCGTAAGGATAAAGGCGCCCGACCTCTGTCACACCAATACTGGAATCCGGCGGATCTCGGCCTCCCAAGCGCGGAGGTGCCTTGAACATGGCCGTCGGTGGCGCGGCTTCTACTCTCCCGCCGAGGGGAGTCTTCTCGACCTGAAGATGGCGAGCACAAAGCGGCACTAAGGAGAGGAGCGACGCGAGATTTTCGCTGCGGCGGTGCTCTCCAATCAAGCTGACGGGCGGCGGTTCCTGGCTCTGTGGCTGCAGGTAACCCTAATCGCCCGCTGACCATGCCTTTAATGGCTCAGGCAAATGGGCCGGTGGCTCTGGCTTGTGCCTGCCCTCCCTCCACTCCCTTGTGCTTGCCTACTTGGGCCTTCAGAGGCACTGAATCCGATGTTGGCTTTGTTTCCGGTTCAATCGATCCAGCCAGACTTAGTGTCTATTTTATTTAATATTTTCAGCATTAATTCGTATAAGACTCTGTTAGTCTCTTATAATTATGTCTTTGTAAAATTAAGTACTCTTATGTTTAGTCATGACTTTAACTATAGTTGTACTTGTGATATTTTATCATTGTAAAATATCCATTTATGATATTATTCAAAGTATTTGTCCCCTCGTATGTATGGCAAATCAATAAAATAATATCCTTGTTATTACGACCATGATCTTACAAATTATTTATTCGTTAATCACTTTTGCAATCGATCATTTATTTAAGTCCCTTTATGCTTTTTGACTTTAAAGCACTACGCCGCTTAAATAATGGATGCGACATTTTATGTATATTTTCTCATCAATTGTATAACGCATATGTTCCCTATTTATTTGTTGGCCATACACAAGGTAGCACCACCTTTATTTACTATCAAGGATCTACACTAAGTGACTATCCTCAATGTACGTACCCAACATCACAAATGAGAATATTTGGTCTACATCTTTCCACAAAGATGACTACCGTTAATTTGCATTCCTATTGGCCATACACAAGGTAGCACCATAGTTGCTACTGTGGGATCTACACTAAATCCACAACTTAGTGACTATCCTCAACGTGCGTATCCAATTAGTTCAGTGAATTGACTAAGGTCTACATCATTCTTGATGACTACCTTAAGACGTGTTTATACAACTTGCATAATTACTTGGCATCTCAATGTAATACTGACTATGCCCAATTTGAGGTCTACACTTTTATGGTGACTACCTCCATTATTTCATTATGCACATGAGATCTTTACAACATTAATAATACAAGATTTATCTTGTCTCTATTTTGCATCTCATAATTACAACACACCACAATATTTTAATAACTTCAAATGTTTTGATGGTTTGCCTCGTGTAGGATCAATGACCGTCAAAGAGTTTGATTTGCTTGCTCTAGACGTACAGTTATCCACATGGAACGTGGGACGTAAAGTTAGTCTTGCATCCCGTGGACTTTATCGAAGTTTGTGTTACCACACGAAGAGGGTGTTGCACCACTTGAAGATCAACATGTATACACGGTCCTATATCTCATTAGGAGCCATATTCATCCACGACCTTAAGGCTGAATACTTGTTGGAAGAGAACCCATGAAATCTATGGAATTATCTTAAGCAACGCTATGAACAACAAAAGGCACTTGTCACCGCTCGCGGCCAACTATGAGTGGGACGCAACTTTATATAGGATTTCAAAATTGTGAGTGATTACAACCATGTTTGTTCATAGGATTTGCTCGAAGTTGCAATTCTACGAGAAAGAACCTATGATCTTGGATAAAATAGAAAAGACTCTGGCTACTATGCTTCCCTCTGAAAGGATTCTTCAACAACAATACCGTGAAAGACGTTTCTAGGTTTATTCGAGCTTATACAAACTTTACTTGAGGCCGAAAAACATTACGAACTTATGGTTTAGAATAATCAGTGATACCAGAGAGTCTCGCTCCATTGCCCCAAGTACATGCCTACACTTAGAATATACCCAAATTTGATGGTGGACTTTCTAAGACCCATCCTCGGAGAAATTCCAAGAAAGGTAAAAACAACGCAGACGCAATAAGAAATCACAAACTCGTGTTTCCAACAAGGGTAAGAATATTTCCAAACACGGGAATGACAAACCTGTGTGTCCAAGTGTGGTTGTTATAACCATATTACAAAGAAATGTCGTACTCCCAAGTCATCTTGTTGATCTCTACTTAAAGTTTGTGG